>CM076685.1:84765217-85965217 GCA_038501925.1 Xenopus petersii
GATAGATAGATAGATAGATGATAGATAGATAGATAGATAGATAGATAGATAGATAGATAGATAGATAGATGATAGATAGATAGATAGATAGATAGATGATAGATAGATGATAGACAGATAAATAGTGCTTAGTACACATAAAACATTCATGCTCCTTCTAAAGAAATGTCACCCAAAAGGTGAAAGATATTTTGTTATATTTTGCCATTTAAATAATGACGTGCCTGTTTAACATTTCTTTCACACTGTATGAAACCAAAAATTCCTACAACTGTGTATTTAAATTTGCTAGGAAAACAGTTGGATACAGGTAGCTTAAAACACAATCCGTCCACTTTGTAGAGGAGCCAGTGTGTGTACTGCAGGTGTGGAAGGAGACTTGGCACACGTCTTTGAAATGTCTGCAGGCATCAAGAGGAAAGACAGATGTCTGTTGGCGCACCTTCATAGTTGTAATAGTTGAGTGGGTTAACTGCCAGCATATGTATTTCAGCATGTGCAGCTGGGAATCGACTGGATGACAAGGAGAAGGCATGAGATGAATGCAAAGAAAGGGTACACTGGGTCTACAAGCATTTTGGGAGGATGTTGTATTTTTGATATGTAAATATAAACTTGGCAGAGTACAGCTGCTTTGTGGATTTTTCTCTTAAGTACAAAAATAAAACCATCTGAAAATGAGCTTCGTTGCAACAGATTCGACCACAGAGGGATAGCACAAATTATGGCACAAATGGTACAATTCATGTATAACCAATCTGATCTTTTAAAAAAAAATCTGAGATCACTTGCTTTGGGATGTAGAGGATGATGGGAATCTTAGTTCAGCAACAACTGCAGGGCTGAGCATTAGGCATCCCTTGTATAATACATGTAGTAGGAAAAGGAAATGTTTGTCTTTATATTGGTTTTGAGAATAATTTAAGCAATGGGAGCACTTGCCAGAAAAAAAATCCTGTTAACTGTAGTGGATATTCAATATTAGGCAGAAATTAGCACTGTTCTACTTACTCACAGCTGGACTGAGTTTTTTGCAGCAAGTAGCAATGTTAGGTTGAGGAAGCAAACACAAACATAAAGCCAGTTCATAGCTTAACCACACCCAGTCTCGTACATTCCTAAATAATCCTAAATAGTGCCATGTTCTAGGGCCCAGTATGGGGAGATTTTGTGACATAGAGGCTGAAATATTGCAAACTAAAAGCCTTTTGTACTAATGAACCAAGGGGAGAAGTAGGGAGTATTATATAGTCATTACTTCAAGCTTTTTGAGCAGTAAGCTAAATAGTCAAAGAGATGTGCTGCATTATGCTCTCTTTATCCTCCCAGAGCAGGAGGTGTAATGAACATGGCAGCCATATTTAAACTCATGTGTTTTTAACTGCATCCATATTATTTATAGAAAATGACACAGCAGACAATGTATTTGCAGTACAAAAAAATACAATACACACTAGCAATTGACCTCACTTTCTCATGGGGTAAGAACAAGACTATGGAACTACCATAAATCCCTCCAAGTCCAACTTTATTCTGTGGAGGCTAATCATCAGACACAATATTTTGTAGACGTTTTTGAGAAAGTGCCTTAATAAATCTGTTCTATTGTGGGTCTTATTTATGTCCGTAACATTTTAATCGTTGTGTCTGCGGAAAACGCACCAAATAAATAAAGCATTTAATCTCTTTCCCCGTTCTTGATATCTCCTTATCCTATATATTAAATATAGATGTGGACGTTATCGTGCCCAAGCACGTCTGTTTCATAAACATGCCCCCAAGCAACATTAACCAGAATAATTGGGAAATACAAGCAGATAACAAAGAACTGAATATGTCTGGAAGTGCACTAAAATATGTTTCCATAGGAGAAGAGTTCTCTTAAATACATTACATAAAATAAGTGAAGTAGTAACCATCTGACAGTTACTGCTCTGCTGAGATGTATCAACCTTTTATGCACTGAAGTGTTTCAGGGAGATAAACAACAAGTCATCCCAACCAAGAATCCCCATTCCCCCTGTAGAGAGAGAGATATATACGAACTCAGTTTTGTTTTTTATTTGCGATAGATAGTTTAGTCTACAGGCAACATATGTAAATAGAAATAATATATTTGTATAGTCAAAACTTTGTACATATTTTTTACTTTGTACTTTAATAGGGTCAGTGGCCAATCAGATCCCACCCTGCCAGAAAAAACTTTAAGGAGGTTCGGCACTCACCTTCAACTGGTAAGGAGGTTTACCATACAGAAGATCCCAGGGTCCGAGACAACCTGTAGAGAAAAAAACAAATGAAGAAAGTATCCTTTAATGCTTAATACTTTGTGTCAAAGGAAACATGGATACAAAATTTAGTTGTTTATGGCCAAAACACTACACAAATAAACACATTTGTAAAATTATAAGCATCTAGTCATTAACACAGTGATATGCACCAGAGACCCTCTTCTAGCTGAACCAAAAACCCACCTGTGGGTGTCAGTTCTGCCACCACCAATAGTGAGTGACTGCCTAGCTCAGAATAAATGCCCATATCCCATTAAATGAGTTGTACTCCATTAAAAAGTGGGGACTGAAAGTGCCACCATCAGGCCTTGTTTTTATATTCCCTATATGGAGACAAATGCCATCATGGGAATGGAGAACCCCCCGATGTCCCAGTTCCTCTCCTCTTTCTCTCCCACTCTTTATAGCCAATCACAAAATTAACTATACAGACTTTTGAAACAGTTACAGTGTAAAGGCCCCCGTACACGGACTGATAAAAGCTGCAGACAGACCGAGTCAGCAGCTTATTGGCCCGTGTGTGGGCCATCCAATGGGGGTCCCCAATCAATATCTGTCCAAAAGACGGGCAGATGGCGATCACGCAGGTTAAAAAATCCTGTTGGATCCCGGACGCATCTGTTCGTTGATAAGGTCCCGCGATCCGAACATCAGTATTGCCTCCATTCTGATCCGATCGTTGGGCCCTAGGGCTCACAATCAGATCAGCCCGATATCACCCACCTCAATGTGGCCATATCGGGGAGCGATCTGCTCATCTGGTGACATCACCAAACGAGTGGATCCTCCTGTGTATGGCCACCTTTAGACTTTCTTTGCAACCCCTTTGATTTTTAACTATAGGGGAGGGCAAGGTGCAAAAAAAAGGTCACAGAGCACAATGTTATTTTGCACTTTGCACCCTGCTGTGTGGTTTGCTTCTGAATGTACAACTAATTGCTTTTTTAGAGTCATATTTATTATGCTGTATAAAAATAAATTAGCTGAAAAATGGTGTAAAAAGCTTGTAAATTAAATGGTGAATTTATAAGAAATATGCCCCTTAGGATTGCAGAGGGATATATGGGTCGCATGGGCATCACCTTGGAAGATCCTGCATGAGAATAATTTAGGCACAAGCAAAGGTGCAACAATAAAGGAAAGTTTATATTAAGAACAGGGATGTCCTGCATCCACAGGGATGACAATGCAGTCTGCACTGAAATTCACTTAGCACAAGTGGTCTGTGGTGGTGTCTTAAGAACACGGCACTCCTTGGTGATTTACATTACATTATACATTATTTACTATATAAACACACATGAAAAAAGCTGTGGCGATGTTGCTCTGCTTACCATAGAAACATCAGATGACCCTTTTGTGCTCTTATTTTACTTTGAGCTACTTCTCAATATCTTTTTTTTTCCACGCACTGTTGTATTTTATTCATTATATAAGCAGTTTAAAAACTGCTAATAGTTTGATGTCTAGAAAAAATGACGAACATAAATTGAATAATGAATAATACATTGCTTGAGCTACACATGACAGACAGGGAAATTGAAGCTACTCCATGTTTGTTCCTTATGGTAGATACGTGGATAATCTGGCCCTTTAAGTACTAAAAACATTTTATCTGTTAACTGTAGTGCAAAGTGGACCCTACAGCTCTATAGGACCCAGAATGATAGCTTGCATAGTTACAGTTAAGTTAAGTAAGTACATAGTAACAGTATACATGTAATAAATGTTGACAAGCCTTTTCAGATAATGATGGTTTGATCTTTCTTTGTCCTGTGAGACAGTGACAGTCCCTGCCATAAAGCAATATACTGTATGTTGTCATCCAGAAAGGAAAGAAAAATAATCACATAAGTTCAACAAAATGAATACAGGTATGGGATCCGTTATTCCGAATGGAGGTAGAGTAGTCAGCATAACTTCTTACACCTTTCCTTCTTATGTTGTAGTGCAGGTTCCCCAGTGGCCACTTTCCACCGGCAATAATAGTAGCAATTGTGATTGAACAGCACCACTCAATCTATTTGTATTAAAATTGCCTTTATTGCAGACTTCTGGACATCACAGCAACGTTTCAGGCCTTAAATGGCCTTTTATCAAGATTGTATATTGAGTAACACATTATTAGGATTGGCACAGCAAAATGACATTTCTTTTGTGATTTATATTATATTTTCAGTGACACCCAGGTACTTGAGTTTGTAAAAGGAGTACTGCTCATTGGACATATATATATATTTATAAAGTGTAAATGTGCTATTTTTGTCACATATGTAATGAAATGCAATGAAAATGTTGTTTGCACACTAGCTGAACATTGTCTTTAATTATAATGTAGAGCTTAGTTCTTACGTCTATTTAGTATTCTTACAGCAATGTAACATTTGAAACTATTCCTTGTGTCTGCTAAGCCATCAGGGTTAGTACTCCTACTGGGTCTGTTAGAATAGTTGAAATATAATGATTTATCTTCATAAATAAACACAGCTTTCT
This sequence comes from Xenopus petersii, assembly GCA_038501925.1. NCBI lineage: Eukaryota > Metazoa > Chordata > Amphibia > Anura > Pipidae > Xenopus > Xenopus petersii. The sequence continues at coordinate 84,770,002 of CM076685.1, forward strand.
ATGCTGTAGTGTATATTATATACTGTATATATACTGTATACTGTATATAGTATATGTATATATATATATATATCTTATATATGAGAATGATAGAGATCGCACTCACAGGTCTTAGAAGATTTATTTGTGGACATTCGCTGACGTTTCGGCTGATGCAACGGCCTTTTGTCCACAAATAAAAGATTCACTTATTTCTTCTAAGACCTGCGAGTGCGATCTCTATCATTCTCATATATATATCACCACTCAGGACTGCACCCAGGCGATCGTGATTTCATTATTGTGAGTGCTGGTTTTCTTCACTACTATCTATCTATCTATCTATCTATCTATCTATCTATCTATCTATCTATCTATCTATCTATCTATACAAAAAAGGGAGGTTGTGGGGGCACTCAAAGGCTAAGTTAAATTATGTTTAGCTATGAAAATCTTAGCTATGAGGAAAGACTGGACAAATTGGGGATGTTCATGCTGGAGAAGAGGCGCTTAAGGGGTGATATGATGACTATGTATAAATATATAAGGGGATCATATAATAATCTCTCTAATGCTTTATTTACCAGTAGGTCTTTCCAGCTGACACGAGGTCACCCATTCCGATTAGAAGAAAAGAGGTTCCGCCTAAATATTCGGAAGGGTTTTTTTACAGTGAGAGCTGTGAAGATGTGGAATTCTCTCCCTGAATCAGTTGTACAGGCTGATACATTAGATAGCTTTAAGAAGGGGTTGGATGGCTTTTTAGCAAGTAAGGGAATACAGGGTTATGGGAAATAGCTCATAGTCCAACTTGATCCAGGGACTAGTCCGATTGCCATTTTGGAGTCAGGAAGGAATTTTTCCCCCTCTAAGGCAAATTGGAGAGGCTTCAGATGGGTTTTTTTGCCTTCCTCTGGATCAACTGGCAGATAGGTAGTTAATAAAAAAAAAAAAAGGTTGAACTCGATGGACATGTGTTTTTTTTCAACCTTACTTACTATGTTACTATGTTACTATGTTACTATGTTACTATGTTATGTTTAAGTACAATGGAGGTGCTACTGATTTGGCCAATAAATCAATACACATTTCTTGGTCCCCGGTCTCATCATTAATTCAGTATAAATGCAAGTGCATGTGTTTACAAAAACAAGGGTTTTTAATAACAAAGTTATGATCATAAAGTTGATAAGCCACCATACCACGTCAAGGTAAACCCCATACGGTGGTCCCTAACTTGTTTACCTCTGGTCATAGTATAAAAGGCCTTGTACCTCTGCATAGTAGCATTACTTGTAATAAGTGTCTCCTGAACCTTGGTTTCAGTCTGAGGGCTAGATCCTCGTCCGCCACTAGCTTTTGTGGCTTTTAAGAGGGAGTCTATGGAAATGTAGAATGCCCTAAAAATCCCACCCTTCCCTTCCCCTCTCAGCTGCCGATCACCCCTTATAACTACAATACAGTCTCTGTTTCTTTGTAGAAACAAAGGTGGCAACCCTACTGGTAGCCAATGATCATCTGCCTATGTTGACCATATACGGATCATACAAGTCCACCAACTCAGGTTTAATCTCACAATGTTCCTGGAGTATTGCCTGATGACAGCTGTTAATAGCTCATTTTGTTTTTTTAACAAGATCACACATAGCACTTAAGAACGGTTTGCGGGGTGCATCATATTCATTCTGGTGTTTCAGCTGCGACGCAGTCCCTAGCGTGTTTTCAAACCTAACAACATTTTCTTTCTGCCTCATTCTGGACTTCTCCCATAAATATGTTCTAGAGAAAACACTGCTTTAATAGTTCTTCCATGAAGTATCCGTTACAGACTCTCTGTGACTTTTCATTCTCTATGTATGTAAATATTTTATTCCATGTTTCAAATCTTTATTTTATTTATGGCAGCTATAAAATACGGTGTGTAGAATTCCTAAATAAACGGTTATCCAATATTATATTGTATGATTAGTGGAGTTGCTCGCTAGTCCTATAAAAAGCAGTGATGGGGTAAATGATAACATGTTCCTTTCCCCGGTTCATTACACAATCGTGAGCTCACGCTTTTTCAGTTCACATGTGAGACACTCATAGATAAGGTAACTAATGTTAAATATGCATTTTATAAGACATTAACAGCACCTTTACAGAATGTCAGAATACATGCAGCTGTTTCTCTTAATAGACATGTTATTCGCTAGTCAAGTACATTCAAAAGAAAAGTACCAATGATTGCAACAGGCATTCACAGAACAGTGCATAGCAGTATTATGCTGAACTGATAGAGGGTTCTCCCAAAAATATAAAAATATAAGAACTCAGAGAGCCAGGGGACCCAGCATGCATCAGGGCCAGTGGCATATTAATGAAATATGGGGCCCCTAGGCTACATCCACAGTTGCTCATTAAGATTACTGCTGGGTCCTTATGCCTGCAGATCCAGGCACGTGTGTGTTCTCTACACTGGGTCAGGTTTGATGTATCAGTGGATCTGAATGCATCTGCCTTGCCTGTTTTCTTCTCCCAGCAAGTGCACAGACTGGACCCAGCAAGGTGCTCCTTGCCCACCATCTGTAGCGAATAGAGCAGGGGTTGTCTGCTGACACAGAGAATTACAATGGAAATCATGGGGGAAATGCTGCATTCTGGGTACAAAAAATGCACTTCCGGGTTCTAAATGACTCCTACAAAGTCTGGATGGGAATGGGTAGGATGGGTAGTCCTGTTGACTAAATATTATGGTGAGCATGACTCCCACTGGGCTGCACTAGACAAGGAAACTTTATATGCCAGACTCTAACCTCAGCATGACACATCCTTTCATTGGGTTAATGTTTTTTAATGTAAAAGCTAATAATAGTATTATTAATTCCTACTTGCCGTGAATTATGGTGAAAATGCACCAGAGTCCGTAGAATGCTCTCTACTAACCTGTTCATAGTATTTGTTGAATCGGAATGGCAAGAAACATCTTCGCTTAATCTTATTAATTAGGTTAATATAAATGTAGCTCAATAAAGTATTAAACTTTTGATACAATTACAAAAATGTAAAATGTCTAGCATTGCTTAGCATGATGTCTGTAGAGTGATATTCTGATATTCAGCAGCTCTCCAGTTTGCAATTTTTGGTTGCTAGGGTCCAAATTAACTTGGCAACAATGCGCTGATCTGAATAAGAGACTGGAATATGAATAGGACAGGGCATGAGTAGAAAGATGTGTAATAAAAATAATAACAGGGGGTCAAGAATAGAACTTAGTCTGCTCTGGGTGCGACAGAAACCCCAGAAATAATGCAATAAATAGTAGTAATAATTTTCTGGTCAAAGTTTTTAAGGGGAGAGCACCATTTTCGAATCAAACTTTTTGTGAGGCTACTAAATGTCCAAATAAAAAAATTCTCCATCTCAAACCTGCCGAGATCATGTAAAAGTCAGCTGGCTTTTTACAATTGGAAGATTACATGATCTGCACTGGGTTTTGTACAATAATCCGATTATTTCTGGATTTTTCAGAGTTTTTCATGATTTTATCGAGTTCTTTTCCTGCACCACAGACCTGCCGAGGTTGTATATAAACCAATGGGAGAGATCCCTATCCTATTTGGAAGTTTCTGTGGTCTGCTCTGGAATTAGCCAGAAAATCCAACTATTTCGGCAAAAATCCAAAAAAAGCAGACTTTTCGGGAAAAAAACCCTGAAAAATGTAGCGATTTGGGAAAAAAATCTGAATTATGAATTCAGATTTTTGTACAATTTATCGAGTTTTTCCCATATCTGATAAAATCGTACTTTGTTAATAATAAATAAGGTCAAATTGTGGATTCTAGACTGCTCTAACTTTTTTAGATAAAATTATCAGAAAAATTCGGATTTTGAAAAACTGGAGTGACCAAATCTATTTACCCATTTTTTATTTGTATACTGAACTGGTCCTTTAAAACTGTATCACCAGTAAATAACACTGAACAAAATCATGTTTTTGTATTTGATTTGGTTTAGTTGGGTTTGACTGGGCAGCATTCATTTACATGATCTAAAAGGTTAATGCAGTTCTTTCTTTTAATTCCCTTAGTCAGATTAAACTATTGCAAAAGAAGTAACTATGGACTAGGTAATACCTTGGCTTCCCTGTAGTAATCTGTCATTAGTTTTCACTCAGGTAAACTTGTAATCTTATCTCTTTGACTGATTTCTGCCTGCTACAAGCAGGTGTAAGCAGAGAACAAATATTGTTAGAATAACCCAAACTGGAATATTTACATGTTATTTATAACATTGCACCATTTACGATTAATGTCCTAAAAACAGTTTTTCATAAAAGGCAGACATGCACGTATGATTTGGGTCTGAAGCACAGGTTTTGCTTTTGTCAAAAATTTGCCAAATTTATGGGTTTGTGTTTTGGCACCAAACAACAAGTTCAGTTTCCAAGTTAGTAGGATTAAAGAGTCTTGTCTGAGCCAAGTGAAAGATACAAAAGATAAGCAAGATAAATAGTTTCTCCCTACTGTGTACAAGAGCAGCACCTGCGGAAAGCTTAGCACCTGTGAAAGGCTATGATCAGCATTGTAAAATTATTTGGAGAATGCACAGAAGTATTTGGGGGAACTGTACCAAAAAAATAAAAACATAATGATACTATGTATTTGGAGGGACTATATTAAATCCTATTAAAAGCCTCCTGAATAAATATAAAGGGGCATGATCAGGACAGGTTAGCAGTTTAGTTATGGAAAGAAAAAGGGATATTGGTGTAATGCATATAGTAGGCATACCTCCCAACTGTCCCGTTATTCATGGGACAGTCCCGCTTTTGATAGCTCAACCCACAGTCCTGGATTGTTACTGAAATGTCCCGACTTTCTCTTTGATCTCCTGCACTGAACTGCCAGAAAAAGGTACAAAGTTTCTGAAATTTAATTGGCTTTTTGGAGAGAGCCCAGAATATGTGGCAGGTGCACTTGGATAATTTTGTAACAATTTTACATAAGCAAAGAAACAATTGTAACAATTTAAGATAAGCAGGTCTCTTGGGGAAACTGTGACTTGCAGCTTAAAGGGCAATTCATCTTCATCAGCAAAACTGTAATATCACATAAAAACCACAGAAATATGTCCAAACTTTCATAACCTGCCAAATTTGTAAAATGAACATGGTAATTAGGGGGTGTGGCCAAAACACAGGCATAGTCAAATGTTTTTGTCCCGCTTTCTTTTTCCAAAATGTTGGGAGGTATGAGTAAGTAAAAACAAAACAAGAAAATGAATTGTTAGAGCAGAGCAGTGAGGAACAACAAAAAGCCCTACATGTTTTGGGGATATTGGGATCAGTAGTTAAACAACAAGTAGAGGACTGAAAAAGATGTTTATAAAGGTTGGAAAGAGTTCATTTTGTTTAAAAAAAGATTTTCTTGTCTGTAATTACGTACCCCTGTGTACGAAACACATCAGACGTTCTGTCTTTTTAACCTTCTGATATGTACGAAGGACATTTTTATTATTATTTCTGCTTCATCAGTGGAGTTTTTGAGTCTGGCGTGTAAGCCTCATTTCGAAGTGTAAGCTGAAAACCAACCAGCAACCAAAGTTCACATAAAATGTGATTGTGTTAAAAAAAAAAAAGGCTTTAGTTCCTCAGATTTTTATGCAATCTTTTTGTTCAACCCACTGAATTAAATAAAGATGATAGTCTGCAGTTAAACTGCATCTGAGTTGTTTCATTTAAAATTCATTGTGTTAATGTGCAGAAGTAGAATTAAAAAAAAGTTGTCTCTGTAAAAGATTTATGTACATGAGGACAACTGAGTGTGCCTCATTTTTCTACAATACAGGCAATATGGAGCTGGAACCTAGACAGGAACACGAGTATAATGAGAGTCTGTGTAAAGCATATTTCCAACTATAATCCAAACAAACACATTCTACACATTTGCTTTTAAGTGTAAATAAAACAATTTAGGAAAACAAACTATAAATAATTAGAAAGACACAAAGATGTGCAGTTTTCAGCATGTTTTTTGGTTCCTCATTTAAAACATTGGATCCAGTGCTGTAGTTTTGCCTGAGAAAAGGAACTCAACACCTCAGTGTTTGGTTTACAAGTTCTGAAATGTTTGAGCAATAGTATGATTGTTTGCTCGCTTTCCTGCCAACACCTTGCCCATATACCCATCAATATACTGCCAGTTCTAGAGCCAAGAATTGTGTGGCTCTTCTATTAAGAAGGTGCTAAAGTCAAGTAGCTAGTCAGTAACCTGATGCCAGTGTTTTCATAAAATTATAAAGTAACTAGGCACATTTTAGCTTTCATAATGTTTTATATGGTTCACTTGCACTGGGATTTATGTAACAATAGCATTCCATTTAATTTTTTTAAACTATGCTGTAGAGCTGCTATATATACAGGCCTTGAGAAAGGTCCCTGATGGGACCGAAATGTCACGTCGGCTGTACATGCACCTTTTAATACAGTTATCTTGAATAAGAAAACCAAGTGTTGCTGGTCTGATTTATTGCATATGGAATGATTTTACCTTGCACCCGGGGACACATACAAAGAAGCGGTGTGCTGCCCTATTGAAAGATAAATATCTATATATATATATAATGCCATCTCAAAATGCTAATGAATGGGTAGACATTAGCTGCCACTCATGACCAAGTCAACAACCCAATTTTTGAGCCCAAGGTGATTTCTTACCCAATACAAATCTCATTTCTCATTGGGGCTGGCTTGGGATCTAGCAGAGTTAAAAATACCAGTGAGCTCTCTTCCATGTGTTCTGGGAATGCCCTACTATACAAGGTTACTGGGGGACAGTACTAGATTATATTCAATCTAGCTTTGACTTACCAAACATTCGCTCACCGGAGCTATGTCTAATGGGTCACACTGAACCACTTACTTTCCCCCGGTGCCAGAGATTATTTTATTTGCAACTACTCTATTATGCTAAGAAAGCCATTTTGTTGACCTGGAAAGATACTTGCCCCCTCTTTAAGTCGATGGAAACGATTAATAAACAAAATTCTCCCCCTGCAGAAGGCAGTGTATTTAGCTAGAGGGTGTCCGGAAAAATTCCTAAAGATATGGGGTCCTTGGCTTGAGTTGCCTGACACTGCTACGCACTCATTCCAAGCATTGACTTAGGCATGGTTGTATTGCTCTTCATGAAGCAAATGCATGCATATCACTAATACCTAATATGTAACCTTTGACTACCCTCGTTAGACAATTGTAAGACTTTCTTTTGTTTTCTTCTGTACTTTTGTATGTCGTTTTGAAAAAGTTAATAAAAACAAATTTAAAAAAAAAAAATACCAGTGAGCAGTGTCGGACTGGCCCATTAGGATACCAGGAAAACTCCCGGTGGGCCCAGGTGTCAGTGGGCCCTCATGCTGCTAAACGTTTGGCCTATTTCATGGCCATTACCTATATCTATGAGAACAAAAAGGCTAAATAGATTATAGTATAAAGAAAACAGACTAGGAGAATAGAGGTTGATTGAGGAGATGAAGAATATTAGTACTGAGAGTGGGCCCCTGGTCTATGGTTTTATGGTGGGGCCCTGGTCTAAGGTTTTTGGGTGGGCCCCTGGTGTCCCAGTCCGACACTGCCGGTGAGGGATGCACGGCTCTGCAAATGCTAGCCACAGCCAGCAGCTCTACATGGATCAGCCCAGTTAGGCATATTATTTGGGTCTAAAACACACTTATGCCAATGGCAAAAAGCAAAAATGTAGCAATTTTTTGTTAGTTAAAAATACAATTAATTAAAAAGATTACAAGTGGCATTATCAGTTCAAGCTAATGGTTAAAGAGATACTGACACCAGAAATTAAACTCTTTTTTACATCTTTCATAATATTGCCTTTGAAAACTACTTATAACTTTGTCATAAAGTATTTGCACAATGCTTTTACATTACCTTTCTTACCCCCATGTTCCTCAATGAGGGGGCTGCCATATTTGTACAGCAGTAGCCCGTTAGCATTAGAATCTCTAACTGACAGGCTGAGATGGGACAGTCAGGTTGGCAAAACAGTCACGTTTAGAAACTTCCACTAACAATTATATACAAAAACAAACCTCTCTGCAAAAAACGATCAACATGACCTATAGGTAACTTTTGATGCACATTAATATTTTAAAAAGTAGTATTTTTAGTGTCAGTTTCACTTTAAGATCATAATACAAAAACTTAGTATGGCACTAATTTTGTTTGAAAAAATAAACGTTTATTGACTTTAGCCTTTACATAGTTACATGAAAAAAGACCAAAGTCCATAATGTTCAACCCCTCCAAATGAAACCCACTATCCATACATACACTCACACTGACCCCTCTGTACACTCGCATAAACTATACATATACTAATATCCACATTAAGAGGCCTATTTATCAAAGGTCGAATTTTGAAACAATGTGATTTTTTTTTAATTTGAATATAATCACAATTCGACTGGGAGGTTATTTAAGAAAAAATGTGAATGTCTCATATTTAATCGAATGGTTCTGACCCGAAACTTCAAATCATGTTCGATTCGTATTCGGTTTGTACGAAAACTTGAATTTCAGAAAGGCTATTATCATCTCCAAAATGGCTAAACAGACCTCTGCCTTGGCAGGTGTTACGTGGCGAATATTCAAATTAGGGCTGTTTTCCATGGTCGAGGTGTGATAAATCTCACATTCAAATTTACATTAAAAATTTGAATGTGTGAATTTTGACACCAAAATAAAATTCTAAAATTTGAATTCAAATTTACTATTCGTCCCTTAATAAATCTGCCCCTAATTGTAGATTTTAGTATTGTAATCGCCTAGGATATGGTTGTCCAAGAAATCATCCAAGTCCCACTTAAAGCATTAACAGAATTAGCCATCACATCATCATCCAGCAGGACATTTCACAACTTTTCCAAAACAGATCCAGTGGATATAAAACAAAACCTCTCCTTAGCTGATCTACGGGCTGAGCCCCATCAGGCACTGCTGAAAGCTTCCTAATTGGTCCCAAAGTATGGGCAGTGGCGTAACTACCGCCGCAATATGTTTTATCAGAGGTGCCAGGGAAGGGGGAGTTTTTTGCAACACCAGCATGCAGGCACACAGTTCGTACGGGTGGTATGGGGGGCACACATCCTGCACCCTGGCTGCAGTTGCCTAGTTGTAACCACTGAGTATGGGAACCAGTGTTTGAAGGGATTTTGAGTCCACTGTAGGGCTATGAGAGAAGATAACAAATTTTGTGGTCAGAGGAAGAGAACAGTGGAGGCAAAGCTAAAATCACAGATAAATAATCAATAATATGATCAAAGAAGCTAAGCAAAGCAAGATGAAAATATGAATGTACGATATTATTATTAGATGAATGCATTATCTTTCTAAACATTAAATTACATTTTCAATACCTTAATACAGTACAAATACGTAATACAAATCAACATGAGCACCATGGCACCTTTAGTGAAATACAAGAAAGTGTCAATAATAAATACATGATATATATATATATATTTCATTTTGTGTATGCGTAAAACAAAACCAAACAAATACATAACATTTATTTTGAATAACTTAAGGGAAGGGAAATGTAAAAGCGGGGCTCCACATGAATACCCAGCACATGGCCAAATCGTAGGGATTTGTACTCATTTAATTGAACTATGCAGTTCACTTCCTTAACACCGCAAAATATGTTAAGAAATATTGTTCTGCTGAGCTGAATCAACACGCGCTGTATCACATACACCTACGCAAACTATGGTTTCACTGTAAGAAACCCTTGAGTCAGGTTTAGCCTTTAAATTCCATAAAAAGGGAACTAAATAGAAAGACCTAAAACTTGGAGCAAGCCAACTTAATTTCCTGTCAGAATGCAACCACCAACCTGAAAAACAGGAGGGCTTATGTTTGCTTCAGTACCTGCATATTCATAAATTGGTTGTTCTATTAAAATGCCAGAAGGCATTCATACCATAACTGTAATCTGTTATTAGCTATTGTGCAATGATTCAAGCACAGCGTAGGCAGTACAGGAAAGTCTCTTCCTTCTGTTATTTCATCTTGTATTGCAGTTTGTAGAAATTCTGCATAGATGGTCTTCCTTTTTATATATGTAGAGACCCTGAGGTTTAGGTATGTTTTACTCAAGCAGTTTCCCCTGTGTTTGGACACCTAAGTGGTACTTTGATTCAACCAGGCAGTATTCTTCCTGGATCCATTGTTGTTCAAGGGTTGCCCAGTAGGTGGCAGTGTCATTTTGTTTAAAAGGAAGACGTGCTCAGGGCTGTTTTCCTGGATCCCACCTTGTGGGGAGGTGGGTACAGGCAGGGCCGCCATCAGGGGGGTACAGGGGGTACTCCTGTAACGGGCCCGGGCCTGAAGGGGGGCCCGGCAGTGCTGCACTTTTTGAGCCGGGCCCCCTTGACAGCACTAACGCTGGAGTTTGTAGGAAGCGCGTCAGTGGGAACCTGCTGCCTCTCCAGCACACCCCCTTTGCTACGCGCTTCCCTATAGGACAGCAGCTGGCTATTGATTTGTGTATGACCTCCCGCCCTCCCTCAGATGCTGCGCTCACTCCTACTCACTAACTCTCATCCGCAGCGCAGGGGGATCAGATCTTCTAACTCGGTGGGTTTTACTTGCAGTGTGCCAATAACTGGATCATGGCAGGCAGGACTTGATTTCTGTGGCACTTCAGTTAATTAGAGTTAGTCGAGGGCTCGTGTCAAACTAGCAAGTTTCGACCTGAGGTGCAGTTACAAGGTCAACCAAACCTACTAGAGTTACCTACTAGAGTTTAGTCTCAAAGGTCATATCCTCCCCTTTCTTACTGGGTCACATTAGCAGCCACTGCTTGCTGTTCTGCTGAAAGCTTGCTTCCCTGCAAAGTTTTGGAAAGTTCTGACTGCATATGTATATTTTGTAAAATGTATAAGTATTTAAGACCTATAGAATACTAATTCTGCTGGTAAATAAGTCATCAAAATCGCCACTGACTGGGTTTAGTCACTTATACTCAAGTGGAGTATACACTCATGTGCCATCAGCCCTTTTTTCTTTTGTATTTTTGTAGAAATCAAAGCTAGATAATGTCTGTATGGTCACAACTATATACAGTATACACTTACCAACATGAGTATTTCAAGGTCCATCTCACCTGCCCTGTGGCCAGATGCTACCTCACCGATGAACAAACTACTTAACCCCCCCATAGGCAGGTCATGGTGCTAATATACCGGTAAACCTTTTGCATGTACCACATACATGGGAGTATGCTTTCCTTGATGTTTCTATAGTGTGTATAGTTATGTATATTGTTATACCTAAATATCACTGTTTTTCAGAATAGTTTTGGCTCTGGTGCTCTTTTGAGGTTCAGTATTTGTACAGGATTCCCTTTCTTTTTTTTTTGCAGCCATCTTTTTATCACCTAAAACACTAGTGTTAGCGTGCCACACCAACAGAAAAAATTAGCCATAGAAGCGGATTCTCACTGGATGGAGCTACCTGGATGCCCCCAAAATGAATCAACATAAACAAAAAGCAAGGCACTCCTTTAGTAAAATAACAATCTTAAAAAACTTTTATGGGGGGCCCTGGCGCCAATGTTTTTTTTTTAAACTTATAAGGGGGCCCTGACCATCAATAGCTTTTTATAACTTGTGTGTGGGGGGGTTACTTTTTTAGCGCTGATGTCTGTGTGGTCTTTTAACTGTTATGTGAAGTGGGCGGGGTCTGGGGCGGGGCTTGGTAACCAGGGTGGGCATGGGCCCAGGGGGCCCCAAAAATATTGTTGTACGGGGCCCCTTGATTTCTAATGGCGGCCCTGGGTACAGGAGAGGGTCTAAACGGTGACAGACCCTGGCTAGGGAAAGTTTATTTAGTAGCAGAAGTTTGTGTAATAGGAGCAAGAGATAGTGGCAGGGTAATTTAGTGAGCAGCTTTCTGGATCCAACAAGGAGAGTAGTTGGGGTTAGCACTCTTGCGGTGATCAAGTGCCAGACAGGGACACGAGTGGGTGAGCTCAGGAGCAGGGAAAGTGCCAGGGAGCAAAATATCCCGTGGGATCAGACAGGCTGAACTACTGGCAATATCTTAATGTGTGAAGGTTTTCCACTGATTGCTGTGAATGTACTGGAATCTCTATATTGCCTGATTGCTGTGAACAGTTCCACTGCCTTCCTGTTCTATTAAGAAACTTTACAAATATGGGAACCAGCATGTGCAGTATATGAAGTGCATTAGATGAGCTCACCGTTATGCACCATAGGCCCGTGTGCAGCGCCCCAGACCTTCAGCAAAGGAAGCAGACACCAGGAAACATCAGAAGAGGCTGGCACAAGCCTGGACCCACAAATCAGAAGAGCTGGAGTCAGATTCTGCACTGAAATCCATTTCTTAAATGAGCAAACAGATTTTTGTTTTATTCAATTTTGAAATCTGACATAGAGCTAGACATTTTGTCAGTTTCGCAGCTGCCCCGGTCATGTGACTTTAGGATGGAATTACTTTCTGGCAGGCTGTTATTTGTTCTACTTAATGTTACTGAATCAGTCTCAGTGGGACTTGGCTTTTACTATTAAGTGCTGTTCTTAGATCATCCAGTGAGCTGTTATCTTGTATAAGGGAGCTGCTATCTCATTACCTTTCTATTGTTCTGTTGTTAGGCTGCTGCGGGGGGGTGATATCACTCCAACTTGCAGTACAACAGTAAAGAGTGATTGAAGTTTATCAGAGCAAGACTGGAGGCAGTTGGGAAATTGACAATATGTCTAGCCCCATGTCAGATTTCAGAATTGAATATAACAAAATCTGTTTGTTCTTTTGAAAAATGGATTTCAGTGCAGAATTCTGTTGGAGCAGCACTATTAACTGATGCGTTTTGAACAAAACATGTTTTCCCATGACAGTATCCCTTTAAGAACCAAAGCCTGACACGTTTCATGTCTACCAAGGATACTTAGTCGACTAAGTGTCCTTGGTAGACACGAAATGCGTCAGGCTTTGGTTCTTAATTATGGAGAAAAAAAATATAATTGTACATATATTATTATTATTGAGAATATAATATAAAAACCTTTTACAATCTGACTCTGGCTCTACTACTTTGTAGATCCAGGCTTGTGCCAGCCTCTTCATGTTCTATTACGAAGTGTATCTTCAGCCTGATTCATTTATGTACCAGGAGACACCCAGAATCCACCTGCAGGTAAGGTGCTTAAAGTGGCCACTACACACTGCTGGAGGTTGCAGGGAGTTGCCCATAGCCTCAGGGTGTCCGGGATACACTATCAGCAAGTCACACTACACACATCTCAGGCATACCCATTTGTGTGCTACATTCCCTTTCATGTAAACCCAAAAATTAAAAATCAGCAATTAATAGCGCAAACACTATTTCTTTGTTAAAAACTATTATAGTTATATCTTTCTGATGCCATCTTAGATCTCTAGGCCAACCCTTTCCTTGAGTCACTTGTGTTCAACACTAAAGTTTGTTCATGAGTGTAACCCTTTTGACACCCCTTCGCTCGATGTTACACTCCACGTGTGGTGCTTACCTGATGGCACGGGACAAACCTGAGTTGTATTGGGAGATACTGGGTACCTGCTACTTACAGTATTAGCACAGTGCCTCCACCTAGTGGGATCCCAGGAATGCACATACGGGTGGCCCCACTAGGAAAACAGTAATAATGGCGGACTGGCGGGGGGCCTCGCCCCTGCCAAGCGAGGCCCCCCGCCATGTCCCCTGGTGAGCCTGCCACCCGCTGCCCATGCGTGCACTTTTTGCCACGACCTGCCCGATAAAGTGAGGTCGCAGGGAGATTCTGCTGGGAGATTCGTGAGGGAGTGGATCGGGGCCAGCCCAGTCCGACCCTGGTAATAATTCACACACAGTGTGTAGGTAAACGAATTAACTTTTTATCTAAAAGTAAATGGACAATTAATACAAGCAGAAATCCTAACAAGGTGGCAATAGGGGCCTCACTAACTGACTAGGCAGGTGCAAACTGTTTGACTAACTAAAAAGTCCTTTAACTCTTCAACGCTCCTATAGGATACCGACACTTTCAATATGGTACTCACCCCAAAACTCTCTTTGGATGCTTTACACAGAATCTTCAGGTGGGTCAAGCACGTATGAACACGCAGTGAAACTCCGGCCCGTTTTGATGCTCACACGGGAATCCCCTGCAAGTGCTGCTTCTTCCAGTCTGAACTCATCTCACACTCTCTGTCTCTCCAGGCACAGTATCTGGCTTCCCTGTGTCAGCCTGATCCAAATGACAGTTGTTGGTGGGGGCCTTCTAGCTCTGTGGGCCCACCGGCAATTTCTGTTTCTCTCTGTCCACTGTGTGGCTCTCTCCATCAGGTTGTTGTCTGCCAGGCTCTCCTGCTTCCTCTTCCTATCAGCCACAGGCTTAAAGGAGCGGAGCCTTCAACCCGTGTACCAACAGCCTTAGTTCTTCTTTTCATATGAAACAGTTACATAGGGATGGGATTGTATCTGTTTTGAGTGGAAAATACGTATATCCTGAATCTAAAGGGGCAATGCAACCGGTCCTGTAATAAATATTTAGTACCCTAGTATGGAACCTCATTTCCTCCTATCTCAAGGGATAACCATGTTTCTCATGAAGGAATCAAGCAGTAAATAAGGTATCATAGAGTAAGGTATTATGGGGGCCTTTTTACATTGCTGTGTGCAAGGGTTCTGTTGGATGTATTTAACCCTGTTTAAGGTGACATGATAAATTTGGAATGACTGCTAACAAACAAGTACATGCCGCCAGTTATGAAGAATTACAGCATGTAACTAATGGGAAAGGAGTCAGGCAGGTAAAAAAAAGTGGCCTTCCATTTTGTTTTTAGCACTTCTGTGAGTTCTAATTGGTCACTGCCAACATTTTTCATCCAGTGTGTTATCCTCCTGTCCTCAAGTATGATGTTTTCTGTATTCTGCCAATTTTAAAAGCCAATAAAAATACACAGCCACTAACATCTTCAAGCAACAGTTTCATTTACTAGGGAAAATTAATAGGAAAAGAGTTTGTGTTGAAGAATAACTTCCTGATCCTGATCCCATCAAGCAGTGGGTGCGTTTCCTATCATAACTGCCAATCCAGATGAATTGTCTCTTGGCCTTCAGAATCAGAGGAATTTCATTAATAATCCCATAGTGACTTAGCACCTGAATAGCAAAATACAATGATTATCTGTACTTTTCTGGAACTGTTTGTTTTGCCATTCCTCACACAGAAGGTGGATAACCTTCTTCTTCTTACATATAGCACTATAATACATATATCTATTCATACACAGTATATATATACAAGGGAAAGTTGCGCTCACCACTATTTTTTAAAACCATTAGGCGGGGGTGCAATGAGGGTGTGACCACAAAATACATATAGTCAAATACAAGATTCCTCTGCACTCAACCCATTATCAATATATTTAAGACAGCGACATTTTGTGCATACTGCTACTAAAAAATGCCTTACCCTTTAAACAACACAGGGATTGTTTGTCCATATATTGCAATATATTTAAGCTGGCCAACTGCGTCAAAGTCATCCCATATCTGGCCAGTCCTACGCTCAATTTTCATCTGATTCATTAAGAATTCTATTGCTTCATTATACATTTTACAAAGGGACTAGGTTTTACCTGCAACTTACTAGCTGCTTTCAAAGTAAAACTCCCAAACTTGGCTGCCCTTTTATTAGACACCAGTGGGATCACCTGACTATAGCTGGGAAGGGTGTTTTTAGCACTTAGCAATATATATCATCAGATATAAAAATCATCAGAGAGGCTTACTATTTTCCTATAATACCTAAACTATAGCTTAAATTATACTATAGCTTAAAGGAATTCTCTCATGGGAAATCATTTTTCCAAAATGCATCAGTTAAGAGCTGTGTTTTTTTTAAAAAGAGCAAGCATGATTTTTTGTATTTAATTTTGAAATCTGACATGAGGCTAGACATGTTGGCAGTTTCCCAGGTGCCCCTGTGCTCTGATTAACATCAGTCACTATTTGCTACTGCACTGCAAACTGGAGTGATATCACCCCCTCCCTTTCCTCCCTAGAGACCTATCAACAGAACAATGGGGAGGTCACCAGATAACAGCTTCCTGACACAAGATAAAAGCTCCCTGATATATATGAGAATAATACTCAATAATAAAAATCCAAGTCCCACTGTAACTCTTGACATTAGTATTACATTGAGTAGGAGAAACAATAGCCTATCTAAAAGCAGTTCCAGTGTGAAATCCTGCCTCTTTCTGAAGGGATCAGGCACACAACTTGTTGATTCAGGAATAAAATTTTATATTGTAGGGTGAATTATTTGTTATGTAAACAGTGTAATTTAAAAATAAAAACTACATCATAAAAACCATGACAAAACTGAATGTGATTCTGAGACATTTATTAATACGGCACCCCCATGCTTCTCGAAAAGGCTCTGCTAATAAATATGTAGTTGGGCTTCTGGGTGGGGCAAAGATCTCATAGGTTGGAGCACTTGTATTCCTCCACATATATCACAGAGGTTTGTTTGACTGCGGCTGCCTATAATATATTGCATCGAAATAATTGAGTTAAATGAATGGTGGTTGACCTCTGCTCTTCAACCAACAAGCCAAAGGATAATTGCTTTGATCATTGGCACATGTGTACTTAACAGTTACCTCAAGTGGCTAATGAATTTAATCTCTGAGTCAACAAGCCAAACCACACTAGTAAGAAAGTTATATTCTGTTCGGTGTGATAAATCTTTTGAATTCAAACATTATTTTAGGGAAAAACAAGTACTTGGCCAACATAAGTTAATTTCTTTTTCAAGGGAGGCTTCTGCAATAGAGAGCTGTTCAGTGGCTTGTACACTGGGCTTTATCCCTGAACACTGATTTAGGTAGATTTGACCACGACAAAGGCTTCTCTGTAGTCATAAGGAATCACAGTGCCTTAGCAGGGCCTTGTACAACATTTCTTTGATTACTATAGCTTGCAATTTGCACCTTACCATACAAAATGCATCCTTTATTCTGCCTATTGAATGTCTTAATTTTATATGCACATTTTTCATTTGCTTAACTTCTTTAGCGTCGATTATTGATATTGATGGATTTGCTGCGAATTTCTGCATTTTGCCATCTGCAGTTTGAGTGAAACTGCGCCAAAAAGCCGCCACAAAAAAGCCGCCAAGACAAAATTGTTGCAGAGACAAAAAAAAGTTGCCATGAGAAAAAATGTCCATTGACTTTAATGCATTTGGAATTGGACAAAAAGTTACTGAGACAAAAAAGAGGGGACAGTAGAAGAAAGAAAGAAGTGAGAAAAAACTTTGTTCTTGCTGCACATTTTTTAAATATATAAGTCACAGTGCTACATTTCAGTTTCATTAACTGTTTTAATTATAACCTTCCTATTGCACAAACTTAAAAAATATAAATACACCTGACTAGAGGAATGGGCTGCACATTGTGACCTGTTCCCAGTGTAAACATGAACCTTATCTGCCTCAAGACTTATTGCAGCCAAGCTTGTCATCCCTTGGTTAAAACACTGAAACATTGTATAGTACACATTCCACAAAAGACGGGCAAAAATGTTTTGTGCACAGATAGGAATAAACAATCTCCGCTGCAGAAAAACAGGTATTAGTGGTCTAGTTCCATCCCTTCTGGACTTGGTGAAGCAGAATTGTATGTACTGGAGGTCATTTCTGTATCATAGCAATGAGCTGTGTGGGTATTATGCATTTTTTATGATGTAATCAAACCGCTGAAAAATGAAACAAAATGAGCTGTGATAGTGAGAGTGCCCTTAGAGGAATGAAATCTCTGTTAACCAACTAAGAAAACTCAGAGAATTCCATATCTTTATATGTGAGCACCTTGATTATAACATAACTAGTTGATAAGCACAGTTGAAGTGAGCCATACCATTATGGTGCTGGTGTAAAATTATAATAATAAGTAATAATCTACCTTATCACCATGCCAACATGAAATATTTTATTTGACATACATTACCTACTTTTGAGCTGCAATTAAAGGCTACCTAAACTACAATCTGCAAACTGGAGAGCTGCTGAATAAAAATCTAAATGACTCAAAAGCCAAAAATAATAAAAAATATCAGAATATCACTCTCGACATCATATTAAAAGTTCAGTTGAAGGTGGTCAACCCCTTTAAGAACCATTAGAAACGTTGCTAAATAAATATGCTACATATGAAAAAATATGTCTAACGGCACACGTTTGGCTCAGTGTGGAATAATAATGTCCAAAAAGCAAAGGAATTGGGAGGACAAGAGGTAAATCTGCAGCAGCCATAGGAGTTTCAGATAAACAGCCTCTGTTTATTTTTCTGTCCCATTTCACTATGCAACCAAGTTTCAAATGCAACTTCAAAGAGAAAAGAAATAAACTATCTAATGTTGTATAAGCCATTTGGCCAAAAATAGACTGTGTGTCTTGATATTTCTGTGATATACCATTCCATCCCTCCTTTTATTCATTAGTAATTTAGAAAAGCTAATGTATGTATAGGTTTATTTATATAGCACCGCATTCTAAACAACGCTAAACAACAGGCAAATCTAAGGAAAGAATAACTATGGGTGCAGTGGAAAAAAACATGCAATGAAAATCACTGCTTTTAAAGGAACAGTAAGTCCAACCAGACAGCTTGCACTGTAATGCATTGATTTCACAAACTTATTAGCATCCCTTATCATTTTTTTAGAACTTAATAGATACTTTTTTAAAAGCAAATATCTGGTTGGTTACTTGGCTTGGTGTAAATTTTGTGGGCCTAAGTGCTAAGTTACTAAATTACTTATAACCACTTAAAAGTACCCCCTCTTGTAAAATATAAGGATATTATACCGAGGAGTTTCATGACCATATAAAAACACGAGGCCGAAGGCCGAGTGTTTTTATACAGGTCATGGAACTCCGAGGTAACTTCTAATATCCTCATATTTTACAACTGGGGGTACTTTATTTATTGTAATACACAAATTTCAATGAGTCATGTGACCCATCAGAACTCACCGTTTATAACTGATGACATCACTAGTCACCAAGATATACAGTACATGGCTTTTGTGTATGATATATATATATATTCAATCCCCCACAGGGATCTTCGTCAGGAGCAAGAACAAAGATCCCTGTGGGGGATCGAAAAGCTGAGGCTTAATAATAAAACATTTTTTTGTTTTTTCACTAAAACCCTGTGAGTGCCGCAATCCTTGTTCACTGCTTATTTCCCATCCCAGGTATTAATTTTGTCTACGGAGTGCAACATTCCTTTGGATATATATTATATATATATATATATATATATATATACACCAGAAGGAGGACTTCCTTACTCACAGGACTTACAAAGGAAATAATGGTGTTTATTAATCTAAAATAGGAACTAACGTTTCGGCTAGCACTCTATACTTTCTCAAAGTGAAAGTCTACAGTGCTAGCCGAAACGTTAGTTCCTATTTTTGATTAATAAACACCGTTATTTCCTTTGTAAGTCCTGTGAGTGTGAGCCTCCTTCTGGTGTATACTTGGGCTTTATTTGCACCCAGGCAACATATACCGATATACGAGCTGTGCCGGCATCCAGACAGATATATATATATATATATATATATATATATATATATATGTACTGGTGTGGGACCTGTTATCCAGAATGCTCAGGACCTAGGACTTTCTGGATAACGGATCTTTTCTTAATTTGTGTCTTCATACCTTAAGTCTACTAGAAAATCCTATAAACATTAAATAAACCCAATAGGCTGGTTTTGTTTCCATTAAGAATTAATTATATTTTAGTTGGAATCAAGTACAAGGTACTGTTTTATTATTACAGAGAAATACTTTTTTAAAAATGTGGATTACTTTGTTAAAATGGAGTCTATGGGAGATGGCCTTTCTGTAATGTGGAGCTTTCTGGATAACGGATACCTGTATATATAAATATTGTCCCTACTTTCCTGTTCTGCAGTGCTCAATAATGGAGAAAACCCCAGGTCATTTTTCTGTATTTATTGATTGAGGCTGAGGTAGATAAATTAATTAAGAAAGTCCACTTCAGTTTATGTCAACTCTACCATAAAAATGGATAGTTGCCATCATCTTTCTTGGTTCAAAAGCAAAGCGCATTTTGGTGCTAAAACATACAAATACTGTATGAATGTGGTGCTGAAATCCGCTCTGTGTGCCACTGCGGTAGTTCAGGGTGCAGGCACATCAGCTGCTGGAGCACAGGGGCTGATTCTTGGCCTGCGTTTATCCTGGAGTGTCAGTAGCCTCATATTTGACAAGTTTTTTTGCTTTTTGGGGGTCTCGGTAATGGAATCTGCAAGCAGAATTAATAAAGCATACCACAAGACTTGTGAAAGAAAGAAGAACTCATATCTGTCAAATTCAATGTGAAAACAGTTTATGAAAAATGATATGTAATAAAACAATTCCAGGTGAATACCGAGCAATGGGCAAATGTTCAATTCACTTTTTGCCTGAGAAAGACCTAGATTGTGCGGAAGAAAAGCAGTTGATGATCGGTTTTCCGTACTGGTTAAAATACATCTGCTTAAACCGCAAAGCATTCGTTAAATGATAACTTAGCTTTTCCTCTGTACAGTGAATTATGTGCAAATTATGCCATAGGCTTTGCATAGCGTGTTATTAGTATTCTAAAAATGGCTGTTCCAAAACGCTATAATGTCTCTGCATGTCAATGTTTCTTGCACTCTTTTTAATTATTGCTTGTGAAACATGCTGCGGTTACATAGTAATAAAAGCAAATTTTTGTCCCAGGTTCATTAACCCCTAGAAACCAATAACACGTTTGTTCATTATTCTAAGCTCAATAGACCCAGTGCTCATGATATGTCTGTGTCATGCCACACATGTTAACAAGCACTTTCTCCATATGGAGAGTAACATGACATGAAATATCAGGGTCAATGGTTGCTAGGGTTGCCAAGGGGTTTAGTCAGGCTCTAGTCAATAAGTTGTAGAGGGCCTCTCTACTTTGGCAAGGCATTTCTCTTGCCCGTTGACCACATGGCCAGTCTAGATATAGATAGTAGACAAAATTAATATGTTTTTTTAGATATGAATTTTTACCGTCACTGACAATGCAAAACAATAACATATAATGATCCAGACATGCAAATTGTGTTCTTTTATAATGGTAAAGACAGCCTTGAATGGGTGGCTGTCTTCATTGGTTCATCCCTTTGAAAAACACATCTGAAAATATGACCATTAATATAAAGTAAAGCCTGAATTATCAAACATCGCTTTAGAAACAAAATGATTCTGTTTTTCACATTCATTCTTTTACTGCCAAAAGATGTTCCATTGAATTACAGCATCATTTTTATCCCTGGCACTGGCTATAATATAGTTTGGAATCCAGCATGACTTCTTGGAAGAAACCGCTAGATTTTCGGATGGATTGCCAGTAAGATTCCACACGGTTACCGTTCCCACACAGTCAGTCTTGTCTCCTTCATGAAATGTCTCTGCTCCGTTAGGCACTGATAACTTCATTGAACATTTAGCAACAATTTGCCCCAAGGAGCTGTGGGAATAGCACTACCACCAATAACAGGCTCATTGACTCTTTCCAGATAATAAATACATGAGGAGGGCAGGGGTATAAGGAAGCTGCCCAGGAGGGTATGAGCATAAACTTCCTGGATTCTTGAGGGGTTAACTTGAAATTAGCCATGGTTAACTGGAGAGCTTTTATTACCACCAGTTTTCTGGCAACAAAAGAGTCAAGGTTACTTTCATAAGCTCTAGATAAGTTTGCATGGAAAAATAATAAGAATAATAGGAATAATAAGAGCATGGATTCATTTGTGATCAGCAGATCTGAATACTTGAAGGTCTTCAAAGAGCCCAATTTAGAAGGTGCCAGTTCATGGCTTTCATAAACGTTAGCTTTTTCTACCTATTCTACCCCATATTTATAAAATCTATATATTTACTTGACATCAGCTTTAACTAAATTGTTATTAAATGTATTCATGAGTTGTGTCCAGGGGAAATGTTGTTATTTCCTAATGATAATATTTTCCTAACTGTATTGTTAGGAGTTGAATTGCTATCAAAATCTTCAGATTCTAGTAACTGCTTACTATTATACCTTCCATTACTTCACTGACAACAGCTGCATTTTCCTGTCTTTGTATGAAACTGAGGCATTTTCATCAAATCAAATGCTGACATAAAGTGGTGAATTTTTTCACTTCTACATAGTGACTTAAATGTGTTTGAAATAAAGACTTTATTTACAGGTAGTAGATACATTATCCAGAAACCTGTTATCCAGAAAGCTCAGAATTATAGAAAGGCCATCTCCCGTAGGCTCCATTGTATCTAAATAATCCAAATTTATAAAAATGATTTCCTTTTTCTCTGTTATAAAAAAAACGTACCTTGTACTTGATCCAAACTAAAATACAATTAATCCTTATTGAAAGCAAAACCAGAATATTGGGTTTAATTAATGTTTAAATTATTTTCTAATAGACCTAAGGTATGAAGATTCAAATTACGGAAAGATCCATTATCCAGAAAACCCCAGGTCCTGAGCATTTTGAATAATAGGTCCCATACCTGTAGTTTATTTTTATATGTTAGCACTGAATAGAAATAATTTATCACACTTTTTTATAATAATGGTTACATATATAGTTACACCCCTGATCTGCATGTAGTAGTCGCTCTGAGAGTACCCTCCAACACACCTGTTTTGTGCACAGTGGCCCTTACTTCCTATAGAGATGTGCAGAATCATTTTAAGGGCATTTGTTTGGATTTGAAAATGTTTCCTGTGTTTACTGTATATGAACAGCAATGCATGCATCCATTTAGGGGAGACTATAGGAAGGAATTAGTAAGGTACAGTAAATGGCTAAAAATTTTTCCAAGTGTTAGGAAATGAGACCCAGTGGATCTATATTTACAGTAATGGAGATTAATGCAGAAAACAATAAAAAGCAAAGCTAAATTATATTGCATTCTGCATTGACCTTCATTCCACTGGTAAAAATATTTAGACTAAACACACGCCTTTCATCTAAACACCACTGTGTGTATGTCCAGTAAGGTGAGTTTCCCACGTCACAATATTCTCTTTCTTCTCTAGATAACTGGGATTCCCCAGATGCCAAATTTTCATACAGCTGGGAATGTTACATACTGCAGAAATATTTTCAATTATGGTTAGAGTAAAAGTTTTACTGTTTTTTTCATAGCTATGTATCTATTTATCATCAATATATCTATCTACTTTCCAGTGCCGGGCCAGGCGTCATAGGTAACCAGGCCAGACCCATCACTACTACCACCCAATACGCAAAGGCGAGCATGCTTATGCACATACAGTTTCAGAACTACTGCCAGTACAAAACTTCCCAGGGAGTTGACAACGGCCGGACTAGAGGTACACAACAGCGCAGGTAGGTACCTGTTGCCCCCTGAGCTTTGTGTCCTAGGCACGTGCCTCTTCTGCCTGCCCCTAGTTCCGGCCCTACTATTTTCTATTTGTCTCTATGTTTATATATCATCTATTTATCTATCTGTCTATCAATCTATCTATTTAAGTTTTAATCAGGGTTAACAACAAACTTAATTTAAGGGATTAAAAACCCTTATAAGAACAATATAAACATATTTTTTAAAAACTTTATGTATAGGAGAACGAAGCAGTGCAGAGGGATTCAGTGCTGAATGGTTTGCTGGTTTCACTGTCTGGACTTTTGAACAAGTATATTTTTATTTCCCCTGACAAGCACCAAATGTAGACTGCAAGCTCCAGTGCAGGGATATGAAACTCAAAGCCTATCATGGCACTAATCCGTCTAGTAAAATATATAATTTCAGTATCACTGCTCCTGCTGTTGTCTGACCAAAGAGCCAATTCAACTAAAATGTGTGTGTACTTCTGCATCAGTGTCTAAAACTATGGGTAATAAAATATTCAGGTATTCAAGCCTTGATGCAAGATGCATTTGGGTAGGTTATAATTTTAATGCCATTGGTTAATTGCAAACAGCGAATTCCCCAGTTGATACTGCTTTGTGTCATTGCAGAATGTTTTGTGACTGTGACTTGTTATGGAAAGCTGCAGAAATAACCCTTTAACACTCAAAGAGACATTTCTGTGAAGTTGTACATTTTTTTGAAATAATAAATGATTATTGCTTTACCTTTCTGTTTAGCTGTTTGCCTGGGAAAATCTTTTCTGCATGTATAGGCAAATCTATGCTGCAAAGGGCATCAATCCATCAGTCGTCTGTAAGGCTTTGTTCCCAAGATTTCAACATATTTTATTTTCAGGCAATATGGCAGCTTGTCTAATAAATTTGCCTTTCGTGAAACGCTTTACATCAATAGCACTTAAAAGTGGAACAGAAATGAAGCAAAACTCCTGTAATGCACATTCTGGATGAACTGTGTCTGTTGCCAAAATGCCTGTCTGGGAGTTTAACTTTTCAGTCCCGTTGGCACCCGTGTTTGGGACCAGCTGGTAAGATCTGTAATGATGAATTCCACTCTTGTCTTTTATTCACTTGACTCGCTCCAAGGCCTGTCTGACATTATTTGACATATCTGTAGTGAGTTAGCTTAGATTACTTCTGTTCCTTTGCTTTGTTTTCAGTTGCAGATGTTTTTCGTAAGTTTTATCCACATATCTGGAGCAAAACGCTAAAACTAGTGAATAAAGACTATCCGTTTATGCTTTAATAAAATGTGCATTAAAATAAAGAATTGATAATGTAGGGATGTGAAAATCTTAGACACCCTTACACTTTACAGACAGGCACATCCCTAGTAATATGGACACCTTAGTGGATCCTTATGGGGACCTTGTGCTTATGTAACTCCTGTAGTTCACACAGTGTACACCAGATGGCACTGTGCCAGAGTATAAAAGGTTTAGGAACCATGTGCTCTGGGTCCATTGCTTTAGCCCAACCAAGCAGGCTGGAAGGGAATGGGTAGTGCTGACCCTAGGCGCCTTGGCCCTAGTAATTAGACAGCTATACTCGTTTTATAGATCGCTCTAGGAGTGATAGAGAGGTTAATTAGTTGAGCAGCTCAAGGCTCCGCCGAGGAGATTAGAGGGATTAAGATCCCAGGGTATTACTGACCCAGAGTAAGGAACCAAGTGTTGAGATAGGGATGTCAGGAGTTCCCCTAGTCTGCCACTGGAAGATATCCTGAAAACTGGGCAATACCCATCACATGCTGTCAACTTACTCTCTGCTGTATATTCCCTAGCCTGTGGGGATTCAGCCTATACGTGCTGTGAGTATATGCTTCCTTTATGCTGCTGTGTATGTTCTATACTCCATTGTGGATCAATGTGCTAAATGATCTCTGTGCTATTGTTCAATAAATACTGTTCTTTGTTCAACTGTTAAAGAACTACTGTCTTTCAAAGGTGTATTGGTAGACCTACGTTTCAATTCCGCACAGGAATCTTCGTCTCACCCTGAGACCCTAGTTTATAGACTGGCACCCAGAGGTTGGACTACACTTTTGGTTGTGTGTTCCTAATTCAGATATATATATATATATTTATATATATATATTATTTGTAGTTAATATTTTTTTATGAACTACTGGCACCCAAGTTAATGTGAAGACTTGTAAAGTGTTTGTATCAGTGTAAGACCCGGTCATCCAATATTACAGAAATAGAGAGAATCATGTGTAAAGGCTCATTTACTTACTGAACTGCCGCATGCAAAGTACAACTGAATATAAATGGAATTATATATTTTACTTCTAAAAAGTAGAGTTGCCTTGGGATGGCTTGAAGCAGGGGGCAATGGAATAAAATAAACTAAGTTTAATGTATGTCCAGATAACAGATACTTGCTTTTGCAAATTAGTTGCTATGGGTTAGTAAACATGGTGGTACAGGTATGGGACCTGTTATCCAGAAAGAACGGGACCTGGGGTTTTACAGATAATGGATCTTTCGTTAATTCGGATCTTCATACCTTAAGTCTACTAGAAAATCATTTAAACATTAAATAAGCCCAATAGGCTAGTTTGGCTTCCAATAAGGATTCATTATATCTTAGTTTGGATCACATACAAGGTACTGTTTTATTATTACAGAGAAAAGGGAAATTAATTTTACAAAATTGGATAAAATGGATTTTATGGGAGATGGCCTTTCCGTAATTCGGATAACGGGTTTCCGGATAACGGATCCCATACCTGTAATTGTTCTGTAACTGTAAATATTTTCGCCTCATCTTGCCTGCACCTCTAAAGAAGTAAACATAGGTAAAGTAGGCATATTACCACCAAATCTTAATGGTACTTTGTACTGGGTTCAGAGGTTCATATCAATATCTGTCTGATGATGTTTTGTAGTTATCCCTAGTGCATATACTGTATGCACACACATACTGTACATACAGCGATCTATCTATAAACTCACATACTGTGTGTATATATATATATGTTAGATATATATATATACTGTATATGTATACATATAAATATATGTGTGTCCACATGTACATATAATTTAAAAATATAATTTATATATTAGATATATAAAATGAAGTGTAAACCTTGAGTAGTTTTGTTTGCTTTGACAATGGGCTGAAACAACGACACCAGCAAACATAAGCACTCAGTTATTGAATTTGTACAGTATGAATGCGTTCTATGTACTTTGTGTGCATCTGTATATACAGTATGGATATCCTTTTAAAAATGATTTTGTTGTTGTTAAGTTTAAACCTTGTCATGGGCTATGTTGGTTTACAAGCTGCCTTCACAAGCCAAGATCTTCACAAGCACATTCATTTGTAAATAAGCTTTCCTAATTAGATTTGACCCCCTTTAACAAACTGTCACCCCGCATAGTGGTTAGTACATCATTGTTTTTCTGATATTGTACAACATGACCTGCTCCACTGAAAGGTTAAAACAAGTTGTCAACAAGTTAATTTACAAGAGTCCATCTGAGCTGTCAGACAGCCCTTATCCATGTCACACTCACAGCAGGGTCTGCTTAGGGGTTTTCCTTTAATAATAGATTCGTGGAGCTCTGTAAAACAATCTGCTTGTTGCTTTAAAGACATTCCTTTGTGGCACAGGTAATGAGTCCGTAAGCAGCGAGTATACACAAGAAAATCACATCCATGCCCCTGTGAATTTCCATGAGATTTCAGTCATGTTGGAATCAGTGTTATATAATGAGTAACCCTTCATTCCCTTACAAGCCATGATAGAGGACTGAGAATATTAACAGGCTATAAAAGGCATTTTACCATTGTAATTAATTAGAGCAGTGCAATGTTAGTTGCAATTGTACTAGAAAATCTTTAGTTTTTTTGTATTTTAGGACTTAATATATATGAGATAGATAGATTCATAGATAGATGATTAAGTAGTGGGCATAGTGTACCCAGCGTGGAAACCCACCAGTCTGGGCTTAAGTGAAGAGGCTTAGCCGGACGGAGTTGGTCGGGACCCAAGAGGGGTGTCTGTGGAAGAGAGTCCCCCTGGCAGTGTGCAGCCACAGTCATAGGAAGAGAGCTGAGAGCAAGAGCCCTGTGAATGGTGTGCTGTTCTGATGAAGACCATGACCAATAAAGAAAGAAGAGTTTAACTATAACTCGCTGCAGTGTGTTGTTACTGGAGGAATCCCCCCACCCTACAGGTCAGTAATACATTGAGTTTAATACAGAGTGGCACAAAAGGCAGTTGCCCCCATTACAAGTGCACTGATCCCAAAGAAGCCAGAAGTGTATGTCACAGGGTGGGAATATTGAATAAACGCTACATGTTTATACTGTTATTAGGAATTCAATATGCATAGAAGGAGGTTAAAGGGACACTGTCATGGGAAAAAAATTCAAACACGTCAGTTAATAGTGCTACTCCAGCAGAATTCTGCACTCAAAAGAACATTCTCAAAAAAACACAGATTTATTTGTATTTAATTTTGAAATCACACATGGGCTAGACATATTGTTAGTTTCCCAGCTGCCCCAAGTCATGTGACTTGTGCTCTGATAAACTTCAGTCACTCTTTACTGCTGTACTGCAAGTTGGAATGATATCACTTCACTCCTTCCCCCCCCCCCCCAGCAGCCTAACAACAGAACAATGGGAAGATAACCAGATAGCAGCTCCTTAACACAAGATAACAGCTGCCAGGTAGATCTAAGAACAGCACTCAATAGTACAATCCAGGTTCCACTGCAACACATTCAGTTACATTGAGTAGGAGAAACAACAGCCTGCCAGAAAACAGTTCCATCCTAAAGTGCTGGCTCTTTCTGAAAGCACATGACCAGGCACAACGACTACACACCAATATTACTAACTAAAAAAATACACACAGGGGCAGATTTACTAAGGGTCAAATTCAACCCACAAAGTAAAATCCTTCGAATTCGAATATCAAATTCGAAGGATTTTAGTGCAAAAGGTTTGATCGAACAATCGAATAAAAATCTTTCGATGTACGATAAACAATAAAATCCTTCAAATCAAACGATTTGAATGATTTTAAGCGATCAAATGATTTTTATTCGATCATAAAAAGTGCCCAAAACCTATCTACAATGTCCCCATAGGCTAACATTTAATTCGGTAGATTTTATTTGGCGAAGTATTGAGTCAAAGTATTTTTTAAAGAGATTATCGAATGATCGAACGATTTTTACTTCGAATCGTTCGAATTATTCAATTCGATCGAATTTGACCAATTCGATGGTCGAAGTACCCAAAAAATTACTTCGACCATTCAAATATTTTTGGATTCGAACGATTCACTAGAGCTTAGTAAATCTGCCCCTTAGTTTAGGAATTAAATTTTATATGGTAGAGTGAATTATTTGCAGTGTAAACTGTGTAATTTAGAAATAAAAACGACATCATAAAAATCATGACAGAATCCCATTAAGGAGTTATGTTTGTTGTTCATATTACAGTGTGTTCTAGAAGAATTTTCAAAAAAATATAATACTGTCGGGAAACAGTATCAAGCAAAACTACTACAATCAAGCGTCTTGTTTATGTAGAAATAGAGTCCTGCTCTCTCCCGTCATCACTATAACCCTGATAAAACCACACATTACTGCACCGCTACCTCCCAAGTTCAGCTGCTAAAACAACCACTTACATGTTACAAATGTTTATGTTTTCTCATTCCACTGATAAGACTGGCAGGTTAATTCCCACACTCTTCCTCTCTATTTATATCAGTAGCCCTTGCTCCAGTATCAGGTTTTTAGCAAGCACCTGTTTATCTTGTGATGTGCAACATACTGAAATTCTGCTACAATAATAACTATCCAGCGCAACTGTACAAATAAGCAGCACATTTAACTGGATGATAAGTTATGTCATATTGTGCAATAAATCTGTTCTAAACAATACAGAAGCCCACACGGCCATTATCTTAGGGGTGCTTGTAATGTACAAGGACACAGAAACTCCGGGTTGAATGGCAGCTGGCAGGGATGCAATGTGTATATTGCCTTTCTTCCTATTTCTCCATGTATAATTATCACAAGGAGTGTATATAACATTTATGGAAAATAAAAAGGCTGAAAACGGAGAACTTGGATTCTCTGTTCAAACTTAAAACAAATTCCCAGGATTAAACATGGTTTTTGCTGTAGGCAGGTGAAGCCCTCAAGCTCAAAATAATTTTCAGAGTGGCAATTAAAAGTACAAAAAACATTAACTTTCAAGCACATTTTAAAATCATACTGACAGAGAATTGAAACTAACATGGAAGCTGAGTACTTTTGCAGAAGATACAGTGGAATTGTTGGTACAGACAATACAGAAGGAAATGCAGAAATATTCCATTCATTTGTACAGGGAGTCCCTACGTTACAAACATCTGACTTACAATCAAGTGGAACTTACAAACAGAGATTATTACAATACTGTTCTGTGGTTTGCTTGGCCTGTTAGAATTAGGCTTTAATAAACCACCTGCCTTAACCCTCTCTGGGGTGTGTTGTTTGCCGTGGAGCGCAGAAATGTAAAAATAAATACTATGTTAAAACAAACATCTGTCTAAGTTGCATTGAAAGGATAAATGTACATGTTCCAACTTACATGCAAATTTAACTTAAAGGGATACTGTCATGGGAAAAAGTTTTTTGCAAAACACGTCAGTTATTACTGCTACTCTAGCAGAATTCTGCACTGAAATCCAATTCTCAAAAGAGCAAACAGATTTTTTTATATTCAATTTTTAAATCTGACATGGGGCTAGACATATTGTCAGTTTCCCAGCTGCCCCAGTCATGTGACTTGTGCCTGCACTTTAGGATGGAACTACTTTCTGGCAGGCTGTTATTTCTCCTACTTAATGTAACTGAATGTGTCTCAGTGGGACTTGGCTTTTACTATTGAGTGTTGTTCTTAGATCTACCAGGCAGCTGTTATCTTGTGTTAGGGAGCTGCTATCTGGTTACCTTCCCATTGTTCTTTTGTTTGGCTGCTGGGGGGGGGAAAGGGAGTGGGTGATATCACTTCAACTTGCACTACAGCAGTAAAGAGTGATTAAAGTTTATCAGAGCACAAGTCACATGACTGGGCGCAACTGGAAAACTGACAATATGACTAGCCCCATGCCAGATTTCAAAATTGAATATAAAAAAAAATGGATTTCAGTGCAGAATTCTGCTGGAACAGCACTATTAACTGATGTATTTTGAAAAAAACATGTTTTCCCATGACAGTATCCCTTTAAGAACAAACCTACAGAAACTCATACGTAACCTGGGGACTGCCTGGTTTTACTAAATGACAATATGTTTGGTGGGGGGACTGTCCCAAAAAAAAAAAACCCTCTTTGGTAGGTCATAACACGTTCAAATTATGAATAAAGTTATTTGCCAGGAAATTTTTACTCATCACCATAATACATTAGCCCTTCTAGTTTTCAGACCAAGGGCACAAAAGTGGATTATCTGATTTCCTCTACAGAAGTTTTTTTTTTATAGAGTTGCATGTATTTGCATTTTTGCATCTTATGTGCTCCATGTAGCTCCAAACAGGCTGCAGCCGGGCCTGCCAATGGAACTAGGAGGGTATGCATAAGCAGAAACGTAACTAGAGGGGGGCGGGCCCTGGTGCAGGACGCGCAGCCGGGCCCCCAGCCCCCCTCCGTTCGCCCGGAACTGGCCGGGAATAAGCGGCGCACGAACTGCCGGGTGGCCCTGAGGGGGTGCGGGCCCTGGCCCACTCGCACCCCCTGCTCCCCCGGTAATTCCGCCACTGTGCATAAGAGCAGATGAGTTTTCCTCCACCTCTATAAAAACCGCCTGCAGAGGAAAGAGAACAATCCACTAAGTGTGCCCATGGCCTAAGGTAAACTGGAAACAGCAATGTAGGACCCCGCACACCCTATAGGGAATTAAGAGATGCCTGGTGCACGATGGTAGAGGTTCGGCAACCTCACAGCAGGATTCAAGTCAACAACATCCAAGGGCACACAGGTCTACCTGTAGACCTGTGTGCCCTTGGATGTTGTTGACCTAAGGTAAACTGGAGCCATTCATTTACCCCATCCCCAATAGATACCACTGTCCTGTCTATGCTGGGATTATAGGGAATTTGACCAATCCACCTAATCCAAATGCGATTCACATTATCTGTTGGGTTTTTTTTCACTTTGTCTAATGGAAATTAAGGTACTCACATCCAAAGCTGCTCTTGTACTTCCATATAGTGGATCTTGGTGCCAGTGGCCCATCCTATCTTCTTTTCCTAAGTGCTTGAATTGATGCGGAGGAACTCTGGAGCTACCACCACCTTCAAGTTGGCATCCAGCATCACCAAGGGCAGTGGAATTGCATGTCATTTTGACACCGAGCACAAGAAATGATAACATCCATAATTTTTTAGCACCATAGCAGCCAATTTGTTGCACACAACTCTGCAGTTACACTGGTGGGGGGATTTGGCATTCTGGGTAAAAAAATGGTGAATTGCATCCATCATTGCACTGTGCACACCACATCAGTCGTTAATGACTCCTTTGATAAGATTTTGGGCATTTTGTCTGCTTTACAAAAGCACAGGGCCAAAGTAGACATCAGCTGTCCGCTATGTGAATCACCCAAAATCATAAAACCTTTAAGTAGACACACGAGCGGATCTTTCCCTGATATGCCTATCTTGAGGTCGTCAATACCAGGCTTTAGGTATCAGTGAGGATTTTTATACCTGTCCGACTGACATCTGGGAGATTTTCACCCAGATTTTGGTTAGGCAGGCCCATCAGATGGCCCTGTACATGGGTAGATAAGCTTGCCGAAGTCCAAATGGGCCAAATCAACATGTGCTTTAATCTGCCTGTGTATGACCACCTTTAGGGTGGTGGCAGACGGGGAGCTCAGTCGCCCAGCGACAAATCTTCTCTACTGCAGGTGACTAATCTCCCCAAATGTCTTCCCGCCTGCAAGAATATGAATCGCCGACAGGATGGCAAACGAATCGCTTCAGATTTCCGAAGTTGCCTCACGAGATAACTTCGGGCGCCTTCAGAAAACTGAAGCGATTCGTGTGCCATCCTGCCAGCGATTCTTTTGTCCATTGTCTGCTTCACTCATAGGTCTAACTAGCAATGGAATTAATTTTGCATCGTCAGGTTTCATTCCTTTGAGAAACATTAGCCACAATAACAATCTCCGCTAGTGGTGGCTGAAATTAAATTCATGTCTTGCTCTCTGGAAAAACTTGCAAAGCTTTGCCAGAAAGAATTAATAAAAGGAGTGCCCTTGGCATGGTTCAGAGACTCGCCTGTGTATTCTAAATGGGCCACAATTGAATTTAGGTGTGGTCCAGGCTGATAGTAAAACGTACCTTTGTTTGTTTTGGTTCTCTCAGAATTCTAATGGCTGTAACCGCTGAAAGGAATTAATTATTAATAGTAGGATGATAAAAAAAAAAAAACATTTGTTCAGTGATCTAGAGCACTTGATGCAGATTTGTATGTGTTTAAGGAAATTGCTTCACTTGCCTATGGCCTGGATTTTCTTGGTTTGTATCAGGAAATGTTATATTTAGGGATGTAGCGAACCGCCGACAATGTGTTCGCGAACGCCGTTCGCAAACACCGGCAAAAAATGCGAACAGTTCGCGAACAGTTCGCGAACTTCGAACATCCGAAAATCGTTCGATTCGAACGATCGAAGGATTTTAATCGTTCGATCGAACGATTTCCGTTTGAATCGAACGATCGAAGCCATTGGATCGAATGATTTCATTCAATCCAATGGCTTCGATCGATCGATTCGAACGAAAATCGTTCGATTTTAGCGATCGAATGGTCGAACGATTTTGACGCGAACGCCTATTGGCGAACGTCGCGCGACGTTCGCGAACTTGCGGCGGACGCGAACAGTCGAAGTTTGCGCGAACTAGTTCGCCGGCGAACAGTTCGCTACATCCCTAGTTATATTCCCACAAACATACAAAATTAAATATACATTGAAGTAAATATAGTTAATAAAAAAATACTTACAGCATTTGTCTAGTATTATGGGAGCAAAACCTGGATAAGTGTGATTATCACACAGAAATCTCTCTTATGTTTATTCAAAGAAATATAAACACACAGGAGGAACCTTTCACATTTTGTGCTTAGGCCTACGGTTAAGTTGCCCCATAGGCATGGAACATCCCCTAGTACTTACCCAGAAATACGTTATCCAGAAAAAAGCTTCAAATTACGGGAAGGCCATCCCCCATAAGCTTTTTCTCTTTAATAAGAAGACAGCACTTTTACTTGATCCCAATTAAGATATACTGTATCTAATCCTTTTTGGAAAAATAACAATCCTTTTGGGTTTAATTAATGTTTAATGATTTTTTTATTAGACTTAAATTATGGAGATCCAAATTATGGAAAGATCCCTTATTTGGCAAAGCCCAGGTCCCAAGCATTCTGGTCCCATAAATATACATACTCAACTATATTTGCATGTAGCACATCTTCAGTCACTCCAACGACATCCCCTTCTCTATTTTTTATGCTAGGGGTGCCTTAAATTGTGTTATCCTTGTCTTGGCTGTACTAACTGACACTGTTCATTCCCCTTCATTCTTTCAGATGAAGGGAACTATGTATTAGAGACTCACTCAGACATTACAGAGGTTGTTTTTGTGGACAAACTTAATTGTTTCAATCATATCGCAAACAAAAAGATGACACTCAGTGGGCTCCCCTCACAGATAATAGGGCAGATCAATAATATTCATTCTAGGAAATAACATCCCACTAGGGAAGCCTTATGCATTTCATGCCTAGAGGAGTACTGTATTATAAGCCTATGATTTCGTACAGTCAAGACATCAAGAGAAATGATACAATGTTTGGAAAGTAAAAAGGACCCTGAAAGAAAAAAGAAAAAAGGTGAGGATGGTGATGGGGTGCTACATGCAAATATATTCTAGTTTGCAGTATATGTGTGAGTCAGGTCAAGCAGAAGAGTAAAATTGGTAATGTTACACAGTTGGGAGCTGAAAGTGTTATGTGTTGTATTAGGGAAAGGAATTTGCTGCATACTTTACATAGGTATTTTGGATGTTTACATGCATGCTAGATATCCAGAAGGTCTGAACCCTATAACTTTTTTGTGTAATCATAACTAGAGATGGCGCGAACTGTTCGCCGGCGAACTTGTTCGCGCGAACATCGGGTGTTCGCGCTCGCCGGAAGTTCGCGAACGTCGCGCGACGTTCGCCATTTTGGGTTCGCCATTGTTGGCGCTTTTTTTTGCCCTCTCACCCCAGACCAGCAGGTACATGGCAGCCAATCAGGAAGCTCTCCCCTGGACCACTCCCCTTCCCTATAAAAACCGAAGCCCTGCAGCGTTTTTTCACTCTGCCTGTGTGTGCTGAAGAGATAGTGTAGGGAGAGAGCTGCTGCCTGTTAGTGATTTCAGGGACAGTTGAAAGTTTGCTGGCTAGTAATCGTTTTGATACTGCTCTGTTATTGGAGGGACAGAAGTCTGCAGGGGTTTGAGGGACATTTAAGCTTAGGTAGCTTTGCTGGCTAGTAATCTACCTTCTACTGCAGTGCTCTGTATGTAGCTGCAGTGGGCAGCTGTCCTGCTTCTGATCTCATCTGCTGACTGCTGCAATAACAGTAGTCCTTGTAAGGACTGCTTTTATTTATTTTTTTGTTCCAATACAGAGCAGTATCAAGCAGATTACTAGCCAGCAAACTTACTATCATCTGTCCCTGAAATCACTAACAGCTCTCCCCCTACACTATCTCTTCCAAGCACACACAGGCAGATTTTTCAGATACATTTTTGCCCTTGATCCCCCTCTGGCATGCCACTGTCCAGGTCGTTGCACCCTTTAAACAACTTTAAAATCATTTTTCTGGCCAGAAATGTCTTTTTTAGATGTTAAAGTTCGCCTTCCCATTGAAGTCTATGGGGTTCGCGAACCACTCGCATTTTTGCGCAAGTTCGCGAATATGTTCGCGAACTTTTTTTCTGACGTTCGCTACATCCCTAATCATAACTTCTTTATTGTATTTGTTTATGACACTGTCATTGAAAACATATATTTCAGTTGCTGGCTACTATGTATGCGGTTTGGTGTTACAGTGGTAACTTTTGTGACACACTCGTCTGTATTTTACAGGAAATTCTATACTAGGCATGTGCCAAATCCACAATTCAGCCAGGATTCTGCCTTTTTCAGCAAGATTTGGACCCTTCATGGGCCAACCCAGACCTGCTTCCCGCCTAGACTGACCCCTCTCCTCTCCCCCAACTGAACCCAATCACAGAAGAGGAGGTAAGAATCTGCTGCCCCCATGGTATGCACGGGGGGAGGGACGCGGCATGCTGGGAGCCATGTGGGGTCGGGCACAGGAGAAGGGCCCTTCAGTTTAGATGAAGTCCTGACAGACACACTCCCGGTGGGCCCCAGATGCACCACCGTGGTGTTGTACCAAGCCAAGATAGCTCCAAACCCATGTCATAACATTTTATACCTAACCTGAATGCCTTATCAGGAGCAGATTAATGTACTAGGCTATACACTAGGGGCCCAGTGTGATCAGGGGCAGCTAGCGTTTTTCAATAATTATTTCTCTTTTCTTTTAATATTTATTTTTATTTGGGTATGGTCAGGCACATGTGCTGGGAGAAGAAGGCAGTCAAAGTGCATGTGTGCGCCCGGATGTATGTGAATCCAGTGATGTCACACCCCAAACCTGACCCGGCGTAGAGAGTTTGACTGCTCATTTGCCTGGATCTGCACACATCCAGACCCAACAGTAGCCTAGAAGGGGGACCTGTGTGGGTGTAATCTAAGGGCCCTACATGGTATTAATGCAATACTGTTACTTATTACAATACTGGAACTAGGGGTAGGCAGAAGAGGCACCTGCCTAGGGCACAACAGTAGGGGGTAGCTGGGCAGGCACCTGTTAAAGGTTCTTCTACCTACCCCTTGTCCGAGTAATGGACCCAACTCCTTGGTTGCACTGCAGACAACAAAGGGATCATCTCCTGAATACAGGGCCAGATTTCAATACAGGGGCACCAGAGGATGCTGGTCTCCGGGCGCCCCCGGGGTGAAATGTGGCCCTGTATTCAGGAGTTGTTTCCTTCACACATAAAGAATTGTGCGCAATTGTATCCTGTCCGTGGCAGAACGCTAAGTGCCTAGTGCTTAACACTCTGGAATCAAGTTAGTTACCAGTGTGGCCTTGCCACAAATCCGAGCATGCTTGAGTACAAGAATTGGGCAGGAGGATATTGCCTGGCCCCATAGAGAGTTTTGGAATAGAATGCAATAGAATAGAGGCAGGACATCCTATCATCAGTCATAATAACTGATATTACTTTATAACTAAACATCTATTATTATTATTTATTAACATGTATTTATATAGCGCCAACATATTGCGTAGCACTGTAAAGTAAATGTGAGTATACAACTACATCACACGAATTACATATATAGAATATATGGAGTAACAAACGTCACAATCAATACAGGTACAAAAAGGTGAGGAAGGCCCTATGCATAGGCATACAGTCTAAAGGGGAGGGAGTAATACACAAGGTGTGGGAGTGGGCAAGATCGAAGTAAGTGGGTGAGAAATGTGGTACTGTATGTGGTGTTGCGTTTGGTAGTTAAGCAGAGTGAGGGTAGGCTTCTCGAAAGAAGTGCGTTTTCAGAGATTTTTTGAAAGTAGAAAGGTTGGGAGAAAGTCGGACGGGGGGGGGCGGCATTGCAGGAGCCGCCTCAGGCGGCATTAAGGTACGAATCTACCACAAAAGACAGGGCCTAAAATAATTCAGTACTATATTATCAGCGCCGATTCGTCCTGCAATGCCGCCCCCCCTCGCCGACTTACCTGTCGGGAGGGGAGGCAGGAACACTAATGCAGAGAGCGCAATTGCGCTCTCTCGCATTCGTAAAGCCGAATTTCCGGTTTAAAAACCGGAAATTCGGCTCTTAAAGGTGCAGGAGCGGCTTTTTGCCGCCCCTGGAAACCGCTCCGGCGTTGCCGCCTGAGGCAAGCGTCTCAGCTCGCCTCATTGGCGGCGCGCCCCTGTATATTATTAGGATCATTTAATACTAACACAACAGTCTATCCTCCTTGATACATAAAATAGGGGTGAGGTAGTGTTGCCTCACATTGACTGGAGTAAAGATAGAATTTTTGCCCTGAGCCTTCCAGTGCCCTAAAGCTCCCATGTTGGTGAACAGTAAAACCGCCAGGTACCCCTAGACTCCCCCCTACAAAGTAAATTCACAACTTAGCCTTTAAAGCAAATAAAGAAGGATAAATAAAAACAGTTACTTTAGCTTTTGGTAAAACTGAGAAAGGTGGCACAGGTTTTAGCTATGAATCTTGTCTCCCTTAATGCCCCTTCAACAACCTCGTCATGTTAAATCACTCAACTTATGCCGTGGAATTGGCTGCTTGAAAATGCGTGCTCTGTAGAGATGGCGCGAACTGTTCGCCGGCGAACTTGTTCGCGCGAACATCGGGTGTTCGCGCTCGCCGGAAGTTCGCGAACGTCGCGCGACGTTCGCCATTTTGGGTTCGCCATTGTTGGCGCTTTTTTTTGCCCTCTCACCCCAGACCAGCAGGTACATGGCAGCCAATCAGGAAGCTCTCCCCTGGACCACTCCCCTTCCCTATAAAAACCGAAGCCCTGCAGCTTTTTTTCACTCTGCCTGTGTGTGCTGAAGAGATAGTGTAGGGAGAGAGCTGCTGCCTGTTAGTGATTTCAGGGACAGTTGAAAGTTTGCTGGCTAGTAATCGTTTTGATACTGCTCTGTTATTGGAGGGACAGAAGTCTGCAGGGGTTTGAGGGACATTTAAGCTTAGGTAGCTTTGCTGGCTAGTAATCTACCTTCTACTGCAGTGCTCTGTATGTAGCTGCAGTGGGCAGCTGTCCTGCTTCTGATCTCATCTGCTGACTGCTGCTTTTATTTATTTTTTTGTTCCAATACAGAGCAGTATCAAGCAGATTACTAGCCAGCAAACTTACTATCATCTGTCCCTGAAATCACTAACAGCTCTCCCCCTACACTATCTCTTCCAAGCACACACAGGCAGATTTTTCAGATACATTTTTGCCCTTGATCCCCCTCTGGCATGCCACTGTCCAGGTCGTTGCACCCTTTAAACAACTTTAAAATCATTTTTCTGGCCAGAAATGTCTTTTTTAGATGTTAAAGTTCGCCTTCCCATTGAAGTCTATGGGGTTCGCGAACCGTTCGCATTTTTGCGCAAGTTCGCGAATATGTTCGCGAACTTTTTTTCCGACGTTCGCTACATCCCTAGTGCTCTGTGTTCCTGCAATTGGGATGATTGGTGGCTTGCATATAAGTATATGTTGTATGAACAACTTGACTGTCAGCATTAATTTTTATCAAAAACAATGATCAGTTCTGTTCAATAGCTCCATTTCACTTCACTGTGCTATGAATAGGGGCACTATATTAATCCTAACATTGAAAACAACCTGTTGTTCCAGACCAGCATTTCCTTTACATACTCGCTAGTGTTGGGCTGACCTGCTGCAAGCAGAATTTGTACAAGGCCTTCCATAAGCTTTCTAGCTCTCACACCTGCACAACTCCCATTCTGAAATTATGGAATAAATGTGCATGTAGTCATCAGGCTTTTCTGAAGTTTACTGAAGTGAATCCATTTAGAGAAACCCATAAGTTTTTCTCCTATATATATTCCACTGCCATTGCTGGAGATTATTTAAAGGGGAGCAAAAATGTGAATTATCACTTTCTGAACAGCCAGATATAAATCAATGTTTTTTTTTACAGACTTGTAACTGATTCATGCAGGGTCGGAGTGGGGGCCCAGCCACAACCACTTCTCAATGCCTCCCTCCTGCGAATGAGCGAATGTATGCGCAGTTTCCCGCACATCCAAGAACTGGGAAGGTAGGTAAACGGCTGTGCAAGAAGCAGGTCCAATAGAGCCAGGGCTCACTGGGTTTTTTCCCAGGGTCTCGTCGGCCCAGTCCGACCCAGGATTCATGAGACTGAGAGGCAACCTCTTCCTCTCACTAGCTGGGACTGTTTCACCGTAACATCTTAGAGTCATTCAACCCCTTCACCGTGTTCAATGGTGAAGTGATGGATTTTGGCAACTGAAGTCCCTCAGCCTGTTGGGCTTATTTAATGTTTATATGAATTTCTATTAGACTAAGGTATGAAGTTCCAAATAACAGAAAGATTCATTATCCAGAAAACCCCAGGTCCTGAGAATTCTGGATAACAGGTCCCATACCTGTACTACACATGTGCCCTACATTGTTAAGAAGATACACTTTGCTACAAGTGCCTTTTCTCAAAAACATGTCTGTGATTTTTGACATTGCCCCCTAGTTGACTGGTAATGGTAACTACTACTACATTAATTAACTATGCTGCCGTTTAAACAAAAAGTACCATCTATATATATTAATATACTAGCTTACAAACACAGGAACAAATAATTACAAATCTGACCACTGTCACACAATATATGGGTGCTTTTTATCCCACGTTACAATGAATAAACCATATATTTATGCATACGTTTATTGAATCTTAAATATTATGTTATGGATAAATAAATAAAACACTAAACTAAATCAGCAGGAGTATGCACCTACAAGGGATACACATAGACAGACAAACACAAATAAACAAAACCCTAACAAGGGCTCTTGGGTCTCAGGTGAGCAGGTAAGCAGGGGAAAACAGTAAACTGAAATCCACAACTTCCACTTGCACTGACTCTGCTGCACACACACCTACGCTAGTAAAATGCTCCTACTATTATTAACATTATTAACATGTATTTATATAGCACCAACATATATCACAGCGCTGTGCCCTAGTTCCTTCTCTAACCACAGCCAACAACACACTAGTAATGGCATCTCCTTATAGATACAGTGGGATGGCTCAGGTCCCATTGGTCGATGTGGAAAGAGAAGGGGAGGGATAAAATGTACAGTAGGTATGCGTTTGTCCCACATTCTGTTGTTGTTGCATGAAATATATATATATATATATACAGTGGCATAACTATAGTGTGCTGGGCCCCCCTGCAAAAAAATGTTCAGAGGGGCCCAGTGCACTCCGATCCCCATCCTCCCACCCACTTCCAGCCTCCGCCCACTTCCCACCCGATGCCACCCACTTTCCACCTGGACTCCACCCACTTCCTAGCGAATCCGCCCGTGCTGACTTGCGCTCTGCTTCCCCGCCGCAGGTAAGAAAGTGACGGGGGGAAAGGGGAGGGGTTCTTGTTAGCTATAGAGGAAGCATACCCCAGTTGGACTGGGCTGGTGGGACTCTGGAAAAAAACCCGGTGGACCCCAGGCCCTCATGGTCCCCCACCAGCCCAGACCTGCTTCCCTAACTGTTGCTCTGTGGCATTTTATGCGCATGCCCATGCGTCACAATGATTTTTTACACATGCACACGGCAGGAACTTAGAGATCAGGAGGGGACCCCCGGGGACTGCCAGGAGGGCCCTTCTTTTTGTAGCCCAATGGTATTTGTTTGCTCCATGTAGCTTTATTTCTGGGGTTTCCTGAAGCATTTCTGATGTGCTCAGATCAGACCAAATTCCATTCTTGACGCCCTGTTTTTGCTACTTTCTATTACTCATTCAGGCCCTCTCCTATTCATATTCCAGTCTTTTATTCAGATCAGTGCATGGTTGCTAGGATTATTTGGACCCTAGCAACCAGACTGCTGGAATTGCAAACTGGAGAGCTGCTGAATAAAAACATAACTACTCTGGTTACTAGGCACGAATAACCCTAGCAACCAAGCAGCAGTTGGAAATACAGAATGCAAAGATGAGTAGCTGAGGACCTGAATACAAATATAAGTGAAAGAAATAAGAATAATGATAAAATTCAAGTCCACAGTCAGTACTGAAGTCAGTTTTCAATGACTTGATTATGTCATAGGAATGTGTATTCACTGATGCTGTGCAACCATTAAAGGTAGTTTATATACATGTTTATTTATTTGTATAGCATTTCTGTACATGCAGCCCTGTACATTTTTACAATACAGGTATAGGATCCATTTTCTGGAAACCCATTTTCCAGAAAGTTCTGAATTACGTGAGGGCCATTTCCATGGACTCCATTTTAATCAAATAATTCAGATTTCCTTTCTCTTTTTGTAATAATAATAAAACAGTATCTTGTACTTGATCCTAACTAAGATATCATTAATCTTTATTAAAACCTATTGGGTTTATTTCATGTTTAAATATTTTTTTTAATCAATTTAATATAGGAATCCACAGATCCAAATTATGGATAGACCCATATCTGGAAACAGGTCCTGAGCATTTTGGATACCAGTTCCTATACTTTTATATTAAAAGTACAGATGAGCGATAAACATTGCAGTGAATACAAATAAGTATTGTGTTTGTACAATAACAAAAATATACACAGCATAAGTTGCTCACAAGAGAAAGGAGTTGCCTGCCCCTTAGAGCTTACAATCCAAGTGTTCCCTCCCAATTCAAAATTTAGCTTATCAAATACTGTAGCTCTGCCCTCTGTGGCTCAGTTGCTGAAATATGACTGGCCAAGGAAGTAAAGGATTTTGTTTAAGCTCCAGCTTTTGTTCAAGCTCCGTTTGCTGTGTTTACATATAAAGGCAATGCAGTGACCGCATATTCTTTTTTTTACAGCGGCACAAAAATACTGAGTTACTAACTGACAGTTTCCATGAAAAAAACATGCTGAGAAAACGGTGCCAACTTATTTTGATTGAACACGTATTTCAAGGCAATAAACACTCTTCAGTGAAATGAATGCAGGTACATTTCACTGCCACTGCTCAGTGCCAAGAAAGGAAGGCATCCGCTAGCTTGTTTTT
Source organism: Xenopus petersii (assembly GCA_038501925.1). NCBI lineage: Eukaryota > Metazoa > Chordata > Amphibia > Anura > Pipidae > Xenopus > Xenopus petersii. The sequence goes on from CM076685.1 coordinate 84,812,464, forward strand.
TTTCCAGCAAAGCTCAGTTCTGTTGTGCACTAGATAGCAATTTTACACCAGGATAGATTCCCATAGCAAACATATTAGTTCTGATCTAAAAACTGGAATTATCATGGGACCTATATGTTAAAGATAAAAATAATTGGATTGAATTGAAATGGCGTTCATATTCCTACAGATGTACCTTTGGCTTTATATGGGGATGCAATGTTCTGCCCTCACACTGAACTGGACCATCGATGCACAATGTTAATTTCCTCTTAGTTCTCAAAGTCTTATGAATAGTGGAAAATCAACTGGACTGATTGGGCAGACAGTCTCAGTATAATCAGTCTGTAGTGTGAATAATGGTTTAGGCCTCTCAAGTAGGGCTTTTAAACATTTATTTCTATTATGAAGCCTCTTTGAGTTGATGTTTTATGGCAGCGATCCCCAATTAGTGGCTCTGGAGCAACATGTAGGTCATCTAACCACTGGCTGCTGCTCCCAGTGGCCTCAAATCAGGTGGTTATCTTTGAATTCCTGGTTTGGAGGCAAGTTTTGGTTGCATAAAGACTGTGAAGTATATTTATCAAAGAGGGAAGTTAGAGGTTGCCACGGTCCCCTAGAGCAGGGCTGTCCAACTGGCGGCCCGCAACTCCCCCTTGTGTGGCCCCCCACATGAAAGTCTGCTTCCTGTGTCTGCTTACCATGTTTAAGATTTAAAAGGTATCACCACAGAGATTAACTGGTCCCGGCATTGCTTAAACCTCAAATTCAGACAGCAATCTCCTGTATTATTCACACATGTAATCTCCCTGTGTTGTTCACACTTGTGACACCTCTATTGTTCACTCCCCTAAAGCCCTGTACTGTTCACACTGGAGACCCAGACTGAAACTGCCCACATTGTTCACCTGTTCACACTCATACAAACTGCTGGAGGGGCACCAGTACTGTGTCACTTTATGTAGTACATCTTAGAGTGGTCCTGATAGATCTCCCTGTCTTCTGCTCTGTTCTTCTTGCCCTATGCTCCCTGTGTGTGCCAAACTCTGCCTGTGTGTACTAAAATCTTACCCTGGTGGTCTAGTGGGGGGACGGCAGGGACGCCTGCCGCCCCCTTGGCAATGCGCGCTTCCTTAGTGTGCGTGCGCATGTGCACTTCCGTATTTAAAGGCACATGCGCGCTGACGTAATGACATCAGCGCGCAGTGGCGCCAAATTCAAAAGTATTTAAGGGCCATTCCCACTGCTTGTCATTGCCCGTGATAGGATTGTATTCCTGGTGCTCCTGAGCCTTGTGCTATTGTCTGATTCCTTCTGAACTTGTCTGATTCCTGTTTTGACCCCTGCCTGGCTATTTTGACTATTCTGAATTCTGGATCCTGACCTTGCCTGCTTACGACTACTCTACAGTTTAACCCTTCGATTGATCACCCGGTTTTGACCCTTTTGCCTGTTTGACGATTCTTGATATCTGCCTGCCTCGACCCAGCCTGTCTGACGATTCTGTTGCCTGCTCCATTTGTACCGTGACCTTCGGCCCAAAAGACTCTACTACCTGCCGTGCCCCTCTGCTAGCAAGAACATCTTGCCTTGTACCTCTCGTTAAGTCCAGGTGGCACCCAAGTAAGCTGAGGGCTCCTCCCGAAGCCCAACGGTGGTCACACTACTGGTGAAGCCGAGCCGAGACCAGGGTACTTGGCACCTGTTCTGGTATTGGGTGCCGGCCGTGACACTGTGTATGCCATGCTCTGCTTGCTGCATGTTCCCTGTGTGTGTCATACTCTGCCTGCTCCATACTCCCTGTATGTGCCATGCATTAAATGTGGGTGCCCAGCTCTGCCTGTGGAACATAATCCTGGTATTTGTTCTGGGGGTTTGTTAGCATTTGAAAACTATTGTTAGGTGCCCCTAAGGTTTTTAATCATGTGCTGGGGGATTGCTTGTTATTGACAGGGGAGGATGAGGAATATGGATTTAAGGGTATGTCTTAATATGACAGCTTTTTCACTGAGCCATAAGTGATATCCTTGCAGTGAGCACCAACCATTTGTTTTTTTGGTGTGCTACCACAATTAATGTGGACGTGGTCTTGTGGTAACATGGGTGTGGTTTAAAAGCAGAGAGTGGTCAACACTGGCTTCCATTATCGGCCCTCCACCATGTGCAACAGGCATTGTAAAAAATTACGCCACTCTCCATTCAGTTCTATGGGATTTTTAAAACATTATTTATCAATGGGTGAAAGTTCATCCCTTGATAAATACGACTTTCAAAATCCCATAGAAATTTATGGAGAATGGTGGAATTTCACTCTTGAGGACTGTGGTGTCGTCTAACTTCACTCTTTGATAAATATACCCCAAATGTGTACTGCCGAACAGAGCCTTCTGTAGGCTGCCAGTGTACATAGGGGATTCCGAATGGGCAATCACAGTCCTTATTTGGAACCCCAGAACTATTTTCATGCTTGTGTTGCTCCTCAACTCTTTTTATATTTGAATGTGGCTCATGGATAAAAAAAAGGTTGGGGAGTCTGGGGACCCCTGGTTTATGCATTTAGCTTATTTCCCAATGCTGAGGCTATACTTTCATGTAGGCTGCTGCAATATGAATGAAGCAAAACAAGGGGTCATTTTCTTACAGCACTTGGTGGACTTTGGGGCAAATTGGGGGTACAAATGGTGTACGTTCAGTGCATCTGGGAATAACCAAAAAATGTCCTAGCATGGCTTTTGAAAAGTTGGCTACTTAGACATCCATATCTCCCCCCACAGAAGCCGGTGTCAGTCTTCCAGCCTCCTGTGACTTCAGCTGTGGTGATGCAAACCACCGAATGGGCATGTTACTCAAAGGGAGTTCCCTTACACAGCAAGCTTCTTGCAGGGCGCTATTATATTCACACATGGTGGAACCACTCGCTGGCTGCAGCTTTTGTTATACTTTCTGCTCTTGAGACACAGCTTAGTTGAGAATTAGGAATTGGATAGGCTGGAGGAAGGTTTAGAGTTCCTTCATCCTATCCAGTTATTTAATGGCTGAGACAAGCAAAAATCGGACCCACAGTGGAAAAAAACCACAATTCAAAAGTATTGTGTGTTAAAACCTCATTGTGTGTTAAAACCTAAATGTGTGTTAAAACCTTCATGGCACCTGCTTAAAAATGACAGCGCCACTGCACTGATGCCTTACAGTCTATTGTGTGTTTTTTTGTTTTGTTTTTGTTTTTAAACACGACATCAGCAGTGGGAAAACATGCAGTAAAAGTCACAAAAAAGCCCAGGTTTCCTTGTGAGGCAACTCTGGGATACTTCAGAAAGCAGAAGCACCATGTATGTGTTTTCCACCTGTATTTTACATTACTGCCAGTAGGAAGGAAACTAAGCACGCCCCCCCCCCCGTAACAGAGATTTACCAAGTGTCAAAACATCCTGCCTCCCCATTTGGTACCCTCTCCCAGCCTAGGATTTCAGCCTAAGATTTGGCAGCTTATCTGTCAGAGCCGTAACTAGAGGGGGCGGGCCCTGGTGCGGGACGTGCAGCCGGGCCCCGCCCCCCTCCGTACGGCCAGAAACGGCCACATTAGAACAGTGGCGCGAGCTGCGGGGGGGCCCTGAGGGGTGCGGGCCCTGGCCCAATCACACCCCCTGCTCCCCCGGTAGTTACACCACTGTTATCTGTGTATCTGACCCACCAACGGGCCTTCCCAACCGATAGCTGCCCAAAAATCAGCTAGAACTTGATGGTGCGGGTTTGATTTTCATGTCGGATTGAGAGACATTTCAGCATTGACAAAATCCTCAATCTGACGGCCGGCATAGCAGCAATTATGATCTAATTAATGGTATGGCCCAATAGCCAAATTATTAAATTGGCCAACTCAAGGCTAGCCAGCTTAAGGGCTCAAACATACAAGTGGGTTTCCCTGCATTCAGTTTTAATGCATTTCATCGCAGGGGAGCACAGGAATAAACGCACTCTGTTCATTTAAAAGGGTGAATGTAAGCATCGAACGCAGGTGGATCGTAACATTCAGAGAGCTTTGGTAGAAAAGAATGTGTTTCTTCCTGCGCTGAAATGCATTAAAACTGAATACTGGGGAATGTAGGGAAGAAAACCACTCATACATAGAAGCCATTAGGTACCTGCTCCAAGAAAATCAGATGCAGAGGGGCAACAATGTTTGCTGAGACCCCTTAATAAATCTGTCACTCTGTGCCCTATGTAAAAAAAAAATACATAGCACTAAAGTTTGTACAGCCAATTCAATTGGATATAAACATGGACAATGCTAACAGCATCCATTTGAATAAATGCACTATTTGCTATCTTGCTTGTGACTTTAACTCAAAATATATATTTCATTTCAGTCAGCAGTATTTTGGATCAATTTCCCTTAACTGCATTACAGATGCATGTAAACTAAGGGAGGAACTCCAGGGACGATTTTGGAGCAATCTGACACGCTGCGCAAAAATGCAGGTTTCAAATCGGATGCGGCGGAAATAAGTAAGTGAATGCATTGTCGGATGGTGTCACAGCATTGATCAGATGCTGCATCTGCATCTGACAGTCGTGTCGCATCAGAGCAATACTGCAACTTCATCAGACATTCTATTACTTACCTTATTTTTGTCGCATCCGACATGACTCCTGCGTTTTTGCGTTTTCGCGCGGAAATCGTCCTACCCTTAATCATTCTACAGGTACATTCTACATAAACTCCAGTTCAACCCTGTTATTTGCATATTCCGTAATAAACTGGTTATTTTGGGATTCTCCTGTCCATCCCTGAGCTAATGTGTGTGTGTATATAATATATATATATATATATATATATAACAAACAAGGGAAAGTGCTCACCACTAATTTTTAAAACCATTAGGCGGCGGTGCAATGAGGCTGTGACCACAAAATACATATAGACAAATACAAGATTCCTCTGCACTCAACCCATTGATATATTTAAGACAGAGACATTTTGTGCATACTGCTACTGAAGCAGTATGCACAAAATGTCTTAAATATATTGATAATGGGTTGAGTGCAGAGGAATCTTGTATTTGTATATATATATATATATATATATATATATATATATATAGATATAAATATAGATAGATAGATAGATAGATATACATATACGTATATATATATATATATATATATATATATATATATATATATATATATATAGATATAATAACACTGCATGGCACGGCCACATTCATAGACTGAAGGGGCAGCTCTGGGGCACAATGCTGGAGAGGGGATGATTTACTAAGCAAGGCAGCATTCCACCGTCCCACCTGATTGTTTGCACAGCTGCCTGAGAACAGGTCACATCATCCACCAGTTTGACTTCTCTTAAAGCCCCAATGCAGCTGTTATTTTTAACTTACTCATGTACAATAACCTTCGAAAGGTAAACCTATTTTATTTCCTTATTTATAAGGGACCAATGATTGTAACTTCCTTCACCTCGCAAAGCCTCGTCTATCTCATCTCTCCCCTGGCCTTCACCTCCTCTGGGACTTCAGCTTAATACAAGATGCCCTTGTTAAAGGCATTTCTTTCCTTTTTTTTCTCAGCCTACAGACACAGAACAGAGGTTCTCTTTCTACCTGCTGATGAGTGGCCGCTAGTGTGCTAATGCTGGCCAGCCTCAAGCCTCCAGCTTTGCCTCTTAACCTGAAGAAGCATTTCGCTATTAGTGTTTTTCTTGGCATGGTCACCTTGGCACTTTGCAAACATTGAGGTGAGTGTGTGTATAGGTATGTAGTTAGAGCCAGCACATGGTGTTTGTCTTGGAGCTGGGGGATAGGGAATTAGTTCAGCTGAACTGCTAATTACCTCGCAAGTGTATGTCTTCTAGAAATAGACTGCAGTCATGTTCTATGGGGGTGGGGAAAGGGGCTCGGGGAAATGTTATCATTTGCTGCTTTAACTTTTTCAGGACTAGGGAGATACAGGGAACAGGTGCAGTTCTCAGTGAAAGAGTTAAACAGGTGTGCGGTTTCACTCAGGAAATGTTGTGGGCGCTACAGTCCCATAAAATAACTATACGGCTCCCAATGCCACAAAGGTGAACATTGGCAGATTGGTCAAGATCTAACATAGAGTGTCCAGCTCTTCCCAACTGCGACACTCCCTGTATCCTTAAGCTGCCATGGAAACCTGCAAATACTCAAATGTAACACCCAAGATCTAGGGTGATAGGGTATGCTGGGTGCTTTAAACCTGGACATGGGGGGGGGGCACACGAATATTAGATAAAATGTTTGTTTACACCATAAAATCATTAAAAGGAGAGATGCATTGAACCCTGTTTCTCATGGTTCGGCTGAATCCCCAAATCCTAAGGTATGGATTCTGACAAATACCAAAACCTCGCACCTGATGGAAATTCCTGACGCAGGTGAAAGTAACTGATGTGGGAAGGAAGCATGTACAGTATATCATTTGCTTGTGGCAAATTTTCATAAATGGTTCATATTCGGTGTGGCCAGGCTCTAGGGTTCCTAAACTGAATCCAGGATTCAGTGCATCCCTAATTAAAAAGTCAAATTTACAATTGTCTGAACTGTATTTTTTTACGTTAAAATGTTTAACACAAGGGATCATTGGCCTTTAAAGGAGAAGGAAAGCTACAGGGGCATTTTACTGCCAATAGATTAGCTGCAATAGTGCAAGCTAGAATGCTATATTTATTCTGTAGAATGTTTTACCATACCTGAGTAAAAAGCTCTAGAAGCTCTCTGTTTGTTTAGGATAGCAGCTACAGTATTAGCTTTGTGTGACATCACTTCCTGCCTGAGTCTCTCCCTGCTCTGGGCTCAGATTACAGTAGAGAAGGGAGGGGGGTTGGGAAGAGGAGCAAACTGAGCATGCTCTTGCCCAGGGCAATGAAGTTTAAGCTGAAGGCAGGAAGTCTGATACAGAAGCCCATGTGTACACAATAGAAGGAAAGAAATGCAGTGTTTCTTTTGACAGGGGACTCAGAGCAGCATTACTTTGAGGGTTTACTAGTATATTTAGATGGACCTTTCTGATAAGGCTTACTTAGTTTTAACCTTTCCTTCTCCTTTAAGCAGTGGCATAGCTAGAGTGCACTGGGCCCCCCAGCCAAAAAAACTGTGATCCTAAAACGCCCTCCTGCTCACTCCCTTCCTTGATCAACCTACTCAGCCTCCTGCATCCCCCTTCCCTACCAGCAGGTAACAGAGAGGCTGGGAATATTATTGGGGGTATTATTTTCAGCTGTAGAGGAAGCAAATCTCTGCCTCCCCCCTACATCCACCGTGACCGTTTGGGCTGCTTCCTTTATAATTATGCCACTGCCTTTAAGTTGACTTAGTATGTTCTAGAATTATCATTTCTGAAGAACTTTTCAATTGGTCTTCATTTTTTTTTGATTTTTATAGTTTTTGAATAATTTGCCTTCTTCTTCTAACTCTTTCCAGCTTTCCAATGGGGGGTCACTGAACCCAAAAGCTCTGTGTCTTTCTATTCAGACCCTAGCAACCAGATAGCTGCTTAAATTCTAAATTGGAAAGCGGCTCAATAAAAAACTAAATAATAATAAACACATATAATCGAAAATGGAGCCCAATTGCATATCTGCATATTTAATTTAGCGAAAACAACCACTTTAAATTGGCCACACACAGGCTGATTAAAGCTGCCAATGGACCAAGTCAACAGCTTATCTGTCTGTGTATGTTCCCTGATGGGCCTATCTGACTGATATCTGAATATAAATTGGACAGATGTCATTTGGGCACCAGGCCAATGATTGCAAATCTGTGTGAGAAATATCTGGCCATTTTTTTTGTCCAGAAATCTGTCAAGAGGCTGTTGGGGAAGGCCGTATTTTGGTGCTACAAATTCATTAAGTGGTTTTGCTCTCCGGGTTAGAATAATATGTTCATGTAAGAACCACAACTAGTTTTTAATGACCTGGAAGTAGACTGTATATATTAAATAACCTAAGGGTTGCCAACTTTCAAGATTAAACTTACTGAAAAAGGGAGCAGGTCGGTCTCTGATGTTGGTGGGCAGATCACTGATGGCAGAGGGATGAGTTGTTTGAATGGAACAGTTATGTAAGTAGACAAAGAAACAAGATCAACAAAGATCAATCAAATAGGCAGGTCAGGAAAAGAACAAAGGAGTATTACAAATGTACATAGCCAGAAACTTGTAACACTGGCCCAGGCCTTGGCATGGGTTTGACGGGCTAGGCCAGTAAAATACCTGCAAAGTGGCAACTTTAAACGACCTTTTCCAGCTCTGTGCAGTATACTCTATTTGTTTAAGGTTGTTTGGCCCAGGTGCAGAGTTGTCAACATCAGAAAATAGTGAGCAAGTTTTGACAGGTTAGGAGCACTTGGAAATTGCACTTAGATGATAATACACTTATGTGTTGTTATAACAATTTCTGCTAATCACTGCTTAAAGGGGTTGTTCATCTTCAAACAACTAGTTGTTTTCAGATAGATCACCAGAAATAACGACTTATTCCAATTAATTTCTATTTGTTACCCTTTTTCTAATATTGAAGTGTAAAGTGTAATTTTTCACCTTCTAAAGCAGCTTTAGGAAGGGGGGTCGCCGACCCTATAAACTGTTCTAAATTGATACATTTAGTAGATACATTTCTTATTTTTGTCCCTGCTGAGCAGAATCCCTGTGTTTCATTACAGGCAACTGAAAGAATTGATACAATAGTTGCTAATACTCCAGAGATGCTGCTGAGAAATGGATCAACTCAATGTTGCAAAATTGTAACAGTTCAGAGACTGCGCCTGAATTACTGAGCTGCCAGACTCAAACACCAGAGACACAAACATTCAACTTAATAATGGAAAATAACTGAAAAAAGTCTTTATTACTGGGGAACAAAGTGACAAACAACTGAAAAAAGTGTTTGGAAGGTGAACAACCCCTTTAAGAGAGCAGGACATTCCTAGAGCCAGAGGCTAACATTTCGGGGAATTAAACTTTAGGCACTTTGGTTACTTCAGTTTTTACTAACTTTTTATGCAGCTTGTGCAATTTTTACATGCATTGACAAGCCATTACAAGCTGAAACAAAAAACATGACATTATCACACGTGTACTAAGTTATACATTCTGTATAATATATCATTGTATTAATCTTCTTATTCTGCATACTATTTGTTATCATATTGATTTTTATGGTTTATTGTGAAAACCAAATAAAATATTTCAAATGAAAAGCACACGTGTACAAACAATCATAAATCTTACACAACAAAGTATGTCATAATACAGGTATGGGATGTGTTATCCGGAACCCTGTTACCCATAAAACTCAGAATAACAGGTTTGCCATCTCCCATAAACTCCATTTTATCCAAATAATCCAAGTTTTTAAAAACTAATCCTTTTTCTCTATAATAATAAAACAGTATCTTGTACTTGATCCAAACTAAGATATAATTAATCCTTATTGGAAGCAAAAACAGCCTATTGGGTTTATTTAATGTTTAAATGATTTTCTAGTAGGCTTAAAGGATCAGTAACGTCAAAAAATGAAATTGTTTTAAAGAAATAAAAATATAATGCAGTGTTGCCCTGCACTAGTAAAACTGCTGCATTTGCTGCAGAAACACTACTATTGTTTATATGAATAAGCTGCTGTGTAGCAATGGGGGCAGCCATTCAAAGGAAAAAAGGCTCCGGTTACACAGCAGATAAGCTCTGTATAAAATAATGTTATCTATTATCCACTACGTATATATATCCTGTGCCATATAGCCTTTTTTTCAATTTCCATCATTGCTACTCAGCAGCTTGTTTATATGAACTATAGTAGTGTTTCTGAAGCAAACAGATCAATTTTACCAGTGCAGAGCAACACTACATGATATTTTTATTACTTTAAAAATTTATTGGTGGTACTGTTCCTTTAAGGCAGTGATCCCCAACCAGTAGCTTGTGAGCAACATGTTGCTCTTTACTCCTTCGATGTTGCTAACAGTGGCCTCCAAGCAGGTATCCACTTTTATCATTTTACCCACAGATGTGATAGGCCAAAGCATTTAAAATAGATTTTACAAGAATGACCGTTGTAATATATAAGTTGCTGACATTTAAAAATTATTTTCAGAGACCCTTTTCCCCTGGGCCTTTGTGCCATAACGATGGCAAATGTTTAAAGATATAAGACTACTCAGTGTTATAAGCACACTCTATCAGATCAACGAGTTAGCCCAAGACAATAGAACTTATGTATGGTCATAAGATAATTGAAATTTTTGCAGTTGGTCTGGTTTTCATCCCTGGAAATTTTTGCCTATCTAAATATATTTCTAAAACACACCAAAGGCACAGTATAATGGTAATATTTTCCACTTCTAGCAACTACATTTTTGCCCTTTAATGTAGTAAAAGCCACGTGCAATAACAGTGAAGCATTGAGGGCACACCTTCAAGGAAAAAACGTTCTAAATCTATAGATTGGATTTCATTCTGGTTCATCAGAGCAAGCAGCATGCAGACAGATACATTGCTCTCCCAGAGGAGAAACCAGCAAAGGGTTATTATAGTTCAACTGAAACATTAAATACAGAAACATAATATACTACTTACCTTAAGAAATGAAGAATATTTTCCCTTTAATGTAAAAGTAAGCCATTTCCCTTTAACTGTAAGCTTATTCCTCCCCAGATTGCAGCTACCCCTCTGCCAGAGTAAGACTGTCTGCAGCTCCACATGTGAAATAGGGATGAGTGAGTCAGCAGTGCCTTGGCTTTAGCACTGATTTTGTTGGCTTTGCCATAGTTTAGATGCTGACTTTTCATTTCCTTGTCAGCTGTGACCTGTTTACACAGGCTAGGTATCTTGTGTCCTAATGACAGAAGATATTTATGGCCATTGCAGGTTACCCACATTCTGTACTTTACACCCAGTCACTATGTGAAGGGCGCTGTACTTACAATGAGCATTACAAACATGTTGGGACACTCATGTTACAATATTAACTCTTATGCTGGACAAGGCCCCTAGCTTTGCTTTTCTGCAGAATGCTTAAAGAGATATTTCAAATTTGATGTATTGGGAGGCATGTTTTAATATATTTTTACATACAATTGTTTAAAAATGGAAATACAATAAAAAATATATTGTTTTATTGACATTTAGAGGGACGCTAACAAAATGAAAGACACACCTGCTTCCTAGTGTCCTTCCTGAATTGCTTCCTAGTGTCCCAGTATGTGTCTATAAAGCACTTGCCGTGGGGAGACCTACCAGTATTAGCTATCCCAGCCTAGGTGCACTAGGCAGCCTTCAGCAGAAGAATTGATATTCCTTCATTCTTACTGCTGGGCATTTCTCATCCCCTTGCAACTAAACTCACTACCCTTTATATCAGTCATATGCATGCAGACTAAACTCTTGTTGCACAGCTATAAAACATTATATCTTTGGATAGCCATATGCCCATTCCACTTTATCTCTCCAATCACTATTATACCGGCCACCTGAAACAAAGGGGCAAATTCACTAAGGCGCAACTTCACCGCACTTCGCCACACTTCGCCAGGCGTATTTTCGCCAGTGCTCCGCAAATTCACTAAAATCCGAAGTTGCACACAGGGGTAGCGTAAGTTTTCGAAGTTGCGCTAGCGTTAATTCGCCAAGCGAAGCGAATTTTCGCTAGCGATGGTTCATTTACATACGGCACGAAATTCAAATTTCAATGGAGGAACACGAATCACCACTTCAAATGCCTAGAAAACCTTCAAATCAGCAAATAACAATTTTATTTTGCCCTACACATGTGCCCACTGTCTAGGTAAGTTGCCATGAGTCAGGAAATGTAGGGGGGAAGGAGGGGAGCCCCAAAAATATTTTCGATCTTTTTCAGCCTATCACCCATCATGTAGAAAACACGCCAGCGGTTTTTGGGACATAGAAAAAATTTTGACTTTTTTGGAAACAATCCCTATCTACCCTATTGCGCTTCGCCAGGTCTGAGGTGGCGAAGGAAGTCTAGCGTAAAAGGTAGCGTTCACTACACTGCGCAAGTTAGTGAATTTGCGTAGTTACGTCGCTAGCGAAAATTCGCCTGGCGTAAGGGTGCGAAGTAACACTAGCGTTTCCCACCACTGCCTCTACAGTACATTAATCCCCACTGTAGATTCGGTAGTCTCATTACAGTAGTATTAGACAATCACATCAGGGATTTTTAAAGAACTGAAAAATGCAAGTGTCTAAAACGTAGTCTTAAAATTGCTGTAAATAGACTTAAAATGCAATCACCTGACAATCTCTCGTACCTCCTGCACAGTGCATGATGGCAGAGCTTAGAAATCTTCTCTAAGTTGAATTTGTCTGCATTCCATGGACAGTTATTATTATTTATTAACCATCAACACATTTTAAAAGATTATACATTTGTCCCTGCCCCAGTGGAGCTTACAATCTAAGGTCCCTATCACAGTCACAGTCAATTAACTGGCCTGTATGTTTATGGAGTGAGAGGAACCCCCGACAGACACACAGGCCCGGATTTGTGGCGAGGCCACATAGGCCCGGGCCTATATGGTAAATAACATTTCTTAGCAAAGGAATCCACTCTTCTACTGCCGGCGAATATTTTCCTATTAAATCTGGTGGCAGAGGTGGGGGGTAGTGGGTACCTTGTGCAGTGATGGAAATGACAGCACATGCATGGAAGTAACATCACGGCGCTGCTTCTTTCAAATGTCATTTCACATGTGTCAACAGAGGTCCAGGGCAGCACTGAGTCAATACAGCCTTGTCAATAGCACCAATGAAGTTATCTATTGCAACCAGTAAGATCATTCTTGCTTTTCAATTCTAATTTGAAGTACACTGTTTAAAGATAATTGATAATTGGTTGTTGCTTGCACATAGGTGCCAGGTTAATATGTGAGCCTTCAAAACTGTAGTTACAGGAGACATTTCCAGAGACCTCAGTATTGCTTGCTCTTTATTGAAAGAGGCTGTTTGCACTTCTGTCAACAGCTGGTGAGAATCAGGAAAATATTGGGGTTTCTGCTGGAATGACAAAGGGAATATGATTTACCCAGATAAGGGCATACAACCACACTGGCACAAACTCATATGCAATGATTTTACCAGAAAACCTAAATAAACTTGGATTTTTATTTACACACTCTTATTTATAAGTCCTGCAATATGGTGAGCTGTAAGTGCGCCTCTGATGACCATTTATAAACTCAAGTACTATTATTTATAATAAAGTGACGTATGTTATCCCTTAATTCTCCTTCAAAAGGCTTTCCTACCACTGATGCCAGACTAACCAGCCTATAGTTGAGCCTGGGAACGGGATCCCTTTTTGAATTGCAGCACCACATTAGCTATATGCCAGTCTCTCTGCACCATGCCAGACCTCAATGAAACCTAAAACATTAAGAGGTTTGGCTATCACAGAGCTAAGCTCACTAAGTACCCTGGAATGAATACCATCCAGTCCTGGACCTTTGTTTATCTTTACATGTTCTAGTCTCCTTTGAATTTCCTCGTGCGTAAACCATGCATTATTTGCTGTATTACCATAATTGGGACTATTAGTAAGGAAACCTTCATTAGTCGGTTCCTCATTTGTGTAGACAGATGAAAAATAACAGTTCTGAATCTCTGCTTTTTCTCTGTTCTCATCAACCAACTGCCCCCCCCACCTAGGGTCCCACCTATTCCTGTTTTTTGCATGATTTATTGGCCTCCTTGTACCTACATTTCAGCTGTCCCAGCTAATTTGAATGCCTTAAAAGCACGTCTTTTCTTACCCACCTCAACACCAATACTTCTAAAACCACAAAGGTTTTGTTTTTTGATGATGCAGAGATGCCTTTATGCTGACAAACTTTGCAAGTCTAAAATTTAATGTTTCTCCCTTATAGAGTTGCCTCAAAAACATAATCTTAAAGGAGACCATGTTATTTCACTATTCCCTAAATGCTTACCCATGCAAATGCTAGAGATGAGATTGGTATTATTAGTTATTACAAGGTCCAAAAGACTCTCGGGGAAGCTAGTACCATTTAGCTCACCCCCTTGCCTAGTTTAAACACTCCCCCAACCTCTTAACCATTTTTTCCACTATCACAACGGACCCCCTTCCATTGAGGTGCAAACTAACAACTAAAGATGTTGTACTCCAAGAAAAAACCTGGCCAGTGCTCTAGGAACTCTTTCTTCCTACACCAAGACTTGAACCACGCATTTAGTTCTTGCTGTCTTCCTAATCGTGCTCGTGGCACAGACAAAATGTGTGAAAAAAACGTTCCTTAATGTTAGAGCCTAGATCCCTGAATTCACTCAACATGTGTTAAGACTGCTGGGTCATGCCCAGCCCCACCCAATAATTTGTGTACCAGATCAACCACATTCTGAACCCTGGCACCAGGAAGACAGCAAACTGTTCAATTGTAGCGTTCTGGACAACAAATGACCCTATTCACTTTCCTAAAAATTGAATCCCCTACAACCACAATCTATTTAGGCCTGGCTCTGCTCTCTACCCTACCACTGCTAGAGAAACTGGTCTCCCGGCACATCTAGAATCTCACACAATCTGGGCAAAACTGTGGTGATGCATAAACCCTGGAGCAGCCTCCCTTTTGCATTTGACCACACTGCATTTTCTTGTCATTCTGCTGCTGTTCTCTTCCCCCCAAACTATTTGACCCTGTTAGGTCCTGCTCAGTGGGCAAGATACTCCTCTCAAGACTGAATAGTTAATGAATTTGGCTATAAAATATTGTTTAATTAAAGTTTTGATGCATGTTATGATTTGTGTATCAGTTTAATACATTTTCAAGTTTGGCTTTAGTATTGGAGTCCCCAATGTGTCAATAAAATTATAAAATAGTGGGCATTAAATTACCACATATATGCAAGGGGACTTTTGTATGGTAACATGTTATCTGAAAACCTGTTATCCAGAAGGCTCTGAATTACAGGTCTCACATAGACTGCATTTTATCCAAATAATCCAAATTTTTTATGATTTCCTTATAATATATTACAAGGAGATATATAATGCCTCAGGCAGCAGTACAAGTTATCAGGGGCAGCAAAAAGCAATTGCGCTTACTGCACATGCAATGTGACCCCCTCCAGCGGTGTTCTTATACTGTATATATATTATATGGTATTTTAATTTCTGTCTCGCTGAAACTTTTGTATTATAATATATACCCCTGTTGTAAACTATGAGAATATAAAAATTCACTTTGAAGGTCCATGACCCATATTATAAGGTCATGAAACTCTGCAGTGACTTACAATATCCTAATATTTTACAATAGGAGGTACTTTATTCATGATATTGTTTTATGTACACTTGCTTTAGTGCTAGTTAAAAGAAGACACTTTGCACATATCAGCTACTGGTACATTAAAATTGTTTCCATCATTCTTTCTGCTTTCTAGTTTTTTTATATAACGATACTCGTCAAAAGGCTCACACCCCAGTGTTACCAAACAATAGTGCATTAATCATTGGCATTAGTGCATGTCTACAACCAATTAGAAAGCTGAATATTCCCCTGTGTGCCAGGGCTATTCTCCCCAACAGTTCTGCTAAGGCAGCTAAATGCTGAAACCTTGTTCTCTCACTTCAGGAAACCACTTCCAGGGTAAACAAAAGCGACTCAGTGGGCTCTGTTTAGATAAATGTAGCCTGTTCCATGGGGTTTGGATATTTATTTAAATCTAATTTGGTGAACTGAACACTGTGGTTTTCTATGAAATAAAAAAAAAATAGAATTTTTTTTAAAATACACGTTTTATTGGCATCCATCTCCCGTGAAGGCGTCAGAACACTGCTGTCCCACCAGATCACTTTACTAAACTTTTAGAATAAATTAAGTGAGAGAGGCAAAGGACAGGTTATAAACAATGAATCCTCTGAGGAGAAGGAGGAGTCTGATGGGCTGGAACATGGAAAGTTAAATAATATGTATTTGATCGCTGCGAATGTGGTTTGTGATGGCTTTCAGTGAAGGACGTAAACTGTAAATGTGCTATACGGTCACCGACATCAGGTTAAACTGTGTGCTCCTGTTTGCACTTGTTTTTTTTTTTCATTTCAGAAGTGATGCTCTGCATTTAAGTGAAAAATATAAAGTCACTGAATGAATAGCAAAAGAGAAAACGACTTGTTCCGAATTGGCACATCATATACACACACAGTGACTCTTTTGTAATGTGATCTTGAGATCAACTGATTTCTTAATAGCTGACCATGCTAAAGTTGGTTTATGTCTATGTAATGGTTAGAAAGGGGGAAGGCTGAATGATCTCCCTTCAGCTACTGACCAGGAGAACACTGTTACATTAAAATCAAAGCAGCCCACATATGAATTTGCAACATTGGTGGCCAGCTCAACCCCCCCCCCATACACATACACACAAGTTAAAACAAATAAAAGTTTTTAAAAATTGGCTGCCAGCCCCCTCGAAATTAAAACTTGCGGTAGGCCAGCTCCCCCAAGTTCAAAGTAACATCGGTGGCCAGCCCCACAAGTAAAAAAAGAATTGGTAGCAAGCGCCCAGGTTACAAAAAACATTGGCAGCAAGCCCCCCCCCAAGTTAAAAAACAATTGGTGGACAGGGTCCTCCCCAAGTTAACCATTGGTGGTCAGGGCACTCCCCCCATGAATGTAAAAAAAACATTAGTGGCCAGGTATTTAAAGAACAAAAAAACATCATTGGTGGAAACTTACCTTTAAAATTTAGCAGGCAGTCTTCCTCCAGCAGTTTCTTCTGTTCTCCTCGGCAGCTCACAGCTCCGGCTCCCATTCTGCAGCTGGCAATTTCAGCTCCCATTCAGAGGCTTACAGCTTTGGTTCCCATTCAGCGGCTCGTGACTTCGGCGACTCCCAGGTTCCCCCATCCCACTTGGTTATAAATGGAATGGCCCACCGGGCAAATGCCCAAACTGACAGATTGCCAGTCTGGGCTTGCTCTCAAGGGGGCACATTTACTCAGGGTCAGACTGTGGGGCCACATGGGGCTGCAGCTTCAGGACACCCAAACCCCCCCAGGCCCCCATCTCCTCGGCAAAGACACCTCAGCCCCCCCCCCAGCTGCAACCCCCTTCCACCTACCTTTTCTTCATGCTTGTGATGGGGATTCAGGGAGCAGTGCTAATAGCGGGTCATGGCCGGCAGGGCCTACCGGGTTTTTTTCCCTGATGTCCCACCAGCCCAGTCCGACCCTGCATTTACTAAAGGGTGAATTGTGGTTTTTAAGCAAAAATCTGCCCAAAAGACAATTTGCCATGACATTGCCTATTTACTAAATGGCGAAAAGGACAATTCGCTAGCGAAAAACCTAAGCACTAGCGATCCAGGCGAATTTTCGCTCAGGCAAACAAACGTTAATGCGCAAATTTATCTAAATTTATAAATCTAAACTTTCCAATACGTTACCCTTTTCACCAATGTCTTGTTTGCCTGGTTCTACCTGACGAATTGTTAAGATGAAGCGACATCCTCAACATTAATATGTCAGTGACATATTAAAAAAAAGTCATAAAAAAAGAAAAAACGCTGGCATTTTATCATATTTTAATGTGTGATTATGTTCAAAAGTTGTAACACTTAAATATGTTATTTACACTTTTGTTGCCACCATTGTTTTTATATTTAGAAAATATTCTATGGGGCCCCAATGTTTTTTTAACTTTTAAGGGGGGCCCTGGCACCAGTGTTTTTTTAGAAAAACTTTTATAGGGGCCCTGGCGCCAATGTTTTTTTTTTAACTTATAGGGGGGCTCTGACCACCGATGGCTTTTTATAACTTGTGTGTGGGGAGTTTACCGTTTTTAGCACTGAGGTCTGTGTTGTCTTTTCATTTTGGTGTCAGGTGGGTGGGATCTGGGGTGGGACTTGGGGGCTGGGTTGGGTGGAGCCCAGGCACCCCCAAAGATTTTATTGTGAGAGGCCCCATGATTTCTAATGGTGGCCCTGCCTAGTGGTTTGCTACGATATAGCTGACTACCCCTACCTTTACATTGTTCTGTTCTGTATTGACTGTTAATGTAAGACTAGTAGATGGCGCTATTACGTGTTAAACTGATATGTGCTGGTAATTGTTTCTCTGGCATCTGCCTCTCTATCTGTTTCTTCCTCCCAGTTCAGCCATGTTTTCTCCTAAGTAAAGTTTGTTCTACTTCCAGCTGCTGTGAAAATTTTCTGTACTACTACTACAAGGTCCACAATATAATAGTTCACTGGGTCCCAGCTCACTGAGGTTTTTGGTCAGGGTTTAAAGCTTGATACTGGAGCCTTAAACTCCAGACTCGCAGCACCAGCAGATTCCAACTGTTGTTCTGCAGGGAGACAGTAAAAGAGATCAGCTTAACTAATAGATGTCTAATAAAAGCAATTGTGGATTTACTGAATTCACAGATTTACTACATGTGTTTCTCTAAATACAGGAATGATATTAACAAGAACACTAATCCAGTGTATGCTAAATGTGTCTGTTACATAAAGTCAATGGCTATATAAGTGCATGTATTGACTTGATATTTGCCTGGTTTCTCTGCTCCTCTGTTTACTAATTACTAATAACTGAATTTGGCTCCTTTTTCTGGATTCTTCTTCTTTGTTAGTTATTGCTTTCCAATCTCAGCCTGTTTGGACTTCACAAAGACTGTCCTCGACTATGGGGCCTATTATTTCGGTTTTCTTCTAATATCTATTTTTATTTGTGCTGCTGGGTCTGGTTGGGCACACATGCTGGGAGAGGAAGGCAGGCAAGCCATAGAAAGCTCAGGTATGGTCTCCTTTGCTGTTGCATCACTAAGAATACAGTCTAAGGCCTATGGCACACACACAGTTTGTCAAATGCATGGGGCAGATCTCAGTGCTGGAAGTATACATGTTCACACCAGAATTTACTTTGTGTGCGCACTGACAGGCAGAGTCACACAATATTGAGTGGTAAACAGTGGGTTTGCCAGACAATTTTTAAGGTTTTTTAAAGGAAATCTATACCCCCAAATTGAATACTTGAGCAACAGATAGTTCACATCAAATTAAGTGGCATATTAACAAATCTTATCAAACTGGTCTATATATTTAAGTAAATATTGCCCTTTTACTCTTGCCTTGAACCACCATTTTGTGATGGTCTGTGTGCTGCCTCAGAGATCACCTGACCAGAAATACTACAACTCTAACTGTAACAGGAAGAAATGTGGAAGCAAAAGACACAACTATGTCTATTAATTGGCTCATGTGACCTAACATGTATGGTTTGTTTGGTATGTTTGTGTGCACCGTGAATCCTACGATCCCAGGGAGCGGCCCTTATTTTTTAAAATGGCAATTTTCTATTTATCATTACCCAATGGCACATACTACTAAAAAAGTATATTATTATGAAAATGGTTTATTTACATGAAGCAGGGTTTTACATATGGGCTGTTTTATGTAATATGTTTTTAATATGGATGCACCAAATCAAGGAGTCAGTTAAGGGATTCAGCCAGGATTCGGCCTTTTCCAGCCGAATCCTTCTGCAAGGCCAAACCGAATCCGAATCCTAATTTGCATATGTGGAGGGAAATCACGTGACTTTTTGTCACAAAACAAGAAAGTAAAAAATGTTTTCCCTTTCCCGCCCCTAATTTGCATATGCAAATTACGGTTCTCATTCGGTTCGGTATTCAGCCGAAACTTTCGCAAAGGATTCGGCGTTTCGGCCGAATCCAAAATAGTGGATTCAGTGCATCCCTAGTTTTTATAGAGACCTACATTGTTTGAGGGGTATAGTTTTCCTTTAATAGACACATTTAGCTAAAGTATTTGTGAATATTATTGTTATTAACATGTATAAACAATATGTGCCCATCTAGGAGTTAACATTAAACAAAATGAACTAAAAAGCAAGATGTTACATAGTTACATAGTTAAATTGGGTTGAAAAAAGACAAAGTCCATCAAGTTCAACCCCTCCAAATGAAAACCCAGCATCCATCCACACACCCCTCTCTACTTTTAATTAAATTCTATATACACATACCTATACTAACTATAGAGCTTAGTATCACAATAGCCTTTAATATTATGTCTGCCCAAAAAATCATCCAAGCCATTCTTAAAGGCATTAACTGAATCAGCATCACAACATCACCCGGCAGTGCATTCCACAACCTCACTGTCCTGACTGTGAAGAACCCCCTACGTTGCTTCAGATGAAAGTTCTTTTCTTCTGGTCTGAAGGGGTGGCCTCTGGTACAGTGATCCACTTTATGGGTAAATAGGTCCCCTGCTATTTGTCTATAATGTCCTCTAATGTACTTGTAAAGTGTAATCATATCCCCTCACAAGCGCCTTTTTTCCAGAGAAAACAACCCCAACCTTGACAGTCTCCCCTCATAATTTAAGTCTTCCATCCCTCTAACCAATTTAGTTGCACTTAGTCTCTGCACTCTCTCCAGCTCATTTATGTTGTAATACAGTCCCCAGCCAGCGGGGTCAGAAGAACTGGGAAAGAAGATTCACACTTTACTGCCATAGAATAATTTTTTCTAGTTATTTGTAGCGTGATGTGGTGCAACATTGCCATCTTGTGGGCAGATGACAGACAATACAGATGACTTTCATTGGTTATAATCTGTGCCTGTGTTGCCTTTAGGAGCAGATATTTTTGCAGGATGTCTAAGCAAAACCAGAATAGAACCATGTGTAGAAGCATACAAAACTAGTGAAATGTGTTACAAATATGAGTATATACAATAAACATTTGCAAAAATGAAACAATGAAAATATATGAAATGGTCCTAGGGCCCTTGTACGAATAGATTCCAAAATTCTGGACTTCCTACTTTAAGCAGCTCTATATGTCATATAGCCATGGGCTACGTGCACAGTTTCAGAAGCCTTGCATGTGGCAATGGGGCAGTAAAAAGTATCTTTTAAGAAAATGAAGATTCACAAATTGTGTTATGTTCACCATTCTAGCAACAAGTGTGTTGTACTGTTTTTTGTGCAAGCAATAACTAGATGAAACTTTGTTATTAAATGTAATGTGCATTCATACAAAAATTCCAATAAATCTATGTAGGCAGTTGACAAAGGCTTCCTCATTGATCTGCTACAATGGAGACCTTATAGCATTTCTCAAAAGTGGCCAGCTGGAGAGCACAGGGAGGCAGCCATAGATGAAGCAAATTATATATACATGCTCAGCCAAGAGACTGTTTGTGTAACACCCTACCTGGGGACCTGGTATTTCGGTGCTGGCTGCATTGCCACTGCTCTATGTGAACAGCTAAGGCCCTGGTTCACTCCTATTGCTAACCTTGTATTTGTAAGTAGGTTTGGCTTGTTTCACCTGTTTCTGGCCACAGGTGATCAGTGTAAGCCATTTGTCTGGCTATAAAACCCCCTGTTCTGCCCAACAGTTTCCAATAGTCCCTGGGTGTGATTCTAGTGTAGAGTACACATCATGGGTATAAAAGATACAGGTGTATGCTGCTGATACCAAATTATAAGGGACCCCAGTGTGACAGGTGGGTTTCTATTAGGGATGCACCGAATCCAGAATTCGGTTTGGGATAAGGCAGAACCCTAATCATAATTTGAATATGCAAATTAGGGGCGGGGAGGGAAATTGTGTGACTTTTTGTCACAAAACAAGGAAGTAAAAAATGTTTCCCCCTTCCCACCCATAATTTGCATATGCAAATTAGGATTTGGTTTGGTATTCAGCCGAATCTTCCGCAAAGGCTTAGGGGTTCAGCCGAATCCAAAATAGTGGATTCATTGCATTCTGAGGGGCATGTTTACTAACATTGGAGATAAATATCTGGAGAGATTTCTGGAGATGTTGCCCATGGCAACCAATCAGCAATTAGATTTAAACAGCCACAGCCAAGTTAGAAAACAAAAGCAAAGATCTGATTGGTTGCTATGGGCAACATCTCCAGAAATCTCTCCAGATATTTATCTCCAATGTTAGTAAACATGCCCCCTAGTTTCTATGGAGGCCACAAGGGAGTAGAACAGAATCAGCTGTAACCTGTAGCCTATTATGTTGTTTCTCCTCCAAACACACATACTGGGAGAAGACGTTTGGTTTTAGACATGTTTCAGACCATCCAGCCCAAGAGGATAAAGGTGGCCATAGACGTAACAATTACGATCTTTCTTGGAAAAGATCTTTCCAAGAAAGATCGTTCGTTTCAATACACACGTGTAGAGCTGAATCGTCAGATATACAGGTAGATATATGGGCAGAAACAATAATATTCTACCTGTATCTGACGATTCAGCACTAACAATGGGCGATGTTTGGGTCCCTTCAAAGGCACCCGATCAAAATTTTCCGTCCAGCCCGATCAACGAGCCGACCGATATCCAAGTTTTCTGCCGATAGCGGTCGGCTCTTTTTCCACCATACACACAACGAATATCGGACGAAAATTAGTTTCGTACGATATTATCTGTGCGTCTATGGCCACCTTAAGCTACACAATCAATTTCAATAAACAGCCAGTGACCATTAAAAAAGCCAGTGACCATTGCTATGTTCAGAACGTAAAGAAAAATAATCTATAGCTTGAGGACAAAACGGCCTTATAGCTTTAGATCAAAAGGATTTGAACTCCAATCCCACCTTATTGAGTCTTTTCTCATTTATCAGTATCCACAAAGTTATTTGACCTATTAAGCTATTGAATAATGTCGACAGGTACCACCTACAGACTCAATTGCTGCCAGGATATGAGATTCAATAAAGCAAACAAATCTTCATACATTTTACTAATTTTTATTGTGGAAGTTAATTGCACATTGCTGTGTATGTCTATAGTATCTATTACTTGTGCTGTTCTCCAAAATCCCAGTTCTTGTCATTCAGCAATTTTCATGGCACAAAAGCACAAGAAAAAGAAAAAAAAAAGAGATTCTGAGAGATTTTCCAAGGAAAAAAAAAAACAGTTCTGCAGAATTTCTGTATCCAGATTAACAGGGATGTGCTTAATTGTCTCTCCGGAATAAATATGTCACACTGTTTACTTTAGCCGCAATCTACACACTAAACACACAGATACAAGTGCAAAACAGGGGGAAAAACAAATTTGAATTGTACAATTCACTTTTGAGTTTTATGTTTAGATAAAAATATTTTCTTAAATGCATGGATGGGGGGGGGGTTGTCACCCAAAACAGCATACCCCTCTACCGCTCCCCACTCCCAACCACTTATCTCTCTTGGGCATAGGACCTGGGGGATGATGGGAATTTAGTCAACCTGACAACTACACCTCATGACCTGCACAATGCAAAGATATTTTCTGGTGTTTTGACACCCATCCAAAGTTTGAAAGTTATTCTGTTAATCAATCCATGCACATTTATTAAATGATTAAATTGTCTATTTTTAGAGTGTAACATCTCATATCCCATAACGAAAGGAGTTAAAGAATTAACAGTGACTCTAGGCTCAGGGCAGTGTACACTATAAGCACAGATGGCACAGTGCAACAACTGACCAAACAAGGGTGATTCTGTCATAAAATGTGATTGCTTTCATGTCTATCTCCTAACACTCTTGTGTAAATGAGGAACACCTATCATGGACAAAGAGAGGACATGGCTCATCATATGACACCGACTTGATTGGCTGGGACTGTCTTTTGGGTATGGCTGTCCTGGAAAAGGGTAGTATGTTTGTTTGAATGGTCTTCCTTATGTGTATATAAAGAGCATTGTAAATACTTTGTTCAGTTGCGTAACTTCGGATGCCAGGGCCCCCCTGCAAGAAAAATTTCTGGGCCCCCTCTGCACATAATTGTGGGAGACCCAGGATCCCCCCTACCACATGTACCTTCAACTCATCCATGATCAGAGTCAGATTAAGACTAGACTGCTTTGCAGCATGGGGGAACAGCATTCATCTCAGTTCCTGTCATTCTAAGATTACAAGATTTGAAAGTGAAACCTGGGGCTAGAGGCAAGAAGGAGTCAATTTCATGTATAATATCCCCAGAACCCATAGAAGGATGGCACAGTGGCAATTTCACATATAAATACCCCAGAACTATAGAAGGATGGCACAGTGAATTTCATGTATAAATAGCAGATGGCACAATTGAAACTTTGCACATTAAGGCAAGGAAAGGCAAGGGTTAAACCACCACAAGGCAGTGCAATAAATGTCATTTGTATCCTTACCAGCCCTACATTCTTTATATGCTGATGTCTATTAGGGAAGGGAGGTGGGGGGAATCTGCTGCGCAGAGCAGTCAGCAGAGTCCTGGACAGTTCAACTTAGGGACGCGTTTCGGGCTCAGCTGCCCTTAATCATAAGCTTATGATTAAGGGCAGCTGAGCCCGAAACGCGTCAAGCAGCGTGTGTTTTAAACATGGTCGAATAAAGATGATGCTTTTTAACTGACAAGCCGGTGTGAGGAATCTACCTTTCTTCTTATCCCTATTTGCGTACGGCGTGGGACGCCGAAGTTCCTGCACCTGGACTTGACAAGCACTATGCCGGCTTTTGAAACTTACAGCATCTGCGGTGAGTCGGAGCGGTTACTTTATATTTTGACAGTTCAACTTATACAGGTGCCCTTTTCCCTGCCTTCCATTAGATAGCTGAGTTTAGGGCATGAAAGTGGAGCGCAATCGCTCGAACTCCCACCCCCTCAGTCTGCCACTGTTTTTATTAGTAAAAGTAGCGAGGCACTCTGGATAAAATATCAGAAGCCCTGCGGAGGTCCAGATTGCCAGTACCATTCCCCGAAATGGTCCCTGCCGGTTGCACATGCTGCTGAGGAATCAGGCCCCCTATATCCCCCCCCCCACGCACATGTGCACACAACTGCGGGGTCTGCGGTCTGCTTCCTCGGTAGTTACGCCTCTGGGACTATATGGTAAATTGGTAACGTGGAAGGGGATCGTATAGTTTTCCAAAGTTTTCCAAGGGGGGGGGAAGTAATGCTTCTACGAATATTTTGGTGGCAAAGACACAGATCTAGAAGGTAATAAATTGCACATGGCACACTTATGGATCACCAATTTTTTTGATGGGATATAGTGAGGAAAAGGATAAACAAAAGGATTAAATGGCAGGAGAAAGGTAATAAACTGAGTAAAGAAGTAACAAAGTACAGGGAAATGCTGGTATTCTTTTATGGAATCTCTTTGTACAGGCTATTAACATGCTTAGAGGGCTGTTCCTGCTGAATTGTGAGTAGTGCAGGGGAATACCTATGCTGCCATAGTTTTATGATAAATCTCTGTACAGGTTATGAGTACATTTAGGAGCTGAATTCTGCTTAGTACAGAGGACTGCCTAAAGCAGGGCAGGACTGCTGCTTACAATGGGGATCAGATATGATCTGTGCAGCCACTGGGACAGATTGTTCTGTTATACAGATAGCTAGAATCTCAGCTGCCATAAAGCAGGACAGGACTGCTGCTTACAATGGGGATCAGATAGGATCTGTGCAGCCACTGGGATAAAATGCTCTGTTATACAGATAGCTAGAATCTCAGCTGCCATAAAGCAGGACAGGACTGCTGCTTACAATGGGGATCAGATAGGATCTGTGCAGCCACTGGCACGGAATGTTCTGCTATACAGATAGAATCTCAGCTGCCATAAAGCAGGACAGGACTGCTGCTTACAATGGGGATGAGATAGGATCTGTGCAGCCACTGGGACAGAATGCTACTAAAAATTAACTTTTCAGCCTTAAAGTCTGCTGCTTGAACTGGGCTGCAGAATATACACCACTGAGGCAGAATGATTTCAATAAGGTAGTTACAATAATATGTATAGGTGATTAAAACACGATCTCCAAAAGTCTGTGAATATATTCCCTATCAAATGTACAACCACTTTTAACCCCCCTAGTGACCTCTCTTTTCTCTATCCTCTCTAAGATTTAACTGTTTCTGCCTTTGAAATTCCTCAGCCCTTGTCTCTCTGTTATGCTGCATTTTGTCTCCTTTCTCTGTCTACAAAACGAATCATTCTGTCAGATGGTGCATTTTAGTAGAAACACTTAGAAACAACTATGCTATGTAGCAGCACAATATACCTCAGCTGTAACAGAAAGGACAGACCTTTGGGTTGGGAAAGCATGGCCCCTCTGGCCCTGTGTAATTAACAAACTGCCCGGGCAGGGCAGAGTAGAACGCATCACAGGGGTTAAACTACAGCCCACCCCTCCACTCGCATCAACTAGCCTGGGTGGGCTGCAGCAGGGGAAGCATCGGATCGGCAGTGACAGGACCACATCTCGGGAGAACAGGAAATAGCAGAGCAGCTGGTGGTGAGAGAACCCGTACACTCGTACAGCTTGGTTAAGTTTGGCTGTCACTCCCCTTTGCTTATCCTGCCCCAACCACCAGCGCCCTCCGCATTGCGCGCTCTTGTGGTTGACTCACAAGCATCCGCCTCACTGAAGGGAAATTGATGAATTGGGCAGACACACCCATTCGCCTCAACGTTGCACTGCCCAGAAAGAAATGGTCCCTGCCGGCTGCAAATGCTACTGAGGAACAGACCCCCGCCAGGCCCCCTGTACCCCCGGCCCCCCCCCCGCGACTGCGGGGTTTGCTTCCTCGGTAGTTACGCCATTGACTTTGTTAGTTAGTCACTTTCCACTCCCTTCCATTGCACCTCTCCCTATCCCTTTCTTCCTCCCTCCCTCCATCTTAGTCAGTTCCCTTTTTATGTTTTTTTCCCTTTTTTTCCCTTTGTAATTCCTTTGTAAATAAATACCACTTATTTAAAGATCAGACTGTCTCAAGTCATTAGCCAGGCACTCCAAAATAGAGCAGATCCAACATAGAGTAACAGTGTACTCAAAGTTATGAAAACATCAACAGAGATTAAAAGCAGCCATACATGCAAAGATATTATCATATAACAGACAGATGGTCATAAGGCTGATTGTTTGGTATACAGAGGCACACTTAATCAAGGGCATGCTGACCTGAAACAGGTAGTTTTGCTCCACTAATAAATGTAGCGGCAGCTTAGTTCTGTTTCTTGGTTCACCAGATCGTTACTGAGTTTAGGACGGAAGGCAACACCAGCTCACCAAGGGAAAAACTAGAATATAGTGAGATCAGGCAAGCAGAAGTCTGTCCAGGCAGAGTACAAGCAACGTCAGGCAGGCTAGGATCAGTTCAGGCAGAGTTCAAGCAGGGATCAAAACCAGAACATACAGTATCAAACAGAATAAGTGCACCCAGGAACTAACAAAGTAGACCTAACAACGGGCAATGAGTTTTAGCCCAAGGCCCCTTTAAATATTCAAAGAGTGCCAAAATGCGATGATGTCATGACGCTTGGTGCATAAAACCCGGAAGTGCATGCCATGCGCGCCATAAAACACTGCACCGGCAGACAGGAAGAACTAGGACTGCGGCGGCCCGTAGTCCCCACTTGACCACCAGGTAACCTCACAAGGGACTTGGATAATTTCTTGGACAAGAAAATATCCAATGCCATAGTTATACTAAAGCCTACAATTAATATAAATATTGGTATACATAGTTTATGTGAGCGTATGGAGGGGTCAGTCTGTGTGAGTGTATGTATGAATGAATGCTGGGTTTCATTTGGAGGGGTTGAACTTAATGGACTTTGGTCTTTTTCAACCCCACTTAACTATGTACATTTTCCTGTGTAACTATCTGTACAGTAGAATTGTGTGTGGGACAATGTTGCTGTTGCTTGGGTACTCAGTTTAATGCAACTATTGTCAAATTGCCCAAAATAGAAATTCTGGTTGGTTGATAACCGCAATCAGTCACCCCAGAGGCAGATGGGTCGTAGTGATATACTGATCTGATCAACTGCCTAATCTGGGGGTCCTACAAAACACTGAAATGGGACTACCATAAGTCAAATGACTTGGCCCAATCATATAAACCCATAAGCTAAAAGCATATGTTTCAGTACTAGATCCCATTATACAGACAAGACAAATTTACAATATCTATTTACAATATTACTATAAGACAAATAATATAATCACTAAGTTTACTCTATGTCGTGTCTTTATGATTTCATAAACTCTCATAACCACAGGTTGCAAAAACTGTAGGGAGAAAATAGCTTTTTGGAGCATACAGTATAATTATGTTTATTGAGCAATTGAGTTTATAAACACAGGCATAGGCTGCAAATTATCCTGGGCTTGTTATTTCAACACAGATGTCCTGAAGATGTCTATCTCATCTGCTGCTGACATTTGAGAAGGATTTTCAGATTCGAAGCTCACTCAAGATTTCAGTGAAGATTCCTAAATTTTAAGAGATGAACAACATGGAGCAGCTGTTCTTTTATAAGCCTGTCCTGGTGGACCTAAACTGAAATGGCCTTTTCTTTAGCATTCTTTTCTTATGCCAATATTTAATCTAATTGTCATCATTAGGAGT
This sequence comes from Xenopus petersii, assembly GCA_038501925.1. NCBI lineage: Eukaryota > Metazoa > Chordata > Amphibia > Anura > Pipidae > Xenopus > Xenopus petersii. Next base: position 84,840,885 of record CM076685.1, read on the forward strand.
TTTCTAGATTTAAACAGATCAGGGTATGTTTAACTGTTACTGCGTGAATAATAGGATTCAATAATACAGACAATAAATGTGCGCTTTCATATAACTTCTCTCATTTGAGCCATTCACAGTAAACTCTAATACAACAACAAACGAAGAATTACACTGCTATGGTAAACAATATGGCTGCCTCTATTCTTATGTGTAAATGCAGAAATGCAGAAAATTTCTGTTAAAGGAAAACTATACCCCCAAAATGAATACTTAAGCAACAGATAGTTTATATCAAATTGAATGACATATTCAGGGCCGGATTTACATAGCGGGCGCCCCTAGGCCCACTACCGTTTGCCCCCCCTGTCCCCTACCTTTTATTCATTCAAATTTTCATGGAGATTGTATCTCCTGCACATCCCCAGTGTTTTTGAACCAATGTGGGTGTGGTTGGCCAGCATGCCGCCCCCCTAAAATCCTGCCACCCTAGGCCCGGGCCTAGGTGGCCTTCCCACAAATCCGGGCCTGGACATATTAAAGAATCTTACCAAACTGGAATATATATTTACATAAATATTGCCCTTTTACATCTCTTGCCTTGAACCACCATTTCATGATGGTGTCTGTGCTGCCTCAGAGATCACCTGACCAGAAATACTACAACACTAACTGTAACAGGAAGAAGTGAGGAAGCAAAAGGCAGAACTCTGTCTGTTAATTGGCTCATGTGACCTTACATGTGGTTTGTATGTGTGCACAATGAATCTTACGATCTCAGGGGGCGGCCCTTATTTTTTAAAATGGCAATTTTCTATTTATGATTACCCAATGGCACATACTACTAAAAAAGTATATTATTATGATAATGGTTCATTTACATGAAGCAGGGTTTTACACATGAGCTGTTTTACTCAGTATCTTTTAATAGAGACCTACATTGTTTGGGGGGTATAGTTTTCCTTTAAGAGCATTAAGGTTCTTAAATCTCACACAATGGGACAATAGATATAAAATAAAATCATTTTTAAGTATATACAATATTTCTGAACTAGTTGCCCAACTTAGTTTCAGGGTTACAGCTTTGTACCATCTTCAAAACAAGTTGCAGTGTTGACTGCATTGCAGGTGTACTGGAGTCAGCTGGTTTTCATTGAAGTAGTATTTAAAGGGATTTTGTTATAGGAAAACAATTTTTTTTTCAATATGCATGTTATTAGTGCTGTTCAAGCAGAATTCTGCAGTGAAAACCATTTTTCAAAAGCACAAACGGTTGTTTTAATATTTAATTTTGAAATCTGACATGGGGCTAGACATGTTGTTAGTTTCCCAGGTGCCACATGACACATGACTTGTCACTCTTTACTTGCTGCACTGCAAGTTAGAGTGATATCACCCCATCCCTTTCTCTCCCAGCAGCCTAACAATAGAAAAATGGGCAGTAACCAAATAACAGGTAAAAGCTCCCTGGTAGAAAGAGAATAGCACTCAATGGTAAAACTCCAAGTACTGCAACTCCTTCAGTTAAATTGAGTTGGAGAAACAATAGTTTGTCTGAAAGCAGTCCCATTGTACAGTGCTGACACATTCTGAAAGGCACAGTGACTGCCTACACACCAGTCAGTCAACCAGTTCAGTGGTTAGAATTCCCTAAAAAGTTACTAAAATAATACAATTTATTAATTATAATGGCAAAATACCTAAGAACTAGGTCTTCCATTCCTTCACTTTAGAAACTTGATTTCATTGAATATGGGGGGATTTAATTTATGGTTAGATATTTGAATTGTTTTGTTGGCAAATATACAATATACAGATTGGTATATGCCAGGGTACAAGAGAAAATATGACATGCTCACAGCATTACCATGTATTTATATCTGTAGCTACAGATACTCAGGCAGCCCAGAGAAGAACAAAAGCTCAGATGGTATCCAGATGAGAGATTACAATTGTTTAGGGCTGCAGATGCCTTGGGGTGAATGTCACTATGCCAAGAAATAACTTTTACAAAAGTACAAGACAATACTTTTATCGATTTCGCAAACCAGATATCTTAAAACTTACAAGATCTTTTCAATAGCCTCAGCAGGCCAGGTGCTGGAGATTGTTCATGGGAATCTGTTAAAGGTCCAGTTACTGTATATACAGTATACAATGAAAGGGCTTTATACATTACATTGTAATTAACTTTGTGCATGATGGGAACATCAATACTCTGAGTCAGCACCTATCTGTTTTGCCTCTCCCTGGTTACAGATACGGGTCAAACTGATTAATACATGTTTTAAGTGTGAGGGGAACATTACAGTTCAGAGCGAAAGATTGAATAGTTTTGTAGGAACTTTGTTTAAACAGGGTGGGATTGTGGAGAAATTGGGTAGGAACAGGGCTTTTTTTGCAAAGCAGAGACTGGTATTACAGGATAACAATGCAGATTTGTAGCATTTGGTGAGAGTGCTATAATAATAGAAGTGGTTAAATTAAGACAGAAGATGGTAGAGATGATGCAGTCTTCAAAGACAAGTATGTTAGACCTTTACCTCTCTCCTCAACAACTCTGCACTGTTTATATTGGTAAGATTATATATACAGTATATCATATCAATTAAAGGGGAAGATGTATATAAATTACCAGTTGTGCTTTGTATATTTTACATGCAATACATTTATCATATAGGGAATCCTATCATTTATGCATAAGTTACAGTTGCCAGCAGTAATGTGACTACCACAGGGGCAATGACAGAGCAGGTGGTAGCTGGTTAGTGCTTGTGGACATATACCTACAGCGTCGGACTGGGGAGTGCAAACCCAGGGACCCTCTGCCCAAGTCGCAAATCCCCCCCCGTCCAGCTTATTTCCCCCACAAACTGTGGCATGTATGGATGTATGGATGTGAGTGTTCTGCACCCCTGCTAGCACTAGCACTTGTATGTGATGTGAGAGCAACTGCTAGTACATTTAAAGTGCAAGTTAACTTGATGGTTCAAGGTCAGTAGGGTCTTACACATGTTCATTGTGGCTCATTGTGTTTGAAAAAAGCCAATCTGCTGCACATTTCCAGTATCATTTTAAAGCTGTGGATTCCTTTGAAAATCAAAGGCTTTATGGGAACATTTTCAAAGAAAGCCCTTTCTCAATTTTATGCCTGCAGCCCATGTATTTGTTGCAGACCACTTAATAAAGCATGGGCTTGTTCATCATTGTACAAGCCTCCTATTTTTTCCTTCCAGCAAAAAGACCACACAGATATTTTACAGTAAATCATGGGGCACATGAATATTTAAAAAATAAAGTAATTAATATAAACACACACCGATGAGCCCTGCGTGGTTCTGAAGCAGGAATAACCTGGATATCTGTCTAATAATACAACACCTTATACAGTTTCCTGACCCCATGAACTTTTTCTGTTTTCATGTTATAATGCTAGGTTTGTGTTATCATACAATGAATGTCCCATAGATGTAAAAGATTTATACACTCACCAGTAAAAATGTTGGCTTTGGGTGCCAAGCCCCAAGCCTACAGCTGGAAGGAGAGGATTAAACCATATCAGAAAGAATGAGCAGGCACTCAAAAATTCCAACGTGACAGAAAGAGTAAAAAGTACATTTTATGTCCTTTAAAGCCTTACATGTTTCCTGGTATAGGGCTATAAAATAGTCATACAGACTAGGACTATTGTGCTGTATAGCACAAAATGCATACAGCTTTTATAGACAAAATAAAAATATATTTTTGACTGTGACTGACCCATAACGTTGGAGTTTTTGAGTGCCTGCTCATTTTTTCTGATATGATTAGTATGACTTTGGCCTTATCCTCAGGATGAACCCTCACAAGATATATATATATACTAAATAAATTCTCTGTTTGTAAAGTACCAGAGCTGGCAGGGAAAGCAGGTGGGTGTGACTGTTCAGGTAAGGGGAGTGGCCATGGGTCTGCAGGTCATAACTAGACACGGCCCACAGCCCAAGGGGCCCAATGATTGGTAGACAAATAAATTGGGGCACCCTGTAATGAGGGCCCTCATAAATTATTAGTATGGTTTCCCATAATCACTGATGTCAGCAGTACAACACTACTACTACAAAGGAAAATTGTGTGACTTTTGTTCTTGCTGATAAGTCCTATTTAAATTTGATCTTTTTACACATTCCTTCCATTCCCCAAAATTATACAGGCAGGTTAATGGCCCTCTAATAACACTGACCATAGTGTGTGCAAACAATTCTTTTGCACTAAAAGTTGTGAGTTCTAATTGTCACTGCTCCATGTGCTTTACACCTGCAGCTTCTCAAGAGCAATGGCCAGAGGCAGACAGGGGCATTTTGACTGTTGCTGGACCTGGCAAAGGGCATATTTCAGTGCAGAAGTCTCCTGGAACTGATGCATTTTGAAAAAAACTTGTATCCCATGACAGTTTCCCTTTAAAGGTCATTATGACATTTTGTGCACATACAGTAGCTTCTAAAGTGTATTCCCTGAAAGAAAAGCAGGGATTGTTTGTCCATTTATTGAAATATTTTAAGGATTATCAACTACATTTTTACCCATGAGTTACATTCAGTTGTAAAAATGGTTGGGGAGCAACACAAGCATGAAAAAAGTACCTGTGGGGACTAATAAAGGCTGTGATTCGGTAGCCCCTATGTGGACTGGCAGTCTTAAGGAGGCTCTGTTTGGAAGTGTACATGGTTTTATACAACCAAAACTTGCCTTCAAGTTTGGAATTTAAAAATAAGCACCTGCTTTGAGGCCACTTGGAGAAACATCCAAGGAGTTGGTGAGTAGCAGGTTGCTCATGAGCCACTGTTTGGGGATCAATGATATAGTGAGTGCATTTGTAATAATTTACTGGTTTACTTCACAAGCAATATCACCCCAAGGGAGGAAATGATCTTTATTTCCCTGGTCACTATGGCAGCCTCCACACCATTCATAGGTGTAAAGGCTGCCCATAGTAACCAGGAAAGGAAAATTTCGGTAAGTATTGTAGTTAAATTTTCCCTTTTATTTACTACGGACAATAAGTAGGATGATTGAGGATATTTAAAGCTCTCCTTAATAGCACTACAGTGGTCATAATGCCACAAAGGTTAGAGAATAAAAAGTGATATTTTAGTGGCTCACTAGTAGCTGAAAGAATATTTTCTTTCATATTACTGTCTCCACTAATCACCCTAATCCAATGATTTATAATTGTACGGAGTCCTAATTCTGGAAACTCAACATTGTAAATTGCATCAGGGCTTAGCGGCCACTGAGTTTCCCCTTGTTACAAATCACTCTTATGTCAGATGAGAAAGGGAACATTTAAGCAACATTTAAGAACATTGAGCAAGCATCATTAAGATGAAAACAGAAGGCTGCCACTTTAATAACTGGCCCTATGGGGCATATGAACAGGGCCCATTGTGAAACTATGACTTTGATTATTTTTATTTTCATTTTTACCCTCCGTCTTACATAAACCCATGCCACCACTGCTGCTGCTGCCCTCTTTGCCCCCAGTCATGTTGACTCTCTGTTCACTCCCTGCTCTTTGTAGAAAATCCAAGATGGCCGTGCATTCCCGCAGCGCAAGTAATGCTTTCAATCTATCCACTGATTTTACTGGCATGTCAGGAGTACAATGGAGTGCTTATTGGGCATTGTTCAGTAATCTAATGCGTGTAATCTTATTGGTATGTTGATGGATTGTTTATTGGCTAGATCCACAGTGATTATACTGGCACACCTGGGGTTAATATGCTGATTATCCATTTTCTGTAGTACTTACACTAGCATGTTTGGGGTTAATATGCCAGTATCTATTTTACTTAGGGATTATATTGGCATGTCTGGGGTTAATAGGCTCATTATCCATTTTGTATAGTAATTATACTGGCACATCTAGGTTGTGTTTTAGTAAAATGGGTGTGGTATTTAGGGGTGTGGCCAAAAGGTAGGCATGACTTTTTGGATAATAGGGACCAACCATTTGGATCTTTGCCCAGGGCCCACTAAGGCCTTTAAGCAGCTCTGTTGAAAGTTCATACGGCTAGGACACAGTCAGCTAAATGGAAAGTAAAGGATATAATAAGTTTGAGAAGAATACTTTAAAAGCAACACATAAGGACCCAGTCAGTGTATATTAGCATCAGACACTACGTACCTTACCTGCGTCTAGCAAAATCCTTATTAGTACCCACTTCTTAAGATAAGATGATAAACCTTTCACAGTCAGAGGGACCCTCTGTATATAAATTAGCCGAGGATCAATCCAGCCGGCTTGCTTTACAAAAGTGAGATTTATTTATTCAGTTTTACTCACTTTATAAAAACGGTTTTAGGGTCACAGCTGCCGTCGACTGAAAATTAAGCTTGATGGGCAGTTATATAGGCAATAGCATAGTGGTATGAGATCAAGATTAGACTTTCATTTTAATAAATATAAGCTTTTCCCTTGCAATGCAAGTAGGCAAGATGAAAAACACAAGGGTTTTTTCACTAATCATATTCATAAGCACTAGAAACTTGAGGGTTCTGTAGACCTTTGAAATATATGCCAAGATAAACCTAATCAAAATATAGAGAAATTAAAGCACAGGAGCGGCTTTTGCAGAAAAAGATCAGCCTGCTTAGCCCAAACTTTGTTTTGATGTTATCTTCTCTAATGCTGCCCCCTGGTGTTCCAAAAAGAGGTTGACATATAAAGCACTAACTTGGAACATTTACAAATCACTGTATGTCAGAAGGAACATAAATAGTGACCTTAAAGTATCTCTCTGGCATGCGGAAAGTTAACAAAAGGAAAAAAACTTGAGCAACATAACGGCTTATGTTTAGCATATATTCAGTTATGTGATTTTGGAGAAATTGATACCTGAGCCCTGGAAATAGTAAATACTCACGCAAATGAAATAAAGCCAAAAATAATAATACACATACTGTCTGGGGAAAAATGTATTTACTTAATGCACCAGTAGCTGGGTGCTGGGGCAGGGCAAGGGGCTTTGTAACAAACTGAAACATACTCCAAGGAAAGAGGTCTCAATACAACGACTACTGAATATACAACACAAAATTGTGAAGTTGCATTACACCAAGACAATGAAATGATACAAAATTGTCCCAGTGCAGTTGGTTATAGCAACCAATCAGACCTTTTTTCAGTTTCTAACTTGCAGCAGACTGATCAAAATGAATTGGTTTAAAGGAGTGGTCCACCTTTAAAGTATCAGTAACATCAAAACAAGTGTTTTGAAGTAATAAAAATATAATGCAGTGTTGCCCTGCACTGGTAAAACTACTGTTTGCTTCAGAAACACTACTACTGCTTATATAAGTTAGCTGCTGTGTAGCAATGGGGGCAGCCATTCAAAGGAGAAAGGCTCAGGTTACACAACAGATAAGCTCTGTAGAACACAATGGTATTATCTACATTAGATTTACCAGTGCAGGGCAACAGTACACACTTTCATTTTTTCTGTGTCACTGTTCCTTTAAGTAACTTTTTCTATGTTATAGAATGGCGAATTCTAAGCAACTTTCCAGTTAGTCTTCATTATTTCTTTTTAATGTTTTTTTAATTATTTGCCTTCTTCTGATGCAGTCATGTTTTCAAATGGGCCCCCATCAAACAATAAGTGTTCTGTAAGGCTACAAAAATCAGGGTTGCTAGGGTAATTCGGGCCCTAGAAAACAGCTTTATGAACTGTAAACTGGAGAGCTGCTGAATAAAAAGCTAAATAACTTAAAACTCACAAATAAAAACCAATTGGAAATGTATCATACTCTACATCATAAAAGTTTGTTTGAAGGTGAACAACCCCTTTAACTGTAACTGTGCAAATGAATGTGTTTTGTATAACAAAATGAGTGATCTATGTCTGAATCCTTTTGTTTTAAAGGGCACCTATTACCTAAGAATTGTTTTCCCCATTAGAGGTCCCACTCTTACCCACACATCAGAAGGGTGCTCCCTCTGTTGGCAGCAATGTTAGGGCTCATGCATTGGTAGAACAGGCAAACTCTAGTTTCACTCTTAGATAAATGTGACAGGATTGGACTGGCCCAACAAGAAAACTCCCAGCGGGCCCAGATGTAGATGGAATAGTAGTAGATTATAGTGTGGAAAAAGGCAGCATGTGGAGGAGGAGATGTAGTTTGGAGAGTGAGTCTAAGAATGATCTTTGTATTTATGCTGGTTCTATGTCGTCCCAGACTGAGATGTGCCACACTAGTGCTAGCTTGAGTCTTTGACACTTTTTCATTCAGAAGTCCCAGAGTGACAAGTCTGTAGATAAAGGCAATATAAATAGTATTTCACAAAGGCAAAAGCAATACACATACATCTAACATTTCCGCAATAGCAATTGAGGGATTAAAGGACAAAGGTTTAATACATGAAGATAATGGAAATCACATGCCTTAAGAGCAGAGATCAAACAGATAATGAGCACAAAAATAAGCAGGATAAACCCCTACGATGCCGACTATACTGCAAACAGAAATACACCCGTTTAGGTGTTCCTGGACTCCAGGCATTCATACAATTTGATATGATGTTGTCCAGTGCTCTGAACGAAGTACCCCAGGACACACTATTACTACAAACAGGGTTGTGATAATGTTGAGAATACTGTAGTGTATTGAGAAGACAGATAGTATTTCTGGCCAGCAATCAGAGTTGCACCCACCACTTATGTGAAGTCCAGATGTAAAGTAGAGAACTTCTGAGAGCAGTAAAATGAAGAGATACCCTATATGCCCCTTTAGGTATGCAAAAAAGTGCTGATTCAGCCAAATTCCTAGCCAAATCCAGGGCAAATCCTATCTTAAAGCACATTTTTGTAACTGCCATCAGCTGATGTCCCAGTGTTGCCTTTAATCATGAAGTTTCATGCCTGGAATTCCATTGGCTCAGATTTGTTCCGGTTGACACCACACCTTACACAGTATGTCTTTTTCCCAACTTCTTTTATTATGTAACCGTTTCATCACCAACATACTTGCTTGGACAAGTTCTTAGATTTAGGAGACTCCCTTGTTCCTATAAAATCTGCAATGTGTTGAAGCTTTCAGAAAGATTTTCAGTATATAAACATTGACGAGTCTTTATTAAACCCAAATAAGGGCATGTATAATGTATTGTTTATACCTGTAAGTCACATATATTCAGCCAGCTGCTATAAAAAAAAATTAATATTGCTGTCTTTTTTTTTGTCTTCCATCATATTGTGTCCAACCACAGCAGATTATACCAATGCAAAAGAATATCACTACTCCGACCACCCCTTTTCCTTTGACAGAAATATGTAGCTGTAGCCATAATAACCAGGTTGATAATGCCACTTTCAGACTGGACTAGGTGCAGTTTATAACCACTTTAAAGTTGTTTTCCTGCACTTGGCATGCTCAGAATTTGCTATAATTGTATATTCTGAAACCCAATCGCCCTAACAAATCACAAGGCAAAGCTGTGGAATAACACACAGGCAGGTGAGTGAAGGTATTTTATGTTTAATACATCTGAAAAGTATGCATATACAAAGAACTCAGACATGAAACAAAGCATGGGTTCAACAATGAGTCTACGGGTTATCCGGGAGGATGGAATATATTCCTTACATATTAAAAATTCAGGAAAAAAAAAAAAAAAAAAAGAAGTTGAAACGTGGGTACTGGTAAAATCCTTATTAACACGTGTCTATTTTTTATATTATGTTTTAGATCGGAACCCTAAAATAAGGATTCTTAGACCTTGCATGCAAAATGTACATAAAACGGGGATTTTTTTTTCTGACTGGTCCCTCATGTATCAAACTAAACAAAACGGGGAGGGGGTATCAGGCACATGTATAGTTTAATAGTTTATCAGGAATTTAAGTGATAACTACTAGTATGTTTAACTAAATATCAAATTTGTTCCTCCTGGTATGAAAACCTTTCTATAAACCTATATTTTGGTTTGATACAGCCTGCTAAGACACTGTCAAAAAGTACATGCAGCCCCTCCAAAAACAAGGGAACTAAAGGCGAACTGACATACAAAAATCCTCTTTCAGAAGCATGTGCAGTTAACGCTGATCCAGAACTAGTTCCAACTGTGCATGCTCTTCTAGGCTCCATGACAGTGAAGAGACATAAAGAAGATCAGAAGATGCACCTGTGAACTCCCCTGCTCTGCATTTTTACCTTTTCTCTGTATTAGACTGTGTAGGAAGGGAGTAGTAGGGTGTGGGGGGGGGGGGGGTTCTCAATTAAAAGATGTAGCATTCAGTCACAAACAATTTGGCAACTCGTGGCCACTATCACCTAGTGCTCCCCAAATTAAACAGCTGACCTAAAAACAGAAGTAGCCTGCAGAGGCTAAAAACAAAGGCAAAACCATATTCTACGGTTGCTTTCTGGGAGACCATTAATAGTCCTGAGATTTGTATTTTAAAACCCATCCTCTAGCCACCTCGTGTACTTTTTGCAGTAAAGCAGAGAAAGGAATTCCTGATTACCAGCAATTTGGAGTAAAAGTTGGGCTGGAAAAAAAAACAGAGCTTAAAAATTAGTCTGTTATGTATGAAGCATGCCTTGCTCTTAATATAAGACATTAGAAATAGTAAACAACACAATAAAAAAGGGGAGAAAAACTAGTAATCAGTGTTTTTTTTCCCTTCTGCAGATACATATTGCTCTACTAATATTTATACGGAATTCATTAGGTCACTGGGTTTTGTTTTCAGACACCCTACTATTCTGAATGGTAATGAATGCAGAGCATCTGGCATTATTACAAAACAAATTAACAGTTTATACTTAGGCTGATTTTAACATTGCTTTTAGTTTGACGTCGACACCAGCATGGCAAAAAAGGGGACCACGGAGGAACACTCATAGCAGACTACACTTGCGTTTCTTCTTGGGCTCCGGGGGTTCCAAGGCCGCCAATATCGCTTCATCAAACACGTTCTTTAGGCCTTTCTGAAAGGGTTTAAAGGAGAGATGGGGTTTCATTTTTAAATGTTTAGAGCAGTGGAGAAAGAAAAACAAAAAAAAAAAAAGCAGAAAAAACCCAAATAATAAAACTGCATGAAAATAATGCATTCGATCCTACAGTCATTAATACTTTAGTCTGTTTAATTCAGTCTTTGCATACAAACCGTCACTCATTCTTAAAACAGTTAATTTTTAAAGAAAGGAGAGGCCAAAAAAAAAAGATGTCCTTTTTCCATTTTGAACTAAAACTTTCATGGAACATCTCTCAGATGACAACCTTTAGAATTAACTCAAGTGTTGACTTGCCCTAAGTTTTCAATACTACTGTATGTAGTTGTTCTTTTCCTCCCTATTTCAGTGTCACATTACATCAGCTTTTATGTTAAAGGACACAAGTCTACCATTTGGTTTAAGACATGTAGAAACTCATGTTCCACCTATTGAGACATGTAATTTCAGAGTCAAAAGGCCACAAAAAGGTAGAGTTCAACTTAAAATATGTATTTAGGAATGGACAAGCAATGAAAACAGTACAGCTCATTTCAGTGAAAACACCAAGCAGATATAACCTGTTAAAAAAAGACTCTAGGAGACTAGGAAAACCTTGAGAAGGATATTAAGAGAATACTGGGGCATCATGGTCTTCGTGTGTTTATCAAAGTCCTCTTTGGTTGAAAACAGTTAATTTTGAAGCTCTCTTTCCAACCAAGTCCACAATAGGTTTCAGTAAAAAGAATTATTTAGAAGCAGCACATGGCACATACGGCAGCATGTAATTTACTGGATGAGAAAAGCACCATTCAGCAGGCATTGTACAGATTACTTGAAATGTTTTACAGAGTTCAGGAACGGCCTATTGAACAAAAGCAATATAAACAAACACGAGGTCCATGGGTTTTACTCTAGCGAGAGCATGTTAGAGCAGTGAGCCCTCAGCTTCACTCACTGTGAGGGCAACTTGCTTTGGCAGCCATAGACAACAATGCACCTTGCACTTCTAGAAAGAAACAATTAACTAATGAAATGGCATTTTCACTATTAAGCATTTTATGCAGGCAACACCCAAGTAAGCAATTGTGGCATACCTTGCCGCGTTTAAGAAATGGTACACAATTTTATTACATGTAAAAGATCAAATTCCCATCATTGCACAAAGTTATACTGTAGAAATAGCATACCGAGAGCTGTCAGCCAATCAGTACAAATTTCAGAAGAACCCATGTAATCAAAAATTGGCAAAGTTATTACAAACAGAACCACGTAGTATCAACAATCCTATCTTACAACAGTACCGTGTAAATATATGACCACTGGAGACTTTTTAAGCTTTTAAAGGAACCCCCTCCCTAACACGTTACCCTTTTGCTGCAAGGAAATACAGCAATTGTGCTCTTTTGGCTGCCAAAGGTTAAGGGTTCATAAAAGAAACAGCAATTAGTTATGCCAAAATAAAGAAAAAAATAACAGTTTATAGCTAAACATTAACATTTGGACCAGAACAATTTTTAAGTCTGATAAATGCTTATGGCAACCCAAGAAAGAGTTAAGAGAGTCCAATTGTTGCCTTATAATGAAAAAAGAAGGGAAGCTAATGCAAGTAATTTTGGGATCGATTAAGGAAAGACGCACAGGTTTTGTCAACATCTTGTTTTTATTCACATATATATATTTTTCCCTTTTTAATACGAGTTGCTACAATAAGCGGGCAGAGGAAGCAGCATCAAGAGGGGGAGAAGAAAACAGTTTAGAATATACAGCACTTCCTTTTTGGCTGAGTTTCCGGAGGCTCGAGGGCAGCTAGGATAGCCTCATCAAACACATTCTTCAGACCTCTCTACAAGACAGAGGGGAGGAAAGAAAAGAGCAGCCAGGTTAGAGGATTAGAGAGAAATAAGCAGCAGACATACAAAGAGCACTAAGGAAAGTTAGCTGAAACAGAAGCAATTCCTAATCACCTGATCCCATGGCAAGAGAAATCATGCTACGGTTAGTAAGATTAGTGGATACAAACAACGCGTTGGCTGCAATATGTTTATTTAGTTCACATCATATATAAAGGAATAGCTTTAAAGCTATTTAAAGGAGATTTCAACCCATTTGCAAAAAACTGAGTATCCCCAACAGCAGGTAGACCTCCCTCCTCCCCCCAGGCTAACTGCTTCCGCCCCCCGGGTCCTCTGTAAGCTGACTGGGAGATCTGAAATTTCTGGTGTAATTCCGCAAATGCGCAGTTGTTGCAAACTGGCAAACTGCACATGTGCCGAAATACCGACCTCCCAGTCAGATTACAGAGGACCCAGAAGATGGTTGCGTGGAACTCCGCTGGCAGAATCTGCGCCGAGGAGTAAGTATAAAGAATGGGGCATTTGCCCGGGGGGTGGGGCAGTTAGCCTTTAAATGCTGAATGACCCAGATTTACATTCTAGACTTGTATGGTTAAAGTGCTCAAGATTAACATGCAGCATAGGGGCTGTTAAAGTCAAGCCAAATATACAACCCAGCTGCTTGAAAGGGAACATACTCCAATATGAAACTAGTGTATAAGGCTATAAAGTACATGAAATATATCCCACAGCTTAAACCCTCCATATTGTATATGATGCCACCCAAAGTGCATTTAATTAGCTCCTAGTTATATCCTTTATAAAGTGCCGCAGCGCTCTACATAGATGCAAAATGCATACAGTCTGTAGATCCAAATTAGTTCTTCTAAGTAACTCTTGTAGCGGAAATGAGAATTTAAGAAAAAAAAAAAGAAAAAAAAAAAATCGAAGAAAAAAAACCTGTAATGCATAGCGAAAATAAAAGGAAAATATAAATTGAAAATATCACTGGAAAGCAATTATTTGACAGGTCCCAGTAAAGCCAAGTGGTCTATAAGATATCAGGACAATATGCCAGAGAAGTGGCTTATGTAGAAGCAGGGGCATAACTACAGACTTTGCGACTGTTCAGTGCCCAGGTGATGCATAAGACACTGACTAATAAGCAATTTCACTCTTGCAAAATGAATTATTTATGACTGTTTGAAAGGGTAGTAGATTACATTTGCTGTACCCAATAACTTCTAGTTATTCCACTTTTAAAGACCATATCTTTGACTACCAATTCCTTGTTGATAGTCTGTAATATAAACTGAAGTGCTTTTTCAGGCAAGCACTGAATGATTTGCTGCAGGTCATGTCTTTTCAAGGGAATTTACCGGAGATTTACAAGGGGCGGTTTACTGCAGGCACAACAGTTAAGGTGGCCATAGACTCACAGATAATATTGTACAAAACTAATTTTCGTACAATATTCGGTGCGTATATGGTAGAAAAAGAGCTGCCCGATATCGGCAGAAGACTTGGATATCTGTCGGCTCGTCAATCAGGCTGGACGGAAAATTTTGATCGGGTGCATTTGAAGGAACCCAAAAATCGCTCAGTGTTAGTGCTGAATCGTCACATACATGTAGAATTCTATTGTTTCTATCTGTATATCTGATTCAACTCTACACGTGTGTATTGAAATGAATAATCTTTCTTGTCCAAGAAAGATCGTAATTCTTACATCTATGGCCACCTTAATCCAAGTGGTTAGACTATAGATGACCGAGCTGGGGCAGCAGGAACAGCGTTCCTTAAAGGAGTTGTTCACCTGCAAACACTTTTTTTTCAGTTCAGTTCAGACTTTTTCAATTACTTTCTATTTTCTACTTCTAACCATTTTTCTAATATTGAAGTGTAAAATTTAATTTTTTACTTTCTAAACCAGCTCGGGGGGGGGGGGGGTCACCGACTCTTCACTGATCTAAATGGATACATTTAGTTGACAAATTTGGATCCCTGAGCTTCATTAAAGGCAGCTGTTGATTGAATTGATACAATAGTTCCTAATATTAGATAGTTGTTGCTGAGAAATGTTTCAACTAAATGTAGCACATTATAATAGGTCAGAATCTGCTCCTGGATCACTGAGCTGCCAGACTGAAACCCCAGACAGGAACATTAAACTTCAATTTTGGGAAAATGGTAAAAAATAAAAGATGGAAATTGAAATTATGATTAACAAAATCTGAAAACAATTCAACTGAAGTGTTTGGAAGGTGAAACCCCTTTAAAAGCTTCTTTGAATTCGGTGTATTGGACCCATAGTGTCAGTGCAGAGCATGTGGTAGGCAGCTTGATGCAAGTAATCTACAGAAAAGTAATCTCCATACTCCAAGGACCAAGGTTAATAAAACTTTCTGCATAAACAGCGACAATGATCTAGCATCACAGGATAGTTCTGCAGGTCATGGGTTTAAGAAAAGTGTTTCCAATTAAAGTTGATGGTGGTGGGGGGGATTAAACAAAGGATTAACTCATTAGAAGACAGAATAACAATATAATGACTGCAAGGAAAGTTTCAGGGTTGAAGATGAGGCAACAGAATTTAAGCAAAGGTGTCTATATATGCCTGGGGATGAGATGTAGAGGAAAGGAAAAGAGATTAAAAATTAGAAGGGAAAAAAAAAAAAAACATGGATGGTACTTCAAAAGGTACTAACTGGACTCTCCTAAATCTATTTTCCAATGGTTGCCTTCAGGTTCCTTAAATGGAAAGTTAAATTGTGTATTTATACAAATTCAGAATTAATTATAATTAAAAGAGCATTTTATACTGAAAAAAAGAAAAAAAAAAGAAATGTGTTCTGATGATCTGTTTAAAAATACTCTACCAAATCAAACAAGTACATGCTAATTTCATAATATGAATTGGTATACAATACATTCCTATTTATTGACAGTCACCTTTTCTTATTTTTACAAGGTTATACCGATATATCAGCCTTCAAGCTATTTATACTAGTCCGAATTCTAAGTGACTTTGAAAGCTACAACTTATTGAAGGTCTAACAGCACAACCATTAAAGACCATATAAAACACAGCTATTGTTTTCTCACCTGTGTGAGTGCAGAACACTCAACATATTTAACTGCCTTTAAGTCACGGGCCAGTTTCTCAGCTGTCTCTGGAGTGATTGGTTTCTGTTTGTTTTTTGCCAGTTTCTCAATTGTTGAAGGATCATCTCTTAAATCTATCTGGGTGCCAACCAGCAGAAATGGAGTTTTGGGACAGTGATGAGTGATTTCAGGTACCCACTGAAAACCAAAACACACACACAGTTTAGGATTTAGAAGTGCATAATACTTAAAAATTATAAACACAGTAAATGACTTAAAATACCTTTTCTTTCACATTTTCAAATGAAGATGGTGAGACGACTGAGAAACAAACTAGAAACACATCTGTCTGTGGATAGCTAAGCGGTCGTAATCTATCATAATCTTCCTGTCCTGTGGATAGAGAGCAACATTAAATTAAGAAAAGCATACACGGAATACTGCCACCATTTAAACTGGAGTGAGTTCATTTATTACAGACAGGATGCCTCATTTTTTAAAATAAAATTATTGGTCAGACCTGTTACGATTAGTCTTGTACAACCAGTAAATGTAGCATGCAGGTAGTCTTTATTTTGAAGTACCATATAATGGAACATCTCTAATGAAGTCAGCTATCTGAGAAGCAATCAAATATATTTCTGTGCCCCTGTCATTCAGGTAAATGGAAGCCACCTGTCACCATTGGTGGCAGTTTTCATCCGTTTAAATGGCAGGCATCAAAGAAAAATGTTACATGAGCCACAGGCCTTATTTCCATAATGGCAAGTATAATTTAAGTAAGGTTATTAGCAACAATTTCTAAAAAAGACTTATGCTAAAATGTCAGTACAAAGGAAATAAGACCCAAACTTCACTTCTCTAACAAAAGGGGTTGTTCACTTTTGAGATAATTTTTAGTATGATGTGGAGAGTGATATTCTGAGACAATTTGCAATTTGTTTTAATTTTTTATTATTGAAGGTTTTTGAGTTATTTAGCAGGTCTTCAGTTGGCATTTTAAGCAATCTGGTAACTAGGGCCCAAATTCCCCTAGCAACCATGCATTGATTTTAAAGGAATAGTTCAGTGTGAAAATAAAAACTGGGTAAATAGATAAGCTGTGCAAAATAAAAAATGTTTCTAATATAGTCAGTTAGGCAAAAATGTAATGTATAAAGGCTGGAGTGAACAGATGTCTAATAAAACAGCCAGAATCCAACTTCCTGCTTTTCAGCTCTATAACTCTGAGTTAGTCAGCGACTTGAAGGGGGGCCACATGGTACATTTCTGTTCAGTGAGTTTGTAATTGATCCTCAGCATTCAGCTCAGATTCAAAAGCAACAGAAATGACCCATGTGGCACCCCCTCAAGTCTCTGATTGGTTACTGTCTGGTAGCCAGGGTAACCAGTCAGTGTAAACCAAGAGAGCTGAAAAGCAGGAAGTAGTGCTCTGACTGACTTGTTATACATGAAATCACTCCAGCCTTTATATATTACATTTTTGGCTAACTAACTATATTAGAAACATTTTTTATATTGCACAGCCTATTTATTTACCCAGTTTTTATTTTTACACTGAACAATTCCTTTAATAAGAGACTGGAATATGAATAGGAGAGAGTCTGAATAGAAGCATCGGCAATAAAAATTAGCAACAATAATACATTCGTAGCCTTTCAGAGCATTTGTTTTTTTAGTAGGGGTCAGTGACGCCCATTTGAAAGCTGCAAAGAATCAGAAGAAAAAGACAACTATAAAAAATAATTAAAACCAATTGAAAAGTTGCTCAGAATTGGTCGTTCTCTACCATTCTAAAAGTTACTTTAAAGGTGAACCACCCCTTTAAGAAATTCTATTATTTTAAATGCATAAACATGCAGAGCGGGCTTGTTGAATACTGCTTAATACCAAAGAGCAAGCAACTTTAAAGTGCTGCTGCTAAAGAAAAGATACATAGTACTAATACTATAAGGACATTAAAGGAATGTGAGCATCAAAATTCACCCAAAATCATTAGTCTATGACATAATTCACAATTTGCCCTTTACAAGGTTTGATATTCTTCATAACTGGAGATAAAATGGTTTCCTTAATAACCTGCAATAAATAGGTGCTTACCTGCTGTATCAAATAACCCTAGGGTGTATGGTTCCCCTCCGATCATAACCGTTACGGCATAATTGTCAAAAACCTGTGGTAAAATTATTAAATACATTAATGTTGAATAGGCACAAAGGATTTTTGAAGCACATGTACTCAACTTCCACAAAGATAAACATTAGTCTGTACGTACAGACCAGTATCAATTGCTTGGATATGATTTGGGTGAGGATTTAGGTGAAAGCAGCATGATTTAGAGAGAATTTGAAATTCATAAATTTGTGTGGGAAGTAGGGGGTATAGAAAGATCTACCAGTAAAAAAAAAGTTCTAAAAATATATCATAATTACTTCTTAATTCCACTCAACACTATATACAATAAACTCAAGCAATGCAAGTTTGCAATATAAAGCAGACATGCTGGAAGACCGACATCAGCATTGTTCAATGCTGGAAGTGAATCTCTTCTAGTGGGTAAAATAAAGAGTCCAATAACAGAATAGAACAGTAGTAGGTGTACTTACCGTTGGTACATACTCAGAAGGGAACTTGTTTGTTGTGTAAGAGATAAGCAGACATGTTTTACCCACAGCACCATCACCAACGACTACACATTTAATTGTCTGCATGGCTGAAATTTTCTGGTGTGAAGGTCAGCAAAGTTGGTTCAATGCAGACCTGCAAAGAAAATAAAGGATTATTGTGTCTGTATGTAGTGTCTCATTTTACTTAGGTTGAACCTATCCTACTACGTCTTAATCAAACCACAAACAATGTCACTTTTCCTTTCTACATCCTTTCTACTCATATTCACAGGAATAGCAATTTACAGCAAACTTTATTTAGCCAATGGGTGAGCTTTCCAGGTGAATCGCCAGATTTCCTCTTCTTGCATTGCTCCTCTGTTTGACAGGAAAAACACCACCCATTAAAAAGGCGGCCGAGTTCTATGCACGGTGCGGAAATAAGAACAACCCTTAAGGTGGCCATAGACGCCATACGAGCAGATCTTTCCCCAATATGCCATTAACGAGCATGGCTATATCAGGGGTAACGTGAATGTGCGGCTGTATGGCCGAACGATCAGATTACGATGCGCAATGGGCTCCGGCGGGATCGGTCAGGTCAAAATCAAACCTGTCCGATCGACCGATCTCCGCCGGACGAAAGATGTCGGCACTCTCCACACACGATCCGAAAATCGTACGAATCCTCGATTCGTACGATAGGATCTGTGCGTCTATGGCCAGCTTTACTCCTGTTAGTCCCTTAATCGTACACAAAAAAAAAAATATAGAGTGCACTACCTATTAGAAAACACCCTCTCGGGTGTCAGGTGCTAAACAGTCTATCAGACCTCTTGCTCCGGGTCAAAGCAAATCATAAGCAAATCCAAGGAACTGTAGCACTCTGATCCAGTTTTTAAAGGGGACATTTTACATAATGCTCATCTTTAGTTATGTTATTGTTCCTTTCTTACAATATGCAGTGATGTAGAAAAAAAAACAGTTTTTAAAGCATTTTACCTTGTAAAAATGCCATTATTATCAGAGCTGCACAGAGATGTTTACTCATCTGCGTCTATGCTGAAATGAGGAGTAGGCGTGTCTCTTCTTTCTCCCACAGGAAATTGGTATCACACTGACGGACAGGCTGAACACACACAGCAGGGAAAGCCCCTCCCAGGTTCCTGCCCGTGTCTCTCACCAGCCTGCAAACATGCTGATTCTCCCTGTATCTAACCTTATACTGATCCTGCACAGTCTTATTTATGTTTAAAAAATGAAAACGCTTTGATTTATTTTCATATATGCTGTACATGTGGGAGGACGGTAGCTGATGTAGGGGAGGCGATTGGGGGAGGTGAATGGGGAAGGCATCAGAGTGGTGATCGAGTTAGGTGGATGGGGAAGGCAGCAGGAATGCAATCGGGGAAGGCAAAAGCAACAGTGTAGGAAAGTAATGTGGGGAAGTGAATGGGGAAAGCAGCAAGGAGGAGATAATGGAAAAAAGAAGGTGGAGGGCAGCGGGGAGCTGAACAGGGAAGCAGCAGCGCGGCAGTGGAGACAGCAGGAAAGCGATCAGATTAGATGCGCAAGGAACAGCAGGGAGAGGCAGAGAGCAGGCAATCGAGAAGGCAGCAGAAATGCCATTGGGGAGGCGATCAGGGAAGAGAGTGGGGGAAACGGTCTTCAGTGGGGAGGTGAATACAGAAGGCAGCAGGGAAGAGATTACAGACAGCAGTCAGGAGAAGAACGTTGCCGATGAACAGGGGAGGCAAGCGTGTAGGCGATTAGGACACATGATGACGAGGCAGCCAGGGCAGGACTAAGAGGGACTGACGTAAGCAAAAAAGTACCTCCCACATCTGCCCGCCCAGTCCTGCCTAAGTGGATATGCTTTTGCTTCTGCCTTTGGAACGGCCGTCGACCGCTGAGAGATATGGAGAGGAGCCTTGGGCCGGAAGTATGTGAAAGGGGTGGGCTAAGTGCTGTTTTTTGGATTTTTTATATAAATTTGACCTGAAATGTGCAAAAATAAAAAAAATGTATTCTACTATTTCATGTTCATTAGCATATTAGCATAATTTTATGGTATATGTCCCCTTTAAGTTGCAAAAGTGAAGGCCCTTAATCTTAGGCTTAGTGGTCCTCACACAAAATCAGCTGGTTTATGGCACACTTGGTGCATACTTTCTATTCTTTTGCCGAAACATCAATTTCACACTCATCTCTTTCTCCATATAATTTCAAAGGTTTCTCATTTGGGGGATAAAAGGAAAAAGCATGTATTTTTTTCTAAATTCATTCCTGTAAATGACAGGGTGTAGTGTTTGTCGACTGGTAGGCTGTCATTATACAAATACTTTCTGGTTTGGGCACATTCAGAAGATATGAGAGACAACAGCATCAATTGTGACACGAACATAGCAAAGAGTTTCCCTTTTTTGTTTAAATCAATCATGGGTACCAGTTATATTTCTTTTAAATATGTACTACAATAAATTAATATTTTTTACTTGAAGAAGCTTTGGGACTTTTCTATAATTGATAGCCCTTTTGAACTGGGGCGAGTCCCGTAGGCTTGGTTGGATAATTATATGGACTCCCGACTTTGTATAGAATTAAAAGAGTTTCCCTTTACCTACTAACTGAACATTAAAGGGGATGTACCGTAAATCAATTTAAGAATTGTATTGGCATCTGGAGGAAAAATTTCATTTTCTATCACCTCAGCATAGGTTTTGAAAGCTGGCCATACACATCCAGATCAAAGAGCAGATCTGGTCCTGATTTAGCCACCCACAAGCTTGGCCAAATTGGATTCATACAGAAGCAGAGTGCATCAATGTGATGATATGGTCCTCCTTATATAGTGAATAAAGTACCCTCTCTTGTAAAAGTATAAAGGATATTATAAGTTACAGAGGAGTTCCATGACCATATAAAAACACAATTATACAGGTCATGGAACTCCGAGGTGACTTTGAATATCCTCATATTTTGCAACAGGGGGTATTTTATTTATTATAATAGACAAATTATGCGACAGAAATGACATACTAAGCTCTAATTATAACTGATGACATCACTAAGCATAGTTTATAAGGATATTTTTTTCAGGATATTCATTGCTCTTGTGCATTATAAGGGAATAATTAAACCAGCAAGATGTTGATTGGACAGGCCACTGGTGGGCCCCATCCACAAGCTAATAGGATGTGACTTGCCCAGAAGGACAGAGTCTGCAGCTTTTGGAGTCCTTGTATGGCCACCTTAGGTCTACCACATGCTGTTAGGGGTCTGTAAATTATCGGATACACTTCTCCTCAAAGTAAATAAATGGGTGTACAGATTGTTGACAGCATAATCTTGCGGACCTCAGAAACGTGCACTGAACTGGATGGAAGAAGCATGTCAGCACATTAATTCTGATGTGAACGGCAAGTGACTCATGAATGTTATAAAGGGACGATACACCACAGCTCTAAAATGTATAATTTCCTGCTAGAATTAAAACATGACAAAACAGTCCAACTATAAGCAACTGCCCATCGTGGTTCAAGGCAAGAAAGGGAGTGCCCACTACCAAACTTGCTTGTAACTCAGAAAATAATTAGTCAGTAGGCTCTCAATCATACCTTTTGTTAAAGGAGAAGGAAAGTTATCTTGCACTTTGGGGTGCCAAATGTTAGGCACCGCCAAGTGATTGTATTGACTTACCTGAAACCCCCGGGCCGGTGCTCCTATCAGCAGAAAACTGCACTGGCCAGGGTTCTTCCAGCGAGCACCATGGAATGATCCTCTTCCGGCTTTTTCTTTCACGGTTGCGCATGCGCATTAGGATGAAAAGCTGAACTTTAACATCTGCCCTGGGAAATTTGAAGAAAGAAGAAGCTGGAAGAGGATCACTCCATGGTGCTCACTGGTATAACTCCGGGCCGGTGCAGTTTTCTGCAGATAGGAGCACCGGCCCAGGGTTTCAGGTAAGTCAATAAAATCACTTGGGGTGCCTAACATTTGGCACCTCCAAGTGCAGGATGACTTTCCTTCTCCTTTAAAAAAAACAAAAAAAAAAACTGCACTCAATTTATTCAATTAGACTGAGGAAGCAGCATAGACTTCCTGTTTGAGCTTCCTGTCAAGATGATAGTTACTTGTTCCTCTTTTGTATTTTAAAACAGCTGTATGAATATGATCAGAGACCAAGTAACATTGTCTTAAGCTGGCCATAGATGTTGAGATTTTTAAAAGATCAGATCCTGATCGTGAGACCGCGATCTTCTCGGAACAATCGTACGAATTTACCATCAACTAAAAAGACCAAGTTGCCAGGAAAACAAAGGGGAGCTGCCTGCTTGGCCCTGCAAACATAAATAGATTGCACTGGGACCGACAAAGATTTTTTGACCTGGCCGATCAATTTCCTGACAGATGTCAGCCGAAAAATCTTAAGATGTATGATCGTTCGAATCCCACTAACCGCACGATAAATTTGAAGGCTTGGTCGGGCTTCCCTAAAATCGGTCGCTCGGCAAGAAGAATCGTCGCGTCTATGGGGAGCTTAAATACTGCTGCATGGCGAGGCTCTCTGTGCTACCTAAGTGGCCAATATTATACACAACAGAATAATACACTCCCCAGAAATAGAAATCAGACCAAATGTGATCTCAATTCTCACTGCTGGGGCCAATCACTGCCAGCCACCCAATAGACCAATAGTGTGATTATCCGTGAGGCTGGTAGTGATTTGTGGCTGCAGTGAGAATTGAGAACAGGGAAGAGACAATGGTGATCTCAATTCTCGCTGCAGAGCCCAATCACTGCCAGCCACCCAGGAGAATGGGAGAGCTGCTTGACCATAGGCTTTGCCATTCCAAGCTGCTAGGAAGAGATCTATCTCAGTGATACTCTAAAAGAAAGGAAACACATTGGTGGGATTTCAAAGTGGAATATATAATAATCAGACTGATCTGCAACTGAACGATGAAAGCATTAAAGCTCTACACATCAAACTGCCAAACTTACAAGCCACTAAGAGGAAAAAAAGGTAACTGTTAAAGGGGAACTAAAGTCTAAAATAGAACAATACTAGAAATGCTGTATTTTGTATACTAAACATGAACTTACTGCACCAGAAGCCTAATTAAACGAATTAATTATGTTTTCAAAGTTGGCCGCTGGGGGCTGTCATCTTGTAACTTTGTTAAAGATCTTTGCAAGACCAAAACTATGCACGTGCTCAGTGTGGTCTGGGTGTCTCTTGGGAGGTTAAGCTTAGCAATCATAATAAATTATCAAAACAGCACAAGTCATATAATATCTGTCATAGAAGCCGATACTGAAAGACTTAATAATCAGAATTTACAGACATCACTGGGTAGATACAAATATATACACAGTCGCCAGCTGCTTTACAGGGAAACAAACAAAGCTGCTTGAGTTCTGGGAAGTAAGGTGGGGGCCTCCCCTCTGCCGTTTGAAAGTTTGAGTTTAAGCTCAGCTTGCATGAAACCGGAGGCATTAGTACCACAAGGAACCATCTAGGTAAGTTAATCAGCCATACTTGCCTGATTCTCTTCCAAACAGTCAGTAAAGAGTAAAGGGAACAGGACTTTTCAAAATGACCTGATCCATATGGGCCAGGGAAAGCCAATGAAACTCCCTCTAGTGGTCAAAGTTCTACCAAATGACCTTAATGGAGAACGAACACCCCCAAACACCAAAAGACCCCCTAATCTTGCAACCCTTTAAAAAATTCTGACCCTTTAATGCAGAGAAGTGCAGCAGAGCTCCTAGTCGCCATCTTCCGGCTCTTCACCGACACAAAGCCTGCGGGAGCATGCACAGTTGGGCCAAGTAAGGAATCAGCTTCAACTGCGCATGCGCAAATCGGCGTTGAGACCCGAAGACAATACGAGAGCCAGAAGATGGTGACCGGGGGTGGGTCTGTTGCGCTTCTCTGCACTTAAGGGTCAATTTTAAAGAGGTCTTTATTTTAACTAATGCACATTGTGGGGAGGGAGAGGGGCAATGACTTATGGGGGGCTTTTCGTAGGGGGGGTTAAGTTCTCCTTTAAGTGACTTAAAGAGATCAAGGAGGCACCACAGACAGATACTCACATGGGACCCGCCTAAGGTAGCAGCAATAATCCATGAATTACAGGGAATTGAAGATCTGCTCCTATGGGAGTATTGTATTCACTTACCCCAGTGTGGGCGTAGGAGTTCTAATATGGCCAAATAAATTTGTACAAAGTTTTGTACAAAGTAGACTTAAATTTAAATAGCTGGCGATGTGTTTTTACCATTGGCTCAGTTCAATGACCTACTGAAACTGAGCAGGTGCTACAGTGTTTATAGACAACAGCAGTAAAAGCGGTTTATAAATTCTGTTTTATTGAATATTTCTACCCTTAATTTACAGCATGCCAGCATATTACACAGAGTGTTTACAGTGAACATTTATTCCTCACTGCCCCAGTGGAGTTAAGTACATGCAATGGTGTCAACTAAATGTACTGCTATCAGTAAACACCGTAAATTTCTGACTCAGCTAGAAGACGTTATGCCAACAGTAATAACTCTGCTAAAGAAGGTACTTCTTGCCCATAAAACCCTTACCTTTCTCATGCAAAAGCATTTGCGTAACACTAAAATAAGCACACAGGAATAACACTAAATTAGTAGCAACACAAACCATTGAGGGCAATATTGTATATACCCAATTGATATAAGCTTTACAGATAAAAGCAAGTACAACAGTGTAGATTCTATAGGGAAGGGTCTTCCTATGTCTCAACAGTATTTTGCGATCTTAACAGGGTAATTGAAGACAATCCACATTTGGTGATAAAATGATCTACCTAGCAAGGACCAGAGCTCAGTATAATGGACTTATCTGTGCATTGATAATATTATTTACTTTGCAAGGTCCAAAACACGGACACGGATCTACAATTTTCCTGTTCAGTTCGAGAACTAACAGAGAACCATAGATTTTTGATGACCAAATCCATAGTCCAAAAAGTATGTTAAAGGGGACCTGCCACCCAAAAAAATTATTCAAAATCCTATTTTATCACATTAGTCAAACAAAATGAACTTTAATTACACTATATAAATTATTTGAATCTTGTTTCCTTCAGTCTGGGAATTCATAATTATAGCAAAGCAGGCAGGAGCCATTTTGTGGACACTGTTATAAAGGCAAGCCTTGCATCATCTCAGAATCTTGTTTATGCACCAGAATGGGAGACCCGATGTCCATCCCCATGCCCTGGCCACTCAAACGGTGAAGAGACTGGGGGAATGTGTGGTAAGCAGTGATATCTAGGAAGTGCTGAACGGGAAATGAAAGTAATTGTCTGCCCCTGCCTTAGGCATAGAGGTGGGGCAGACAATATTTGATTGACAGCTGAGATTTTTAAACAAGCTTACAAGAGCTATGAATGCTTTAATAAAAAATAGAAATTGGATTTCATGTTTCATTTGAGAAGAGGCGTTTTACTTATTTTACTATATTTTTTAAACACAGTGCCTGTACTGTTTTTTTATTATTATATGGTGATGAGTATTAAAGGAAAATTTTCACAAAAAAAATAAATTGTTTTAAAGGAATGACAATTTAATGTACTGTTGCCCTCCCTAGTAAAACTGATGCGTTTGGTTCAGAAACACAACTATAGTTTAGATAAACAAGCTTCTGTGGAGCCAATGGGGCAGCCATTCAAGCACAGGATACTCCATAGATAGCATAAGTTCTGAAGCATCTCACTGCATACTACAGAAGTTATCCACTTTGTATCCTGTGCTTGAATGGCTGCCCCCTTGGCTACACAGCAGCTTGTTTATATAAACATTGTAGTCTTTCTAAAGCAAACACACCAGTTTTACCAGTGCAGGCCAACATTACATTAAATTGCCATTCCTTTAAAACATTTGAATCTATTGGTGTTACTGTTCCTTTAAGTTATTATTTAAACATATACATGAGCATCTAAAACAAATTAAAAAAAAACAACACAATGAAAAACAAACTAAATAAAGGAAATGCTGAAAGAGTTGAGACAAACTTTTGATACAGATTGTTGGCAGGTATGTTTGTTAGTATCTGTAGAGACACTGTTGAGGAAAGTCAATGAATATCTTCAGCAGTATAAGAAATCTAATGATGGAATTTATCACACTGGTGACACCCATTGCCCAGAAAAGCAAAGTACAGATTGTGCTGTTTACACATGCAAACAGCAATGGTAGAGAGGTGGGAAAGTAATGACTATGCTACAGAGCAGCACTACATTTATAAAGTAGTGGACATATCTGCATGGTAGATCTACAACAGGAGCTGTGGCAGGATATTCATACAAAAATAAAATCAACACTCAAACTACCTTCTACAAGACAGTGGCAGAATAACTGTCTGGCTGAGACAGGCAACTCGAACTAAATATATTTCAAAAATACAGGTTTGTATCGGTTATCTGGAAACCAAATAACCCGGAAGCCCCATATTATTGGCAAGCCATCTACTATAAAGTCCAGCAAATAAGTCTATTGCCTTTTTAATTAGACAGTCCCTTATACTGGATCCTTACAGAGCTAGTGTAAAATCATATTGGTGCCAAACAAAATCTTTGGGTTTATTTAATGTTTAAATGTGATTTAAGTGATCCAAATTACAGAAAATGAATATAGTGGATGGCATGCCTATTTAAAACTTCACAGCCAGACTTAAGCATCCAACACACATTACATTTGGATGTAATATGACGGATATGCCTATCTGCACATAAACCAGTCAACAGTGAATAGTTTGTTGGTGCCACAGAAACTAGTTAAATTTATCCCATACTTTTACTATACCAACAAAGTTCTTTCATGGACATCCTTAAAGGAAATCTATAACCTCAAAATGAATACTTAAGTAACAGATGGTTTATATCAAATTAAGTGGTATAAAAAAATCTTACCAAACTGGTATATATATTTAAGTAAATATTGCCCTTTTTGCTCTTGCCTTGAACCACCATTTTGTGAGTCTCTGTGCTGCCTCAGAGATCACCTGACCAGAAATACCACAGCTCTAACTGTAACAGGAAGAAGTGTGGATGCAAAAGACAGAACTTTGTCCATTAATTGGCTCATGTGACCTAGGATCCGAGGGGCGGTCCTTATTTTTTATGGCAATTTTCTATTCACGATTACCCAATGTCACGTATTAAAAACAACTATATTATTAAAATGGTTTATTTACATGAAGCGGGGCTTCACATATGAGCTGGGTTATGCAATATATTCTTATAGAGACCAATATTGTTTAGGGGGTATCAGAATTATTTATTTATATACCACCAACAAGATACACAGTGCTTTAGTATAGTTTTCCTTTAAAGGAATTGTTCAGTATAAAAATAAAAACTGGATAAACAGATGTGCTTCCAAAATAAATATTTTTTTCAGTAAAGTTAGGCAAAAACGTAATGTATAAAAGCTGGAATGACTGGATGTCATAATATAATAGCCAGAACACTACTTCCTGTTGCTCTCTTGCTTTCCACGGATTGATTACCAGGCAGTGACTTGAGGGGGGTGCATATGGGTCATAACTGTTGTTTTTGAATCTGAGCTGAATGCTGAGGATCAATTGCAAACTCACTTAACAGTTATGTCACATGTACCCCCCCTTCAAGTCGCTGACTGACTCAGAGTTAGAGAGCTGAAATGCAGGATGTCGTGTTCTGGCTATTATATTACACATCTGATCTCTCTAGCCTTTATTGATTACATTTTTGGCTAACTATATTAGAAACATTTTTTACTTTGTACTGCATATCTATTCAGACAATTTTTATATTTACACTGAACTGTGCCTTTAACATGCACACACATTAATGGGTGACACCGTTGTAGCGAATTAGAACTACATTTCTGCATCAGTTACATGTTAACAGAGAATCATTCAACAGCATATATTGATATATACACACACACATCTCCGTGACAATACTGCCCACACATTTGTCACATGACAATGACAATTTTCTTAAAGGAAGCCATGTGGCACTTTACATTATTTATGGTACACTCTCCATTTCAAGTGAAATGCAGTGTTCTCCAATTTTAATATTTTTAAAAGCTGCACCCAATCACCATCAACAACAATTAACAAAAAGCTAAAGGCAAACTGCCAAAATAAAACAGGCAAATACTGGAATCAAGATATTGATATGTATATGGGTCTGTAAAAATCACTTCGCTTCTCCCGGGTTATAAAAATTACTAGTTATGTTCTAGAGCTCCAAAGCATCACTATTTGTCACTTACCAACAAATTAACCAAGGGTAGACTTAAAGGGATA
Organism: Xenopus petersii; assembly: GCA_038501925.1. Classification (NCBI taxonomy): domain Eukaryota; kingdom Metazoa; phylum Chordata; class Amphibia; order Anura; family Pipidae; genus Xenopus; species Xenopus petersii. The sequence continues at coordinate 84,869,720 of CM076685.1, forward strand.
GTAACAACAAAAATGAATGTGTATGCATTTAAATCTAATGTACTAGTACTGGTAAATATTGTGCACTTGCTTCAAATATCGAATCGATTAGGAAACAAACTACTATGCAGCCAAAGCCATTTAAATTCTAAAAGGCTGTATGTGACTAAAAACACATTTTCAGAGCAATGAGTTTCAGTTGCATTCCACTCATTGGTACAACAAAGTTTATACTTCACAAAAAGCAAACATGAAATGGCTTCAACTTTCCTGTTTAGCTCAAGAAATAAACAATTGCTCATGATTAAGATTAAAGCTGGCCATAGATGCAAAGATCCGATCGTACGAATCATCGCACGATCGGACTTTCCCATCTCCCGACCCGCCATTAACCATTCAGATCAAAGTCTTACCAGTCAGATTAGTTAAAGGACAGATCAGCAATGTTCTGCCCCTGACAGCAATCGTACGAGATCTATGTCCAACCAAAGCTAGTGACAGTCTCCCACTGAAAATCGTACGATCGGCAATACACGCAGAGATATTATCGGCAGCCGACAAAAATTTTCTAACCTGTCTGATCGACCAAACGACCGATCTCCGCCGTACGAAAAATGTCAGGACTCTCCACACACGGTTCGAAAATCGTACAAATCCTCGAACAAGGGTTTTAACACAGTCCCTTTAATAAGTGTTAAAGAGGAAGGAAGCAGTTGCATGAATACCATTAAATACAATATTTCAATATTACATATTTTTGTTAAAGGGAAAATATACCACTTTTTCACAGGAGCATTGAGTTGGGTTATGCAGCAACGATAAATAAAGACTATATGGGCTGCCTTTTTTGAAAAACACAAACACCTGATTTCACAGACTGAGAGGAAGCCATGAAAAATAGTTTATTGCTTGTCAGGACCAGTCCCCCTCATTCCTCTTTTTCTTACAATGTAACACAATCCCCTAACTTGTTCCATTGTGAGATGATGGATTAGGAGACTTGGAAGTCCCTCTGATTTGAAGAGAATCTGTGCAGCACCCACCATAGAAAGTAGAAGGACCAGAACCCATCACTTAAATGCTTCAAGGTGAGGGAGGGGATGAAATGTAGGTGGGAAGGGGGGGGCTGGTTCCAGCAAGCAAAGAGACTGACTAATGTGGTTTCCATTCAATCTGTGGTAGGTTTGTAAAAAATGATATACATTTTTCAGTTCAGTGTTTATACACCTTTTCTACATAACCCAACTTAATGAACTCATGCCAAAAAGAGGAGATATAGTTTTCCTGGAAAAAAAAAAAGAGTCACTTTTGTTAGTGCTTGAATGGCCAGTGTATTTCCTGGTATTCATATGACTGGGCTTCCTTCCTAAAACAACACTGCTTCTTAAATGGACAGTATACCATATTCTTAAATGGGCTTGTGCCAAAAATACTTTTTGGCTATTGTTGTCATGAAACATTTAAGTTTTTTGGATTTCTCGTGCTAAACAGGGAAAATGCAGCTACACCATGTTTGGTCCTTGTGGGTTATTATCAGTACACTGGAAATATGATGGTCTACTAGGGATGGGTGAATTTAACCTGTTCAGCTTTGCCAAAAATTTGTCAGTGGCGAAAATTCTCTAAAATGCATCAAAGTCTATGGACGACAATTTTTTTTTGGCACGCTGTGAATCTTTTTGGACACAAATCATTTTTTTTGACGAGCGACATTATTTTCTCGCATTGAAGTGGACTGCACTGGGCAGTAGATGAAGTCTTTTCCAGAGAGAGGTCAAAATAATCACCTATTACAAAACAAAGTTTGGCCCTTGAGGCACCCATTCAAGCTGCCGACAGACCAAGTCAGCAGTTTATTGGCCCATGTGTGGGGCCATCCGATGGGCTTCCCCGATCGACATCTGTCCGAAAGACAGCCAGATCTCAATCAGACAGGTTAAAAAAAAATCTGTGCGTGTATGTGGTCCCGCGATCCGCCCACCCGTATCAGATGCATTATGATCCGATCGTTCGGCCCTAGGGCCCAGGATCGGATCAGCCAGATATCGCCAACCTCATTGTGTCACCAAACATGCGGATCTCTGCGTCTATGGCCACCTTTGTGGTCAACTCAAACAGATCTTACGCACACTGGGAAGACAAATTCACTTGTTTGCCTACCTTACCAATTACGCAGACCTTTTGATATTTAAGGTCAGTTTAGCTGGTGTATATGCCAACAATTTCTATAGTAATGTCACATTATGGTAATATCAAACAAATATCAACTAATTTTCCACTTCAAAGTAAATGTCACATGCTGCAAAAAAACTGTAAACCTTCAATGATTAACATAAGCTTTTTTATTCCAAATATGCACATTTTGACTGTTCTTTCTATAAGAGAAATAAAATTTTATGTATTAAACAAAGTAAAATATTATTGCCAATCTGACTCATTATTCATTACTTAGAAAATGTTTGGGCTTAAGGCTGTGTATAAGCACTAAATACAATGTCCATCCTGATCAAGAACCAACCAAAACCTAAAGGACAGCAAGTGAACTGCAGATAAATGGGTCTGATCCATATTTAACCAATTTAGATGTCAAAATTCAAAAACTTTTTATAAGATAGAATTTTACTGGCTGCAGAATTAAAGCAGAACTGCCAGAGCAATAATCATTAATGCTGACTGGTGTGATTTGAAAGATACCTTATGTGGAAATGGATAATGCACTTTCATAAGCCACTTACACGATTGGTTTTATAAACTGTAAGCATGACTATTTGCCTTTATTTATACACACAGGGCAATTTGTTGCCATGACTTTTGAAACTAATTGCCACGACTGATCGCCATACCACAAAAATACTTGTGCATTATTGTACTGCCACTAAGTTGCCTTGCAATCTCGGTTTTAAAAGTCAAGGCAACTTGCAGCTAAAAAAATCGGATTCAAATCAATGAAGCAGGGGCACTGAGCAGACCTGCTTCTCTCAGACTGCAAAATACACAGGCGGATAACAGACTGGTGCCCATAACCTAAGGGTTAGTTCACACAAGGAGATTCGGGGGGAGATTGTCGCCTGGCGACTAATCGCCTCGTCTTCTGAGCGACAATCTCCCCGAACTGCCTCAGCGGGTTTTCCCATAGGCTATAATGAAAAGTGAAAAGTCGTCTGCGCTAAAGCACACGCGGTGATGCGTTTTCCATAGTCACCCGAAGTTGCCTCAGCCACATTGTCTTTGCATGTGAAGTGCAATTAATATGCCCAACAGTCCAATGTGATTATTGAGCAGAAGGATTTTTCAAACTGCCCTGTTAAAACAATTCTCTCTGTAATCGATTATGTTTACCACTCCAGGGGTTTGAACCCTTTGCTCAGTGTGCTACAGCAAACTCTATTGAGTTTTGCTAATGAAAAGAAAAATACAGATTTCCCAGTGAGGGTGTCCAATTATATTTTTCCACCTTGCTGTTTTCATAAAGAAAAATAACACAGACACTGTTTAGGCAATGGCACCCACTAGGATGGAAATCCCCAAGAATAACATTGCACTTGGGATTTTTCATTTGGGCCTTGCTCTACCAGGATCCATTAGCAACGAGGAACAATGTGATGAGCTTTTCTTTTTTTTTTTTTTTAAGGGATACGGTCATGGGCAAAATGCACCCGTTAATAGCGCTGCTCCGGCAGACTGAAACACGTTTTTTCAAAAGACACACTGATTTTTTTATATTTAATTTTGAAATCTGACATGGGGATAGACATACTGTCAGTTTCCCAGGTGCCCCCAGTAATGTGACTTGTGCTCTGATAAACTTCAGTTACTTTTTACTGCAAGTTGGAGTGATGTCATCGCCCTCCCCAGAGCCCATCAGCAGAACAATGGGAAGGTAACCACATAACAGCTCTCTGGTACATAAAAGAACACCACTCAATAGTAAAAACCCATGTCCCACTGCGCGTCCACCCAGAAATAGCATACAAAATACAGCTACGAACGAGTGTGCAAAACTTACTCCAAATGTTCTCTCAGGATTATAATTATGGGGTCACAGTATACAACAAAAACTTCACCCAAAGCTGCCTTCTAGCAAAATGAGTCACAGGTATACTCCAAACCCACATCTGTCCTGAAAGGAAATCCATTTAAGCTAATGCTACTCTTATAATGCATGCAGTTGTAATTGGCTCAAAGGAGTGACCCTTGGTCTAGCCTTTTCTATTATTGCCACTGATGAAATAATTTTACAAGTTATCCCCTTTTTTAGAAAATATAGCTTTTAATGTTTAATATTGTATTCAGACGTTTGGTTATTGTCAGAAAAGAGGCCAATATTCAATATATTTATATAATTTGTAAATAAAATGCATAAAGGTATTTTCCCTCAGCTTAACTTCCTCATCTTCCTTATCTCTTGTTAAATCAGCCAGAAGGAATTCCAAGTAGCAGTAATAAAGGCTCATTGATCCTGCTTTGTTTTGTGGGACAGTGACTCTGATACAGACAAGTAAATCCAGTATCCCTGCCATAAAGCAAGAATGGGTTTCTGTTATGTGCCACAAAGGAAACAGAAAATATTCACAAGAAGCAGGAAACATTCCTCAGTCCCAAGCACAAAAAGTGGCAATACATTTCCAGCAGATAAACAAAATACGTCACCCCCTCCTTAAATATACACGTCACAACATTGTACTTTTGCATGACAGCATTGTGTAAACACTAATTTTGATAGCATCCCTTAAAGCAGCATTCACTGGGAGCAAAAGGCAAAAACAGTCAAATTTTGAAACATAAAAAATATTATTGATGCAGTGAAAAGGGAGTTAGCTGATGACAACTTGGACGATGGACCTATGGTAAACGTGTTAAGACTGCTATAATGCCAAAAGCTAAAAGTGAAATATACCAAATGTGGCCCCACCAGGTGTGGCCACTTGCTGCAGTGACAATTCCAAAGGACTGGATCTTAGTAACGATTTATTTATCTGCATGCTGATATTTGATCGACTATGTTCCAGCAGTACCAACAGGCACAGACCCCTATTAGAAAGTACGACAAATTTTCACGTGGTTACTAAATAAACTCTGATTGCCTGTTGATATATAACTGCCAACCAATTGGTGCCCGCTGTGAAGTTGTTTTGAGCACCACCAAATGAGGTGGAGAAATTTAATTGCAAATCGCTGCTTGGGGACCAAAGCCCTAAGTGATCATGAGGGAACAAAACCGTGACTGGACTGCAACTTGATTTTACCAAACACCTAAACTGCATGATCTCTAACATCTCCCACAGATAATATATCTTTATAATGTGCTTCAATCAATACCCGTGCAAAATTTTGTGTAAGTATGCCAATCAGGGATATAAATAATTCATATACTAGTAGAAGGCACAAAACGTTGCGTTGATGCAGGCCATTTATTTTGCACTGATTTCTAAACCCCAGAGGCTGTATGTTTACACATAGGGCAGAGATCCCCATCCAGTAGCTCGTGAGCAACATGTTGCTCTCCAACCCCTTGGATGTTGCCTCAAGCAGGAGTTTATTTTTTAAGTTTTTGCTGTATAAAAACTAGGTGCACTGCCTAACTGAACCTCAATGTAGGTTGACAATACACATAGGGGCTACCAAAATGGCCAATCACAGCACTTATTTGGCAACCCAAGAACATTTTTCATGCTAGTGTTGCTCCCCCACTCCTTTTGCTTCTGAATGTTGCTCACGGGTTCAAAAGGTTTGGGATCTCTGACAGTCCTTTCCCTTTGGGTACCCTAGGACAGGGGTCCCCAACCGCTGGGCCGCGGGCAGTCTTGAACTGGGCTGCTGAGCCTAGCGATCAATTAACGCGGCGCGCCCAAATTGGACGCCGACCACTCCTTGCAAAAAACGGGCGGCCCTCTAGCAGTTACAATCGCGACCTACCAGCAGCATCAAAGTGCAGAAGCCAGAGGGATGACCCGGGATTAGTGTATTTCAGCCAAACGCCAAAAATTCGTGGCTGGTTTGTGTGAGGCCTGGATGCTGGCTGACAGTTTAAGCTGGCCATAGACGCAAAGATCTGATCGTAAGAATCCTCGATTTGTGCGATTTTTGGACTGTGTGTGGAGTCCCGACATTTTTTGTCCGGCGGAGATCGGACAGGTTAAAAGATTTCTGCCGGCTGCCGATAATATCTCTGCATGTATTGCCGATCGTACGATTTTCAGTGGGAGACTGTCACCAGCTTTGGTCGGACATAACTTACAATTGCTGTCAGGGGCAGAACATCGGCTGATCTGTTCTTTTGTACTTTATTTGATCTGAATGGTTGGTGGCAGGTCTGGAGATGGGGAAGTCCGATCGTACGAATCTTTGTGTCTGTGGCCAGTTTTAGAGTACGGATCCTGCCTCTCCGTCCTACCCTCCCCCAGCAGCATCAGCAGCCTCCTCCCTGCACTATTTCCTTCCTGCTCCCCCCCCAAAACACCACCATCCGCCGATCTACGGGTAACACAACGCACCCCCCACCACACACAGATACATGACAGATATGCTGTATTAGGCTCTCAAGGGACAATGTAATCAAGGACTGGATGTAAACATGTAGCCCCGCGTCAGATCTAATAATACTACAACTCCCAGCATTCCTGGCAGACACGTTGAGCGCTTGAGCATTGGGGCAGACAGACCCAAGTAAAAGAAGGCACAGCTAATGAGAAGCCATACCTAGCGAGCCAGGTCAGCCTAATTATAAAGCAGAAAGTCATTATAGTCCAAACATGTCAAACTGCAACTCTCAAATCCTCTGCCATATCCTGCACAATCAGCCGGCAAATGACCCCAAGGACTCGACCACCCAAATGCCAAATAGCCCTACAGGGAGCGGTAGCGGGCCGCTCCCCGTTCCTTGTTACAGAGGCCGCCCAGCAACTCACAATCACACAGTGCTCCTCTATATAACTCGCGCCATATCCACTCTATCCCGCCAGTACCCCCCAGCGAGCATTTTATGTTCCCCCAAACACTCAGCTCTAGGAAAGATTCCCCACTTACCCTCTCCCCTTCTCTCCAGCGGGCGTTGGCAGCTACTCGCAGGGTTTCCTAGGCTTGCAGGCAGGGGTCAGTCTACGTAATGATGTCACGACGTTCTGTAAGCTGTGACGTCATTGCACTATGCGGCGTTGAATTGCTGTAGATTAACAAGGGAAGGGAAGGGAAAGCGGAAAAGGTTTGCGGCCATCTTTTGTCTGGGCTGCTGTAGTGCTCATAAGGCGTTTTTACACAGCGTCAGAAGCATTTTCTTCACCCAGTTCCTGCGAATATGGACAGGTGGAGTAGGTGCTAGTTTAAATCGTTCAGGGTTGTTTTCCTAGTTAGCAAAACTGGTAGTTTACCGTCTTTTGCAATATTCCATCTTCACGTAAAAAAGAATTAAGCGTATATTGCCCTATCATGAAATGGCCGTCGCGAAAGCATGACTTCCGGTCAGATGATTTTCTGCTTGGCCAAGTAATACACCTATGCAGGGACGATATTTTGGTTGAAAAAAATTGGGGAAGGTGGAACTATTTGGTGACAATGACAGTGAGACAAATACAGAAGGAAGCACAGGTAAAGGGGTCGTTGCAGAGTGTTAGTTTGAGGCGAATGACAGCCAAACACAAGGTAGATTGTGCTACAGGCTCAGAGTCAGACACTGAAGTGAACCCTGTCTATAGCTGTTGGAAGTTGTAGTCCTGCAGGAATAAAGACAACATTTGAAAGGGTGGTACACCTTTAAGTAAACTATTTGTATGTGATGAAATGGCTACTCATACTCTATTCATGGCTTCTCCTATTCATATTCCAGTTTCTACAAATCAGTGCATGGTTGCTAGGGTCATTTGGGTCTTAACAACCAGATTGCTGAAAGCGCACAATGGAGAGCTGCTGAATGAAAAGCTACATTTTAAGTAACAGGCTGTTTTTGTTTTGTGTGTCCTCTGCTTTCCTGCACTTCTCATACCACTGCAGCATAATGTCAGTAGTCCGCTCTCCGCCAGACAAGGCATCACTTCCCACAATGCCTTGCATGGTCTCTATTTACACCTGCAAAAAAAGAGGAATAACGGAGACTTGCAAGGCATTCTTTATCTACAAACAACATCGAAATAACTGTCATTTTTTATGAATGTTTATTAAAAATGTATGTTGGGTTTTTCTGTTATTTTTCTGTTTTCTGTTGTTGTGCAAAGAAAAAAACTATATAGTTGGACATCACCTTAAAACACAGTTCTAATTTCTCATTTTTTAGGGATGCACCGAATCCAGGATTCTGTCAGGGATTTGGCCAGGATTTGGACTTGTTTGTCAGGATTCAGATTCAGTTGAATCCATGTACCTTGCCGATCTAATCCAAATCAGAACAAAACTTTATGGCTGGACATCACCTTAAAACACAGTTCTAATTTCTTATTTTTTAGGGATTCACCGAATCCAGGATTCTGTCAGGGATTTGGCCAGGATTTGGTCTTGTTCGGCAGGATTCATATTCGGTTGATGCATACTTTTATAGCATTCATTCAATCTGGGCATACTTGTGTGCGACCAAAAAGCAACAGCATTCGATTTGTTATATATATTTTGTGTGGCCTTTTTTAAACACACAGCTTATCAACCCTTAACCCTTTGTAAATAAGATTGGTGCATGTGCATTACACTAACCTTACCACGTTGGTAGTAGAGATGTGAAGTTTAAAGGAAAACTATACACCCAAATTGAATACTTAAGCAACAGTTTATATCATATTAAGTGGCATATTAAAGAATCTTACCAAACTGGAATATATTTTTAATTAAATATTGCCCTTTTACATCTCATGCCTTGAACCCCCATTTTGTGATGGTCTGTGTGTTGCCTCAGAGATCAACTGACCAGAAATACTGCAGCTCTAACTGTAACAGGAAGAAGTGTTGAAGCAAAAGACACAACTCTTGTCTGTTAATTGGCTCATGTGACTTAAGAAGTATGGTTTGTTTGCTATGTTTGTGTACACAGTGAATCATACAATCCCATGGAGCGGCCCTTATTTTTTAAAATGGTAAAAATGATTACCCATACTACTAAAAAAGTATATTATTATGAAAATGGTTTGTTTACATTAAGCAGGGTTTTCAGACCAGTCCCTGTATCAACATTACAATCATATACAGTGAAGGTTAAGTTTTATTCCCAGTGTCACCATTTACTTTGTAGGAAAACCTTGCACCTTCAAATAGAACCACCTTTTGGTCTTGGCTCAGACCTGATTGGAGGCAGATTAAATGTGCAGGATTGCTGGGTATGGGACACATTTCAAAACAGTTTTCGTGTGGAGTTTGCATCAGTGCCAAAAAATAGATTATATTCTAGTGTTTTTATTCTGAAGTTCTGAAGAAGGTCAATGCATGGTTCAGGAGTATATGAATCAGCTATTTGTCTCAGGAGCAGTCGAGACCATTCCTCATCACAAAAGAACCACTAAGAATTTTCTTAGTAAAAAAAAAAAAAAAAAGCCTTGGGGATGCTGAAGGCCAGTGTTAGATATGAAAATTGAACAAAGTTGCCATGAAGGTGACCAGGAAACCGAAATTACGGTGAGTAAATATAATTTCCTGTTATTTCCCATACCATGAGGAATAGTGCCAGCTGGAACCAGAAGGTGACTTCATTTTGTGCTGATCCTAAAACTTTCTTATCTGACACCTCAGTGGAAAACTTTTTGGGAGAACTTTTGAAAGCTCTTCAGAGTGAAACTATACATGGCCAAACAAAGGTACAGTATAATGTACTCTGTCAGCAATCATTGTTCTATTTTATGTTAAATCTGCTTTAAACATGCTTGCATAGAGACAGAATGTTACATTTGTATTAACAAGTCCATTTATTCAGAATGGCATAAGGGTTTTAGATCTTTCCCTTCTAAACCTAGAGAGATTATCTCTTATTTCTGGTCCCTCTCAGTGTGACACAGTGTTTTTTTTCAAAACAAGGCAATTAAGAGCCTCTATTATAGAGCCAGTAACAATATAAAATGCATTATATTCACATATATTTCTCCTAGTCTGCAATCTCCATATTCCTGCATTAATTCTAGAAACATTATGGTGTATCTACATTTCCACTGAAAGGAAGGGTCTGATTATCTTTGTCTCTAATAGTGCAAAACCTTGGAACTATGTAAATTTAAATCAATAAATACATTGCTGTCTAGGTTGGTAATAAATATTTTTGGTTGAATATTTTTTGTGCCATTTTCCTTTCTGGATTTACAAGAATTCTTTTTCTTTCTGTACATACTGTATCTGATAAAAGAAAGCAATACCTTCAAATACCTTCATTTATATGTATACGGTATAGGTAGTTTTACCTCTACAGACATATGGTAGTTTTACTTCCTGTGGAATTGTTAATTGATGTCTCAGTCTGCTAAAAGGTTACATTTATATATTGTAGATTTTGATGATGAACCTCCTGTTAGAGTTCCCTGAACTTCTGTTCCCAGACCAAAGTACAGCAGAAATCACAGCAGAGACATTAATGAACCTTTTCCAGAAGATGCCAAGCTCAGAAAGAAGCATGACTTTAAAATGTCACCTCTTGCTGGGAATTGAGACCATTTTGATTACATGTGAAAGCTTCAGTAACAACAGCAAAATGGCACACATTTTTGCTTCCCTGCTTTAATATCGGATGTGAATGACAAAAAGCAAGACGCAGCAATGAGACCCTTACGTATTATTGCATGTAAACGTCTGCGGGAACTGGAGAACTGCTAACAAGTCATTCACCTTGCTCTATATTGTTGTATTGAAAAATGCAATACGATTATTAGTGCAGAGGGAGGTGCTGTCACACAGTGCACTTAAGAATGCATTGATGAGCAATAAAGACTTTCTCTGGAGCGCAACTGAAAATATGGTGGCGTTTCAGACATCATCACATGAACAGTTATTATTGCTTCCATCCAACAGCGAAACAAAGGAACTGAAATCAATTTTAGCTCTAATGCACTCTTATTTTTTTACAGCAGTATGCGAAAACACTCTGTTCTGGCAAATAATTCAAGTTGTAGCTATGGCCCGTATCTACTCACCAGTGATTTTCAAGTCTCAGCTAGTGCGGTTATTTGGTACAATGGACATATCTTGTTTTCACAGCATACTGCAAATGAAAGCTGTGTTTACAGATAGTCTGTTACTGCAGAGGATGAGCATTTCCTCATTCTAAAACTTGTGGGAATGACCCAACACCCTCTTCTGTCTACACCAGTAAAGCTCTTTTATTTAGACTGTCTTTTAAATTTTCCAGAAAACAGACCCCTTACTTCCAACTCTGAAGAGAATTTGCCAGTTCTACTCACAGTCCAAATTACATCTTATTTATTTCCTAATGTTTTAATGACCACAGCACCATGCTGTGCAGACAGAATTTATTGAGTATGGTTTACCTTGAAAATGAAAATGGTTTACTTTTGAACATGTCATGTCTCTTTACAGTATGGTTTATAAGAATGATAGAGAATAACAGCAACTTTTTTTCCAAGCCGTGTATTTGTTTGTTCAATATTTGAATTTTTGTGAAAAAGCACATGGAAAATCTGCCCAAAAAACTGCTGACATTATATGTGAGTGATAGCTCATTGGCTCCATATTTTATCAATCTCATTAACCAGACACAAATTTTACTTGAATTCCATGCTTGGCCAGTTACTTTGTCAAAGGCTTTACAAAAGGAAATCGTGAATCTTCCCACTGATAAATGAACTATGAACAACCTTGGATGGCATCTCAAGATTCTCTCGAGGATCGCACATGAAAATACAGTATCTCAGAACAGCACAGTCCACTTTTTGAGGCATGTGGTTTTCTATTCTGACCTGTGCAATAAAGGTGATTAGAGGACAGGGAATGCACTGCTGTCTGTATGCAAGCATATACTTCAACATCAAAAAGTTGATGCTGTTTTTGTGCATTTGCCAGATTTCTTACAATATCGAATGCATTGTTTTGAGGACATTGATGTTCAAGAGTGTGCCTGGCTGTATTATATGCGTCTTACCAGTTTTAAACTTGGGAAAATTATAACCATGTCACCAACACGGGCCAAACCAAATCAAGGTCCTTATCATCTATCACAGTGCTGTCCAACTTCTATGGTACTGAGGGCCGGAATTTTTCCAATCTACATGGTGGAGGCCCAATAACAGAAGCCAGTGTTAGCCACTCCCTGTTTTTAGACCACACCCACTTTAAACCACACCCATGTTACCGCAAGACCATGTCCACATTAATAGCACACCAAAAAACCAAATGGTTGGTGCTCACTGCAGGGATCAGGGCTGGAGTGGAAGGAGTAATAGCTCCTTCTGTGCAGTGCACCGCGATGTGCATACATGCTTCAATGATGTCACTGATGTGATGACAGAGAGAGGCAGAGAGCCTGGTGGGCTGCTTGGTGTGGCTCTCGCTGCTCTCAGCCTTGCACAGTTGCACTGAACTGAAGACATTCTTTCTATTACTGTGAAAGTTCGAAGCTTTCTGCTGGCACAGCCAGGTACAGATTTGGGGGCCGTATGTTTGCTGGGCGCTGGCACAGGTACATAAATGCTTGGGGACAAATATATTTTGTCTGCTGCTGACACAGGTAAAGATTGGGGGCAATATGATGGCTGCAGGAGGGCTGTATGATGTATGGCTGCTGAGCTTGCTTGCACAGGTACAGGGGGCAGTAATATAAATGAAAAAGTGTTGTAAATTTTCTTGCTCTCTTTATTTAAAAACAGTCATGGTAAGGAGGGAAATGGTAATGAAGGACAAACCCCCAGAACAAATACCAACGTATGACACACACAGGGAGCATATGGAAGGCAGAACAGAGCAGGAGACAGGAATCAGGAGCAGTCTAATATGTACTACATACAGTGACACAGTGCTGGTGCCCCATTAGTATTTTGTATAAAGTGTGAACAGGAGAACAATATGGGCAGTTTCAGTCTGGGTCTCAGGTGGAACAGTACAGGCCTTTAGGGGAGTGAACAATAGAGGTGATACAAGTGTGAACAATGCAGGGGGATCACAGGTGTGAACAATGCAGGGGATTAGTCTGAATTTGAGGTTAAGACAATGCAAGGGCCAGTTAATCTCTGTAGTGATACCTTTTAAATCTTACATATGGTAAACAGACAAGCAGAAAGACTTTGATGTGGAGGGCCACATGAGGGGGGTCGTGGGCCGCATGTGGCCCGCGGGCCGCCAGTTGGACAGCCCTGACAGTGCTGTCCAACTTTTGTGCTACAGAGGGCTGGAATTTTTCCGGCCTACATGGTGGAGGCTTTCTTTACTTTTGCCTCCATTTCCCTCTCTGCAAAGGCGGCACAGGCATTTGCTGCTTCTGCTTTTGCGTGGGCAATAGCGGCAGCATTAGTAACAGAGGAGTGATGAGTGGAACCAGAAATTTGGGATCTAGTTGTTAGTGAAGATGTATTTTTCTGTGACATTATGCAACAATGGATAAGCCTCTGCCTGCTTTAGCTGTAGTGGCTTCTCTGTGCTGCAATGTCTTGATAGCAATGCCTGTAGCTAAATCACTGTACTAGGATGTTGTATGCGCATGCAGTGAGTTGTAGTTCATCTGCCTGCTTGATAGCCGTTGTTATACTGCGCATGCAATAAACTACAAATACACCTGTTGGATAGCCGTTGTTTAATTGCGATGCAGTAAAGCTATAGATCCACCTGTTGGATAGACATTGTTTTATTGCGATGCAGTAAAGCTATAGATCCACCTGTTGGATAGCCGTTGTTTTACTGCGATGCAGTAAAGCTATAGATCCACCTGTTGGATAACCACTGTTTTACTGCAATGCAGTAAAGCTATAGATCCACCTGTTGGATAGCCGTTGTTTCACTGTTCTGTCCTCCCTATGTATTACCCTGGGGCAGTGTGTAGTTCGACATGCAGCTAAACCTGTGGAACAACTTTCCCTCATACTCCAAATGAAAAGCGTTATGGCGTCACTGTGTACAAAGCACTTTAAACTGCCTGTTTTCTCTGCTCTAAAATACAAAATGACTGCATGCTTTCTACTAGTTTCATAAAAGAAAAAGCGCCATATGTTGGTTGTATGAAAGCATAACAGTGCGCCCTCTGTTGGTTATATTAAAGAATAACAGTGACTGCAATATCACACAGTGCCCTCTGTTGGTTACGTATATGAAAGAATAACAGTGACTGCAATATCACACAGCGCCATCTGTTGGTTATATGAAAGAATAAAAGTGATGGCAATATCAAACAGCACCCTCTGCACATGGTAGTGGGACAGTGGGACAATGCACACAGTAATCCGTTTGGCAATTCTCTGTCACCATCAACTTTGCAAAGAAGTCCGGTTGATCGCTGGGGGGGTCGCTTTGGCAGAATGTGCGCTGCTGGGAGACAGGGCTGTAGTTGTGTCTAGGCTTATACTAGAGTCAATACGTTTTCCCAGTTTTCGTAGGTAAAATTAGGTACCTCGGCTTATACTCGGGTCGGCTTATACTCGAGTATATACGGTAGTTGTTTTTAAATAACTACTAATACTAAACACAAAGTTGCAACCAAAATTCCACAAACTCTGCAATGCTTTTATATAATGACCCATTTGAGGAGATAATAGGTCTCTCTGGTGGGCTAATGGCATTTTTTTGTGGATTTTGGGTAATGCATATATAGCAGGAACAACAGGCTCCACAGCTACCACATAATAAAACATATTAGGGGTAATATATTTGTTTTACAGCCATTTCTAAAATGTCAATTAATTAGTTTTTAAATTACTGGTAAAGTCATGAAGCTACATATAATTGACTGTATAATATGGCTGTGCTTTTAACTGGCTGTATAATTTTATAGTAATAATTAAGGAAGTGTGCATGGCATATAGTTCACAATGCTAAATGCTTTACCTAGAGAGAGAACAGTAGATGGAAGTTAGAAGTAAAAATTTAGCCTTGTAGTGGAGTACTTCTGTAATGGCCACAAAGCGGAAAAATACAGGTATGAAAGGGAGCCCTTTATAAAGCTGGTAGTCTTTCCGTTTATGGCCACCAGGGGGAAATATGTGCATTTCATTTAAAGCTGCCTGCGATGGCCAGAAAATAAATAAATCACTCACACAAAGCTTAAAATCTGCAAAGTCTAGTTTTCAGACCATATTTATATTTTTTTATTTATTTATTTATTTTTATTATGATTGTGCCTTAATTAATACCCACAGCTTCTGAAACCTTCATATGAAGTTAATATGTATAAGTATTAGAGGAACAGTAACACCAAAAATGTAACTGTTTTAAAGTAATGTAAATGTCATGTACTGTTGCTCTGCACTGGTAAAACTGATGTTTGCTTCAGAAACACTACTATTGTTTATATAAATAAGCTGCTGTGTAGCAATAGGGGCAGCCATTGAAAGGAGAAAAGGCTCAGGTTACACAGCAGATAGCGGAAAAGCTCTGTAGAACATAATGTTATCTGTTATCCACTATTTAACCTGTGCCTATAGCCTTATTTCATGATTTCTTTCCAGATTTTCCCAAAGAGCCATTGTTTATCATATGCAAACTCGAATGATGTGATGTCTATGGGATACCCTAAAACTGAATTTTGAACAAAAAAATGTTCTCCTCAATTGAGTCTCGCCCATAAATTTTCACATGATAAACGATAAAATTAAAGGGGTTACTTATCAAAATCCGAAAATATCTCGTTATTTTCAGAAATATACGCTGACCAAATCCACACGCAAAAAATTAAATTTTTGGATTTTCTACCCGAAAACCACTAAAGCTTCACATTACTGCATGAAACCCAGTGCAGATCAGGATATCTTTGGGAATTCTCCCATTGACTCTTATACAACCTTGGCAGGTCTGAGATACCAGATTTTCAGATTCTGACTTTTTCCATCCTCGGGGTATAATAAATCCTGAAAAATTTGAGATTATTCTTTAAAAATTCGGATTTTTATAGTAAAAAAAAATCTAGAATTTTTCAAGTTTTTGGCATTTGGAGTTTAATAAATAACCCCCTAAATGATCTCCTTAATTTGAATCTGGCGCATTGTGCGATATTTCTCGAAATGTCCCTGGGATACGGCTCATGTAAGTGAACTGTCCTTTATTCTTCTAGTGTTCTGTTCCATATTATTCCTGTGAATGTAGGTACATAGAATTATATGGTTTTCAGAAAAAAAAAATATTCCAGTTATATCTTTGGAAGCTAATAAAAGTATGATTTGATGATATAAAAAAGCTGTATATGAAATATTGTTGTGTTAATGCAAAAGGACAAAGTGTTTATTTTATATTTCACTTAAAATGTAAGTTGAATTCATATTAAGATTCAGCTAATAATAAAAAAAAAACACTTTTCAGTTCAGCTATAGTAAATATATTGTGCTCGGTGCTGATTGTTTGTATGTTATGTATTCTGGCATGTCATAATCTCCCAGTCCTCCCACCCGCAGTGCGTTGGAGAGTGAAATTCTACATTTAAGAGAATAAAATGTTAGCATTGTTGGTGGGGATCTGAATAAAACAGAGGTTTAAAGCAGGGAATTGTTAACCCTCTGTCCAAGTTTACATGAAAATGATAAGAATGCTTTGCCATTTACATATGTGTGCTAACACTATAAAGCTGCCAGCTCTTTATGTCAGCACAAAGCCATGTAATGTTTATGGCTCAACATTGTTCTCTAGTCAGTTTTATGATGAATCTATTGTTTTATGTCGTTACATGTTCATTGGTTTACATTCTTTGAATTTCTGCCATTTGGGTCTCCAGGGCTGTGACCCTCACCCTCCTTGCTGCTGGGCACCCCATTTGGTGAATAAGGCTTGCTGTGAGAGGGTATATAAGCAACATCTCCATATTGGTGAGGAATTCAAGGGCAAGCTGTATGTTTCAGCCTTTTTCATATAGGATATGGCATCCTCACATGGGCACCCTAAAAATTTGGGAAACTTGGCTTCTAATAGATTATAGTCAGGGATCTCCAGTTATCTAGCTGCTCTCATTAACCACTAGGCCATAAGAGCAATGGATGAGTTCTCATCATTCTTTATAATTCTTATCTATACACCAAGCGTTTCCATCACTTGCAGCCTTACTGGTCGCTAGGCCAATCAGAGCTGACTCTGCCCTATATAAGCAACAAAAAATTTTCCAAACACCACAGGCTAGTGTAGCGGGGATCTCCCCTGCACATTTATTTCGTCAAGTGATGTAACGTTTCGGGGGCGTGCCCCTTCACCAGACATCATCATCATGTCTGATGAAGGGGCACGAAACGTTACATCACTTGACGAAATAAACGTGCAGGGGAGATCCCCGCTACACTAGCCTGTGGTGTTTGGCAAATTTTTGTTGCAGATATTGTTGGGAGAGGCGCCGACCCCTCCAGCCAGCACTGGGCAACTATTATCAGGAGAGATCCAGGGGAAATTAGGTAATCTGTTTTGCTGTCTGCCCTATATAAGCCCACCTCCCACATCATTTCCTCATCAGAGCATTAGCTTCTGGTAGCTTGAGCATTGTGTCTAGTCCCTAGTGCTCGCGTCTTTTGCTTTTGTCCCTCTTACCGTGTTTCTGCTTCTGTCCTGCTTGGTCCTGTTTCTGTCCTCAGTCTGTCCTGCTTCTACTCCTGCCTTTACACCTGCTTTATCCCTCTCCTGCCTTGTTCTGTCTCTACACCCGCTCTTGCCTTGTTCTGTCTCTACACCCACTCTTGCCTTGTTCTGTCTCTACACCCGCTCTTGCCTTGTTCTGTCTCTACACCCGCTCTTGCCTTGTTCTGTCTCTACACCCGCTCTTGCCTTGTTCTGTCTCTACACCCGCTCTTGCCTTGTTCTGTCTCTACACCCGCTCTTGCCTTGTTCTGTCTCTACACCCGCTCTTGCCTTGTTCTGTCTCTACACCCGCTCTTGCCTTGTTCTGTCTCTACACCCGCTCTTGCCTTGTTCTGTCTCTACACCCGCTCTTGCCTTGTTCTGTCTCTACACCCGCTCTTGCCTTGTTCTGTCTCTACACCCGCTCTTGCCTTGTTCTGTCTCTACACCCGCTCTTGCCTTGTTCTGTCTCTACACCCGCTCTTGCCTTGTTCTGTCTCTACACCTGCTTTTGCCTTGTCCTGTCTCTACGCCTGCTCTTTCCTTGTCCTGTCTCTACACTCGTTCTGTCTCTATGCCCACTCTTGCCTTTTCCTGTCTCTATGCCCGCTCTTGCTTTGTTCTGTCTCTACACCCGCTCTTGACTTGTCTTGTCTCTACGCCTGCTCTTGCCTTGTCCTGTCTCTACTTCCGTTCTTGCCTTATCCTGTATTTCACTCCTGTGATAAGTTTGCAACTTTGCAAATGAACACACTCTTAGTACTAATTTGCTTGATCTTAAAAGAACAGTAACACCAAATAATGAAAGTGTATCAAAGTAATTAAAATATATTGTACGGTTGTCCTGTCCTGTAAAAGTTCTGTGCAGGGCAACTGCACATTATATTGTAATTGTAATTACACTTTAATTTATTGGTGTTACTGTTCCTTTAACTATTCCAGCTGTCATCTAGCATCAGTCTTACCATGGACCACCCTCCAAACCTATTGATAGTGGCCCATGAAAAAATGGATTATCAGTCTATGCAGACACATTCAATTTGTATATACCATTAAAATTGATGTGCAAGAGCAGTGCTCCAGTATGACACACACACACACATCTTTAATCTCTAAATTTCAAAGATGTTTATTTTGCCTTTATTTCCTGCTTGTATTAAAGCATCTGTTTGCTGTGACATCATTAAAGCCCATCCAAAATACTTTTTCATCCTTTTAATCCCACGCAGACACATACAGATTCTGCTTTTATTAGTTTTAAAGTGTACATATGCCAAATTTCCAGTACAAGCAGCTGACACAGAATTACAGTTAAAATAAAGGAAAAACAAGAAATATCTGTTATTCTGATCTATTCTTGTATGTTTGTCCTAGAGCGGCAATGTTAAATTGTAATGGCTTTTTTGATTCCTGCAAATAATACCTGTAATACAATGATTAAATTAATTGGCGGCATGAAACATTGTGAGGCATGTTGGACACCCATGATGGAATTCAAGGATAAGCTGGGCGGCAGAAAGAATCCTTGCCCTTAACAGTCTGATAATTCACAGCAAGACAAGACGACATTGCACTAAAGTGAAAACATTCTCAGCTGAATGGAGGTGAAACCCAGCTCTAAATGAATCTCACAGAAAGGAATAGGGAACACTGTGAGACAAACTGTGTGCAGGAGAGTGGCGCATAAACACCGTATGAACAGACCATGTTGCCTTCCATATTATTAAGCAGTGTCTGCAAAGAAGCATTTGGGTGGGCAGTGCAAGTGCCAGTATAATTTTCTGCTGTTAAATGATACAGGTATGGGACCCGTTATCCAGAATGCTCGGGACCTGGGCTTTCCGCATAATAGATCTTTCCATAATTTGGATCTTCATACCTTAAGTCTACTAGAAAACCATGTAAACATCAAATAACCCCAATAGGCTGGTTTTGCTTCCAATAAGGATTAATTATATCTTAGTTTGGATCAAGCACAAGCTACTGTTTTATTATTACAGAGAAAAAGGAAACAATTATTGAAAATTTTGATTATTTGGATAAAATGGAGTCTATGGGAAACAGCCTTTCTGTAATCCGGAGCTCGTACCAGATGCAAGCTGCAAATATTAAAAATCAGCACAATTGACTATGTTTGTTACACCTACCAAACATTTCACTTTTATATCATGTTTCCCCCTATTTTACACCAACATTTTGTCAAGGTTTTCCTAAAAATGTCTGTTCTTTGTGAATGTTCGTTTTAGTGCAGTGAAGCTGTTTACAATACTAACCACACGCATTTCTTGTCCTACGTCTTTCTGTAAATAATGAATTCTGGCACTGAATATGGCCACCCACACACCACTTTCTGTGTCTGTGCTGTCCCATGATGTAGCACCAATGCTGTACTGCTTTAAGGATGGTCTACCTTTGTGTTATAGAATAGCTACTTCTAAGCAAATGCTCGATAAGGCTACACATTTATTATTATTATCGCTACTTTTATTACTATTACAAACTGGAGGGCAGCTGAACAAAACATGACATTATTAAAAACAGCAAATAATTTTAAAAAATAAAGACCAATCCGAATATCACTCTCTACAGCATACTAAAGGTTCTTTAAAAGTGAGAAAGAGGGATCTGAGGACCCATTGGTTCTTCTGTATATCAGTAAGAAGGAAGTGGCTGAACCCAAACCAGCAAGTCCAGTCTCTGACACTAGTCACCATGGTGTTTACCCACAATGCAACGTTTCCCCCTATGCTGTGTGGTTGATAGTGGTGTTAGTTTCAGGGTTTTCCTGTGTCTATTGGTCGCAATTTGCAAAAGGAGGTGGAAAGAGCAGCACCAAGCTCAAAGAGCAACTGTAGACACAAGTAGCCTTCATGTTTCTGAGCAAGAACAGCAGCAACATTTTTGCAACTGCACTGAGCGCTTGTAAACAAGTCCTGATTACTCCCAGAATGCTCTTTTATGCGGGGGAGCTTCTGACAAAATTCTGTCACACTGAAATTGAAAAAACTGAAATAAAGGGCTGAAGTCTGAACTACCTCCTGCTTGATCCAAACTAAAGCTGGCCATAGATGTTGAGATTTTTAAAAGATCAGATCCTGATCGTGAGACCACGATCTTCTCAGAATGATCGTACGATCGTACAAATTTACCATCAACTAAAAAGACCAATTTGCCAGGAAAACAAAGGGGAGCTGCCTGCTTGGCCCTGCAAACATAGATAGATTGTACTGGGACCGACAAAGATTTTTTGACCTGGCCGATCAATTTCCCGACAGATGTCGGGCGAAAAATCGTAAGATGTACGATCGTTCGAATACCACTAACCGCGCGATAATTTCGAAGGATTGGTCGGGCTTCCCTAAAATCGGTCGTTCGGCAAGAAGAATCGTCGCGTCTATGGGGAGCTTAAGACATACAGTAATGAATCCTTAATAATTTAATGTTTACATGATTTTCTAGTAGACTTAAGGTATGAAGATCCAAATTGCAGAAAGATCTGTTATCCGGAAAGCCCTAGGTCACGAGCATTCTGGATAACAGTTCCCACACATGTGATATAAAACCTTGCAAATTCTTACAGCTCCTATGAAGTATTCAGCTGGATTTAACCAACCAGAATACTGGATCTGATCGATTAGCTACTCAAACGTTTTTATGCTCTTATTTTCCAAAGATTAGCTTTAATCAGCTGCTGGTCATCACAGTGTCTCTTTGGACTTTATTTAGCACCCCGTGGGAAACCTTTGTACATTTTAACATGGCTTCAGTACATATCCTTTCTAAATAGAGCCATGGGTATGGCTGCACAGCCTAATGCTGTATGTGAGGAGATTACTTATTGAACACTGGGATAGTTAAACATTTCTAGCTCAGATTTATCCAGATTGCAACCAGGGCACTTGGTTATATAAATAAAACCAAATACTGTATATACTATGTTTTCATCTTGTACCCTACCATGCAGGGCCAGACTTCAAACCAGTGTGTCCCTAGGCTGCTCACCCTCATAGCCCCCCACTGCTCCCACATTACCCTCTTGCACTCCTGCTCCCACCACTCAAACCCCTACTCACCTTTGCTACTAGTTCCTGAGGACTGGGCGGATGGGAGATTAATAAAAACTGTAATTCTCCCACTCTGTTCCCAGTTCAGATGCAACTGGCGCACAAAATGCACCCAAAATCTTTAAAGGTATAAACTTATAAAAAGTTAAATGACCAGAGTCTCTGAGTCTTCCCCTTGGTTGTCCGACCCAACGATCCTCGTTTCTCCTCGAGTACAAAACAACAGTCCAAAATTTTGGACCCCCAAATCTTTGCCTTCCTAAGCCCGGGCATTTGTGGCTTGCCCACAAATCCAGGCCTGTTACCATGCGCACTAAATGAACATAGGTCCCTGCGTCTGCCTCCATGAATGCAGATCTGCCTGGGTTTTGCTGCACTGTATTCATAAGAGGCAAAATAAATACTTGGGCATTGTCTCTGCACATCGCCTAACTTTTGTACCATTTAGGGAGCACGTGCGGGTGCAGTCCACAAAGGCACAATGTACTGTACTTAATGTTGGCCCTATGGCAGGCAGTAAGAACAGAGTTGCCCTACATCTGGAGCAGAGCACTGCCACGTGTAACCTGAATAAGCAATATGGGCTGTGCTTTTGTGCCTATTGGGATTCCTGCACTTGGGGCAGAGGTAGTTGTAAATTACTCCTAGTGTCTATTGTTTTTAATTCTAATTTAATAATTAATTATCACCTAGGTCATTAGAGCCCCACTGAAATAAAAATATGTCCATAGAGATGAGTAAGTGAGCAGGCCCGGATTTCCTTGGTGGCCACCGCCCTAAGCCGCGCGGTCCTATCACCCGCACTGCCCCCCTCCCCGCTAGCTCAAGCGCCAGAGCACTGGGGAGCTGCACGTCCTCAGTGGCCTCACCACAAATCCGGGCCATAAACTGAGCACCTTGGTTAATAGGCATTCAGAGTTCGACAAAACACAGCTGTCCATCTGCCACTGCTTGTATTCTTATTTAGTGGAAAGTGCCCTGGCTGACAAACTAAATTGCCCAAATCAAATCTGATCAGGTGCCAACATTTATGCAGGTGTTTTTTTTTTAAAAAAAAAAAAATTTGCCATGGTGGTCCTCCCGCCTTTAGCATTTAAAAGGGAGAGAGATTGCCAACACCAACTGCCCAGACCAACACCCATTTGTAAAAGCACGGGACCACCATTTAAAGGGGCAGGTGTGGGGGTGCTACAGTAATAGACCACCATGTGGGGTTTACCTTGGCATGGTATGTGAATTACCAATTTTATGATCATAACTTTGTAACTAAAAACCCGTATTTGTAATTCACTTGCATGTATATTTGATTACTTACAGGACCAGGGAATGTGCATTGATCGATCCTCCCTCTTGTTTTGGATTTATTTTGGCCAGATCAGTACCACTTCCATTGTATTTATATATACAGTAGAACCCCCATTTTACTTACCCTGATTTTAAGTTTTCCCTCATTTAACATTGTTGTTTTGTGGTCCCACCTATATATTATATATAATACATTTCCCTGGTTTTACATTTTCCTGGATTTTACACCATTTTTATGATCTCCTGAAAAACGTAAAATGGGGTTTCTACTGTAATTGCACTTAGCCTTGGAGTGCTCTCACAACACTCCTTTTTTGCACACGTACTTCTCATGACAGGTGCAAATAACATGGAGCGCTGCACCTCTTTTGCACAACCCTCCCCCTGCTGTGAATAAGCCTACATACTGATAGTAAACAATTAAATTGCAAGGGTGCAAATTACCCAGATAGTATAGTACTCACCTCAATGAGTACTTGTTTTATAAGATGGTAAAAGGGGAGGGGGAAATATTTAGGGCAATTTTTGCCCCTTTTTTTAACCTGCTGGTACGTAGTCAATGGTTCTCATTCTCACACCTGTCTAGGGGAGCCATCAGTCACACTAGGTGTTATAATGCATTTGTAACATGTTTGTGCTTCTTCATGCATATATATTGCAGGCTCCCAGGTCATTTAAAATTCATTTGCTTTGTCTCGGTGCTTGAAGGGAAGGCAGAGAGGCACTGAGTTTGTGTTAATGCTTTACTAGGCCTTGTTAATATAAAGAAAACACTCACTCTCTTTAAAAATTACTCAGCAATTACAAAAACATATATTGAGATATAAAATAAAAACTGTGCAGCTCGTGGATATGACATTGCCAGTGCTCAGTCTTTTGTTTCTTTCAGTAATTACCATTTCCAGAAGCCTTGCTTGGCTGGCCTTGATTAGCTATAAATGAGAGGAATTTGAGGGCTTTCATGTCTACCAGCAGGAACCCAGGAATCTGAGATGTGGCCTAGACGAGCACGAAAATCACAGAACCTGCTGGAAATATGTGACTGCGCGCAGGGCAAAGGCAGGCCAGTGCTGCTTGTGATGTTATTTAAAAACATAATTCAGCTATTAATAAAAAAATGCATGTATGATGGTAGTGTCTGTAGTATATATATCAATGAATACATAGTCTAAATCAGTGTGTAGACTATAAAGTCAACCAAAAATTCTTTGCAGAAAAGACACTGGAATGTTTAGTAAACAAACAATATTTATTTAGAAATTGCATCTCATAGAAAATAACCGTACATATTTTGTTTTTTACATGGACACTAAATCAAAAGTGCCCAGGTGAGGCATTTTATTATTGCATAGACCAAGCTCACAAAAGAACATTTGTATTACTCATTGAATCATGTACAGCCAATCACAGAATCTAGGCATAAAAAGACCATATTGGCAGCACTATAGTTACATAGTTGGTTAGGTTTCACATGCAATTTTTCTCATCCATTTACAATCTAATTTCTCGATCATGTTCACACGTACAACTCCTTGGAGTGTGACAGGCCTGGACTGGCAATCTGTGGGTTCTGGGAAGGGCTGCTGTAAATTGCCATAGACTCTCAATATTTACATGGGCAACAGTAGAAATTTTTCAGTGAGCTAATATCACATAGTGACACCTCTCTTACGCTTACCCTAAGTCTTTACTTACATTTCTTTACAGATTCAGCGGAACTCTCGGGTGCCATCTTCGTTAAATCTTCGGGCGCTTCGAAAATTTCCACCACGGAGGTGCCTCCGAATATTTATTAATGCAGGGCAGGAGCAGGCGGCCCCTGAAACGTTTAACAGGTACCTGCCCAGCTTCCCCCCTATTGTTGCACCCAAGGCAGGTGCCTAGTTCCAGCCTTCCTAGCAACTGTGGGGAGAAGTGACTTGACCAGGCTCATGACTTTTTGTCAGCTAAACTTGGAATTGTAGGCAAATATTTGTGTTAAGGTATAGCTATTATGACAGAGAGGATAAGGTTGCAGTATTTAGGGAAAATTACTGTATGTATGTCATTGTTCCCAGATCTTTACAAATTGCTCATGTTTACCTGTAAGAATACTGGCCACCCTTTCATTGACCAAAGTCCAATTTAATTTTTCCTTGAAATGGGAAATCGGTAAAGAATTTCCGATTTCAGAATTTAGCAATAGTAACCTTTGCTGCCAGAAAACAAAGATCAGCAATGTTTTTGTATAATTGTTAATATTTGGTACTTTTACATTCCATAAAGTATCACACATTAACCTTTTCTCAAGTTTATGTGTGATACAGAATAAATGATATTATAAATTCTAGACCAGAATCATATGCGTTTGGTCAATCCCATCAGATATGGGTCATTATGCCAATTTGTCTTCCCCAAAACGATTTAATGCACGGACCATCTGGGAGGAATTCCCTTGTTTTGGGGAAATAATTGCCAATTTTTGTTGCATTTTCATAAATTATGTTGGTGGAGATGTGACCAATTTCATTGGATTTCAAAACTTGTCAAAAGATATGCGTATCTTTGTCCAGCAATGCGTGCAGCAACACATCAGCTCTCTGTTTACTCAGATTACAAGGGTACACAAATGTGGGCCCCAATTTTCATCATACGGTTCTTTTGTTGTGATTTCATATTGTGCATGCACAAGCAGTTAAATAAACCCTGTTTCAATGAAGGGCTTTGTTCAAGAAGCTTGATGTGATTGAGTTTGGGCCCACGCACTTTAATTTAGCCTCTGTGCTGTGGAAACAAAGCAACTGCTCTGACAAGTGCCACCATGGGGAGAGGTCAAAGTGATTACATTTCTCACAGTGCCGCACGCAGCTCACATCACCATTCCTAATTCCTCTCACTTATCCTTCTGTGCCAACACTGCACAGAAGAAATGTTTGCATTAAACAGATTGGTGTATAAGAAAAGGCCTGTCTTCCTAATGTAAGAGTGTCTAGCATGCAATCTTGCAGATGTAGCAGAACTGCAATGCCCAGGAGTAAAGGAATGTCATGGTATGATGGGGGTTGCAGAAACTCCTCTAACTGCATGATTGCATGTCATACTCTCTTACAGCACAAGCACACTTGGTTGTACAGTTGTTTCCAGGGGCAGACTGGGTTGGTGGGGCACTGGGAAAAAACCCAGTCGCCCAAGGCTCTTATAGGCCCCGCCAACCCTGACCTGCTCCCTAGATTCGCTCCCAAGTTTAAGATTCCTGCTGCGACCTCCCTTTTCAGGCAGGTTGCGGAAAATACAAAGCAAGCACATGCATGTTGCTGCGGGGGGGAGGGTTGGTTTAGCAGGGGAGCCCGGCAGGGGGCCCTGCGGCAGTAGCCCCGATGGGCCCTGGGCCCCCCAGTCTGACCCGGGTTGTTTCCCTTTAAACTCCATCAAACAGACATCTAGGCATCCATTTGCCATGAGGCACTTTGCAGTTCAGGCCATAATATTACCCCTACCCCCAAACTCCATTTCTAGGTAATTATTAGGCATACTGCCTTGCCCAAAACTGACAGGACCCTGATATTGTTCTACTTATGGGGTGTGGGGTAACATGGTGGCTCTGGTGACTTCAAGGACACCATTGAAAAGTAAACCAAATTTTGTATTGTATCCAACAAGTGCTTCTAGTAACAACACTATTTCCACTTCCACATTTGATCACACTGAATTTATTGGATACTTCGGGGTAGATTTTTCAAAGGTCGATTTTATGTTTCGGATGAAACACGATTCAAGCTTTTCTCCGGAAAAAGAAAAGCGAATGTCAGAAAGGTAATTAACATCTTCAAATGGGTCAACGGACCCCTGCCATTGACTTGGTAGGTTTTAGGTGGTGAATATTAGAATTAGAACTGTTTCCATGGTTGAGGTGTGATAAATTCGAATTTGTGAGTTTTGACACAAAAAAAATTTGAAAAGTTGAATTCAAATTTACCCTCAAACCTTAATAAATCTGCAACTTAAACTTTGTTTAATTATCTTTTTTTTATTATATTTTATAAAATAAAAAAATTTAGATTTTGGTACTTGATTAGCCCAATGCAATAAAACACAATTAAAAATATTATTTTACTGGCCTGACGGGTAAAAATGCTGGTTGATCCCAATGTTATTAATAGGAAAAAAAGCTAAATATATAGGAAGGCCTAGATACAGAGGACCCTAAAGGTGGCCATAGACGTAACAATTACGATCTTTCTTGGAAAAGATCTTTCCAAAAAAAGTTTCAATACACACGTGTAGAGCTGAATCGTCAGATATACAGGTGGAAACAATAGAATTCTACCTGTATCTGACGATTCTGCACTAACATTGGCCAATGTTTGGGTGCCTTCAAAGGCACCCGATCAAAATTTTCCGTCCAGCCCAATTGAAGAGCTGACCGATATCCAAGTCTTCTGCCGATAACGGTCAGCTCTTTTCACACCATACACGCACAGAATATCGTTGGGTACAGGTCTTAAAAAATGGACTCGCACAGGACTCTACACTTAGGGGCCAATTCATTAACTTCGAGTGAAGGATTCGGAGTAAAAAAAACTTCGAATTTCGAAGTGTTTTTTGGGCTACTTCGACCATCGAATGGGCTACTTCGACCTTCGACTTCAAATCGAAGGATTCGAACTAAAAATCGTTCGATTATTCGACCATTCGATAGTCAAAGTACTGTCTCTTTAAGAAAAAACTTCGACCCCCCTAGTTCGCCACCTAAAAGCTACCGAACCCAATGTTAGCCTATGGGAAAGGTCCCCATAGGCATGGCTATGTTTTTTTGGTCGAAGGATAATCCTTCGATCGTTGGATTAAAATCCTTCGAACCGTTCGTTTCGAAGGATTTAATCATTCGATCGAACGATTATTCCTTTGATCGTTCCATCGCAGTTTTTGCGCAAAATCCTTTGACTTCGATATTCGAAGTCGAAGGATTTTCATTCCCAGTCGAATATCGAGGGTTAATTAACCCTCAATATTCTACTCTTGATGCATCATGCTGGTTAGTAACAGTTTATTCTTTTAACTATCCTATAGGTAGTATCCCTTTGATATATTAACCAGTTGAAACATTTGATATTATTAGTATTTCATGTTGTATTTCACAAAGATAGCTAACAGCAGATCAGAGTATTGATTCAGCAGCTAATGGGGACCTTTTTCATCTGAATGTGGCTTTAATACCCTTTATCATTTGAATTTCACTCAAATGTAGTTACCCATGGTCTGTAAGAACCTCTGAATAGTCAAGTCAAAGCTTAAAGGTTTAACTTAAAAATGTCTGCATTATGATACCAGGGTGACATGTATGCCTGAGTGATTTCTAATGCAAGAGTCTTAGAAGTCAAGTGCAAGTGAGGGTTCAGTGAAGCAGTGAGTGACCTCCAGAATGTTTCTAATTAACACATGATTAACAAGCTCTTGTTCAATATGGTTCAAAGGATAATTCAGCCGTTAACTAAAAAAAATCCTACCCCTGGAAGATGGCTGCCATGAACCGTGATCCCTGAATCTGCACGGAGGGGTAAGTAAAAAGTTAGGGGCATTTCCCGGGGGGGGGCAGCTAGGCTGGAGGGAGGGGGATCTATGTAGGGTAGGGGGGAAGGTTTTTTTTAGTTAATGGTTGAATTCTTCTTCAAAAGGTTTACGGGGGAATGTAATAAAAGTCGCTAACAGAAAAACTATTCGCGATGTTATGCCTTTGCGCGAACAAATTTTGCTTTGCGTGAATTTAATATAGCTTTTGCGAGCCCGAAAACTGTTTAGTGACCACTTCCAACAGTGGAAGACCATTTGCGAATATTATAGTTAGTCAATGTAATAAAGAATTCAATGTAATAACTCACTGAAAAAGTCGTTTTGTTTGCTCCATAAGATTAGGACACCTTCAAGCAATTAAAATTCGAAATGCAATTACAGTTTAAGGAACAATATTGCATTGCGAGATGTGGTCTTTTAGTCTTATTGGTGCGAATTGTTTTGCTCTTTGCGACTTTTATTAGATTCCCCTGTCAGTGTCCCTCACCCCTGAAAACCCAAAAGAATTAGCCATGTAAATATACTACAATCATGCAATTAATGACAACAAATAAATAACTAGAGATTTTTTAATGTCAGTTTTGGTAACAATTAGTCTTCAAAAAACATTGTGGCATACGCTTGGTTTTTTTTTTTACTAAACTCCGAATGCAAAAATGATGACAAATGTGTGTTTTTGTTTTTTACAAAATCAGACTTTTAAAAAAAATCACGGATTTTTTGGAATTTATTAAACCCTGAGGATGGAAAAGTCTGAATCTGAAAATCCGGCATCTCAGACCTGTCGAGGTTGTTGCATATAAGTCAATGGGAGATGTCCCAATGATTTTTTGATGTGCGCTGGGTTTTGTGCGATACCCCTAAGTTTTTTGAGTTTTTGGGTGAAAATTCTGAAAAAATTCGTAAATATCGGATGGAAAATCAGAAAAAATCGTGAAAATCTCCTGCAAAGCAAATTTTCGGGAAAATGTAATAATAAATAAGCGTAAAAAACCCAAGCAGATTTGATCGAAGTTTGTAGCAGAAAATATTGAGATAAATTCGGACTTTGATAAATAACCCCCTTGCTGCCAATATAAATTATGATAAACATAAAAAAAAGCAGGCAGTACTTATGTCTCATATACAATAAATATATAAATAAGCAATAGATCAGTGTATAACACATGCTTTTGGATCTAGCTTTGTTTTATAAATTTTTTCTATCCCCCATATGTAATAAAAGGCACTAAGTTTGCCCAGGAGCAGTAACTCATAGCAACCAATACAAAGTTTGCCTTAACAAGTTCCTAGTTGATGCTACCTGCTGATTGGTTGCTATGAGTTACTGCTCCTGGGCAAACTTAGTGCTTTTTATTACATAACCTCCTAAAGGTTTTATAGTTAACCTCTCCAGGGAACAATGTGTTAATTCCGTGTGTTCTGTCCCTTCTTCTGTGGGTGTTACTATGAAATTCCATGAATCTGTGGACCAGCCCCCTTGCATTCTGCAGCCTGCTTAAACATCAAGACATCAGTGTGTGTATTTTATTTATGACTGCTTTGTCCCCTGTGTGCCCTAGAGACTTATTGATGTGTGAATATGAAGTTCTCAGCACCAAATTGTGTCTTGCAGATACCGTCTGGGAAGAAGCCTCTGATCTGTTGATATTGTACCTGACCATCTTTATAGCTTCCCTCAGCAGGCAAACTGCACTGGAATCTACTGGGCAGACCTTAGTTGACCCACATCTGTCTTCCACATCATCCGAATCCAAGTGGATACCTTTTCACTTCTTGGAAACACAAGGTCAAGGTTAACAACAACCAAAACCATGGCCAATTCAGGATTCCAGCTACTTGGTTATTTTCTTGCATTAGGAGGTTGGATTGGCATAATATCTACGACGGCTTTGCCCCAGTGGAAGCAATCGTCCTATGCAGGGGATGCCATTATCACAGCAGTGGGACTGTATGAGGGACTGTGGATGTCATGCGCCTCTCAGAGCACCGGCCAAGTGCAGTGCAAAGTCTACGACTCTCTGCTTTCCCTGGAGGGTATGTAAGGAAGTGGCCATCGAATCAAACGCCTGTGTACTGCTATTTGTGCACTAGCGTTTTAAGGCGCCTTTGTGTTTAAGAATTTTAAACATATATTTATATAGATATACATATATATTTGCCCTCTATTTAAATGGCTTAACTCCTAATTAAGTAAGTTGTGATTTAGGGGCTTATTTATCAAAATCCGAATTTTTCTGATTATTTTATTTTAAAAAGTCCAACCAAACTAGAATCCACGATTATTCAAAAAGCACAATTCAATCGGATTGGGGAAAAACTCGATAAAAGTCAGCGAAAATCCGAACCGTACAATTTTTTCGTATTTTTTTCCTGAAATGCTTGATTTTTTTCTGGCTTTTTTCACGAAAAGTCAGAAATAATCAGATTTTCTGGCTAATTCCAGCACAGACCGCAAAAACTGCTGAATAGGATAGGGACCTCTCCCATTGCCTTATATACAACCTTGGCAGGTCGAAGATGGCGGATTTTCGGATTCTGATTTTTATAATAAATCTCAATAGAATTCAAATTTTTCACGTTTTTTTGCAATAACCGCCTGCAAATTACTGCAAATGTTTCATTTAAAAGAAATGCTTTTTTTAAAAAAAAAAAACTTTTCTTTGTTTTTTTTTAATATCCCAATATTTTAGTATTTATTTAGAAGGGAAATATCACAAATTATACAAGTGTACAATTACCAACTTTTATATTAAAACACACTTTATTTTAGCTTAAGGCATTCCCATATTTCAGAGCATTCCATTTAAAGGAATTCCAAATAAAAGATCCCATAACTGTAGCTGTAGTTTCCATTAGTCCTGGACTTTGATGAGGAAGAGGGTTTTGTTAGATTGCAACAGCTACAAGCATTCTCTGCTTCCATAAGGACAAAATACTGCTATTATTTCTACCTGCTGACATTTATAAAGATGATTAGAACTGTTTTGAATTACAGGGCATACAGTATATGTCATATTGTTGGGACTATATAACCAGGGTACTTTGCTTAAACCATAGAACAATTATGACATTATCAAGTTTATGCTTACAGCAATATTATGTATGGCACAGTATCATGCTAATCTTGAGATATATATATATATATATATATATATATATATATAACAATCCCAATCTGGTGCACTCACAACCCACTGGCAAACAAAACATGTAATCAATCCAAAAAAGCCGCACTCCTAGGTCTTATTAGATGAAAAAAAAGTGAAAGTATTTATTATTCAACGTTTCGGCAACAACACACGTGCCGTCTTCAGGAAGGTCACCTTTGTGGCGACCAATCTCCCCAAGCGCCTTCCCTGACTCTGCGCCAGCTAAAATGAAAAAAAACACCAGCGAATTCGGAAAACGAATCGCCGCATGTGATTAGCGTCAGCGTTTTTTTTATTTTAGCCGGCGCAGAGTCAGGAAAGGCGTTTGGGGAGACTGGTCAATGCAAAGAGGAGGCGATTAGTCACCAGGGGACCAAATCTCCCCAATCGCCCAGTGTGGCCTTACCCTTAAAGGGATACTGTCATGGGAAAAAACATTTTTTTCAAGATGAATCAGTTAATAGTACTGCTCCAGCAGAATTCTGCACTGAAATCCATTTCTCAAAAGAGCAAACAGATTTTTTTTATATTCAATTTTGAAATTTGACATGGGGCTAGACATTTTGTCAATTTCCCAGCTGCCCCTGGTCATGTGACTTGTGCCTGCACTTCAGGAGAGAAATGCTTTCTGGCAGGCTGCTGTTTTTCCTTCTCAATGTAACTGAATGTGTCTCAGTGGGACATGGGTTTTTACTATTGAGTGTTGTTCTTAGATCTACCAGGCAGCTGTTATCTTGTGTTAGGGAGCTGCTTTCTGGTTACCTTCCCATTGTTCTTTTGTTGGGCTGCTGGGGGGAAAAGGGAGGGAGGGGATGATATCACTCCAACTTGCAGTACAGCAGTAAAGAGTGATTGAAGTTTATCAGAGCACAAGTCACATGACTTAGGGCAGCTGGGAAATTGACAATATTTCTAGCCCCATGTCAGATTTCAAAATTGAATATAAAAAAATCTGTTTGCTCTTTTGAGAAATGGATTTCAGTGCAGAATTCTGCTGGAACAGCACTATTAACTGATTCATTTTGAAAAAAAAAAATTTTTTCCCATGACAGTATCCCTTTAAACATAGAGAGGCAAAGTTAAAGCATGGTCATTAACGTGTGAAGAGCATTGCTTTCATTGCATTCAGTGCCCAGTGAGTCTGCTGCACCAGCAATTTGTAATCTTTTCTATTCTAACATAAGCTGCTCAAGTGCAAGGTAAATCTATGGCAAGAAAATGAGAGGAGGGAGGAAGGGAACAAAGGATTTTGTAGCAAAGTTCAGTATGTGTCTGTGTATATAGGTAAAATGATTTAAGTGACTGCGCATTTGTTTTAACATCAGAAGAACTGCTGGGCATTCAAAGTATTTCTCTTTTTCATCTTAGATATAAAATTGTCTCTAAGGAAAACAAAATTACATTCTAAATATAACTATACAGAACTATGTTTTGTCACTTTACATAAGTAATATAATACAAATACAGGGTGGATAGAGTGAACTGAGAAGCCAACTATCCCATGAATCATGGGAAATACTACAGGCCTGGGTTTAATCATGGTACAACACTTTGTTTTCATCATGCAGAAGGAGTGGCACAATAACTGCATTTTGCAAAATGGAGATGCATGTGTTGTACAAAGTGCTTGTTGCTGAACTGAATGGTTATACCTCCCATCTGATTCTGCTAAACCTCTACAGCATTTGACACCATTGTTCATTCTCTGATACTCCATACACTCTCTTTTGGGATCCAAGAGAATGAACTGATCCATCTCATCCTATCTTTCTAATCAATCATTTTGTGTCTCCCATGCCTGCTCCGCCTCTTCACTTCTTTGGTACCTCAAAGCTTTATTCTTGGACCTCCTCTCAGTCAATAGTACAGGTATGGAATCTGTTATCCAGAAAGCTCAGAATTACGGAAAGGTAGTTTCCCATAGACTGCGTTTTATATAAATAATACACATTTTTAAAAACTATTTCCTAATTCTCTGTAGTAATAAAACAGTGCCTTGTACTTCCAATTATATCCCAACTAAGATATAATAAATCCTTATTGGAAGCAAAACCAGCCTATTGGGTTTATTTAATGTTTTCTGGTAGACTTTAGGTATGAAGATCTGTTATCTGGAAAACCCCAGGTCCCATACCTGTACTGCTTATCATCTCTTGGATTTCAGTATCTTTGTTTATATGTTCTTCTGTTGCCTAAAACAAATACACTGCTCTGTGGGACAGCCATTTTAAATTGACAATCATTTGGTCAGTCATGAACTTTGTTGCTTTTACACCTTTCCACCTGCTCAACTAGCGAGCCCCCTGCTCTGAAGTCCCCGCACTGCTACCTGCCATTCACTCCAAAATTCTTTTACCTATGTAAAAGTACTCAACAATGTTGCACCATCATGCATCACCTCATTACTTGCAAAGTAACTGTAGACATAACATTCACTCTGCCTCAACGTTCTTCTTCCACTCACATCATTACCTCTTTACATTCCCACCTAAGGGACTTTTGCATCTATTCTTTAGAATTCCCCACCCTGACCCCTTACACATTGCCAGTATCTCCATGACTTCAAATGCTCACCTCTTCATCTGAGCTCTAAATATAAACCACAAACAATTTTCCCAGCATAAAGAAATTCTTAACTTTTCTACCACAAACATTTATTACTGGTTTACCTAATTTTACTGCACACTTAGGGGGCAGATTTACTAAGCTCGAGCGAATAATTCGAATGAAAAAATATTCGGATTTCGAAGTAATTTTTTGGGTACTTCAACCATCGAATTGGTCAAAATCGATCGAATTCGAACGGATCGAATGATAAAAATCGTTCAACTATTCCACCATTCGATAATCGAAGTACTGTCTCTTAAAAAAAAACCTTAGACTCAATACTTTGCCAAGTTAAACTTACTGAATTGCATTATAAGCCTATGGGGACCTTCTATAAGCATTTTATACGTTTTTGGCATTGAATAAAAATCCTTCGTTCGATCACTGAAAATCGTTCAAATCGTTCGATTGGAAGGATTTTATCGTCCAATCGAATGATTTTTATTCGATCAAAGCTTTTGCGCTAAAATCCTTCGAATTCGATATTCAAATTCGAAGGATTTTACATCGAGGGTCCAATTCAAGGGTTTTTTAACCCTCGAAATTTGACCCTTGATAAATCTGCTCCTTACTGTAAGACAAGGAGCTTGTGTATGGCATCAGAATGACCTCTGGGAATATCCAATAATACATTTTCCAGTCGAAATTTTACTCCCTGTGATCAAATCATAATTAACTATAGAATTGAAACTCAACCCATTCCAATAATTCTACTTAGTGTAAGGGTCAGTATAAAGCAACAAGAATCCAGAAGCTCAGTGATAAATTGTATATTCAGCCCAATGCATACAAATTCAGGTGGCATTTCAGGCCCCTCTGGGTCTTTTTATCAAGCTTTACTGATGAGAAATTATAAAATATTTATTTCATGTTGCTAAGCAATTTAAAAAGAAACTCTTATGTAACAAAGTGACGGAACAACTACAAAAATGTTTATTGATTTCAAGATCTAATTGTATAATCTATTGATTGATCTTATGTTGGACAAGGGAGTATACTACCACTTTAACAAGGCATAAAATCTACTGTCTATGGAGTTGTTGCAAATGGGCTGCAATCTGCAAATTGCAAAATTCAGATGCAAATGAAAGTTTGTTTTCCCCAATAAAGTTTTTTGGTTTTTTTTTGAGAATTCTAGTATAATAATCGCCAGGGCAGGCAGGGTCAGATTGGGCTGGCCAGGAAAAAACTGACCCAGACAGGCCCACTTTTAATGCAATTTCTTCCTTCAGGCTCAAAAGGAGTCATTGGACAGGAGGCAAAAATGACATATAGGGGGCCTACATAAATAAAAAAGGAAAGATTCGGTGCATTCCTACATTCAGGCGCACATTTACTAAGGGCCGAATATCGAGGGTTAATTAATCCTCGATATTCGACCATTGACGTAAAATCCTTCGACTTTGAATATTGAAGTCGAAGGATTTACCGCGAAAAATCGTTCGATTGAACGATTAAATCCTTCAAATCGAACGATTCGAAGGATTTTAATCCATCGATCGAACGATTTTCCTTCGATCCAAAAAAGCTAGGAAAGCCTATGGGGACCTTCCCCATAGGCTAACATTGGTGCTCGGTAGGTTTTAGGTGGCAAAGTAGGTGGAAGGTCGAAGTTTTTTTTTTAAAGAGACAGTACTTCAACTATCGAATGGTCGAATAGTCAAACGATTTTTAGTTTGAATCGTTCGATTCGAATTCTTAGTCGAAGTAGCCAATCCGATGGTCGAAGTAGCCAAAAAAAAACTTTGAAATTCAACGTTTTTTTCATTCTTATTCTTCACTCGAGCTAAGTAAATGTGCCCCTAAATCTACTTATATGTTTTTGGATTCTGTTTTTAATATTTTGACAATTTAATTAGCCTGTCTACTAATTGATTACACGAGAAAGAAACCCAACACCCATCCATATAGGAGCATCATGTACTTTAGGAGCTCAGCAGTGCTCAGCAGTGCTCAGCTGACAGTTGCAGTATTATAATTTACTGACAGCATATGGACAAAACAAAGGTCATCAGCCTTGTGTAAGGCTGTAAGAGATAGCTCTGATTTTGAGGTGAGTTAACCTGCGAATCACAGAAAGACTGGTGGCTTTCAAGAATACAGATTCATATCAATAGGTCTTGAATCTGAAGGACATCAATGGTCCGGCAGAGACTTTTGCTCCCTTTTTGTAGGTCAACCACACTTGGCTGATCTACCTTTCAAATGTAGGTTTACCATTGTTACAGAGCAATGGATTTCAGTCTATCCCTAGTGTTCACTGGTAGTTATTATCACAATGATCTGTCCATAACAAATTGGAATGATTCATCATCAATCGACAGAAGTTTTATTAATCTGCCTAGATAAGAGAAAAAATTATTGATTTTTGCTCAAACCCATTAAAAAAATGCGCAGATAGCATACTACATAGCATTCAATACTTCAAACCACTAGATGTTTTGGGGATCAGATGTTTCCTTAAAGTTCTGGCTAATGATAACAATTGGATGAAATTTGACTTTTTGATAGGATAATTTTGATTTGATGATTTAATTAGAATTCCTACATATCCCTCACGGTTCCTCATTCAGCATTCAAAAACTCTGTCCCTGGTTATTGCAAAGTGAATATCAAAAGTCAGCAAGAATATAGTCCTTAAAGGAAAGCAACAGCCAATAATGATATAGATATGGGACTCATTATACAGAAAACTCCCCATAGACTCCATTTTAATCAAATAATTCAATAACTAAAAAATATTTTCTTTTTCTCTGTAATAATAAAACATTTACCTTGTACTTGATGCCAACAAAGTTATAATTAGTCCTTATTGCAGGAAAGACAATCCTATGGGGTTTATTTAATGTTTATATGTTTTTTAAAGTAGTCTTAAGATATGGAAATCCCTATTACAGAAATATCCCTTGTCCCGAAAACACCAGGTCCCAATAATCTGGATAGCAGGTCCCATACCTGTGTAGGGAAATGTTATTTGCTCTTTCCCTAAATGCATAACCCTGTGACTTTAAACCTGGAGCCACCAAAAACATGGCTGCTGCTTGCACTGCAGTGAGACAGTCCATCCACATTCTGCCCTCCCGTGATATTAATGCATCTTGTTCAAAGTACAGGACTTGTAAGAGAAGAGTTGACTTGTGTTTACAAAGTTACATGTTTGTTCTTGCCGGGTAAATATTTATTTCCTATTTGCAGTGTATTTGGCATGTGCTGTAAATGTTGTAATGCTGTCATTGGCTAAAGTTTGCCTTGGCCACTGCTCCAAAACTGCCTTCATACAGACACAAGGCAAACATTTTATATTATTTTATATTGTTTCAATACACAAGAATTAATTCTTGGACTTTTGGCTTTACAGATATGGTGCCTGAATGCTCGGGACCTGGGGTTTTCTGGATAAAGGGTCTTTCTGTCATTTGGATCACCTTACCTTAAGTCTACTAAAAGAATAATTTAAACCTTAAAGGGCAACTGTTTCCAAAAAATATTATCCCTACCTAAGAAGTGGACTCCGGTTGGGGGTAACAGTAGTTTTTTTTTGTTGTTTTTTTTTAAATGCCCCCCGCCAGAACTAGGCCACCTGCACTGGGAGGGAGCTCTCAGTCCGATTGGCCATGTTGGGGCACATGCATGCGCATAATGAGTGATTGCATTAACTTGCTCGTTATGCAC
Organism: Xenopus petersii; assembly: GCA_038501925.1. Classification (NCBI taxonomy): domain Eukaryota; kingdom Metazoa; phylum Chordata; class Amphibia; order Anura; family Pipidae; genus Xenopus; species Xenopus petersii. Next base: position 84,907,689 of record CM076685.1, read on the forward strand.
ATGTGCTTGATGTCAAAAGCGTGTTATGCACATGCACTATGACTGACATGGCTGCTTGCACCGGGAGCTCCCAGTGTGAGTGTCCTATAGCTGGCGGAGGGGGCAATTTAAAAAAAAACCATCAAAACACTTAGGCGCAAATTCACTAAGCGCCGAAGCGCCGAACGCTAGCGTCAATTCGCTAGCGTTTGGCATTTTCGGTACTTTGCAAATTCTCTAACGAACGCTGGCGTAAATTCGCTAGTGTTACTTCGCACACTTACGCCAGGCAAATTTTCGCTAGCGATGTAACTACGCAAATTCACTAACTTGCGCAGTGTACTGAACGCTATCTTTTACGCTAGACTTCCTTCGCCACCTCAGACCTGGCGAAGCGCAATAGAGTAGATAGGGATTGTTTCCAAAGAAGTCAAATTTTTTTCTAAGTCCCAAAAAACGCTGGCGTGTTTTCTACATGATGGGTGATAGGCTGAAAAAGATCGAAAAATTTTTTGGGGCTCCCCTCCTTCCCCCTACATTTCCTGACTCATGGCAACTTACCTAGACAGTGGGCACATGTGTAGGGCAAAATAAAATTATATTTGCTGATTTGAAGGTTTTCTAGGCATTTGTAGTGCAGATACGTATTCCTCCATTGAAATTTGAATTTCGCACCGTATGCAAATTAACCATCGCTAGCGAAACTTCGATTCGCTTGGCGAATTAATGCTAGCGCAACTTCGCAAACTAACGCTACCCCTGTGCGCAACTTCGGATTTTAGTGGATTTGCGGAGCGCTGGCGAAAATACGCCTGGCGAAGTGTGGAGAAGTTGCGCCTGGCGCAACTTCGCATCTTAGTGAATTTGCCCCTTAGAGGGTTATTTATTAAAGTCCGAATGCTAAAAATTCAAAAAATTCGAGTTTTTTACTATAAAATTAAAAATTTATTGGAATTTTTTTTTGAGATTTATTATAGCCGGAGGCTGCAAAAGTCTGAATCCGAAAATACTCCATCTTCAACTTGTCGAGGTCCTGTAGAAGTCAATGACAGAAATCCTATTTGCAATTTGAAGATATTATTGTCTGCACTGAGTTTCGTACAAAAAAGCAAACATTTTGGGCTTTTCTGACGATTTCAGAACAATTTGGACTGTTTTTATGACAATCTGAAAAATTCACGGTTTTTGCGATCTTTTTTTTCTTTTTTTTTTTCGATAAATAAGAGTAAATCGTGGATTCTAGTTCAGTCGGACTTTTTCTATTTAAAAAATCTTTAATATTCAGATTTTGATAAATAACCCCCTTATTCTACAGAGAAGATTCTAGTTGCAATTTGAATTCCAATTTGAACAATTTAAAATTATTTCTGCAAATTAAAAATTCCTTTTTACTATGTGTGTGCATGTTTATGTTGCCACAGTTTGTAGTGTGCAGTGCAGTGTAGTGCAGTATAAATATATTTTGTTTGCATTATGAATTTTTAAAAATTGATCTCTTCTCTCTATACCTCCAGTTCATGGCGAGTTATTTGTGCCGCTTCATTGCTTCCTACTCAATTAGGTTTTAAAAAGTTCTGTCAGAACTTAACTGGCATCCACCTAAAAATTAAAATTCCAGTAAGAAAGTTCAAGCAACTCTGCAAAGGAGGAATAAGAAAAACAAAGAGATTATTTCAGATCTCGGCGTTCCCAGCACTCAAACAAAGGAATATCATTTTCTGGAATGAAGCAAAGTTCAAAAATAAAATCTAGTATAATTCTATTAGCCTGGTATCAACAAGTGACTTGTGATCAACAAAGATATCTTGTTAAAGGGAGCACATTCTTAGAATATGTTTTTTACTTGATTAGAAGAATATTGTGGCGTCTTCTGGGTGATGCTACAGCCGCTAAATATTTCATATACCGCAACTGGATTGTTTTCTAAAGTACTAAATTACTTTTATTACTACATTATAGTGGTGCCAAGATGTGAAATATTAACTATTGATTAGTTACTGTTTTGCAGCAAAGAAAGAAATAATAAGTGAATTACTGAGTCAATCAAGCGTGATATTAATTCTGCTCTGCTCTGCCGAGCATAGGTGTATCTACCCTTTTTGTTTCCTTAAACATATATGATAAGTGCAGTTTCTCTGCAGTCAGATGCACGTAAAATCCGTTTTCATAGGTGTCAAATGCACAGTCCGTCTTCCGTTTATTTCCGAACCAGGTGCTGCCGTGCCTATTGACACAGGGAATCCCTGAAGCTACTGCCATCACCTGACCAGGCAGTCGCTCCAGGGGGCCCTTTGAGCACAACTCACTATGCATAGAACACGTGTGCCAGATTGATTGCATCCAGTTTGCAACAAGAACCACTTGCAGTTGTTTGCATTTTGCAGAATTGGATGCAGTTGTGTCAGGCATGTGTCAGGCACATTGACCACTTGTGACCGAAATGGAGCTGGAATTCTGGGGAAAATGTTGCATTGTAAGAAAAATACATGGCAATTGAGCTAGAAATTGCACTTTGCTCACCTCTGTTGTAAACATAAATGAGACCTATGGTGTGAGAGCAGATATTTTTTGTATACAGAACATTCCTTTCTCAAATCTTGATATTTATATACGTGGATGGCAGTTGCCATACTGCTTATCATAAAGAAAACCATGACAACACGTCCTTCTGTGTGCGCAGAACAATCTGTAGGGAGGTAATGCAGAACCCTTGCACTTACCCTTCATGCACAGCCTGTGCCTCCCTCCTGGTCTCCCGCTGGCCCAGTCCGACCCTGCAGAAGGGGTATTGAAAGGGTTACAATTCCTTTGCCATATCATTTGACTTTGCCTTGCTTATTCTGTCATCTGAGGCTTTCCACTTAAGGAACATCAGAATCTTTTATAAAAACATAAGAAGTGTTTTGTTTCAATCTATGAGGAATGCTTTAGCCACAGCAGACTTAAAGGCACCGCAAGCAAATGCATTAATTCTGTGCAATTAATAAATTAGGTCTTTTTAATGAGATAATTCATTGAAAATCATTTGGGTATAAAAAATATACCACCTAATAACTAAAATAATAGTTAGGGCAAACCTGAAACAGATTGTATGTTTCAGACAGGAAGTCACTGTATTCTCTCTCTTCTATGCAGTCATGTAGTCAAAAAGTGCTAGTAGAATGTTTAGAATGTGTATGAATAATCATATATGGTATGAGATCTTTTAAAATATATGATTTAAAATATAAGTATGTAGTTATCCAGGTCTGGTATTTCAGAATGCCACGTTTTATCCAGTATTTAGGGGGTAAGATAATATTATTAGAATGCATTGTTGAATGCAGACAGGGAGTATGTTTTATATACATTAGAATGTGTGCAGGGCTTGGGATCTGGAGGGATTTATAAGCAAATATGAAGTCAGTTTAAGCTCTAATGGGGTTATGTAATAAAAGGTACAAAGTCTGCTACAGATCTAGCGGTAGACCAGTTAATATGGTGGAGGGTCGGATGAAGTGGGGATGAAACAAGATTGATTACTGTTGACGCTGTCATTTATTTTCCTATGTGTGTTTTTATTATGTTACAGTACACTCGGGTTCATTTGGATTTGTCCCCTTATTTTTCCCCCTAATTTTACCAGATTCCAATCCTGTAATTTAGATACTATTAAAGCATCTTTTTTTCAAATTTCCTTACAAATTTTAGCCATAACCTTTATTAACATCATCAAAATTTTAAGGTCCAGTCTGGCACCATAACTTCTGCCGTCTATTGACTGTAGACCATGTTGCTTTGTTTTGTATCCTTTCAATCAGGGATCTCCAACCAGTGCCTCTCCATGCTTTTGTTGTACTACAACTCTTATTATCTTATTATTATGTTATAAACCCCTGTGATATCATGAAATTCTGATGTTGAGGTATATCTTGAGAGCGACAGTTCGAATAATTTGCATTCTAGACTGTAAACTACTGTATCTTTTGTGTTGTACTTACAGTGTGTTACTTTGCAACAATAAGTGGCTACTAGTTATGAAATAATTATAATGTGTTTTAAAGTCTTGGAGTGTATATCAAATATACTGCTGTTTTGAATCCAAATAAATATTTTCCTAGCCTCCTTAGAATATCCAAATATTGCTTCTGATGTAATATTGTGAAATGTTCTTTAAGGTCTTGGCAAATCTGCTGAGCAGAACAAAGCTGGAATGAACAAGGAGCTTGTTCAAGAAACAAATAACAATATCCATGAAACAAACAAGGCAACCACGAAAGTTCCTGACATTTTCTGGGCCGTTGAGTTAAAAACAGGGTTTTTTGCAGACTGTGCTTATGAAATTAATTTTATTTTACAGTAATTGAATTAAAATGTACTAAACTAATTTCAGATTTGATAAAGTTAGGTACATTTCCCACTTTAAGGCTTGTGTCACACAATGCATTTTCTCCAGTAAACACCAGCGACATGGAGTGTGTGTATTAACAGGCTTGGCTCTACACACAGGGCACCATCTACAATGTTAACATTTTCAGCAGATGGAGAAGATAGCTTGCCCTGCTAAAAATTATGTGTTTGCTTTAGAAACAGGACTGCTGCTTAGAAATTCAATTGTGTAAAATACAGAGTCTTAATGAGACTACACAACCATGAGGGGTCGCAGATCCTCACTTGTGTCCTATGATCCCTTTTCCCAAATCCTCATGAGTCGAGTCCAGTAGACTGCAAATTAAGGTGGCCATAGACATAAAGATAGACATAACGAGCGGATCTCTCCCAGATATGCCCACATTGAAGTGGGCATTATCGGCTGATCCGATTGTGGGCCCTAGGGCCCAACGATAGGATCATAATGCATCCGAAACTGCCGACTCGGTCTGTTGGCAGTTTTTATCAGCCCGTGTATGCTGGCCTTTCGAATGCAATGATTTTACTTCTTACAGAGTTAGATAAACAGGAGCCAAATAACACTCATAACACTTTTATATAAAGTAAGGCATTTGTTGCCACAAATGAATTCGAAATTCGACCCTTGATAAATGTGCCTCTAAGCTTTGGTAATTCCTTAAAGTGGTTGTTCACCTTTGAGTTAACTTTTAGTAGAAAGTAGTGAGTGATATTTTAAGACAACTTTCAATTGGTTTTCATTTTTTATTATTTAATGTGGTTTTTGAGTTATTTAGCTTTTTATTCAGTAGCTCTTCAGTTTGTAGTTTTAGCAATCTGGTTGCTAGGGTACAAATTATCCTAGCAACCATGCATCCATTTGAAAAAGAGACTGAAATATGAATATAAGAGGACCTGAATAGAAAGATGAGTACCGGTAATAAAAAGTAGCAATACTAATACATTTGTAACCTTCACTAAGGCTGCTGAGCCATTCCCTCCCAGTATTATATTAACTTATTGGGACAAATTCACTAACCTCCGAAAATTCGCCAGCGAAGGCATTGCTCACATCGCAACACTTCGCCAGGCGTAAATTCGCCAAGACAACGCTAATTCACTAGAATCCGAAGTTGCTTCCAGGGCAACGAACGCTGGTGAAGTAGTGCTAGCGTTACTGCGGCAAGCAAAGCGAAGTTGCAATAGCGTTGCCTAATTTGCATACGGCGGGAAGTTAAAGTTCAATGGACGTATATGTTACAGCCAATATATTACACTACACAAGCCAGGGAAACCTTAATAAAATAAAATAAAGTTGTTATATTGCCCTAAACTGGAGCCCAATGTATAGTTTATGTGCCATATGTTAGGAAATGTAGGGGGGGAAGGCGGGTACCCCAGAAAAAAATTACGATTTTTGCAGCCTATCACCCTGAAAAATGAAAAGTCACCAGAGTTTTTCGGGAATTTTCAATGGTTTTTTGAGGAACTCCTATCTACTCTATTGCACTTTGCCTGGTCTGAGGTGGCGAAGGCAAGTCTGGCGCAGGAGACTTGCGTAAAATCCGTAAATCAGTAAGATCCGCACATTAGTGAATTTGTGTAGTTATGTCCATTCGCCAGAGCGCAACTTCGCCAGGCGTAAGGGAGCGAATTACCGCTAGAGTCTATCTCCTTCGCTAGCGATGATCATGTTAATTCTGCGCCCATTAGTAAATTGGCGAAGTAACGAAATGACGTCACGCTGGCGAATTTTTGCTAATGTAAGTCACTTCGCCCTTTAGTAAATCTGCCCCATTGTGTTCTACTTTAAAAACATCGCAGAACAATGATTTAATAAGACAGGGAATGAATTGATTGCTATTGATCTGTGAACTAATGCAAATTACTACCTAACATAGTAAATAATTCCCTACACATTTACCAAGATGTTCATTTTTAACAGAGGTGTTTCCATTCCCAGGGCAGATATATCACACAGGTGGCTGACTTGCTTGTATTCCTATTATAAAAACTTGTCAAAATGATGTTGGACAGTAGTTGAGACTGTTGCCTTGACATAATGGGCTTACATGACAAGGTGAGGCCAAAGAGTGGAAGAACATTCATCAGTGGCGTAACTTCGGATGCCAGGGCCCCCCTGCAAAGAAATTTTCAGGGCCCCCCAATGTACAAAATAGTGGGAGATATGCTGACTGAACAGTGAGGAATAACAGTTGTGTTTTAGTGATTGTATTTGCCCATGGAAACATAGCAGCAATGCGATTTCTCCTACCTTAGCTCCCTGAAACTTCTTTAAACTGCAGCATTAAATAAACCCAATAGGCTTTTTTTTCTCCAATAAGGATTAATTATATATAAGTTGGGATCAAGTACAAGCTACTGTTTTATTATTACACAGAAAAAGGAAATTATTTTTATTTCTATAAAATGGAGTCAATGGGAGACAGTTATTCTGTAATTTGGAACTCTCTAAATAACGGGTTTCCAGATAATGGATCCCATACCTGTATATACATTTTTTTTAAGAAACTCTTTTCACACACTTTTTTTTTTTTGAGAAAAACTATGAATTCTGGTGGAAATCAACAAAAACACAAGTAGCATAGAAGCAAGCACAAGCTACTCTCCTTCTGGAGCTGCCAGCTCCCCCCTCCCTCTCAGAAACTAAAGGTGGACTGGACTCCTTGACTGTGACTTACTTCCCTGCTGCTGCACATTCATTTCTATGTGATCACTGAGACACTTGTTAGATAAGCAGGATCAAGCTGCAGCAGCACATTCACTTCTCACAAGTCTCAGTGATCACATAGAAATTAATGTGCAGCAGCTGCAGGGAAGTAAGTCAGTCTGAGTCCAGTCCACCTTTAGTTTCTGAGAGGGAGGGGGAGTGACAGAAGTTTAGTGTGTAACGGAGAGAGAACAGAGAGTTTTAAAAACTCACGGAGGCTGCTGCAGTGGGAATGGGGAGGCGGGTTGGTGTGCCTGTGCTGTGGCATCATCGTAAGAGGTCGGATCCCAGTCGGCAGCAGTTTTCTCAAGTGCAGCAGGTGTGCGTGTAACGTGCTGCTGCGACGTTCTGTTCCTCTTCCGGCTCCCTCTCTGGCTTCCTGTTCCCCGCTGGCCACTTCCACTGCACCGACTGGGGAGGGGGGTGGTGCGAAATGCTGCAGCCTAGTTTGGACACCCCTGCCCTAAATGATTCTGGCTGGTTACACATACTGAGGAAGCAGGCCCCTGCCGGGCCCCCTGTACCTCCGGGCCCCCCTGCGACTGCGGGGTCTGCTTCCTCGGTAGTTACGCCACTGACATTCATGCCTTTTCTAAGTGCTCCTTATTTTGTACCCAAGTTCCCCAAAGCAAGTGAAAGGGCAGGAATACACACAGGAGTACATACTTTAAATAGGATGCAGTACAAACGTATTAAAGAATAACACGAGATGGCTGAACAGTAGTGATGGGCGAATTTGGGAATTCATTAAACGGCGCCGGCGTCTCGTTTTTGACTCCGGCGTCCGTTTTTGATGGCGTCTAAATCGCCGCGGATTCGCGACTGGCGAATAAATTTGCCCATCACTACCGAACAGTAACTCACATATCCACTTATCCTGTATCTCTTTTTTTTCAGTTCACATCCAAACAACGCGGGCACTCATGGTGGTCGCCATGCTCCTAGGATTCGTCGGTATTATCATCAGTGTGGTTGGAATGAAATGTACTAAAGTCGGAGATAACAACCCCATTACCAAAAGCAGAATTGCTGTCTCTGGGGGAGTACTTTTCCTGCTAGCAGGTAATACATGCTTGTACATGCTTGCAAAAGTCAACTTCGAAAGAATTTCATATAGAAAAAAATGGTGGAAACATCAATTATGCTAAGAATATGGACTCTTGTCACACTCATCCCCAAACACAAACACACTCATCCAACACCCATACAGGGTGGGAACTTTGTGTAGGCAGAAGAGGCACGTGCCTAGGGTGGGTGGCATCAGACACGTCGTTTTTCCAGCACTTAACCCTAGTCCTGACCCTTGTTCTCTCACAGTCAATGGCAGATTGTCCCTTTAACAATTGGAATGTGTTTTTTACCTCCAGGATTCTCTATAGTTTTGGGCTGTTTGCGCTGGTTTTCATTCCATAATCCAATAAAGTTTGTGGCCAGCAAATCGATACATACAAGTTTTTAGAGCGACAATTTGAAAAAGTCACATGATTAAAATTGATCGATTTTGTCGCAACTTTTTGTCACAACAAGAATAATTATTGGTAAATTAATTGCATAGTTACATAGATAAATTGGGTTGAATAAATACAAAGTCCATCAAGTTGAACCCCTCCAAATGAAAACCCAGCATCCATACACACACCCCTCCATACTTTTACATAAATTCTATATACCCATATCTATACTAACTATAGAGTTTAGTATCACAATAGCCTTTGATATTATGTCTTTCCAAAAAATCATCCAAGCCATTCTTAAAGGCATTAACTGAATCAGCATCACAACATCACCCGGCAGTGCATTCCACAACCTCACTGTCCTGACTGTGAAGAACCCTCTACGTTGCTTCAAATGAAAGTTCTTTTCTTCTAGTCTAAAGGGGTAACCTCTGGTATGGTGCATTCAGGTTTGGGAACCTGGTCGAATTTTTTTTAAAATAAAGTGAGAAAAAGAGTTTTAGTAAATAACCCCTATGGGTAATAGCTTAAGGGGCTATTGCCAGTATTTTGCTGCTGCGCAATGTCCAGCTTAGCCAGCAACAAAGGGGTATATTTATTAAAGAGTGAAGTTAATAGTGAAGTTCCGCCACTAGAGTGAAATTCCGCCACTCTCCATTCATTTCTATGGGGTTTTTAAAGGCGTATTTATCAAAGGGTGAAATTTCGCTTTCACCCATTGATAAATACGCTTTCAAAATCCCATAGAAATTAATGGAGAGCTGCGGAATTTCACTCTAGTGGCGGAACTTCACTCTTTGATAAATTTACCCCAAAGAGTTTACAGTTGCCCCTCCATTGGCCTAAATGTCAATCACTGGAGCTCACTGGCTTGTGGTTCCTTTTTTCTTCCTCATTTTTGGTGCACAACTTACCTGCCAACATGAGCAGGTGAAAGTCAAACAGGACAGATCATCTGTATAAAAAGTATAGAGAAAATGGGGCCAATGCAGAAAAAAAACTAAATTTTTACTTAATCCTTTATCTGCCACAATTACAGTGTTGTATCCTATAATTATGAAATTAATGTTTACATCCAAACCTACTATGTGATTTTGAAAGTAAAAGGGCATTCATTTTGATCAAAATGTGCTCCCCGTTCCTTTCAGGTCTTTGTACTTTAATAGCAGTTTCGTGGTATGCAACACAAGTCACTCATGACTTCTTCAATCCCAACACTCCAGTGAATGCGAGGTAAGTAAACCCACTTATTTGTTTGGAGCAGTCTGGTTAGATGCCAATCTGCGATAACATGCAATAAAACAACATGCACCTCTTGTATGTTCTGGGGTTTCTGGACTTATGGGATTCTAGTAAATCCCAATAATATACAGTACAGTGTGCATGGTTTATTTGTATAATGCTAGTAAGAGATTGAATTAAAGAGATTTGACTTCATGTAGTTTAGTCTTCAGGAATAAACCACCCCCTGCCCCTTTCAAGCGAAGAGAAAAGGTGGCAACTTTAAATGTAAAACATGAAGGGTTTTTCATATTTGCCACCAAAATAATACATTCCATAGACAACAGGGGTTGTACTGTAACTACAGAGGAAGCAGACGCAATAGGGGGCCCAGTATGTATAGGGGCCGCATGAGCCCTAATTAATGAACAATTTCAATATAGACAACCTCTGGATATGTTGGGGGTCCTAAAATTCATTTGCTGTGGGGCCTAGAAACATCTACTTACACCACTGCTAGACAATAACATTTTAGTGAAGGTTACAAATATTATGTGCAAGATATAATATTAAGGGGGTGATTTACTAAAATTCAGAATTCTTTTTTTTCACGATTTGTATTTTTTCTCAAAAAATTTGCCATTATTTCTCTGAAACTCAGAAAATTCAAAAAATTTATTAAGTGTAAAACCATAAAAAACTCAAATGCAAAACTTCTCCAAGTAAAAATAGTTGAGGTCCCATACAATGGATGCTGCCCTGATCCTATTGGACTTTTTTTTTTTTTTTTAAATCATTCAGACTTTTAGAGGTTTTCTTATTATTTGTGCAACATTCAACATTTTTTTCTATTTATACTTTTTAGAATCAGATCTTGTAATAACTTTTTTTTTCTTGTAATAAATTTCTCTAAAATTCATGATTTTAGAGAAATATGGGGGAATGTAATATGTTTTCGAGTGCAAAAAACATTTGTGAACGTTAGTGACCATGTTTGCGTCCTTTTTGACTGATTACAGACCTCAATGACTTATTTGGTATAAGCGGTTTTAAAAAAATGATGAGGATTTTTTGGAGTTTCCTAAGTAACACCCAAAGTTTATAGCTGGATGAACTGCTATTAGAATTAATAAAATGGAGGTGCAAATATGCAGGGGCCTTCAAAGGTAGCCTAGGACTTCTGCTCTCTAGCTCACATGACAGGAAGCCAAGTCAAGTCAAGTAGTTATGTATTGCCTTTTGTACCAGGAGTACAGAGGAATTTCTTTTCGAGTGTATAAACAGATATACAAGATGTTTTTCTGTCCTGAAAAGCCAATTAAGTTTAAGGAAGAGCACAAAGCAGTAGTATGTAAAATGTTATACCTATTAAATGACTTTTTTTTCTTAATAACAGTTTGTAACAAGGCATGATCCGCCTGTAGTGATATTTCATTCCAAAAACAATCTAAGTACAGCTTATATAAAACTAAATCCAATAACTTTAAACAATGGTCTTCAGTGCAGAAGGATATTAGAATAGCTAGTGTTTACTGTCATAGAAACCTGTAATTTTTTGATGGATGAAAACCAAGTGTTCCATTTAACTGCCCATTATTTCCTCATCAGGATATTCTACTTCTCTTACTTACAAAGTATAAAGAAAGAAATGAAGAAACGAAATACTGCACTCAAAGTATAATAAGCATTCAGACAAGATACCAGCCAGGCTTTAGGGCAGCCCACAAATTGTTACTTGCCACATCTGCAATTATTTTCATCAGTTTTAGGTTTTGTTATGTCTTTGAAAATGTATATACTGTATTCTCTTGGGTGGCTGTTAGACTTTGCTCTAGTTTCTGATTCATCATTTCTTTGTTATCATCATTATACATTATTATATAGTACTTACATATTACTCAGCATAAAGATTGTTCTGTTATCATTCACATCAATCCCTGTCCCAGTGAACACACACACACACGAGGAAACTCACACAGCTATGGGGAGAACACCTAGGGGTCGAATATCGAGGGAAGCGAGCGAAGTCGAAGGATTTTGCGCAAAATACTTCGATCGAACGATCGAAGGAATAATCGTTCGATCGACCTTCCCCATAGGCTAACATTGGGTTCGGTAGCTTTTAGGTGGCGAACTAGGGGGTCGAAGTTTTTTCTTAAAGAGACAGTGCTTCGACTATCGAATGGCCGAATAGACGAACGATTTTTAGTTCGAATCCTTTGATTCAAAGTCGTAGTCGAAGGTCGAAGTAGCCCATTCGAACACTTCGAAATTCAACGTTTTTTTACTTCGAATCCTTCACTCGAGCTTGGTGAATTGGCCCCCTAAACTCCATTAACATTATACAACTGAATAATTTACTCACAAATACATAAGTTGTCATTAAGCTTTGTGATACCCCAAAGCAAAGAACATTTCCTCATTTGAGGCCAGCTAGTTTGGAGCAGACTACAGAGAACTAGTCAAACCAAGGGGTCCCCCTCAAAACATATACTGAGATCTCAATAAACTTTGTTACTAAATGAAACGTTACTAATGTTGACGTGAGCTTATTTGGGTTTATAGTTATAGGTTTTAAGTGTAAGCACCTCCATAACCATTTTGCAGCATGTAGATTGTCTAATACTATTACACATAACCGCACTATTCCAGAAAACCCAGCTAGTTCTTCCCACCACTGAAGATTTATTTTCCTTGTGTCTCCAAACAGGAAAACTGAGCATTACAGGTGGAAACAATAGAAGTTACTTGTCTCATTAGCAACTATTCCTTTTTAAATGGACTGGCATTAGGCACCATTTCAATGGAGCCAGTTATTCATATGAGCTAAAATTATTTCTCTATGGTTTTATTTAAGTTATTCTAATGTCTAAATATTGTTTTCTTTCAGATATGAATTTGGCTCAGCGCTGTTTGTTGGCTGGGCCTCTGCCAGTCTGACAATGTTGGGGGGATCTTTCCTGTGTTGTTCCTGTCCCAACGATGAAAGAAGAGGACAGCAGTATTACAGACAGTCGCAGCCTTCAGCTACAACCAGAGAGTACGTCTAGTTCGCAGTCCATCCCTAAACATTCGAAACATTATCATCTGCATCTGTTGGAATAAGGCAATGTGATAAGGCAATGTGATCTTACTTTATTTTGCATTCAATAAAGTACATATGACTCATTAACCTAGTAACTTATACAGTATCTGGAGCAGGTCAAACTATTAACCAGATATCATAAGTTGCCTAAAAACCATGTAGCATAGGTTGTTCTTATGATGTCTCAATGTATATTAATATTATGTTTCTAATCTGTCTTGTGTAAAGTCCTTTTCTCTTGTGTAAAGTCCTTTTTTAACTCACGGGACTCAATTTGGAGTCTAGGAAAGTCACTCTCACATGTTGATGTGCCAAGGTGATTGAACTGGTCTAAGCTGTGAGGAGTGTTGTTCTCTTAGGTCATAGATCTGTGGCCCCTAAAGACACACAGAATAGAAATGCTTAAAAGGAGCCTATGATATTTTGAATATCATCTTTCAGAAATCCTATGAAATCTGTCTCTCCCTTTACACGGAAGCAGTGTAGTACAATGATTGTCTTTTGCCAGCAAAACACAAAAAGCCACCAACAAAGCTAAAGGTCTATTAGTTTATGCACATCTTATAGATACTCTTTTTGGAAAGGATCCAATTTTCCCAATCAATTTGCACAAATCTCCCAATATTTTCATTTGAAAACGGGGAAAAATTTTGAGCCCATCAAGGCCTTAGTCTAAACCACCAAACCATGCACTCCGACTTTGCTAGAAGGTTATTGTAGGGATGTTTGGAACTGTACCACTTCTCTTAAATACAGTTAGAACCCTTTATGTACCAGCCAATGGAATTCTTACTAGAAAGAATATCTACATTCGAATGATCCCAATCTTGCTTCTTTGATGTCTCCTGGCATGACATACAGCATCCTCTAAAACAACATATAGCTGCTGGATCTAGTCTAATGTGTAAGCCCCCAAAACTGGAATTCATTTTCATAAAATGGTAAAATAATGATAAACAAATTTAAAGTTTTGTTACTTGTCTTATAGCAAAGAGTCAGCACAGCAGGCAGTTTTTACAGGTCACATATCTGATTGATTCCTAAGGACAAACTTCAGGCTTTTTATTACATTACCGTACTATTTACATTTGTATCCTTCGTTTGTTTGTGTGAAGTTTCTTGTTTTTTTAGTACCTCAATAAATAAACCTCTGCAGAGTTAAACTACACAATCGCTGTTAATAATTTAAAGTTGATCTTTAACTGTCTCTCCATTTGTAGTCTCGTAAGGCCATATATTATAAATTAATTCAAAGATAAAATAGGAATATAGACATCTTATTTTCTGTATTTCCTGTGTTAAATAATTTACAATAAGGACACATAGGCGCAAAGTCAGCACAGCTCAGTTAGCCATAGCATTAGCAATCAGAAGTTAGTGTTGGTCAGCCTAGTCTAGTGCCTTCAGATGTTTTGTTCTCATGCCCTGTTTTTGCCACAAACGTCAGACCTTCTTTAGCTCATAACATATTTACAGATCTAGAACAAACATGATCATCTCAATCATCCAAGCATCACCATTACAGACATTAAGGTGCCCTCCCCCTGGGGGGGGGAGCTCCTTAGATCAGGAAATGAAAATCTAAAATTAAAAGCACTAAAGCAAATGATAATTTGTTTTGGGTTGGTGCTCTGATACATTATGTCAAATTTGACACAATTTCTGGAACTTTCATTGCATGCAATGGTTCCACTTATTTGATGTTCTATGTCTATCCACTTGGAACCCTACATTCAGTGGTCTCTTAATATATACTTTAATGTACCTTAAAAAATATGCGCCTAATTTATTGAATTAACCATGAAAGATACATTTTGTGATGAAGAGAATGAGAGTAAATAAAACTTTATGTTTGAGGAGTGTCAGCCCTACAGTGAATGTTCCAGTGCAACAGAATAATCAACTAATACTCTGCTCACAAGACCCCATATGTTTGACTGCCCTTTCAAGAATCAAATACTCATCTCTAACCCTGAGTTCTGACTATTGTGGGAAAGTAAAATGTCAGTTTATCCCACTAAAACTCATGGGTTTTATCATGGGAATATAGATTGCACCGTAAACAGAATAAACCTGCTTTTGGAGAAGAGTTAGACAAACTGTCGTTTTGGTAAAATATACAGGTATAGGATCGGTTATCCGGAAACCCGATATCCAGAAAGCTCCGAATTACTGAATGGCTGTCTCCCATAGACTCCATTTTATCCAAATAATCCAAATTTTTAAAAATAATTTCCTCTTTCTCTGTAATAATAAAACAGTAGCTTGTACTTGATCCCAACTAAAATATAATTAATCCTTATTGGAAGCAAAACCAGCCTATTGGGTTTATTTAATGTTTAAATGAATTTCTAGTAGACTTAAGGCATGAAGACCCAAATTACGGAAAAATCCGTCATCTGGAAAACTCCAGGTCCTGAGCATTCTGGATAACAGGTCACATACCTGTACAAATGAAATAAAACATTCACAAATTAATATATGGAATACACTGAAACAGAATTGTATATGTGTTTGGATTAACAGACATCAACTGAACTCATTAATAAAAGCAACAATGAGTTAAAGGCTAAAGAAGTGAAGAGAATTAGGTACGGTAAGGGAAAAAATGCCAAGAAATATGGAAAGAGATGAGATATGAGGTAGCACAAGTCTTCATTATAAGGGTTCTCCTGTGGTGTTCCCAGAAGAAATGATCAGCTCATGATATGCATTATTACAGTTGAATGCTCATGAATAATGAACCAGGCTAGTATAGAGTGGGCCCCTGTAATTCAATTAAAGGAACAGTATTTCTAAGAAATCACACTACCCTGCCACAAAAGAACATTGTATTAGATTTAGAAATCTGATAATAAGAATATAAATGTGAAAATGTATACATTGCTCTGATTAAAAGTAAAACCACAATTTATAATAATTGTGTACAATAGAACATGCATGTTTCTGTAATTTGGTTAGATGCATAAGATACTGGAATATTAATAGGAAAGGGACTGAATAGAAAAATGATTCATAAAAAAGTATCAATAACAATATATGTATAGCCTTACAGAGTATTTGTTTTTATGATGGGGTCAGTGACCCCCATATAAAAGTGAAAAAGAGTCAGAAGAACAAGGCAAACACTATAAAGAAAAACAAATGAAGACCAATTAAAACGTTTTATAGCAGTAGCCATTCTATAACATACTTAAAGTTAATTTAAAGGTGAACCACCCTTTTGATGATCAAAGATGGAAGACTTTTTTTGCACCACTAGGATATACTTAGAATGGTGGGTGCAAATGTCAAGGATTTCCACACAAACATAAGTTATTGGCAAAAATAAAGGCAATTGTGCCTGAGGGTAAATAGCCCAAGGCATTTGTAAATAAAACATCTGAGCTGCTTGACAGTATTCTTAGATTTTAAAGAATATTAGGTACAAAAAGAGCATAATATGAATCAATGGATAACTAGGGTGGAGAGGCAGGGCCACAACTGTCCTGGATTAAGAACGATTCACTTTAAGATTTGTGACTAACGTTTGTCTTACACACTCATATGCACATTTGTCAGTGGTGTGGACATTCTTTTGTGCAGTGCCTGTGATCTCCGGGATAGACAGACTCAACACTAAGCGGTGCAGAAGAGGAAGGTCACCACTTTGACTCACTAAAAAGAGGTTAAAGAGAGATCTGCAACTGGATCACCATTTGTAATGATCCATATTGTTCATCTGCTACTATCTCTTGCTGAAATTCCAGTTTATATTCGAATTGTGAAAATTATAATGACTACAAGGTGAATGCACCAAAAAAATTGTCAGTAAAGCCTGGTAGACAATATATTATACCGGTTAACCTGTATTTGCAATTAGTATCCCATCAATACAATGAATTTCTCAAGCAATTCGATCCTGTTGCAAAAAAATGGAAAATAATAATAATAATTGGAAAATGATGCCACAAGTAATTTCTTTGTGTGTGTTTTCAGTAATTACCCGTCTATCCCAAAGGGCCAGGCAGTGTGGGAACATTCAGTCCTCATTACCACCATTATGTTGATCCTCAAAGACAACACGGTGTTCTACTGATATATGTTAATAGAATAAATGTAGATTAATTGTAACTGAGAGAATATGAATCATATCAATTAGTCTCCTCTTTAGTGTATATTTATAAGTGTTAAAAGCAATGTAGATATTTCGTCAGCCATACTTACACCACCATTTTGCTATAGACAAAGCCAAGTGCAGGGATGGGTATAGCTGTGAGTAAAATCTGAATATGTTTTTTTATAAATAGACAATGTAAAGATCATACATACTTTACACAGGAGGTCCGCTACATGTCTTAACTTTGAGTTGTGCTTAATTTTAATTATGGTGCAAAATTAATTTGAATGTTTATTAATATTAACTTTGAATCAGTTGTCTTCTCAATTTCCTTATTCCATAAAAGCAACTAAATCCCAAGCTAAAATTTGTTGAGAAATTAATGTAGAGAACTTGGGTATAAGACCAAAGGTACCTCAACTTTATAGCAGAAACAGGGATTTATTTATCGGGCGGTTCAGGCTGGGATCCAAAATAGGCTGTGGCATTTTAAGTACACAGAGGCCCAAACAGCCCCACTCCTCCACAGACCCCCATCATGGTGGACAGAAAGCATATCTCCTTGTTCCTATGGTGATGGTGGGGGGCAGACAACCAGGACTGCAGCAAGTTGAATCAGGGGTGGGTGGGTTTAATTTTTATTGTTATTAAAATGCTGTTCTCTTAGGCCCCTGTAGCACATGCCAAAGTCTCCATTATTTTTTCTTTCAGGTCTTTAGTTATACTATAATTACAAAAAAAAAATAGTTCAATTGTTCTGATTTAAGATCTTTTAATTGCTGTCAGATATTGCATTACAAACACAATAAACGTATTTCAATGTTTACCCATTTTCATGACGTGTCATATAATAAATATTTCATATGAAATTCTCCTAAAGTTTTCTGAATAATTTTGTTCTTTTTTTTTTTTTTTTTTTTTAATGTGCTCATTGTTTTATTTAGAATTACAAAAATGCCTGCCAAGAATAAAGAAGAAACAAGCTAATTGTGGAGACTATCAGGATTAGACTAAACTTTCTT
Source organism: Xenopus petersii (assembly GCA_038501925.1). Lineage (NCBI taxonomy): Eukaryota > Metazoa > Chordata > Amphibia > Anura > Pipidae > Xenopus > Xenopus petersii. Next base: position 84,925,648 of record CM076685.1, read on the forward strand.
TGTCAAGAGACTCGGCTGCAGGAAGGACAACAAAGGAGGATTCAGTTGGACATTACAGATGAACTTTTGTAAATGTAACAGTCGCTTGTGACTAATAACAATGGTTTACGAAAAAGCAGCAAATTTCTGTGGTTAGTCTCTGTAATTGGCAGAAGGAAGACGGACAGATATTTTCTCTACTGAGACATATTTTGAGTATGGAATTCCCCCATATATTTTACCTTATCTGTTACTTTCAGCTCTGCATCTGTGAATTTAAGATTTATATGATTTTCTTAATGTACTAAATCTGCAGAGCAGCAAAATGCTTTGCTATAAATATTTTGGGTATCTAAAGAAATACCGCAATATGGTTAAGTTGACAACAGGGTCAGCCTGGGCTACCAGAAAACCAGAGGGACTCAGGGTGGACCCCCGGATTTAAGAAGCCCCAGTCTAGGTGAATTTCTATTATTCAGTCCTTATTTCACCGGTGGACTTATATACAAACCTATTTCATGGCACATTTTATATTTAACTGCTTTAAAAGTGGGCCCAAGGTGTCAGGTTTTCTGTTGGGCCATAGGAAACCCAGTTCCAAATGCCACTGTTCAGTGGTTGCACACAATAACGTAAAGCTTGTTTTATTGAAAACTACTGTATATATTAAATCCAGGGTTTGGGGGCTTGTACACATGTTTTTTTTTGTGAATATAACCCACTAACTTAAAAAAAAATAACCTTTATAATTAAAACTCATCTTTGAAAATGAAATAAAAAAAATAAATGTCTAGAGCTACCCTTCGATTTTCCTGAACGAAACAAAGCTGTTACTGGGAGAAACATTTTAGATTTGGTTTATTTACTTCTTAATATAAAAGCAACAGTTTTTTTACTGCAAATAAAATATACAGTAAACACAATCATTGTGCAGTAATGTATTTGTCATTTGCAGTTACTCTTCTGCAACACCCCCTATACCCAGTCAGTATTATTAGTCATGTTAATATACACTCAATATGTGTTATCTGTAGGGATGCACCGAATCCAGGATTTGGTTCGGTATTCGGCCATTTTCAGCAGGATTCAGATTTGGCCGAATCCTTGTGCCTGGCTGAACCGAATCTGAAAACTTAAAATCATGTAACTTTTCGTCACAAAACAAGGAAGTAAAAAAATAATTTTGCCGTGCACGGCTCTATTTTTTTTCTCTCCCTCGCTGATTTGCATATGCAAATTAGGGTTCCGATTTGGTTCGGTATTCGGCCAAATCTTTCACAAAGGTTTCAGGGGTTTTGGCAAATTCAAAAAAGTGAATTTGGTGCATCCCTAGTTATCTGTCATATTTGCTTTTAAATCCTCTCTGCTTTAGACCACCTTTCCATTATGTGTTGTTTTCTGCATTTCATGTACCACGATTTGTTCTTTAGAGGGTTAGCATTTCTATCCTATGTTGGGATCTTTCCACTGGAAGCAAGATTTGCTGCATGATTGATTGTTATGGTTTTTAGGTGAGTCTCTTTCTGATATACAATGTTTTTTATGCTTTGTGTAGTTTCTTAATAATTTGTTCAATTTCTTCAATGCAAGCTACCGGGCCCCACATCAAATTAATTTTAGGGCTGATTAGAAGTTGATCTGTTTTACTAAGATATATTGAGATTGTTCATCATTTGGAGACTGAATGGGCCCTCTGCACTCCTGTGCTCTTTGCAGCCACACAGTCTACTCCTGTGTTCCCCGTTCTCCCATCACTTTCCCCAATTTCTGACAATTTTGCACGATTTGCAGGCCAAACACAGATGTGCTCATATTCAGACTATTTCAGTGATGTCAGTGGGGCGGTTTCAGTGGTTTCAGGAGAGGTTCTGCGCATGTGAGTGACATCACATCCTGTTATGTCACCTTCAGGCCCGGATTTGTGGAGAGGCCACCCAGGCCTAGGGCGGCAGGATATTAGGGGGCGGCATGCTGCTCAACCACACCCACATTGGTTCATAAACACTGGGGAGACGCAGGAGATACAATAGTTTTTTCAAAATTTCCTGTATGCCAATCCCCATTGCTCTGGTCCTGATAATGAAAATTTGATTGAATAAAAGTGAGTGGACAGGGCGATGAGCGACAGCGGGCCTAGGGGCGCCTGCTATGTAAATCTGGCCCTAGTCACTTCCGGGTACGACACAGACATTTTCGGCAGCTTGCTGACACACACCACTAATCTCCCAATCCTGCTACACGGAAAGTTGACAGCTCTGCCTTTACTGTTATGCCCCTGTCTATTTATATATTTGTTTTTATTATTTATAATAATATAAACTAACATTATTATTACTTACAAGTCTTTGTTTAGTTGACTGAGACAAGGTGTAATTCTGGAATTTGTCTTGTATGCATCAGTATAAAATGACAATCAAGATCAGGTGCTAAGTGTCATTAGACACAAAAGGAGGGAGGCTCTGGAGGCTCTAAGTGGATGAGTAAGTTACAGACACAGATAGAGGGTAATAGATGCTGCAGTTTACAGTGGTCAAGGCATTGCCTCATAACAGTGAAAAGTTTGCTTTCACCACTATATAGTTACTGAATGAAAAGTCTCCCTACTGGATGACATGGCAGTCCTGACTCTTTACACTAGACTAGTCAGAGCAAACAGTCACCCACCATCACACACGTGTGTCACATAAACAGTGTGGTAATAGTAATTAGGAGTACTCTACCTTCATTAAACCCGTGTGGGTCTCAGGTGCTGAACTGGAAGACCCTCGCCTGCTTTTTGGGTACACTTAGGGGCCGATTCACGAAATTCGGGTGAAGGGTTAGAATAAAAAAAAATTCGAATTTCGAAGTATTTTTTGGGTACTTCGACCATCGAATTGGTTAAATTCGATCGAATTCTATCGAATTCGAACGATTCGAACGATTAGAAGTAAAAATCGTTCGACTATTCGACCATTCGATAGTCAAAGAACTGTCCCTTTAAGAAAAACTTCAACCCCCTACTTCGGCAGATAAAAGCTACCGAAGTCAATGTTAGCCTATGGGGAAGGTCCCCATAGGCTTGCCTGTGATTTTTTGATCGAAGGATTTTCCTTCGATCGTTTGATTAAAATCCTTCGAATCGTTAGATTCGAAGGATTTAATCGTTCGATCGAACGAAAAATCCTTCGATCGATCGATCGCAGGATTTGCGCAAAATCGTTCGACTTCGATATTCGAAGTCGAACGATTTTAGTTCCCAGTCGAATATCGAGGGTTAATTAACCCTCGATATTCGACCCTTCGTGAATCGGCCCCTTTACATCCAGAACAAAAAATCCAGCAGCACACTCAAATTGATGCATATATGAACAAACAAAAGGGCGACCCTTTTGTTTGTTCATATATGGGCTAATAAACACTACGGATTATTGCATCAATTTGAGTGTGCTGCTGGATTTATTGTTCTGGACATAAACAGTGTGGGACTGGGACACCAGGGGCCCACCCAAAAACCTTAGACCAGGGGCCCAATCTCAGTACTATTATTTTTCCTCTCCTCACTCAACCTCTATTCTTCTAATCTCTATTCTTTACATACTATAAACTATTATTCCATCTATTTAGCTTCATAGAAATAAGGAATGGCCATGAAATAGGCCAAATGTTTAAGAGCATGAGGGTCCACTGACATCTGGGCCCACCGGGAGTTTTCCTGGTTTCCCGGTGGGCCAGTCCAACACTGCACATAAAATGATAAGCGATACAGAAATGAAGGTTTACATTTATCCTTCAGCCCCATCGGCATACAGTAGACTTCATATAGTATGTGGGAAGCATCAAAGGCACCACAAGAGAGTCAGTAGAAATCTATATTTTTTAGTTGTATAGAGACTACTTAGAGACTACTACTATAGAGATTGTAGTAAAAAAGCAGGTATGTTCCTATTGTGATGCATTTTATTTAGGTGTTTCAAAATGAATGGTTGAAAGGAAGACAACGTTTTAAAGAAAGACGCACTAAAAGGGGTGGTTCACCTTTAAGGTAACTTTTAGTATGTTATAGAATGGCCAATTCTTCAATATTTTTTATAGATTCTGAATGTTTTGCCTTCTTCTTCTGACTCTTAGGGCTTTCAAATGGGGGGTCACTGCCCCATCTAAAAAAAACAAATGCACATTCATTGTTATTGCTACTTTTTATTACTCACCTTTCTATTCAGGCCTCTCCTATTCATATTCCAGTCTCTTATTCAAATCAATGCATGGTTGCTAGGGTAATTTGGACCCTAGTAACCAGACTGCTGAAATTGGAGAGCTGCTACATAAATAGCTAAAAAACCTCAAAAACCACAAATAATAAAAATGAAAACCAATTGAAAATTGTCTCAAAATATAACTACCTATATTGTGCTAAACGTTGCACATGCTCAGTATGGTCTGGGATGCTTAGAGATCGTCATAAACAAAGCTGCTTGAGTTCTGCATGGCTGGTAAGTAAGGCGGGGGCTCCCCCTGCTGTTCATAAGTATGATTGTTTCCCTGCAGAGCAGTTAGGGACCGTCTGACAATTCCTATCCACAGCAGTAAATGAAGGGAGAATTTCACTGCATACAGTCAGGTTTCTTATAAAAACGGTACACATTTTTTAATTAAAGTATATTTGAGATCGGTTTCTTTTTCATTAAAGAAAGTAAAAATGTGATTTTATTTTTTGCCTTTACATGCCCTTTAAGATCTGTCTCACTTATTATAACGGTATTTATTACATCCTGCAAGCGGGAGGGTGGGCTACAAAAATATAGGGTTTCGTTTTCAAATACAATGAAAATGGTTCTGTTCTTGGTTGGTTCTAGTTGAACCCTGCTGAGAATTCCATTGGTTTGATTAATAAGCAAACTGTATGCAAACTATCCATTCCATGCTCTTTGCTCTCTGACACCCAAATGATTAGACTTAATTAGAGAGATTCATCCCACATAAGCTTTGCTTTGTGCTTGGCACATCATTTGTATCATATGAAGCAAAATAACGCATGTAGCTATTTTTCATGGCAGACCTCTCTTATCAAAATCACAGTTGCTTTTCCAATTTGCCACAAGGAGTATTTTCCAGGCCCCTATAACTGGGCAAGTGCCATGAGGTTTGTATTATTTAAATGTGATTGCGGCAAGAATTTAGTTGACTCTGTAATCTTGTGTTTCCATTCGAGCAAGTAAATAATAAATGAGTAACGGCTTCATTTTGCAGGACATTCCAGCAATGGAGCAAGGAGTTTATATATTCTCCCTATGCTTGCTCGGGTTCTACACCAAAATCTACATTCCTCTGAAAGAAGAATATTTTCTGTTATTACATCTTCATTCTTATTTGTTTTAACATTTGTTCATTTGTTATTACACCGTCACATGTTTACCAGCACAGACTGCAACTAGCTAAGCTAAAAGTGAAACTACTGTGGCAGTTGTTATATTTTGGTGGTAGAACTTCTAGGACATGTAAAATCAGCAAAGGGACATTCATTCAGCTACAGCTACTGGCCATTGAGTTCACTGGGAGTCTACAAAAAAGGTGTTACTAGAGTGAAACTTTTCTAAAAACAAGAGTTCTGGATCAATGATTTAGTCATCATTTTGCCCTGAGGATATGAATAAGAATCAGCAGTTTAATGCTGTAACTTTGCTAACACAGTGCAAGTTTGCTTTGTTGCAATGTAACTGCTAATCTAATCTAACACTTACCAAGGAAAATGTTACATGTGTAGCTAGCATTTCTTTAATGGGGCAAATTTGCACCACATGGCTGTGTTACTTTATTCATGGGAGGCAGGAGTAGGGTTGACACCTTTTTTGTTTGTGGAAAATGGGCAGGGGGCAGGCTGGGTGATGTTGGGCGGTGACATCAGGGACGGGTCGGTGATATTGGGGGGCGGGCCAGGTGACGTCGGGTTGGGGCAGTGATGTCAGGAGCGGAACGGATGATGTTGAGTGTGGGGCGAGTGACATAGGGGCGGGAATGAAGATGTGGCAATCAGCAATTGGCTGGTCGCCATGTCATTCACTTAAATGTCTTGTCCTGATTTCCTAATTTGAAAATCCAGACAGGCACTTTTCACCTGGGAAGCCCTTCCAAAAACCAGCGAGGTGGCAACCCTAGGAGGGGAGGGAGCTCATAAACTAACAAGGGTGTGAATATGCTGCAGTCAAGGAACCAATCATATGTGTTCCTTATTCTAACTGTATCACTATTTGTTGTTTGGTTGCCTGGGTTACTGCACTATAGCAAACTAGATTTTTTGTTAGTAAATGATTAATTATCTAAATACATCCTCTAATTATATTTTCAAACAGACAAAAAGAGAAATTTACATAGAGGGTACATAGCACAAAAATGTATACAGATATGGGACCTGTTATCCGGAATGCTCAGGAACTGGGGTTTTCCAGATAATGGATCATCCAAAATCCCATTTTTACATTCTTTAATGAAAAAGAAACCTATCTCCAATATTTTTTGCAATTAAGAAATGTGTACCGTTTTTATAAGAAACCTGACTATATGCAGTGAAATTCTCCCTTTATTTACTGCTGTGGATGGAATTGTCAGACCGTCCCTAACTGCTGAGCAGGGAAACAATCATACTTATGAACAGCAGGGGGAGCCCCCACCTTACTTCCCAGCCATGCAGAACTCAAGCAGCTTTGTTTATGATGATCCCTAAGCAGCCCAGACCACACTGAGCATGTGCAGGGCCAGGGTCAAGCAAAGATGTTTAACAAAGTTACAAGATGACAGCCCCCTGTGGCCAACTTTGAAAGCATAAATTATTTGTTTGATTAGGCTTGTGGTGCAGTAAGTTCATGCTTATGTTTAGTATACAAAATACAGCATTTCTAGCCTTATTCTATTTTAGAATTTCCTTGTCCTTTAAGTCCAATACTTATATTGTAAACTGCTGCTCCAGAGCTTTGCCCATTCAGGTTGCTGCTTTATTGAACTAAATATTTACATTCAGAGGTGTCTTTGAGTTAAGCCAAACAGCCATTCCATCCCATGCCTTGAAGCAATTAATCCAACATTGACAGCTGCCAGCACATGTTATTTTGGACGTTGCACGCAATTTCCACACCATTACCATGTTAATTAGAATAGAAATCACACAGCAAAATGCAAAGCACATCTGACATGACTTGGAAACGCTTAAAATAGTACAACGCTGATATTGGCTTCTACATCTGCCAATCCCTGGAAACGTTTCTTTTTTCCACGCAACTAATAGGTGGCTCGAGACCCACTGTTGGTCTTGCCGGATTAGTCTAGTTTTTTCCTATGTTGCCAATTCGTCATTTTCTGCAACAAAGTCTATTATCACGGGTCTCTAGCTACGGAGAGGTCAAACTAATTCGTTTTCTGCCATCTCGCCCGCATGGAATAACGACAATGAGTCCTGTTCGCAGGAAAGGGAGGTAACTTAATACAATTCCTACTTTTGTTCAAGAAAAAAAATTGTAGGTTACTTTATGATAGCATTTACATAACGTTTGATAATCATTAGTTGGTCTATAAATATTTGAATGATAGTTTGTTTTATTATATACTGGCTGCTGGGTTGTATAGGAATATACCTAAAGTTGCTTTGCATAGATGATCCTGAAAGCCAAGTTCTTTGTAAGATAGTTATCCTAACAAATATTTTGTCCAAGAATAAATTGTATCATATCTATACAGAGCCAAAAATAATGCTGGATACGTTTTAAGATTTGGAAATCTTTAGAAAGACAAATGCAGAAGAGATTTCATCAAACATAAAATGGGCTTGAACAGTGAAATAGATTATCACATTATATTCTAATCCTCCTCTTCAATCGTAAAAGACAAATATGTTATCCATATTAATGGTTCCCATGGCAATTTTCCTTACTAGATGATCATTCTAAATAGTTTACTGGATTAGTTATTAGCACAATGTAAACCATTATTAAGAAACAGCAAGAAAGGGATGTTTCATGGCAAGGATTTGAGAGGATATGAGAGGGATTAGTAAAACATTAAAAAAACAAGTAAAATGCAAAACAGAGAAATGTATCCAACATTAGCTTTCTTTAGATCGTCGGCCACTTCATTTCAAGCACTATTTGCTCCAAGGCATCTCTGCAATTTGTAAAGTAAAACACCTTCAAAAATCATCAGAGAAAGATAAGTTATAATATTCAATACATAGTTACATATTTACGTCAAGTTCAACCCCTCCAAGTGACCCCCAGCACTTAAATAAACAGCGCTTTGGATTCAGTGATTTTAGAATCACTTACTTATATGACACATTGATGTAGAAATCTCATTATTTACGTAAAGAGGATCGGGTGTTATTCATAGAATGATTGGCTTTTAAAGAGCTTTTATGCATTTTTTTCCCTAATCTCAGGAAGCATATAAAAAGTCAATGGCGTTTTATTATGAGAAATATACTCCATAAATATACTATTATAAGACATTACATGCTTGAAATGCAACAAAAACAACTGTTCAGAAAAAGAATGCTAGCGTTCGGTAACTCAAAAAAATGTCATTCCAAAACTGCCTCTAACCCACTAAAAATGGGCACAGAGAATTTCATATATAATACAGTTATACATTGGCATTTTACATTTATACACTGATAAATATAGTATACATGTGCTTTATATCAGTTTGATAATGGCTTCAAACTGATTATTGTTTGCAGAGATCTTACAAACACAGCTCCACCCCCAAATAAGCCTGAATATATATTAATATATAAACATACAGTGGTATGTAGGGTGGTTTCTAAAAATCTAGCCACAGGTTTCCCCTATAGCCTCCTAATATGCCCTGGAATCTGGGAAGAGATCTATACTGTACATTCAATGTAGCAGTTTGCACAGATTAGCCACTGATCAATAGTGTTCATTATTTATATAGTACCAACATAATCTATAGCACTTTCAGATCTTACCATCTGAGGTCCCTGTTCCATTCAATTATGGTCAAATTTATTAGGAACCAATTAACCTGCTTGTATGTTTTTTTCTGGAGTGTGGGAAAACCCCACACAAGCATAGGAATAACATACCAACTCCTTACAGACAGTGTCCTGGCTGGAATGGAACCTAAGACCACACCGTTGCACCACCATACAGTCGGAAACTAAAAAATCTTTTAGAAGGATTTGTTGATATTATTGCACGGTTACAGCAACTGGTTGAAGTTGGTGAATTCTGTTGGACAGTTTCACTGATAGATGCTACAACCTTAAAGAATACAAACAACCATTGGAAACGTTGCCTTCCTTTCATGGCTTGTAGATGCAATTAACAGCTCCTTCTGCCCTTAGTTATGTCTGACCACTCATAGGTGGGATAGGCCGGATCTAAGAATGTGATTGGGACAGAAAGGGTTAGATGAATTAGGTACAGAAAATGGCAATATTTTCATGTATTTTAATGGATAAAGATAAACTGTGGCTAAACTTCTAGGTTGTTCTTTCCTCAGCAAACAGCGAAACAATTCCAGGCTTATCATTTACTACCTTAAACCTTCCAGGCATTAATGTTGGTTTGACTAATGGGCCCACTTCAATCTAAGAACAACTAATGATAGACTGGTAATGGACCTGGACGATAATAAATCTTTAACTGTGCAATAAATTAAAATACAAGCTTATGAAACAGTGAATGAAGATGAAAAATTGGCAAGCACTCCGTGAGTCCGATCAGCAGATTAAAAACATACAAAATCCTGCCGCGTTTCGTATCCACGAGTGGACTCACTGAGTGCTTGCCGATTTTTCAACTTCAGCTTTTTTTTTTTTTTAACTTTAACTTTAGCTACGGGTTCGGCCTGTTTAAAGCGTTGCGAACCCAGAAGCGCAGGACCTGGGGTCTGTGGACACCTGGGTCATCTGTGAAAATGGGTGAGCATATACGCTACTTTCATGGAGCAATTACTGCTAAATTATAATCGTAACAAGACATGAGAATATTACATTTATAGCCATTGTTGCTTTTTTGTTGATAAATAAGAAACAGAGTCGAGCCATATTATATAAGTATACTTTATGAAACAGTGATGACATATTCTCACAGTCTTGTAATTATCCCATAACTACTTTTGTATAATAATGGTTTCTCAGGCTTTACCCCAATAATTCTAACACTGTAACACATCAGAATGGCATATTATTCTGTTAGACCTCTCACCTTGCTACAGTATAACTTGTCACCCCAAAACTGGAACTCTTCTAAGGGAACCCAAAACTGGACCCTTAGAAAAAATTTTTTACTCCCAACTTCCTTTTCCGAAGAACAGGAAGTTCCTTTTGATCTCCCTTTGTAGCTGTCAAACAACATATCAGTCCATCACATGGAGATATCGCAGAGTAGCAAGTTCAAATAAAGGTCTATAGCTTTTTGTTCTGACATTGTAAAAATAAACAACAAGACAGTGGGTAATGGTAAAGTATCTACATACAGACAAAAAGCCTGACAATGTAGGTATATTGTCTTATGTGATAAAAAAAAAATATAGATTACTGGATTGTTGAATAGATTCCAGGACACATTAAATAATTGAGTTGATGATTGAATGGTTAACGTCCCACATATGGCAACTGAAGGTCTAAACATAGATACAACATAGTACAACTGTGTTCTCCACAAAGTACTCCATAACCTTACCACAGTCTTAAGGTGGCCATACATGGAGAGATCCGCTCGTTTGGCGATGTCACAAAATGAGCTGATCTCTCTCCGATATGCCCACCTTGAGGTGGGCAATATCGGGCTGGTCCGATCGTGGGCCCTGGGATGTGATTTTCAGCCAGATCTCGATCGGATGGGACAAAAAATCCCGTTGGATCGCGCCGCATCTGTTCCTTGATGCGGTCAGATCGCGGGATCGCATCAACAAACAGATGCGGCCACAATCCGACAGGATTTTTTGTCCCATCCAATCGAGATCTGGCTGACTTTCAGCCAGATCTCGATCGGGGAAGCCCGTCGGGGGGCCCCATACACGGGCCAATAAGCTGCCGACTTGGTCTGTCGGCAGCTTTTATCGGCCCGTGTATGGCCACCTTTAGCTTCAGCTTTGAGGAAAGGTACTACAGAAGCTGGAAAACTCTTCAAAATAAGAATTCTGATCATAAAACCTAGAACTGTACACCCTCCAAATCTAACGATATAACTAGAATATTAGTTGTTTTCTTGTCTTGGTCAGGACAGTTTCTTCTGGGAATGACAATGGCCTTAGAATAGTGATAATTCAATAATCTGAGGAGACATAAAATGAAGCTGTAAGGCCAAAGGCCTCAGGAGTAGTGAGGACCAAGGGAGGAAAATAACAATGTCCAAGTTCGCAGTACAGTAGAGGATGAGACAGAAGAATGGTCAAAAACAGGCAACAAGATCAGTCCAGGCAGAAGAGGTTCAAGGTCGAGAATTCCAGGCAAGGGTCGGTACACAATAGACAAGAAGTTCGCAATGAATCACACCCAGGAGTAGTAAACTAAACCTATAATTGGGCACTGATGACTGTCCGGAGTTCCCTTATAAAGGCCCAGGTTTGGCGCCAATTTTGGATGCATCGGCGTCATGACGTATGCGCGGACGCGCTGACGTCAGCGACTGACGCGCTGACGTGTGCGACGGACGCCGGCGCCCATTATTGACGCCGACGCCCATTCCGTCGCCGGCGACCAATCTGAGTGTGGGAAGAGGTCGACATCATCCGTCTGCGTCCGTGAGGAACCAGGGAGCCACCATCTTGGACGCCATCTTGGTTATCCAGCTCAGATTCCATTACAGTACCCCCCCCTAGGGGGGGCCTCCGGACCACCTGGGTTAGAAGGAAATTGCCGGTGGAATTTTTGGACCAGGAGAGGGGCGTGGACGTCTGAATTTCTTACCCAGGAGCACTCCTCAGGGCCGAACCCCTTCCACTCAATGAGGTATTGTAGGGTGCCCCTCGAAATCCGGGAATCCAGGATTCTTTTAACCTCGAATTCTTGATGTCCGTCCACCAAGACAGGAGCTGAGGAAGAAGAAGAAGTACCTGCAGGTTTGAGTAAGGAGACATGGAATGCGTTTGGAATCCGCATCTCTGAGGGAAGTTGTAAACGGACAGCCACCGGGTTGATGATCTCAGAGATGGAGAAGGGACCAATAAACTTGGGACCAAGTTTCGGAGAGGGGACTTTAAGACGGATGTTTCGGGTGGATAGCCAAACCTTATCTCCAGGTGCGTACAAAGGGGAAGGGATTCTTCTTTGATCCGCGAACCTTTTCTGGACCAGGGAACTTTTTTCCAGATTGACGACCGTGGCGTGCCAGATGGCCGACATGTGAGCAGCTTGGTCGTTGGCGGAAGTTCAGTGGTTTTCTTGACTCCAGGATGCCCGGCCTGCTTGGAGCTGTGGGACTGAACTAAAATGGAATGACGGAGTTCAGGGGGAACAAAGGCAACACCAGGAGGGGTTCCTACAGGAGCAGAAGGTTGAACAGACAATAACTGGCAGGCCAAGGATGGAAATGGACTCTGGTTCGATGGAAGCGAGATCTTCAATGAGAAAACTTCTGGAAAGAGCGTCTGCCTTCCTGTTTCTAACACCAGGCCGAAAAGTAAGTATGAAATTAAAACGGCAGAAGAATAGTGCCCACCTGGCCTGACGAGGGTTGAGGCGTTTGAGTGATTGGATATATTCAAGATTTTTATGGTCTGTAAAGATGGTCACAGGGATAGAAGAACCTTCCAACAAATGTCTCCATTCTTCTAGGGCGAGTTTTACGGCCAGCAACTCTCGATTTCCAACATCATAATTTTGTTCGGAAGAGGTGAATTTCTTAGAGAAGAAAGCACAAGGATGAAGCTTCCCATCAGTAGACGCTCTTTGGGACAAAATTGCTCCGGCACCGACATCTGAGGCATCGACTTCAATAAAAAAGGGCTGGAATGGTTCAGGGTGTCGAAGAATGGGGGCAGAAGAAAACGAAGTTTTAAGATCCTTGAATGCTTCCAAAGCTAAAGGTGGCCATTGCTGAGGTTTACCCCCTTTTTTGATAAGTGAAAGAATGGGAGCAATTTTGGAAGAAAACCCCTTGATAAATTGTCTATAGTAATTCGCAAAACCAATAAATCTTTGGATGGCTTTAACACTGGTGGGGAGAGGCCAGTCCAGGATAGCGGAGATCTTGGCAGGATCCATTCTAAAACCCTGTTGAGAGATGATGTACCCAAGGAAAGAGATGGACGATACTTCAAAGGAACATTTTTCCAATTTAGCAAATAAGTTATTTTTCCGCAGACGGGAAAGGACTTCTTGGACTTGAAGACGATGCTCAGCAAGATTTTTGGAAAAAATAAGGATATCGTCCAAGTACACCACCACGTACTGGCCCAGTAAGTCTCTGAAAATGTCATTTACGAATTCTTGGAAGACCGCGGGAGCGTTACAGAGACCGAATGGCATCACCAGATATTCGTAATGCCCGTCCCGGGTGTTGAATGCGGTCTTCCATTCATCTCCTTCTCTGATCCGGATTAAATTATACGCCCCACGGAGATCTAACTTGGTGAAAAGACAAGCCCCTTTGAGTTGGTCGAACAGCTTGGAGATGAGAGGAAGGGGGTAACGATTCTTAATCGTGATTTTATTCAGACCTCTATAATCAATGCAGGGCCGCAAACCTCCATCTTTTTTCTCTACAAAGAAGAAGCCGGCTCCAGCCGGGGAAGAAGAAGGACAAATAAAGCCTCTTTGCAGATTCTCTTGAATGTACTCCTTCATGGCACAGGTTTCAGAAGGAGACAGTGGATAGATGCGACCCCTGGGAGGCATGGTTCCAGGAAGAAGTTCGATGGGGCAATCATAAGGACGATGGGGAGGCAGGACTTCGGCAGACTTTTTATTGAAGACATCAGAGAAGGCTTGATAAACAGAGGGCAAAGAAGAATTGGAAGACACAGATGAAACTTTAATAATAGATTTGGTAGGTAAACAGTTCTGTTGGCAAAAGGAACTCCAGCGGGAGATCTGAGAAGAAGTCCAATTGATTACAGGGTTATGAATATTCAGCCAGGGCAGACCAAGTACAATGGGAGTAGAAGGACAATCGATTAGGAGGAAGGACAATCTTTCAAGGTGCATAGATCCCACAATAACTGAAAGTTCATCGGTGGAGTGGGAAATTGTAGCGGAGGATAGTGGACGATCGTCAATCGCCAATGCTCGAAGAGGAACAGCCAGAGATTGCAGAGGAATGGAATGGCTTTCTGCGAAGACCTTATCGATGAAATTCCCAGCTGCGCCGGAGTCTAGGAAAGCCTCAGAAGAAATCGTCTGGGTTCCAAAACGAAACTGCACAGGAAGGAGGAAGCGTTGAGCAGAAGAATGGGGAGAGGGACCAATTCCACCCAGGTAAGTCTCCCCAGTCTTACCTAGGTGTTGGCGTTTCCCGGCTTCACTGGACACTCATAGGCGAAGTGGGATTTTCCACCACAGTAAAGGCAAAGTCTAGCAGCCCTTCTCCGAAGCTTTTCCTGTTCGGTCAGATGAGCCCGTCCGATCTGCATTGGTTCTTCCGAAGGCAGGGAAGAAGAGGCAGGAACCGCAGGATTTGGAGAAGACAAGGTGGAAGCCGGGTAGAGGAGGAAGGGTCTTTGAAAACGAGGAGCCAGAGTAGGTTGGAACTTGTGGAATCTTTTGGTTGGGGAGCGCTCTCTGTCGAGTTCAGCTTGAAACTCCCTCTGCCGAGTATCTACCTTTATGGACAGGGTGACTAGATCTTCCCAACGGGATGGAATTTCCCTGGACACCAGATCAGACTTTATACGTATTGCCAGGCCATTGTAAAAGGCAGCGTGATACCCGTCGTTGTTCCACGAAGTCTCTGCAACCAGGGTGCGGAACTCAATGGCGTACTCCGAGACTGAGCGAGTTCCCTGTTGAAGATGGAACAGGCGTGCAGAGGCAGCAGTGGCACGACCCGGAGCATCAAAGACCACTCGAAGTTCCCGGACGAAGGCTCGGGCATTATCGATAATGGGATCCTCCTTTTCCCATAGAGGCGAAGCCCACTCCAATGCCTTCCCTTGCAGACGGGAGAATATGAAGCCCACCTTGGCTCGTTCAGACAGGAATTGGCTGGGTGCGAGTGCAAAGTGGACCTCGCACTGGTTAATAAACCCACGGCAGGCTGTAGGATCACCACTGTAGAGTGGGGGAGCCGGAATGCGGGGTTCGGTGGGGTGAAGCGGAGCCACAGGTACAGGTGCAGGAATGGGATCGGCAGGTGTTAGCGCCGACAGCTTAGCAAGAATGGTTTCCAAAGCCTGACCAAAGTGAGATTGTTGTACCTCATAGGACTGCATGCGGGATGCCAGACCACGAAGCGCCCCACCGACATCAGGCGGCGCAGGATTCTCCTCCGACGGGTCCATGGCCCAATTATAATGTAAGGCCAAAGGCCTCAGGAGTAGTGAGGACCAAGGGAGGAAAATAACAATGTCCAAGTTCGCAGTACAGTAGAGGATGAGACAGAAAAATGGTCAAAAACATGCAACAAGATCAGTCCAGGCAGAAGAGGTTCAAGGTCGAGAATTCCAGGCAAGGGTCGGTACACAATAGACAAGAAGTTCGCAATGAATCACACCCAGGAGTAGTAAACTAAACCTATAATTGGGCACTGATGACTGTCCGGAGTTCCCTTATAAAGGCCCAGGTTTGGCGCTAATTTTGGACGCATCGGCGTCATGACGTATGCGCGGACGCGCTGACGTCAGCGACTGACGCGCTGACGTGTGCGACGGACGCCGGCGCCCATTATTGACGCCGACGCCCATTCCGTCGCCGGCGACCAATCTGAGTGTGGGAAGAGGTCGACATCATCCGTCTGCGTCCGTGAGGAACCAGGGAGCCACCATCTTGGACGCCATCTTGGTTATCCAGCTCAGATTCCATTACAGAAGCGTAAAAATTCCCAGGGGTCAAAAGTAAGGATTTGCTTGTTTGTGAAAATTCTCATTCATCCAAGTCATAATATATCTGTAGAAATAAGTCAAATCAACTGGACTTGCTGTGTTTTTTCCTTGAAGACATTTCACCAACTGGCTTTCTCAATTCAGAAACTGTACTGACCAGCACAAGAAAACAACTAATGTGGTTTTTATGGGATTATACTTTTCTATTACCCAAGGGATGTACAGTCTTAGAGCATTTTGGTTGTTGTTTTTAAAAGCAATGCATCCTGTTTTGTAAGGTCTCGGTATAAAAACATGCAGATACATTAGGAAGGTTATTTATCAAAATCCGAATGCATCTCACTATTTTTGGAAAGTCACTCTGACCAAATATGCACAGACTTTCCCCCCCTATTTATCATTACATTTTCCAGAAAAATTATTGTGCAGGAAAAGTCTCGATAAAATGAGGAAAAAATATGAATCCACAACTTTTTTGGATTTGACACCAGAATACCATGACTTTTTCGGATTTGACTCCCGAATCTTGCGACTTTGTCAGAAACCCATTGCAAATTAGCATATCATCAGGACATCTGCCATTTTGGAGTATAGTTGGAGTACTTTTTTTATTCGGACTTTTATAACCAACGGGGTTTAATGTATCACGAAAAATTTGATGATTTTTTTTCCCCCTTCAAACGTCCAACCAGAAACAATTGGACTTTGATAAATAACCCCCTAGGTGTAATCTCACTATTTATGGCTAAGGAAAATAAAATATATGTATATATGTAATAATTGTGGTATGCCATGTAAAGAAAAGAACATTGGGGGAAGAACAGTGTATTTTTTTTTTTCCAAATCTGAACTTCATGGTCTCGTCTGTGTTTCACAATGTTTGACATTCAGAAAAAATTAAGTAGAGAGAAAAATGATGGTACGGTTTTGCCTTGAGAACCTCAGTCAGCTTTTCATTTATTCATAGATGAGCATATTATAATTCAATTTGTAAAGAATGTCAGATAGTTTTTGCTTAATATAGAAGTCTCATTTCATATCTGTGAGCTTCACAACCGGGGGAATGAGAATAATCTCATCTTCTCAATGCTTTAAAGGTATTCTAACAAAAAAAAAGAGAGAAAGAAAGAAAAAATAGAAAAAAGTTACAATGTCGATAAAAACAAAATGCTTCAGAAAAAAGACCCCAATAAACGGTAAGGGTTTCACTGGTTTGTATCAAATTTCCTTTTAAATTATATTAATGCCCTAATTTCAAAGCCATAAAGGAACTGTATACACACAAAACACCTTTGCAAAAAAAATGAGCACCATAAAAAGGTTTGTTTTGAAAATGCATTCTGCCTATACTTTCAATTCAAATACTTTCCTACATTTTGTCATTGTACTAATCGAAACATATTTTATTTTCCACTAAGGCTCCTCTCTGCTCTCCCTTTATGAACTTTAAAAATAGTTCCATAAAAAACCCTCCCTTTTCCTAAACAGTAGCCTTTGAGCAGTTCATTGTCAGAGGGCTTCTCAGTGGACAGGTAATTTGTTTATCAGCTTCTCCTCTGCTCACCAGAACCAGGAAGCAACAGGAATTGCTAAAAGTGAACCTGGTTTAATTTACTTGTTCATTGCCAAAAATAATAACAATTAATTAAAAGAATAAGCAAAAATATTGCTCAGCACAAGTCCTATTCATTGAACTGACTAGTAAATTTAAATGCCTATTTATCTAAATTTGGATTTAAGTAATTTTAGAAAATTTAATTTGAATATATTCACCATTTTTTTGGAAAAAAAACCCCAAAACAAATGTTAACTCATTTATTAAGAAATCCTAATATAAAAAATTGAATGAATAAAATTTTGGAAATAATTTAAATACCCCAATGTTTTAGTGAGTTTACAAGCTCAACAAACTACAAACAAGAAGAAGAACAGCAAGCCTATTTTTAAATGATTTGGTGTATATACTTGGGGTACAATCTATAAAATTATACGATGAATAGCTGATGTTGCAGCTTTTGTAGTAGTGCTTTTTTAATGTGTAAACAGATATTTGTGTTTTGGAGTCCTCCAGACTTGAGAATGATTGTTGTACTGCAGTTTATGGCTCTTTGCTTGGCTCTGGTCTCCACCTTGTTCCTGATCGTGGCCACTTGGACAGACTGCTGGATGGTTAATGCCGACGACAGCTTAGAGGTGAGAATAATGCAGAATTCTGGTTTAGAATATCTATGAACAGGCCAAAAACATATTTTTCTTTTAGGGCCATTGCACATAGGGAGATTTTCAGGGTATGGTTAAATCCTCTTTATTGCTGAAAACCTACAAAAGTTTCTCTTCGTTCAAAAGCAGGGTCGGGTAAAATTACAGAAATTGCAGGTGTTTGGGCTCAAAGCCCAGTCTAAATTAGGAAATTCACCCAGGATTTCCCTAAACAGGGCCGGATTTACATAGCGGCCGCCCCTAGGCCCGCTGCTGTTTGTCACCCCTGTCCCCTCCCCTTCCTTTGTGTACATGCACAAATTTTCATCATCAGATTGGGAGCACTGGGGATTGGCGCATGGGAAATTTAAAAAACTATCTCATGCTCAGCCCCAGATTTTCCGAACCAATGCGGGTGTGGTTGGGCTTCATGCTCCAGGCTTTGGTGGCCTTTCCTCAAATTCGGGCCTGTCCTTAAATATTGCACATGTTGGAAAAGCACAACCAATCTTAAATAGGCCACCAAAGTATAGTGATCCAAATTGTTAAAAGTTTCCTTGTCCAGAAAGCTTTAGGCATTCCGGATAACAGGTCCCATATCTGTATTAACTACAGTATATATAGTGGTTGTGCCCCATTTACTTACGCTTTCTTGCCAGTCATACATTTCAGCTCTGATCTTGCCTACTTTGAGAATGTGATCATTGTCCAAAATTTCGGACTGGATACAACAGTTGATTCTAGTAAACATTTCCTTTTTTTCTGGAAGCCCAGAGTGTCAGGAGCACCCGATGGTACTCCCGTCTCTGGCGGCGCCACATCCAAGATGTCCGTGGCCCACAACCCACGCGGGTTGACATCACGCACCCAGAGCGAAAATTTAAAATAAAAGGACTTCCAGGTCATGGGTAGTGATGGGCGAATTTCTCTCGTGAAACGCAAAATTTTGAAGCCGGCGTCCAAATATTTTTGGCGGCAATTCGACACTGGCGACAATAATGACGCCCATTAAAGTCAATTTTCGCCGGCGAATTTTCGTGACAATTTTGTGAACTTATGCGGCGCCGAAACGTGAAAATTCGTTGCGAATTCGCACCTGGTGAATAAATTCGCCCATCACTAGTCATGGGTTCAATGGAATGATTATAGGATTTCTTTTAAGCATTCCTGGTTGTTCCTAAATTTGTATTGATTTTATTCATGGACTTTTGACCCTGCCTGAACCTTGACTTTGACATTTATCTGCCTGCCTATTGAACTACTCCCTGGATTTGACTACGCTTATTCCTGATTCTGTTACTGCGAACTTGGACTTTTACTCGAAGCTTCTTCATTGGTCTGGACTTCCCCTCCTGGGAGCCGATAGGCCCCTGACACATAGTCCCTAATTAGAGAAGGAATTGTAGATTTAAGGGACCATTTATCAAAGGTTTTGAGGCTAATTTTATTTTCTTTCTACCAAAAAATGTGCTTTTCTATGACAGATTTTTCTATTTATTATTTTTTCTCATGTTTTCTCGTCTATATTTCAGAGCTGCTGAGATCCATTCAAAACAATGAGCACATCATCATTGTTTGAATTGAACATTTTGATCACTGCACTTCAAAAAATTCCTGTTAGTAAATTGTCACATTAATCTGTTCTAATACACGTCAGTTTATTCGAATCTGTTCAATTGCTTTGAACTGTCAAACACATTCATATTCAGTGCGGTCTTAGTGCCCAGAACAAAACTCAGATTACAGAAATACAGCATAAAATTCTATTTCAGAAATTAGCAGTTGTTTAGAACATCATGTTTTGGCAATAACGGGGCTGTCTTTTCTGAATATGTAAATCATTTATTGCTCTTCAAATTCCTATTTTTTCAGGTCAGCCAGAAATGTCGTGGTCTGTGGTGGGAATGTGTGACCAATACACAGGATGGGATAAAAACATGTGACCAATACGATTCTATTTTAGCGGAGCATCCATGTAAGTTTTTAAGAGTCAATGTATTTGCTTATTATCTTGCATGTTCCCCTGGTGCTATGTTAGTTTATATGTGGATGTCATACAATGGGAAAAGTTTTATTCTACATATGTCCTACAAGTATCATTAATATGAAATGTGCATTAAACTTTTCAACGTTTCCAAAGCTGAAATGCAAAATGTTCCTCAACTTCACAGAATATGAATTATTATGGGTTACTTTCCAGTAGGTTTTCCCCTTGATAATCCACCCACTTTCTCTGCAATGGAAAAATGAACAACAAAATGGCTGAGACACTCAATATTTATATTAATATGATCTCAAATATAAACGTGACAAGGCATAGTAAACTGTTTAGTTAGCTCCATAACAGCATAGTATATTAAAGATATTTTGGAAGTGCACCCATACCAGACAAAATAAAAGAAACACAATGGTATAAATGTAAAAATCTCTTTCCCTCTGAAATCCTTGGGGGACTGTATAAGAGGCATAATAGACAAAGCTTGGGTCAACTTTACTTTTATTTCAGGGCTCTACTTTCTTTATAAATCCTGTACTGTATAACAGAAACAACTTTGGTTTCATGTACCACCTGCTGTAAAACCAGCAGATGAAATTAAACATAACATGCTTTCCAAAAGGAGTGATATGATCACTTTGTATGAAAGCCATGCACTAGACTCACTAATCCTAGAGTTCTTGGATTTTCTTCTACAAGTTTAGATTGTTGGTTTTTTAACTTTAGGGTTTAGTTCTCCTTTAAGCATGCAATACATTAGGTGCCGTTCAGCTGCATGCATGGGTGCAACATGCATAGGGAGCCCTGCAAGTAAAAAATCATAAACGCAGCCTAAATTAGTGGTTGGTGCAATGAATAAGTTGCAAAAAGTAGCAGGCATGGGAATGGTTATGAGGGCTACATACATACATAGGGAAATGGATATGGAAGGTTAGAAACCTGCAGCCCAGCCATAACATGAAAATGGTACCGTTATGTAGACCACCAGGGGATATTTTTAATACATATTATTAATATTATTATTGGTGGTGATGTTGTTATTACAATTTATACACTAACATATTCTGTTGTGTTGTACAGTAAACATACAAGAAAACATACAAAACAACCAATAACCAATAGGTAGAGGTAAAGAGGTCCCTGCCAATCTAAAAATGATACAATCATTTATTTTTTAGAAATAGCTGCCTTTAGATAAAAGATAAAATAATTCACACTCATTTCACAGGTTGGGTGAAAGACCCTGGTTAATAGTATCTTCTGTAATGTAAACAAACCATGTGCAGAATATCTGAATTCACAATATCTTTGTATATGACTATATATGTGTTGAAATATGATATAAAATGTTTAGTATTAATATTTAACAGATGCATTTTCAATCAAAATAATGACAATGGTTGCTACATATATATGATAAACATTACATGGAATCTTGGAGTAACCAAATGGTCTGGTTCCAAGTTCTATTTATGCATTTCTCATGTTTTCTATAGTGAAAATAGTACTTACAAGAGCCCTGATGATCACAGCAGATATACTGGCAAGCTTCGCTCTAATCATTCTGGTTCTAGGTCTTGATGCTGTCAAGTTCTTAAGATCAGAGCCACATATCAAGCTACGCATGTGTTACATGGCTGGATTCATTTTTGGCATTGGGGGTATGTGTATAATCTTGCTTTAATTTAACAGTACATGGCCACTAAAAAATCACCAATTTGCCTAAAAGTAATCCCTCACAACACCTCCTCTATAGCGGAGGTTGCACCTTGTATACGTTTTGAAACGTCAACATTGACATGAAATTTACACCAGATAGTAAGAAGAACCCAAGTAATCTACACATACAAAGAACTCAAAACAAGCAAATCCATAATTAAGTTATGTGTAGTTAAGTGGAATGACACAGGGAATAAATATTGAACACGTTTACTGAAATGTACTTAGTAGAAAGGCCTTTGTTGATAATGACAGCTTCAAGACACCTCCTGTATGGTGAAACTATTTCCATGAATTGCTCAGGTGTGATTTGGGCCCATTCTTCCACACAAACCAAATCTTAAAGGAGAAGGAAACCCTTTTGCAAAAAAACCTGTACCCCCCACCCCAGGTAGACCCCCTCCCTCCTCCATCCTATACTCCATACTTACCCCTTTGCACAGATTCTTCCAGCGGAGCTCCATGCATCCATCTTCCGCGTCCTCGGTAAGCTGACTGGGAGCTCGCCAATTTCTGTGTAATTCCGCATATGCACGGTTGTTGCAAACCGGCAAACCGCTCCAACTGAGCATGCAGTGTCGGACTGAGCCAGATCCGCTTCTCTGTGGTGCGACCCCACTTTGATGGGGGTCACGGTAAAATCAAAATACTGAGCGTGGTGCACTGCGCGCGCAATGGCGTCCACACGCACATGCCCAGCACTGCCGCATGTACACAAACACAGCGCATCCAAGTGGCAGGGGGGGACCTGAGCGGCAGGGAGGGCCGGCGGGGGGGTCCTGGGGCAGTAGCCTCGGAGGGCCCCAAGCCCCCCAATCCAGCCCTGTGCGCATGCGCAGAAATACTGATCTCCCAGTCAGCTTACAGAGGATACGGAAGATGGATGTGTGGGTTTTGATTTTGAGTTTTCTTGGCTGTTTACTCAGCCCTCGTTTCATCTTCAGCATCCTGGTATATGGCAGCAGATTCTTATCAAGAATGTCCCAGCACATTTTTCCTTTCTTCAATGATATGAAGTCTGCCAGTACCATATGCTGAAAAACATCCCCACACCATGATATTCCCACCTCCAAACTTCACTGTTGGTATGATGTTTTTGGGGTGATGAACAGTGCCATTTCTCCTTCAAACATGGTGTGTGCAATGATATTCAAAGAGTTACAATTTGGTTTCATTTGCATAGACTATATTCTCCCAGAATTTCATTGGCTTGTCTAAATGGTGTGCAGCAAACTTTAAACTAGCTTCAACATGCTTTTTCTTCAGCAGTGGAGTCTTGTTTCAAGTACCGGAGAACTTTGAGTCCCCAGTGCTCCTTAGTGATGTGGCTGGGCGGCATGCCGCCCCCAAAATGTTGCCGCCCTAGGCCTGGGCCAATGTGGCCTCGCCACAAATCTGGGCCTGCTTGCATGGTGAGAGTGCATATAGGCTATGTTGGTTGAGTGCATTATTTATTGTTTTCTTTAAAACAACAGCTAATTCAAGGTCTTTCTGGTGCTCTCTGCAAGTGATCCTTGGCTCTTGTTCAACACTTATTATTACTGATTATTCTTTTGACTCCTCTCTCAGAAATATTGCGAGAAACACCTGGTTGTGGCCGGTTTAAGGTGAAATTAAGTTCTTTCCACTTCCAGATTATGGTCCCAACTGTACTCACTGGAACAGTTGACAAAGGGCAATTCTGCTGTATTCATGTTGTGTGAATAAAGATTTTTTGCAGCAAAGCTCTGCGTTTACCTTGGACTGTTTCACCAACTATATCTTCAATTGAACGCTAGTACCTAAGGACGAGGTACAGAAACAGACCATACAGGTTAGAAAAAATTGAGGGGATAAGCACCACAGCCAGTGGAAACAAAAGAAGCATTCTGTACTCACTGGAACATTCAGAAGCTTATAAATACGTCTTAACCAATTCCATCAGTATGTTTTGCAAAAATAAAGCTGCAAAGGTCTTGCAAGAGCTCTTTGTTTTTACCCATCATGAGATGCTTCTTGTGTGATACCTTGGTAATGAGACCTTTTATAGGCCATCAATTAGGACTAAACCAGCTGATATTAATTTGTATAAATAGGCAGGATTACTTTTTTCAGCAGGTTTCTTACCCTTTCCATGCCTTTTCGCACCTCCTTTTCTTCATTTGAAACTTATTCCCTGTGTCATTCCACTTTATTACACATAACTTAATTTATGGACTTATTTGTTTTGAGTTCTTTGTATGTGTGGGTTACTTGGGTTGTTCAATAGCCACATTAGAAATACATTTACTGAGAAAACCGTTGACATTTCAATAGTATTTTCCCTGCTGTATATACTTTTCTGCCATATCTGAAATTTTAGTTCACAACTGCTACTATAATTGAGATTATAATCAAATCCAAGCATGGCCATCTCCGTGCAAATACATATTTTTTAAACATGGCCCAGAAACAATTACTAAGCATGAAACAGAACTTCAGAATTAACCAATACTTTTGTTTTTCAAAACAAAGTCCTATCTACCATAGATACAGCTATTATTGAAAGCAAATTTGCCTTTATTAATATGTATATAGGAATTTCCTCTAACTTCACCTACACACAGTTTTTATACTCATTTTTTTATATATTGTTTTATATATAAAATATATCAATGTTCAAACCTATTGACTTCAAAATTTCCAGACAGAGCCTCCTTCCTAAGCTAATTTGCCAATAAAGTTGCCTCAAATGGCGTTACCAGTGGGCTAATGGCACACAGAACCGGGCTGGGGAAATTTCAGTTGAATGCAATGGATGCAGTATATGTGGAACACCAGAGGAACATTTTTTAAGGACATGAATGCAGGAGCAGGCATTTTATGAAGATGTTGAACTGCCATAATAGTTAACAGGATCTGTGCAGCTATACACCAAATAAACTGCTCCCCCTTCATTGCACCACAGACAGGCATCCCTGCTGGCGACCCCTAGTTCCAAACCTCACCTTGCCTGCTAGGTGGTTCCTTAGCACCAGCCATTTGCAAAATCTGAGATAAAATAGCATTTTTTTGCAATGAATTTGTTCTTTCACAAGCATTTCTGTCTTTTGCTGTGAAACACACATTGTCCTTTTTGCTATTTTAATCAGGTATCCCAGGAATGATTGGCTCAGTGTGGTATGCAGTCGATGTCTATGTTGAGAGGGCAACCCTCGTATTACAGAATGTATTTCTTGGGATTCATTATGAATTTGGCTGGTCTTGCTGGCTGGGGATGGCTGGTTCTACTGGCTGTTTTTTGGCTTCAATAGTTCTTACTTGCTGTCTTTATATTTTTAGAGGTTAGTAAAGTTCTAACTTACATTGCAAAATCCTTTATTATTATTTTAGTTCTATAATATATTTGCTACTATATATAGCTCAAGCATATTCCTCAACACTGGACAACACTGATATAGATCAGTTATCATTATGAATCCTACTATTATTGTCATAGCTGCTATAAGTCAATTTGTGGTATCTTATATACAGTATACTTGACATTTACATTCCAATATACAGTAGATACATACTACACCTTTGATGCAGAATTTCTGCCATGTCAGTGCCTTGTTGCTCCTTTCCTTCATAGATCTTGGATCATATTCAAGGAACCAGCGATCCATTTATAAATATGGAAGAACTGCGACTGGCAAAATGTATGCCATGGACTCCAGAGTATGAGCAGGAAAAGCTGATCATCGGCACTAAGTCTACTAATGCAAACCTCCATTCTGTGTGTATATGTATATTTATATATATATATGCAATACCAGATGTGCACAAGTTGAAGGATGTAAATACAGAATTTTTGGTTGCCTGTATAGTTGTCTTTTATAGAGACTTAATATGAAAGTTTGTTAATATTGTATCTCGCTAAATGGAATGCTGTTGCTAATGTATATTCATCTAAATGTTCTGGTATTAAATATTATAAAAATGGACATACCACTGCACTTTACTAGAATGTTTTAGAAAAATATCTAGCTTTTTTCAAAATATCTAAGACACTTTCATTTAAAGTAGCTGAACAATTCAAGCACAGGCAGTAACCAATCAGAGACTTGAGGGGGGGCCACATGGGTAGTGATGGGCGAATTTATTCGCCAGGCGCGAATTCGCGGCGAATTTGCGCGATTCGCCGTCGGCGAATAAATTCGCGAAACGGGCGCGAAAATTTGCGGAAAAAAATTCGCCGGCGTCAAAAATTTTTTTTTCGAAAAACCGGACGCCGGCGCCAAAAACGGACGCCGGCGCAAAAAACGGGCGCCGGCGTCGGAAAAACGGGCGCCAGCGTAAAAAACGGGCACCGGCGTCAAAAACGAGACGCCGGCGCAGTTTCGCGAATTTTTCGCCGTTTCGCGAATTTCGCTCGAAATTCGCGAATTTTTCGGCGAAGCGAAACTGCACAAATTCGCCCATCACTACACATGGGTCATATCTGTTGCTTTTGAATCTGAGCTGAATGCTGAGGATCAATTGTAAACTTACTGAATAGTTATGTCCCATGTGCCCCCCCCCTTAAGTCGCTGACTAACTCAGAGTTAGAGAGCTGAAAAGCAGGAAGTAGTATTCTGGCTATTATGTTACACATCCAGTCACTCCAGCCTTTATACATTACATTTTTGCCTAACCAACTATATTAGAAACATTTTTTAATTTGCTCAGCCTATTTATTTACACAGTTTTTATTTTTACAATGAACTGTTCCTTTAAAGCACCACTAAACATTTCTTTATATTTGCCCGATGGATTTGTCAAATGGAATACTGATTTTTTTTATTTTCTTTGCATTTTATATTGGTTTTAATTTATTTTCCCAAAAGTCTATGCAAGTATTACTGACTTGCAGTGCTGCCTAAGCTTCCACTGTTTCTCAGACTGGCCATAACTTTCCTTATTACCTCCCATATAAAGTTCTAATCCCCTAAAAAAAAAAGCCAAAGGGAGCATGGCCTGATACCATTTGAGGTGTGGCTAATAAAACAAGGCTATAATGGGATCTCTCCATAGCAACAGCATGGTTTTCTCATAGCACAAGAACAATATCACATAACTATGCTACAGTTATAATTCCTAGTACTAAAAATAATTCTTCATGTAAATTTGAGATACAATGGCTTTTTAATAGTTAAGGAGGCAAATTTTTTCGACAGACATGGATTTGCAGCGAATATCTGTATTTTTCTGCCCTCGCGAAAATTCAACGCAACAAGAAAAAATTTGTTGTGCATCAAAATTATTTGGATGTCCATTTACTTTAATGCCTTTGGACAAAATAGTCGTGCATATAAAAATTGTCACGTGTCAAAATGATTTTGATGCCCATTGACTTCAGCGCATTTCGCAAATTTTTTCACTGTTTCACAAATTGTGTTGCTGTATCTATAGCATACCAGAAGACAGCAGTTCCCGCAGAAAACCCTTCATTGAAATAATCTACATAATGGTGCTGAAAGAGCCATAAAGTCATTGAGGTATATAAAAATAAAGTAGGGTATAATCTGATAATTCTATACTAAATTCTAATTCTATACTAAAATAGACAGTTTGTGTTAAAACAGAGGAATTTGGGGTCATTAAAGAAAACAGCGTATAGAATAGTCAACCAATGTTTGTTTGCCAACAACATCCTGAAGTATACAAAGATAAATATGAGCATGCATGTGCTGCTTTGCATTCTTTGAAAGAGTTCACAATACAAGTATGGGATCCATTTTCCGGAAACCTGTTATCCAGAAAGTGCCGAATCAACCCTTCCCGTGTCTGAGAAGGCAGCAAGTGGGTTAAATTGTTCCAAATCGACTGGTTCTATTTCTCAGCATTGTCTTGGGGACTGAATGACCAAATATCCTTCAGATTGAAGTTTATCTCTCAGCTGGAAGTCTTTGACATTTCCAACCACTGAATTCTCTGGAAGCTAATCCCTGGCAATTATAGTAATTTTCTTCAAAAGAATATTTTCTTTTGTGTTTGAGGAAATCTCTGAGAAGGTTTGTTATAAATGGAAATATATTGAGTCGGTTTATTAGGGAAGAATGTTGTTTTCTTTAATTTTGCAATTAATAATATTGCCCGGTGGCCTAAAAACATAATAAAAAACAATACAGGTAGGGGCAGATGTATCAAGGGTCGAATTTCGAGGGGTTAAATCCCTCGAAATTCGACTGGGGAATAGAATTGAATAGGCAATTCGGGCGAATTTACACGCCGGCGAATAGTCGAATGGGCGAATAGTCACACAATCGAATATTCGATCGAAGGATTTTCATTAGATCGAATGATGGATCGAATGCCTTTTTATTCAATCAAAAACTTAGAAAACAAGCCTATGGGACTTTCCCATAGGCTTTTAAAGCAATTAGGTAGGTTTTAGGTGGCGAAGTAGGCAGTCAAAGTATTTTTAAAAGAGACAATACTTCGACTATCGAATGGGCGAATAGTCGCAGCGTTTTTGCGCTTGATCTATTCAAATCATTCTACTCAGGCGAATTTACGCCAAATCGATAGTCGAGGAGCACAAAAAACTACTCGAAATTCGAGCTTTTTTCCTTCTATTCCTTCACTCGAACTTAGTGAATGGGCCCGTAATGTGTCAGTGAAACTGTGACAATGTTGTCCAGCAATATGTCTAAACTAGTGGTTCCCAAGTGTAAGCCCGTATCAGTGGTTTGGGGTCTAAGCCTAAAAGTAGATACTCCTGGAAGTTATGGAGATCAATCGGAGCTAAATTTGGGAGTGAACGCTTATTTGTCATTCTGTATATTGGTGGATCTATGGCTGAATTTCTGAAACAGAAAGATTATCTTACATCTGTAGGAGCAAAGGGTGACCCACATGTAAGTTTTAATCATGAAGGGGAGGCTCAAATCAAAGAAATGTCCAATAACTACTCAAAATGTTCTCTTACCTCCCAAGTTCCTAAACTAAGGAATTCAGCTTTAACGGGATGTTTACAATTATGGCCCTTCAAGCGAACATGCAACTTCTTAACTTATGTCTTTATTAATACAATAATATGTTGACTGTGCCATGGAGTAAGAATAACAGAATATTAAGGACTTGATGGTTCATGTAGTTGATTTATGGTCATTCTAATTTCTTGGGGTTAACATTGGATTTTGCAATGTGGCTGTTCCAGGGCTGAATATTCAGATGTACATCTCAGCATTTGGCTGACCAGACAAGTTTCAAGTCTTGGTCCTTGATATTATTTGTTTTTGAGTCCACCAGCAACTTCTCCTCTACATCTCATGCTATAATAAAACTGCTACCTCCAACTTCCTCTACCAAACAACCAGGAAACAACCCAGACTTCCCAGAGGTGGATTCAATAGGGAATATCATTAAAATGGAAAATAGAGAGACAATTAAATCAAGTTTGGGGCAGTAGGTTTGTGGGGATAGGATTTTGCATTTACTTGCCTATTCGGTGCATAAATCATGCACTCAGGGACATTTCAGGACATAAATCCCATTACGTGAGACCAAGTAATTTAGAATCTGTGGGCACTTCAATGTTATTGAGACAGGGAGCATTGTGTGGTTTGGCATCTGTCACACAAAGTAAAATGAAGTCTCTCTTGGATTTCTCCAAGGTTAATGTAAGGTGAATTTCCCTTTTGACTTAACAGCAAAAAAAAACTATTTTCTAAGCTTGCAAACCTTTTATTTGCCAACTCGTGACACGTTTCAAAGAGTATTACAGTCCCATGCAGTATAAAAAAATTCATTCCAATTGTTCAACTACTATGGTCTGTAACAAATTAAAATAAGAAATTCTTACCCTCCAGTAGTCTGTTGTGTTGCACAGAATAAAGGAGACAAATGAAGAGACAGATAAGACTTAGGATCTCAACTGATGAGCTGCCCATTCTACAGCAACTGGCACTCACATCTGAATTTACAAAATCTTCTCTTTACTAATAGATTGAAAGGAGAAAAAATGCAGCTTAGTGGCACTGAGTTCATGCTGAGTTTAGCACTTTCCCATTCAGTAGATTCTTATAACCTGTTCTTTTTCTGAAGGCAGAAGGCATGAGGTATATCTAAAAGTGGTAATAAAGTCCAGTAGAGAAGAGGTACCCTTAGAAAGAGTCACTCTCAGAGAGCTAGAGAGTGTGCAACCTTTCTTTTAATATAGTAGTTCTAAATGAAACCTGCCTGATTGTTAGTTGATTCAGAGGAAGACAAGAAAACCCCATCTGACTTCTCTCTCTTCAATCGGACTAGTCCCTGGATCAACTTGGACTATGAGCTATCTCCCATAACCCTGTATTCCCTCACTTGCTAAAAAGCCATCCAACCCCTTCTTAAAGCTATCTAACATATCAGCCTGTACAACTAATTCAGGGGGAGAATTCCACATCTTCACAGCTCTCACTGTAAAAAAAACCCTTCCGAATATTTAGGCAGAACCTCTTTTCTTCTAATCGGAATGGGTGACCTCACATCAGCTGGAAAGACCTACTGGTAAATAAAGGATTAGAGAGATTATTATATGATCCCCTTATATATTTATACATATTTGTACCATTACTTGGTTAATACATAAACATTTATATAAAATCATTAACATTTTACCCTATTAAATGCAGATGACAGTGATTTAAAACAACCTTCTGATTTATCAGCACTGGCTTTATTTCTGGTAGGCTTTCACTGACAGGCAGACAGTCCTCAGTGTCAGTCAACTCCCGCACATTAAACCACAATAGAAATTGGCATCACTATCAGATTATACAATGAGAGTAGTTAGTTCTCCATGCCAAACTCTCCCCCCCCCCCCAAAGCTCTGTGGATACAGATATGCCAGGCACAATTAATCTAATAAGGTGGAGGAGCTTTACGATGCAGTCATCTTAAATAACTTGACAATTTAATTTATAATGTCCCCAAGTCCCCCTTTGCTGGTTTCATTATTTCATTTCCATAAAGCTAGGTACAGAAATAAGAATATGGAAGAAGGTAAATTGTGGTGGCCATAATGATGCTAGAAGTTTGGATTGAAAATATTGCTTTTTTTTAAAAAAAAATTTGTCCTGTTATAAGGCTCACCCTGCTTTACACATTCCATGAATAATTCTAAGACGTTTATAGGGGAATGTAATAAAAGTCGCAAAGAGTTTGCACCAATAAGACTAAAAATCCACATCGCGCAATGTAATATTGTTCGTTAAACTGTTATTGCATTGCGAATTTTAATTGCGCATTGCGAATTTTAATTGCGCACTCATAAGAAGTGCTTGAAGGTGTCGTAATCTTTTGGAGCAAACATAACGACTTTTTCAGTAAGAAGTTTTATTACATTGACTGCGCATTGGCACAAACTATAAAATTCGCAAACAGTCTTTCACTGTCGGAAGTGGTTGCTAAACAGTTTCTGGGCTCGCAAAAGCTATATTAAATTCGCACAAAGCAAAATTTGTTCGCGCAAAGGCATAACTTTTCGCATTGCGAATAGTTTTTCTGTTAGCGATTTTTATTACATTCCCCCCCGATACATTTTTATGTTTAAACCCAGGGGCGGAACTGCAGGGGGTGCGAGCGGGCCAGGGCCCGCACCCCCTCAGGGCCCCCCGGCAGTCCATGCGCTGCGCAAATCCTGGCCAGTTCCGGGTTTATGGAGGGGGGCCCGGCTGCGCGTCCTGCGCCAGGGCCCGCCCCCCTCTAGTTCCGTTTCTGTTTAAACCATTAAAGTCTAAATCAGTTATTGACATACTGTAGGTGTTATTAAACAAACAGTTCTAAAGCAGGTGCCTCTCACTGATGAGTTGGTGCTGAAAGCTAAAACTGGAGACATGCCTATTAAACCAGTGATTGTGCTTACAGTTTATATTTGCAGCTGAACAATCTTTTTTTTGAATAATAAATGACAGCCAGGAGTGTTACTGACATACCGGTGTCTGGGGAAACAATGCCACCGTGTGGATGAAACACACAAATACAGGCGCTACACACTAAACAGCTGCTTGGCACTGAACCACGTTGAAAAGTAATACTCAGAAGTACATCACAACTGGGAAAATATAAATAAAACCCTGGGAAAATATACCACGTCACCCAAAAAAATTATTCCAAATCCTAGTTAGTCAAGCAAAATAAACTTTAATTACACTGTATAAATTATTTTAATCGTATCTCGGTCAGTCTGGGAATTCATAATTATAGCAAGGCAGGCATGAGCCATTTTGTGAACACTGTTATTAAGGCAAGTCTTGCATCATCCCAAAGTCTTGTTTGTGCACCAGAATGGGGGACCTGATGTCCTTCCCCATGCCCTGGCTACACAATTAAATGGTGAAGAGAACGTGGGAATGTGTGGAGAGCAGTGACATCTAGGAAGTGCTGAATGGAAAGTGAAAGTGATTGTTTGTCCCGCCTCTATGCCTAGGCATAGAGGAGGGGCAGACAATATTTGATTGACAGCTGAGATATTTAAATGAGCTTACAACAGCTATGAATGCTTTAATAAAAAAAAGAATTTGGATTTCATGTTTAATTTGAAAAGGACTTTTATTATACAGCTTTTTATGTCTGGGTGACAGGTCCACTTTAAGCCCGTTAAATTAACGGGCGCTAGACGGTCCGTGGGGCACATGCGCAGTAGCGCAATACCACGGACACAGGGACTGGACGCAGAGACACTTCAACTTTATTATATAGGATTACTAAGCTTACAATTTATTTACCAATGCAAGTGCAAGGGCGATCACACTAAAACAAAAGCATATTGAAGCTAAGGTCGTTAAAACTCAATCCTTATACGTCTGTATTGTTATCCTGAGGGCCCATACATTCCTCATGATGAATAATGCTTAAAGGAGAACTAAACCCTAAAAATGCACGTGGCTAAAAATGCCATGTTTTATATACTGAATTTATTGCACCAGCCTAAAGTTTCAGCTTCTCAATAGCAGCAATGATCCAGGACTTCAAACTTGTCACAGGGGGTCACCATCTTGGAAAGTGTCTGTGACACTCACATGCTCAGTGGGCTCTGATTGGCTGTTGAGAAGCTAAACTTAGGGGTTGTCATAAATTGTCAAGCAGAAAATTAAGTTAGTCTGTAATATAAGATGATGCTAAGGGGCGGAATATTAAATGCTGATGCTAGTTGCACTGACTTCTGTGCTGCCATGTAGTTATTGTCTGTATTAATTACTAATCAGACTTAAATTGTGACATTTCTATTCTATGTGTACTGTATATTGTGAGTGGCTCCCTAAGCTCAGTAAGTGACAGCAGCACAGAGCATGTGCAGTGAATCAGCAGAAAAGAAGATGGGGAGCTACTGGGGCATCTTTGGAGACACAGATCTTTACTGCTAAAGGACTGTGGTTGCCTTGGGCTGGTACAGGAGCCGAAAACATAATGTACAACATTTCTAGCTACTTCTTTAGTTTAACTTTCCTTGTCCTTTAAAGGAAACCAAAGTTCTGAAACAGCGAAAAGACCCAAAGCCACAAAAGGAGCCAAAGTTGAAGTCCTGAAGCCATAAAAAGGGCTGAAGTTGAAGTCCTGAAGCCATGAGTTCAGTTCTACTGAACACCAATGGTTTTTTTAAAAAAAT
The DNA here is from genome assembly GCA_038501925.1 of Xenopus petersii. Classification (NCBI taxonomy): domain Eukaryota; kingdom Metazoa; phylum Chordata; class Amphibia; order Anura; family Pipidae; genus Xenopus; species Xenopus petersii. The sequence goes on from CM076685.1 coordinate 84,959,088, forward strand.
ATTCTCTGGGGCCCTCCTTTTAAATTGTAAGGAGGAACCCTGATGTCAATGTTTCTTTAATTTATAAGGGGCCCTCACCATCAATAGCTTTTTATACTGTAACGCGAGTGTGGGGGGAGGGGTTACTGTTTTTAGTGTTGATATCTGTGTGGTCTTTTAAATGTGGTGTGGGAGGGATCTGTGGTAGGGCTTGGGGCCCAGAAAACGTTTTTGTATGGGGCCCCGTGATTTATAAAGGCAGCCTGTGTTGGAGAGTGCAGATTGGCCTGTGTTTATATGTGGGCCTATAATCAGATACATGTAGTATTAGCCTTATACTGATCAGAGAAACATCAGATGATTCTTCTAACTTCATTTACTAAGCAGAACAAAATCAGAATTAATCTTTTTATCTTTTAATGGCAGTTAGAAAATATGACCAGCACTGTTTTCTTATATCAGTTTGCAAGTGTCTTAAATGTCAAACAACTTGGAAACAAAAAAAAAATATAATATAATTTATGTGATAGCACACCCTGACTCCTGATTCAATGTAGCTCAGTCGCCACCCACCAAATACAGTGTATAAAAGCAGATGACCACAGGGACATGTCCCAAAAATATTTAATATGACTAAATAAAAGCTGCATTTACTATTGGCCCTTTAGGTTAGGTTTCCATAAAGATTTCATTTGGTTTAATTCACTGACATGGAATCATATGTGCCATGGGGGGGTATCTGACTAAAGGAATTATGCCATTTAATTAAGGAAAGGAATATGAATAAAAATAATGACAGCGCATGCTTTGGACTTTATACTGGTGCTGATACCAGATTGCACAAACAAAAGCTTAATGTTGACCCAATCAGGCTGGTTCAATAATTAACAATCAGTGTTTGCAGACATTAAGCCGGTCAAAAACACCCAAAACACTGATATGTGTATGTGGCATAACAATAAGGTGCTTATATGATCACTCACTGCACTTGCACAGTAATTCTGTTTCTATTGTCATAGTATTGCAGGCAGTGTAGATCGGAAGCTCTATGGTTCAGCAGGGCGTTGGCTTGTCCCTGGAGATAGTTTGCCTGCAGCTTTCAAGGACAAGTATGGCAGCTGATAAACACTTCTATGGCTAAAACATTTGCAAATCCAAGCAGTTTCCAGTAGAAATTCCAGATCCCAACTCGTTCACAAAAGCTGCTGGGGTGCTAGTCCCGAGATACTAGATTATGTCTGGGGGATGTAGGAGTCCTTGGTATGTGTTCCATGCCATAACCACGTGTAGCAAACTAATCAAACAAGTCTATTTCACAGAGCCAGTTGAATGGTTTTGTCTTGTGGGACAGACTGAAGATCACTTCTATTAGACCAAGGGGCATAAATGTTGACCAATGTACCCTTATGTCTCGCAGAATATTTTGATTTGCTTTAAATTGGGGGTAAATCTGAGCAAAATGGGTCTTTCAGACATTGTTCCAAAGAACAGGGTACTTTGATTAAAAAGCTGATTGGAGGGGAAAAAAATAAAGAAGTGCAAAAAATTATAGGCCAGTTAGTTAAAAATATCTCAATGCTTTACAATAACAACCAAAATCTGAAAGATATGGAAGAAAAGATAAAACTACCATTTAAATGGATAGAATAGCCAAAATGGCAAAGACTCCGCCAATGATCAGCTCCAGGAAGATCAAAGAAGGTGTAAAGTTACCGGTGATACTGTTACAATTAGAAGACTCCTATGTGAAGCCAAGCTATCGGCACGAAGCCACTGCAGGCAAGTCCCACAGTTGATAAAAAGATGTGCTGAAGAGCTTACAATTTGCCAAAGAACACTGACTGATGTAAAGAGAAATGCCACAACATTGTGGATTGATGAAAGCAAGATTGTTCTTTTTGGGTCCAGGGGCCACAGTTTGTCAGATGACCCCCAAACACTGAATTCAAGCCACAGTACAGTGTTAATACAGTAAAACATGGTGGCACAAGCATATGGGGATATTTCTCATACTATGGTGTATTTCACATACCAGGGATCATGGATCAGTTTCAATACATCAAAATACTTGAAGAGGCCATGTTGCCTTATGCCGAAGAGGTAATGCCCTTGAAATGAGTTTCAACAACCCCAAAGACACCAGTAAAGGAGCAACATCTTGGTTCCAAACCAACAAGGTTGATGTTATGAAGTGGCCAGCCCAATCCCGAGACCTTAATCCAATAGAAAACTTGTGGGTTGACATCAAAAATGCAGACATAATGTGGCCAAAAAAAGAGCTGTAAAGAACTGCACCATATACACCAGGGGTCCCCAAACTGAACCTGCGAGCCACATTTATATGTAAAATAAAGTTGGAGAGCACCACAACCTGGGGGCAAAAAGTTCCTGAGAGTAAAAATTAAAGCCTGTAATGGACTATTGCTAGCTGTGTGCGCACTTGCAACCTACAGGAGGTTCTGTTTGGCAGTACACGTGTTTTTTATGCAAAAAATTAAAAAAAAAAAAAAAACAACTACTTTGAGGCCACAAGGTCAGAGAGCAACATGTTCACGAGTCACAAGTTGGGGAACCACTGATCGACACTGTCTCATGCAGTCATCCCTCCTCCAATATGTACAATAACTACATGTGCAGGAAATAAGAAATTCATCGGTATATTGGCATGGTAAGGATTTGGGTGGTTATACATTAACAATTAGTTGCATAGACCACTTGGCAAGCTTTAAATCTACCACATCCAGACATTTTATGAAGGATGTTTTGGGAGCAGATGGGGAAGTGATTAAATCACTGCTCTCCAGAGTCTTTCCTCGATCTACTTAGAGAAAGAAACTCTGGGAGATCGGTATATCTGTGCATGTGCAGTTGGAGCAATTTGCCGGTTTACGACAACTGCGCATGCGCTGAAATTGCCGATCCCCCAGTCAGCTTAGGGAGGACCCGCAAGATGGATGCCATAAAGTCTGCTGCCAGAATCCTGCGATGAGGTGTAAATATAAAGTATGGGGCATTTAGCCTGGGAGGGGGAGGAGTCTACATGGAGCGGGGGGTACAAGGTTTCCTTCTCCTTTAAAAAAATATATCTGGTACTCGTACCAGATATGGTAAAGGATCATTGTAGGACCTTGCCCTTAATAAATGATCTAATGCAGAGCTATTGTGAAAATGTGCCTGAGATGTGTTACAGGTTACAAAAGTACATAATGAAAATGGAGTAAACATTTAAGGCAGGGCTCTGAATTCCTTATAAAAATGGGTACAGGTATATTAGTTATCTGGAAACCCATTATCCAGAAAGCTCCAAATTACAGAAAGGCCTTCCATAGACTGCATTAAAATCAAATAATCCAGATTTTTTTAAAAAAAAAAAAAAAAAAAAACTGATCCAAACAAAAAAAAAAAAAAAAGTATTAACCCTTACTGCAAGCAAAACCAGCCTATTGGGCCTATTTAATGTTTACATGATCTTCTAGTAGTAGACTTATGAAGATACAAATTACTGAAAGATCTATCCGGAAAACACCAGGTCCTGAGCACTCTGGATACAGGTCCTATACCTGTACAAAAGGGAATGATGCATATTTTCCAAGAGTTTAGACAGGAAATGCATGTTCTCCACAAATCATTCTGGTCTTCAAGCTGGGCTTAAAAAACAGTCCACCCATTTCTAATGTGGCTTTCAGATTGAGCTTTCCTGCTACTGCTTAAAGCATCCCCACATTCAGGGAGCCAGCCCGTGTTTTATAATCACTGCATAGTATGACTCAGACTGGAAGAGGAGTTTCATACAATATTTACAGCACCATATACAGTATAGCGAACCATACAAGAGTCATTTGGTGCAGGGGTTACGGTTTCAATTGATCCTTTCCTTTTTACAAGCTATACTTTTTTTGTTCAGCAGTTCTCCATTTGAAGGGTGGGAGGAAACTTGTATTGATAAGACTACACCCTTTAACTAGTTCCCAGACCTCTGTTATTAGAGTTAAAGCTAAAGTTAAAGATTACAATATTCAGGAAAGTCATTCCAGGGTCACATGAAAGAATCCTAGCCAGACACAAAATATGTGAAGACCTTTATTAACAGATGCTTGCAGTTTGACGACTTTTGAAAAGAAAATTAGGTGTACGCTTATTACAAATTAAAAATTAGGTTCTTAAAAATCTTAGTTTGACCAGATAGGAAACAATTTAAAAACCTTTGAAGGTACATTGAGAAAACATGTTTAAAAAATTCTCATTCCCAAAAGGAGCTTTTAGATAAAAAATAAAAACCATCTCTGCAGTTATCTATGCAGGATGACATTATCTGGTCAAGAGCAAAAAGCAAGCACTTAAGGTCTTCAGTTCCAATTCTTTGTTCATTTCTTATTGCTGGAATTTCTGTCTTGACATTTTTGATGACAAAAAACTGCAAGGGGGAAAAAAAAATGCATAAATTAGTACCATCAAAACAATTTCCTACTAAAATAAAAAAGTGCTCCAAAAAAGGCACCTAGGTGGTCAGAGCTTCACTGACAGACCACTTTATACTTCTGCTTGACTTGAGCAAACCATTACAACTTCTCTTCTATTTCTGCATTTGCAAAACATTCTGCGCAGTCATGAAATGTGATCCAGGTCTATATACGTCTGCACTAATGGCTTTATGGAGATGTTCCTTTCACTTTTCTGTTTATCATTCGCTTGATCCAAGTACCATTTCTCTCTTATATTATATATACACCGATTATGATCCTTTCCTGTAATCTGGATTCTACTAGTCCATTTTCAAAAGGTACTCCACTTTCCAAAAACCACCAGAGGCACAGTTTAAGGCTTCCTAGTTTTGAATGCATCTCCACTGAATTTAAAATAAGCATACTTGCAGAGCTACAGAGCCCTGAAATACAAAGAACATTTCCTATTCAGACTAGACAATATCTAGAAGTCAAAAATTCAACATGTTTAACAAAAATATGGTAACAGACTTCATGTCTGATCATTTATGGTAGTGCAGTCTTTGTGCTTTCAGTTCGTTCACTAACCCGGATGGTGGTAGAGTTGGTAAGCCGGTATTTACTCAGCCCCGCCCTGCTCAGCCTCGGGAGCGGACGTGTTCTCAGCTGATGTTTCGGCTGCCTTGGTCTCTTTACCATCTTGTGGTTTAGGGTTTTCTGGGCGTCTGCGTCTGTAGTTAAAGTTACGGCGGTACCGACGCTGAGGTGGCTGCTGACTCTGGGTTTCATCCCCCTGATTTTCCTTGTCCTCTTCATTTCCATCTTCTCTGGGTTGTCTCTGACGTGGTGGTCCCCTAGAATCATTTTTTTTATTTTTATAAATGACGACATGGTACAAACAAAGCCACACAAAAATCACTAGTTGATACTACTGCTTCAAGCAGCTTAACATGGGAGAAGGTCAAAACCATAGAGCCATTGGTTAATGACTACTAAAAGTTTTAGAATACCTGCGAAATTGCGGTCTGAAGCCTCTATACATATTCTGTCTCACAGGTCTGCCTTGTTCGCCTGCACCTTGGTTATCTGCTCCCTAGAGAAAGGGGGTTAAAAGAATCATGCTCAAGCGGAATCAGCAAAAAAACTATGAAGTATATACAGAGCGGTCATACAGTTAACCATCCAACTGCATTACTAGTCTATTTAGCCTTGTAGATGCTCAAATAAGCTTTTTTGGTGCTAACTTCAAAGTTCACACACACATTTCACTGAGGCATGAACACCTGTTCACCTGGAATCCCCAAAAGATAAGACAGAACAGTCCCAATAACGCAGCAACAAATGTGTCTGGCTTTAAGCTACTAAAACAAACTTCCATTCAGGAACATTAAAAAAAAAAAAAAAGTTTAAGTAATAAAAAGAATGCAGTAAAACTGAAAAATGAAGTGTTGTAAAGAAATTAATATAAGTACTGTTGCCCTGCATTGTTAAAACTGGTGTGTTTGCTTCAGAAATAGGGATGGGCGAATATTTTGACGCCCATAGACTTGTATGAGACGTGCGTAAAAAAAAAAAAAAAAAAAAAAAAAAAAAAAAAAAAAAAAAAAAAAAAGACACGCGACTAATTTCGCCATGCGACAAATGTTTTGACGCCCATAGACTTTAATGGGCGTCTGCAACATTTTGCGCAAATTTGTCGAAATTGGTCAAATTCGCCCATCCCTGTTCAGAAACACTACTACGGTTTATATAAACAAGCTGCTGTGTAGCCATGGGGGCAGCCATTCAAAGGAGAAAGGGCTCAGGTTACACAGCAGATTCTGTAGAACATAATGTTATCTACTATTTAACTTGTGCCATATAGCTTTTTTAAAGGTCTGCCATTGCTACACAGCAGCTTGTTTATATGAACTATAGTGAACTGTAGTGTTTCTGAAGCAAACAGCAGTTTTACCAGTGCAGGGCAACAGTACATAATATAATTTCTTTAAAAAAACACTTAATTTTTGGGTGTTACAGTTCCTTTAAGGTTTCATAAGCAAATTTTTAGCCTTGAACAGCTAGTAATAAAAACACAGATTAATACCTCAGCACTTTCTCCCTGAACAGGAGCATTGGAGTACTGTGGTCTGCGCCCATATGGCCTCCGTGAGTAGAATGGTGGGTAACGCCTTCTGGGGTATGGACGTTGTTGATTTGTACCCTCTCCTTCTGGTGCACTCTCATTCCCTTCTGCCTTTTCTCCACTCTCACTGTTTTGGTAGTTTTGCTGGTAGTTACGTGGAGGACCTCTGCGACGTGGATAGCGTCTGTAATTATTACGGTCTGCGGCATATTTGCTGCCTTGGACTGGAACACCCCCTGGACCAGTTACATTAGCTGCCTCTGCACCCTAAACAAAAGCAAGCATTAATATGGTTTCAAAGGACATTCTACTGTACAACCCTTAGTTATATGGTGGGAAATGTCTAAACTCTCAACCTGAATGGATGCAACTGTAACAAAAGTCTATATAAAAAAAGGAATTGAACTACAGTAACCAAAAATTACCAAGCTTAAATTATTTAATAAATCAACCATTAGTATAGGAGGTTATTTACCAGAACTATCATATGCAGTTTAGGATGGCTTAAGATATGAACCCAAGAAAAAAAACAAATGCACTATTTCTCATGGTCTTTGTGTAGAATTTCTAAGACCAGATAAGTCTTACCTTTTCACCCTCCACTACATCAAACTCAACAGTTTCACCATCCCCCACACTGCGAAGGTACTTCCTAGGGTTATTCTTCTTGATGGCAGTCTAGAAATTAATTTGAAAATAAATAAAAATCATTTGAGTGAATTTCAAAGAAATCTGTAGCAAAATTCCTTACCACCAAGGACCTATAAAACAATGTTTAAATCTGCTCTTACTGACAAAGTTTTTATGCCAATCGAAAACGGTATAGTCAAGAGATCCAATCAAACTCAGCGGGCCAGTAATTTGTCTTATAAGTATATGATACTTCATTACACCAAGGCAGTTCAGCTTAAGTATACTCAAAGCTAAATTTAAATACATGTTCTACACTGGATTGTCATCTACATTTGGTCTTGCAGCTATCTGTACATATCCATAGATTCAGAAGTAGAATACTTACTTGGTGTACAAACACATCTTCCTTGGTGTCATTCCTAAAAGGATGAAACAAAAATATGAATAATAAAGAGATGGTTGAAGCTATACACAGCACAATAACACTTTAAGCTACACTAAAGGCTGTACTGTTAATATACAAGTGTTAATTTATGTTAAGAGTTTAAATGCTAAAAAAAAAAAAAAAGACAAATAGGATTTGCATTTGACAAGCAATCAGTCTACTGTTGAGAAAAGTTTAGGCAAATGAGAAAAGATAACAGGCTGAATACACCAGCAGAGTACAATTGAATTTGTATTACTCATTTTTGTGTTACTGTTACTTTTAAATCATCAATAAAACCCACTGGGTGCAATTACTGGTTTTGCTACAATATATGCACTTCTACAACAGTGGTAGCTAAAAGACTTCATTGGCACAGGCATTTGGCACAGGCATTCATATTATTTAACATGTATGCAGTGCCTGTACTATGGCAGCTCCCACTAAATAAAATGGTTCTTAAATGGTTTTCATTCTACCCAACATTAATGCGAGAATTTACTTATACCCTAAAAATATACTTGCCAAACCACATTAAAGGGATACTGTCGTGGAAAAAAAATGTTTTTTACAAAATGTATCAGTTAATAGTGCTACTACAGCAGAATCCTGCATTGAAATCCGTTTTTCAAAACAAGAAATTGATTTTTTTATATTTAATTTTAAAATTTGCTACGGGGCTAGACATTTTGACACTTCCCAGCTGCCCTCAGGTCATGTGACTTGTGCTCTGATAAACTTCAGTCACACTTTACTGCTGCACTGCAAGTTGGAGTGATGTCATTACCCCTCCCTCCTACAAGCTGCTGTAATGTAAATAGAGCCTTGTCTGCTGAGCCTGTCAATTGAACAATAGGCAGGAATCATGATAAGCTCCCACTGACACCACTTCAGAAGGACTGAAATTAGATAGTCCTGTGATCACTGCCCCCACTTACGTTTCAAAAAAAAAAAAAAAAAAAAATATATATATATATCGTTCCCCCCTCCAAAGGAAAGCAGAGAACAAACTTACAGAACGGCAGGAGCTTTGATAGTGTCTGTGGGAGGAGGGGCTGCTAGTGCAGCTGTAGAGCAGGACGTAGGAAAGTGAAAGTAATTGCTTCCCTGCAAACCATGTGACCTCTCTCCTCCAAACATCACACACATGGGCAGAGAGGGGAGGGTACAGCTAGATTCTCATGTCGTAGTGCGACCTGGCTTTTCATTACAGAGTGGCTGCCTCCAAGCACACAGGTAATGTTGTACCTGCTGTTAGAGCAGCACAGGATGAATGTGTAATGAGCAGAAATGGAAGCCCCCATGACAAAATACAAACTAAAATAACTTATGCATGGATTTGTGGATTAACATTTTATTTGCCAGACAGTGTTTATGGATGTGTGTTTTTTATAAAAATGCAAAAAAAAAAAAAAAAAAGTTTAAAATGACGACAGATTCCCTTTAAGAACCTATGGGTTGTGCCATAAAAACCCCAAGTTGGAAAGTGTTAACAGAACACTTACTGTACTAAGGAACTTTATAGGGGAGGCAGAATCAACAACTCACCTGTTAATAAAGCCGTAACCATTGCGCACATTAAACCATTTGACTGTGCCCAAAACCTTGGTTGCTGAAAGAAAAATAAGTTACAAGTTTAGAGCTGAGTACAAAGTCAAACAAGCACAACTGTAACACGTAACACTTTCATATGAAGGATCACTTTGTTGCAGCACATCAGCAATAAAAAAAAATTGGGGTTTGGTCACAGGGTGACTGAAAAACAAACTCAGTTTCTTATGAAAACAAAGCAAACACTGCAAAATGGATATTTATAGTTGAGTTGTCATGAAACTGGAAGTCAAATTTTAAAGTGAAGATAATGTGAGTTTACATTAAACTAAAAGCCTCAAACAGCTAGTCATGTGCAGTTTGTTACAATCAGCCAGTGTGATATAAGTAAAGTTGCCACCTTTTCAGGAAAAAGATCCTGGCTTTCCTATATTTATCTTTTTTCTCTACTAATAACATTGGGATCAACAATCATTTTTACCAGCCAGGTGGCAGACCTAGCTATAAGCCAAATCAATGGATACTGCATGGAGTTCTAGTTCAATGGCACTGTCCCAGGCAAACTATACAGTAGTCACAGTGCAGATTGGATGGGGGACAAAACAAAGCCATGCAAGAAATGCCCTAATTCCATGCCTTTGGTAGAATCATTTTATAAGACTGTAATGGCACTAGGTGTGGGTATGCATAAGGAGCTTAAAGGGGAATTATCGTGAAAATTAAAATTTATATAAGATGCAGCATCCTGAAGTTTTCTAAATACATTAAATTAAAAATGTTGTACTGTTTCTGAAATCATCAAGTTTATATTCACTATCCCTCTCTCAGCACCTGTTTCTCTTCATTCTGTCTTCATGCAGCAGTTGGGTGTCATAGTTTTAGACCGTTAGATCCAATATATCTTTAGGGATGCACCGAATCCACTTTTTTTGGATTCAGCCGAACCCCTGAATCCTTCGTGAAAGATTCGGCCAAATACCGAAGCCCAATTTGCATATGCAAATTAGTGACAGGAAGGGAAAAAAATTGCTTCCTTGTCTTGTGACAAAAAGTCACGCAATTTCCCTCCCCTAATTTGCATATGCAAATTAGGATTCGGCCAAAAACGAATCCTGCTGAAAAGGCAGAATCCTGGATTTGGTGCATCCCTATATATCTTATAGGGGGGCTTATTCTGTCTAGAAGCTCTATTAGAGCTCATTCTATTTCAAATCACCTGAAATCCTGTATCTCTACATGCAGGATTTGTACAGGAATCAGTTGAGTGAGCTCTAATACATCTGCTAGGAAAGGAAGCCCCCCCCTATAAAGATATATTGGATCATTCATCTGACACCCAAGTTCTGCATGAAGACAGAATGAAGAGAAACAATTGCTGAGAGAGGGATAGTGAAGATAAAATTAACTATTCTTATTTCAGAATGGTGCAAAGTATTTAATTAATTGTATTTATAATTTTTTATTTCAGTATGATGAAGCTTATATTAAATTTTCATTTTTGCGATAGTTCCCCTTATACTACACAAAGGTAACTATAACGAAAAGGCAACAGACCACATATTTAAGGAAGGATTACATTAAAGGTTATCCAGCCTGCCCATAGGAAAGAGCTTCCCAAAGAGACCGGCTGTAAACAGGAATTGTAAGAATTGTGGGCGCTTTTCTGTGAAATCGGACGCATCCACTCTTGTTTCTTTTAAACTACAACTCCCAGAATGCCCCGTTAATTCAGACGGCCCCCACGCGCTGCTGCTACTACGGAAACGGAGTGCAGAGATACAATAAAATGGCTCTCGTGCACGTAGTGATAAAGCTCCTCCCGCTCGGGCCCAGTCTGTGTCAGCACCTCACTGTGGCACTACTACTACTATTCACACACCACGTGGCTGGAGCCGGGCCAAGCCGCAACCCAGTCAGGCAGAATATACCAAGGCCAAAGTCCCCTGTACAATTAAAGCCTCCCCTCAGTGGGTAGGTCACCCCAGCAGACGTGAGGCCGCGAGGAAAGCCGCGGCGGTTTACAATGAGGCGAGCGTGGCGGTGTAGGCCGCAGGCGGACATGTTCCAGGCCCTGTTCCTCTCAGGACACAGGAAGAGATGATGTCACGGCGCGCGGGGGGGGAGGGGTGACAAATCCGTCACTAACAACTCCGCGTGGCACCAGACTCCCACGTCGGTATAACCGCGGCCCCACCTCGTGTTAGCGCGAAAGCAAATAAAATCAATCACAAATAAGCAGGCGGCCCTATCACCGCGTGTGTGTAAAAATCTAGCCATCGCCTTAACCCGCCTAGTACAGTGGGTGCTGGGAGTTGTAGTTAAATTGAGCGTGACGCGCTAAATCCCTAGCCCAGCCGGTGTCTCTCCTCCCGCCAATTCGCTCACACTTACCGATGACCTTCTTCTCCCCCACGGTGGCCGCTGGTTCCTGTCCGGCCTTGCCCTCCAATGCGTCTGGCTGCTGCTCTTGTGTTTCAACCTCGCTGCTCATTGTGTCTTTGATGGTGTAAGTTTAGTTGACTTCGGAGGTGGTGACTCGGGCCGGCGGTTGGCTCGCTTTAACTTCCCCCCGGGGTGTTGATGGTAACTGAGGCCGGCGGTGGGGCTGCTGCCTTTCGTGCTCCCTACTGTCTGCTCTCCGCTCCCGCTACCGATCGAACTGCCTGGCAATGGCCTTACAGACGGGTTAATCATCGCAGACATCCCGCCCTGGCTATTATACTATTGGTCGATTGGCACGTCAGTCTCTGAGTTTACTAGACGCTCATATCGTTGTATGGTCGACGGGCTTGTCAATCATGAATCGATGCGCTCTGTTTGGATAGTTCCCTTCTGTGATCTTATTGGCTAAGGCAAATGTCAATAACAGGATTGGAGGGATTAGTCTCAGCCCCCTGCGTCTGCATTATTGAATAGGATAAAGGTGTTGAGGTGGAAGTGTGTGTCGGTTGATAGAAACAGGAATCCTCAATTGTTCATCAAGTGTAGGGGGTGGGGGCAGGTTAAATACAATAAGCAGTTGGGCAGGTACATACTAACTATCCAAACATAAAGAAATATAAGGTTTGTGGTGACATTAAAGGAGTGCGATCATCTGAAAACTGGATGTGACCAGTCTGATCATCAAATGTGATTTCCACAAACCTCAATCTATTATCCTTATGGAAGGGTTTCCCCCCCAATAAATAATTTCTGGCTTGGGTTGAGTTCAGCTGTTCCCAGTAGTCCAGTCTAAAGCCAAATCTTCGCTGCTGCGGGCGACTAACCTCCCCGAAATGCCTGCCCACCTGCATGAATGTGAATCACCGGTGGGATGTTATTCGCATCGATTCATTTTCCGAATTCGCTTGAAGTCTCCTTGCGAGGCAACTTCAGGCGACTTTAGAAAAAGAAGCAACGCAAATGCCACCCCACCGGTGATTCACATTCTTGCAGGTGGGAAGGCATTTCGGGGAGGTTAGTCGCCCGCAGCAGCGAAGATTTATCACTTGTCGACTAATCTCCCTGTGTGCCACCAGCCCACGAAGATGACTTCTGGTAATTTGTTTCAAGAATCAGAATGCAAACGGATAAACAAGGCTTTCAATTGTAATCACATTTCATAATAACATTAAACATATAATATTAGGGATGCTTCGAATCCACTATTTTGGATTTGGCCAAACCCCCGAATCCTTCACAAAAGATTCAGCCGAATACCGAATCCTAATTTTCATATGCAAATTAGGGGTGGGAAGGGGAAAACATGTTTTACTTCCTTGTTTTGTGACAAAAAGTCACGTGATTTCCCTCCCTGTCCCTAATATATATATGCAGATTTGGTTAGGCCAGGCAGAAGGATTCAGCCCAATCCGAATCCTGCTGAAAAAGGCCGAATCCCGAACCAATCGGTGCATCCCTATTTATAATGAATGACCATTGTTTCAGGAGACACAGCCAACAGTGCAGAGAACTATAAACACTCAGGCAAATACTGCTTTCAGTACACACTGGCAGCATACACAAATGGATCAAAGTTAAAAGTACAAACACAGACTGAGCAGGAATCAGAAGCAGTTTAAAAAAACTAAGCCAGAGACTGAATGGAGAAACTTTAGGAGACGATGTGCATAATAGATACATATTTAATTTGTATTGAAAAATGACCATAGTCCATCAAGTTCAACCCCTCCAAATGAAACCCAGTGCACATACATACACTCACATAAACTATATGTCGCTGTCTTAAATATATTGATAATGGGTTGAGTGCAGAGGACTCTTATGTTTGACTATATATATATATATATATATATATATATATATATATATATATATATATATATATATATATATATATAACAAACAAGGGAAAGTTGTGCTCACCACTATTTTTTAAAACCATTAGGCGGGGGTGCAATGAGGTTGTGACCACAAAATACATATAGTCAAATACAAGAGTCCTCTGCACTCAACCCATTATCAATATATTTAAGACAGTGACATTTTGTGCATACTGCTACTGAAAAATGCCTTACCCTTTAAACAAAACAGGGATTGTTTGTCCATATATTGCAATATATTTAAGCTGGCCAACTGCGTCAAAGTTATCCCATATCTGGCCAGTCCTACGCTCAATTTTATCTGATTCATTAAGAATTCTATTGCTTCATTATACATTTTACAAAGGGACTAGGTTTTACCTGCAACTTACTTGCTGCTTTCAAAGTAAACCCCCATACTTGGCTGCCCTTTGACTATATATATATATACAGGGCCGCCATCAGGGGGGGACAGGGGGGACAAGCGTACCGGGCCCGGGCATGAAGGGGGGCCCGGCAGCGCTGCATTTTTTGAAGATCCGGGCCCCCCTTACGAGCGCCCGAGCCGTACGTCTTGCCTCTGTGCTGCCGAATGCGGAAGTGCCGAAAAGCTGAAGCCGATGCACCGAAAAGACCCGAAGTCACGGAAAAAGCCGAAGTCACGAAGCGCCGAAAAGACCCGAAGTCACGAAAACAGCCGAAGCCGAAGTCCTGAAGCAGCGCAAAGACCCGAAGTCATGAAAACAGCCGAAGTCCTGAAGCAGCGCAAAGACCCGAAGTCACGAAAACAGCCGAAGTCCTGAAGCGGTGAAAAGACCCGAAGTCATGAAAGGAGGTGAAGTTGAAGTACTGAAGCCATGAGTTCAATTCTACTGAACACCAGTTTGTGTATTTTTTTTTTTTTAATCTCCTGGCCACCAATGTATTATTTTAATATTCTATAGGCCCCTGCAACCAATCTTTTTTTTTAAAACATGTTTTTTTGGGGCCCCAATTTTTTTTTTAACTCGTAAGGGGCCCCTGCCGCCAATGTTTTTTTTTTTTTTTTTTCAAATTTTTTTTTGGGGCCCCAATTTGTTTTTAACTTATAAGGGGGCCCCTGCCGCCAATGTTTTTTTTTTTTTCAAAAAATTGTTTTTTTTTTTAAATTTTTTTTTGGGGCCCCAATTTGTTTTTAACTTATAAGGGGGCCCCTGCCGCCAATGTTTTTTTTTTTTTTCAAAAATTTTTTTTTTTTTTAAATTTTTTTTTGGGGCCCCAATTTGTTTTTAACTTATAAGGGGGCCCCTGACGCCAATGTTTTGTTTTTTTTTTCAAAAAATTTTTTTTTTTTTTTTAAATTTTTTTTTGGGGCCCCAATTTGTTTTTAACTTATAAGGGGGCCCCTGCCACCAATGTTTGTTTATTTTTTAGTTTCTTTTACATTTTTTTTGTTGGGGCCCCAAGTTTTTTTTAACTTATAAGGGGGCCCCTGCCACCAATGTTTTTTTAAAAAAAAAAAATTTTAATTTTTTTTTTTGGGGCCCCAATTTTTTATAAGGGGGCCCTGACCATCAATAGCTTTTTACAACTTGTGTGGGGGGGGTTACTTTTTTAGCGCTGATGTCTGTGTGGTCTTTTAACTGCGATGTGGAGTGGGCGGGAAAGACGGAAGTAGATATCTCCGTGGTGCTCGCTCCTATAACCCGGGGCCGGTGCAGATTTCTCCTGATAGGAGCACCGGCCCTGGGTTTTTGGTAAGTCGCTACAATCACTTGGGGGTGCCTAACGTTTGGCACCCCCAAGTGTCTCCAGCCTTTCCTTCTCTTTTAAAGACATTAACAGAATCAGCCATCATAATATTGACCAGCAGAGCATTCCACAACCACTGCCCGTTGATCCCTTTTATGGGCAAGAAAATCCCCTACTCTCTGTCTATAATGTCCTCTAATGTACATGTAAAGAGTAATAATGGCCCCTCGCAAGCATCTCTTTCCAAGAAACAACCCTAACCTTGACAGTCTACCCTCATAATTTAAATCTTCCATCCCCTTTACCAGTTTAGTTGCACGTCTCTGAACTCTATGCAGCTAATTATTATCCTTCTTAAAGGGGTTATTCTGAGACTATTTGCAATTGGTTTTCATTTTTTATCATTTGTTATTTTTGAGTTGTTTAGCTTTTTATTCAGCAGCAATCCAGTTTGCAATTACAGAAATCCGATTGCTAGGGTTCAAATACCCTAGCTAATAGAGTCTGCACTCTGGTTGGGGTTTTTTTTTTTATAAAAAAAAATTGCCCCCTGCCAGCTAGATCACTCAAGGAGGGAGTGGCTATGTCAGTCAGAGCGCATGCACATAACCCAACTACTGTTTGGAGTTCTGGCTCTATTAGCCCGCACCTTTGGTTGGGGATAATATATTTTGCCCTTTAATATAGGTGCCCTTTAGAGTAAGGTCATACTGGGCGATTCGGGGAGATTAGTCACCTGGCGACTAATCGCCTCGTCTTTGCGGCGACCAATCTCCCTGATTGCCTTACCTCTGTCTTGCACCGGCTAAAATGAAAAGTCGCCTGCGGGATGGCACGCGCGTCGCTTCGTATTCCGAAGTCGCTCGAAGTTTCCTCGTGAGGCAACTTCGGGCGACTTCGGAATACAAAGCATCGCGTGTGCCATGCCGCAGGCATCTTTCATTTTAGCCGGCGCAAGACAGGTAAGGCATTCGGGGAGATTGGTCGCCGCAAAGATGAGGCGATTAGTCGCCAGGCGACGAAATCTCCCCGAATCGCCCAGTGTGAACTTACCCTTGAAGAGCCCAAAACTGCACTTTATACGCAAGGTGAGGCCTTACTAGAGACCTATAAAGAGGCAAAATTATGTTTTTATCCCTTGAATTAATGCTCTTTTTATGTAAGACAGATCTTTATTTGCTTTAGTGGCCACAGAATGACACTGCCCAGAATTAGACAACTTGTTATCTACAAAAATCCCTAGATCTTTCTCAGTTAAGGAAACTCCCAACACACTGCCATTTAGTGTATAACTTGCATTTATATTATTTCTACCAAGGTGCCTAACTTTGCACCTTTCAACACTGATCCTCATTTTCTATGTCCTAATTAACAAGTGCTGCCTGATAAGGCTGAGAGTAGGAAGTAGGCCAGAAATGTGCGACTTCCTGTCCAAAGCAAGTGTGTGACAAAAGACCCAGACCAGGATCAAGACAATACTTTTGCATTTATCTGCTTAGCTTCCCAGATTGGCAGTTTAACAATATACTCCATGCAAACATGAAATATCCTGAACTGAATTAATAGGCCTGCATAGTTTTGTAGTACAAATAGTACAATACAGTGCTTTCAATACCCACCAATTCATTCATAAACATGTAGCACATCACTCAGAACTCTACTCCAATTAGAGAATGAACCGTTGGCAACAATGTTCATGTTCTTTCAGTCAACAAACTTTAATGGGAAAGCAAATTTTATATGGCACTGTATCAAAAGCCTGGCCAAAGTATAACAAGATCACAAATTGTTGGAGCAAAGCTCTCAGTAGCACGAGTCCTGCAGCACTGGAATTTGTTTTATTTTTTATGAGTTTTATAACGAGTTAAGACGCCCTTTATTTATTTATTTGCTAAGGGAATAAATGGAGGACAATAATATTCAATATCATAAAGGACTACCATTTTTGTCTGTTTCCCCACACTTGAGAATAAGAAGTCATCATCCCAATCCATGTGTTGAAGAACAAATCCTAATATCTAGTCTAAAAGCAACTGGACTTTTTTTTTTTTCTTGACAGAGTTTTCTTCAATACGTTTCAGCACTCACCCGAGTGGCTTCTTCAGTTCAGCTGAGTGGTAGGAGTTGCCTGGCATTTAAACCCTTTATGCAAATACAGTTAGAGATATTCAATCATAGAGCTATTTACGTACAGCAGCTCAACCAATCAGCTGAATGAAAAAATTGCTTGGATGTTTGCTTGGTGAAACATTCCCAGGAATACTCAAAGTCCAGTTGCTTTAGACTGATTTCTACTAGATTGCAATTGGTTTTCATTTTTTATTACTTGTGTTTTTTGAGTTTAACTCTCCAGTTTGTAATTTCAGCAGTCTGGCTGCTAGGGTCCAAATTACCCTAGTAAAATGAATTGATTTGAATGAGAGACTGGAATATGCATAGGAGAGGGCCTGAATAATACAAATGAAATGAGTTATATAAAGCAGAAATTCATTTGTAGCCTTAAGGTGGCCATACACAGGCTGATAAAAGCTGCCGACAGACCGAGTCGGCAGCTTATTGGCCCGTGTGTGGGGCCCTCTGAGAGGCTTCCCCGATCAATATCTGTCCAAAAGTCAGCCAGATGTCGATCGGACAGGGTTAAAAATCCTGTTGGATCGCGGCCACATCTGTTTGTTGATGCGGTTCCGATCTGAACGCCTGTATTGCCGGCATTATGATCTGATCCTTGGGCCCTAGGGCCCATGATCAGATCAGCCTGATCTCAATTAGAGATGTCGCGAACTGTTCGCCGGCGAACTTGTTCGCGCGAACATCGGGTGTTCGCGCTCGCCGGAAGTTCGCGAACGTCGCGCGACGTTCGCCATTTTGGGTTCGCCATTGTTGGCGCTTTTTTTTGCCCTCTCACCCCAGACCAGCAGGTACATGGCAGCCAATCAGGAAGCTCTCCCTTGGACCACTCCCCTTCCCTATAAAAACCGAAGCCCTGCAGCTTTTTTTCACTCTGCCTGTGTGTGCTGAAGAGATAGTGTAGGGAGAGAGCTGCTGCCTGTTAGTGATTTCAGGGACAGTTGAAAGTTTGCTGGCTAGTAATCGTTTTGATACTGCTCTGTTATTGGAGGGACAGAAGTCTGCAGGGGTTTGAGGGACATTTAAGCTTAGGTAGCTTTGCTGGCTAGTAATCTACCTTCTACTGCAGTGCTCTGTATGTAGCTGCAGTGGGCAGCTGTCCTGCTTCTGATCTCATCTGCTGACTGCTGCAATAGCAATAGTCCTTGTAAGGACTGCTTTTATTTATTTTTTTGTTGTTTTACTACTACTACTACTACTACTACTACTACTACTACTACTACTACTATAAGAGCCCAGTGCTATTAGTCTAGCAGTGTTGGGGAGTGGGACTGGTGTGCTAATCTGCTGCTCCTAGTAGTTCAGCAGCACCAACTTTAATTTTTTTTTTTTAATATTCATTCTTTTTTTATTTAACTTTTTTTTTATTTTACTACCGCTGTAGTAGTGTATAAGTTGACCTTTTAGGCATTATTTGCCCTGTAGGCATTTTTTGCCCAGTGTGTTATTCAACCAACTGCTATCTAGCTGTGTGCCCGTGTTCACATTCTGTCTAAATATCCATAATATTACCGTCTCCAGAAAAAACACCGGAGTGACTTTTTTCAAGCAGCCATAATAAATTTTACGTAATCCGTATCCATCGCTGTAGTAGTGTATAAGTTGACCTTTTAGGCATTATTTGCCCTGTAGGCATTTTTTGCCCAGTGTGTTATTCAACCAACTGCTATCTAGCTGTGTGCCCGTGTTCACATTCTGTCTAAATATCCATAATATTACCGTCTCCAGAAAAAACACCGGAGTGACTTTTTTCAAGCAGCCATAATAAATTTTACGTAATCCGTATCCATCGCTGTAGTAGTGTATAAGTTGACCTTTTAGGCATTATTTGCCCTGTAGGCATTTTTTGCCCAGTGTGTTATTCAACCAACTGCTATCTAGCTGTGTGCCCGTGTTCACATTCTGTCTAAATATCCATAATATTACCGTCTCCAGAAAAAACACCGGAGTGACTTTTTTCAAGCAGCCATAATAAATTTTACGTAATCCGTATCCATCGCTGTAGTAGTGTATAAGTTGACCTTTTAGGCATTATTTGCCCTGTAGGCATTTTTTGCCCAGTGTGTTATTCAACCAACTGCTATCTAGCTGTGTGCCCGTGTTCACATTCTGTCTAAATATCCATAATATTACCGTCTCCAGAAAAAACACCGGAGTGACTTTTTTCAAGCAGCCATAATAAATTTTACGTAATCCGTATCCCTCGCTGTAGTAGTGTATAAGTTGACCTTGTAGGCATTATTTGCCCTGTAGGCATTTTTTGCCCAGTGTGTTATTCAACCAACTGCTATCTAGCTGTGTGCCCGTGTTCACATTCTGTCTAAATATCCATAATATTACCGTCTCCAGAAAAAACACCGGAGTGACTTTTTTTCAAGCAGCATTCTTATATTTTACGTAATCCGTATCCACCGCTGTGTATACGTTGACCTTGTAGGCATTATTTGCCCTGTAGGCATTTTTTGCCCAGTGTGTTATTCAACCAACTGCTATCTAGCTGTGTGCCCGTGTTCACATTCTGTCTAAATATCCATAATATTACCGTCTCCAGAAAAAACACCGGAGTGACTTTTTTTCAAGCAGCATTCTTATATTTTACGTAATCCGTATCCACCGCTGTGTATACGTTGACCTTGTAGGCATTATTTGCCCTGTAGGCATTTTTTGCCCAGTGTGTTATTCAACCAACTGCTATCTAGCTGTGTGCCCGTGTTCACATTCTGTCTAAATATCCATAATATTACCGTCTCCAGAAAAAACACCGGAGTGACTTTTTTTCAAGCAGCATTCTTATATTTTACGTAATCCGTATCCACCGCTGTGTATACGTTGACCTTGTAGGCATTATTTGCCCTGTAGGCATTTTTTGCCCAGTGTGTTATTCAACCAACTGCTATCTAGCTGTGTGACCGTGTTCACATTCTGTCTAAATATCCATAATATTACCGTCTCCAGAAAAAACACCGGAGTGACTTTTTTTCAAGCAGCATTCTTATATTTTACGTAATCCGTATCCACCGCTGTGTATACGTTGACCTTGTAGGCATTATTTGCCCTGTAGGCATTTTTTGCCCAGTGTGTTATTCAACCAACTGCTATCTAGCTGTGTGACCGTGTTCACATTCTGTCTAAATATCCATAATATTACCGTCTCCAGAAAAAACACCGGAGTGACTTTTTTTCAAGCAGCATTCTTATATTTTACGTAATCCGTATCCACCGCTGTGTATACGTTGACCTTGTAGGCATTATTTGCACAGTGTTTTCTTCAAACCGCCATCTAGCTGTGTGAGCTTGTTCACATTTTGTCTAAATATTGATAATATTATCGTCTCTAGAAAAACCACTTGAGTTACTTTTTTTCAAGCAGCATTCATATATTTTACGTAATCCGTATCCACCGCTGTAGTAGTGTATACGTTGATCTTGTAGGCATTATTTGCACACTGTTTTCTTCAAACTGCCATCTAGCTGTGTGTATTATCGTTTCCAGAAAAACCAACTGAGTTTTTGTTGTTGTTGTTTTTTTAAAAATAATGCCAGGCAAAGGCAGGCCGCCACGCAGAGGCCGTGCTAGGGGCCGTGCTGCTATGCAATCCTGTGGCCCTAGCAAATTGCCCAGTTTTAAAAAGCCAATGACCCTGAACTCCCAAAATGCTGAAGAGGTAGTTGACTGGCTTACACAGCACACCCCATCCTCTACCGTTTCTAACTTTACCACAACATCCTCCTCATCCTCCACTGCTATGGCCACCCCACGTAACACTTCCTCCACCACCGGTGCCCCATCTTCACTGGAGTCAGAGGAGTTATTTTCCCATGAGTTTCTTGAACTGAGTAATGCGCAACCATTATTGGCAGAAGAAGATGAAGGAGATGAGGACGTTACACCAGATTTAATTCTGGCAGAGAACACGACAGAGATGGACATAATGATGAGTGATGAGGAGGAGGAGGAGGTCCCCGCTGCTGCTTCCTTCTGTGATGTGTCAGAAGAAATTGATGCATCTGAGGAGAATGATGATGAGGAGATTGATGTTTTGTGGGTGCCTAGTAGAAGAGAGCAAGAGGAGGGTAGTTCAGATGGAGAGACGGAGAGTCAGAGAGGCAGTAGGAGAATAAGACTTAGAAGAAGCAGGGAGGCCAGCCCGCAGGGATCAGTAGGGCAACAACATGTATCGGCACCTGTGTTCAGCCGGCCAACGCACCCGCCATTGCCGCCAATGCCGCCAACTTCTACTGTTACCGCCAGATCGCACACTTCCAAAAAGTCAGCAGTGTGGGATTTTTTTAATGTGTGTGCCTCTGACAAAAGCATTGTAATTTGCAATGAGTGCAGTCAGAAACTGAGCCTTGGTAAGCCCAACAGCCACATAGGTACAACTTCTATGCGAAGGCACATGAGCGGCAAGCACAAAGCACTTTGGGAGCAACACCTCAAAGGCAACAGGCAAACTAAAAGTCACACTCCTTCTGGTCCAGCATCTTACTGCTCTACCTCTGCTCTCCTTGACCCATCTGAACCACCCTCCACTCCGCCTTCCACCTTGACCACCTGTTCCCATTCCCAGTCATCTGCCACCAGCCAAGTTTCTGTGAAGGCCATGTTTGAGCGTAAGAAGCCAATGTCTGACTGTCACCCCCTTGCCCGGCGTCTGACAGCTGGCTTGTCTGCACTCTTAGCCCGCCAGCTTTTACCATACCAGCTGGTGGACTCTGAGGCCTTCCGCAAATTTGTAGCAATTGGGACACCGCAGTGGAAGGTACCCAGCCGCAATTTTTTTTCTAAAAAGGGAATACCACACCTGTACCAACATGTGCAGAGCCAAGTTACCGCATCTCTGTCACTTAGTGTTGGGCCAAAGGTCCATATGACTACTGACGCATGGTCCTCCAAGCATGGTCAGGGCAGGTATGTCACCTACACTGCCCACTGGGTGAACTTGGTAATGGCTGGGAATGGGAAGCAGGGAATGGGTAGCTCAACAACAACAACAACAGTGGAGTTGGTGTCACCGCCACGGATTGCACGCGGTTCTGCCACCACCTCTACTCCTCCATCGCTCTCTACCTCGTCTTCTTCCTCTTCTTCTTCTTACTCTGCTGCTGGGTCCTCCTTCTCCTCCTCCACACCTGTGCACCCCCAGCTCCCCCTAGGCTATTCGACGTGCCAGGTACGCCGTTGTCACGCTGTCTTGGGGATGACGTGCCTGGAAAGCAAAAACCATACCGGATCTGTACTCCTGTCATCTCTGCAGTCACAGGCCGATCGGTGGCTGACCCCACACCAACTGCAGATCGGAAAAGTGGTGTGTGACAATGGAAGCAATCTGTTGGCAGCGTTGAGACTGGGAAATTTAACACATGTGCCCTGCATGGCACATGTGTTAAATTTAATAGTCCAACGTTTTGTCTCCAAGTACCCAGGATTCCAGGACGTTCTCACCCAGTCCAGAAAGGTGTCGGCCCATTTCAGACGTTCCTACACAGCCATGGCACGCCTTGCTGACATTCAGCAGCGCTACAACATGCCAGTCAGGCGTTTGATTTCTGACAGCCAGACTCGCTGGAATTCAACGCTCCTTATGTTGGAACGTCTGCTGCAACAACAAAGGGCCGTCAACGAGTACCTTTTTGAACTGGGTGGTAGGACTGGATCTGCAGAGCTGGGGATTTTTTTCCCCCGTTACTGGGTGCTTATGCGCGATGCCTGCAGGCTCATGCGACCTTTTGAAGAGGTGACAAATATGGTCAGTCGCACCGAAGGCACCATCAGCGACCTAATACCCTTCGCTTTCTTCCTGGAGCGTGCCGTGCGACGAGTGACAGATGAGGCTGTAGACCAGCGTGACGAGGAGCTGGAAGCGCACGATTTATGGTCGCAATCACCAGAACGAACCCAGGCACCTGCTGCAACGCAGGGAGAGGTGCCAGAAGTGGAGTCAGAGGAGGAAGGTGGCTTTGTGGAGGAGGAGGAGGAGGACCAACAGGAGCAGGCTTCCCAGGGGGCTAGTGGTGACCTTTTGGGGACCCCTGGTCTTGTACGTGGCTGGGGGGAGGAGACCGTGGATGATGCAGTCCTTGATAATGAGGAAGCGGAGATGGATAGCTCTGCATCCAACCTTGTGAGAATGGGGTCTTTCATGCTGGCATGCCTGTTGAAGGACCCCCGTATCAAGAGGCTTAAGGAGAAGGACCTGTACTGGGTCGCAACGCTACTAGACCCTCGGTACAAGCATAAAGTGTCAGAAATGTTACCAACATACCACAAGTCCGAAAAGATGCGGCATTTACAAACCAGCCTGCAAAACATGTTGTACAATGCTTTTAAGGGTGATGTCACTTCAGGAACTCATCAACATTCCAGGGGCAGAGGTGCCAGTAATCCTGCCACGAGCACACCTGCAAGGACAAAGCCCTTTGGCCGGTCTGTAACGTCAGACATGCAAATGTTTTTCTGTCCAAGGCAGCGCCACAACCCTTCGGGATCCACCCTCAAAGAACGCCTCGACCGGCAGGTAGCGGACTACCTGGCATTAACTGCAGATATCGACACTCTGAGGAGCGATGAACCCCTGGACTACTGGGTGCGCAGGCTTGATCTGTGGCCAGAGCTGTCACAATTTGCCATGAACCTCTTGTCTTGCCCAGCCTCAAGTGTGCTCTCAGAAAGGACCTTCAGTGCAGCAGGAGGGATTGTAACTGAGAAGAGAACTCGCCTAGGTCACAAAAGTGTCGATTACCTGACCTTTATTAAAATGAATGAGGGGTGGATCTCGGAGGGTTACTGCACGCCGGAAGACTTGTTCTGACTTCTATGCAGCTGTCCTTCTCTTCAAGCCTCATGACTCCACACACAGCTGTCCTTTAGCGTCCTCCTCCCTCCGCCACCGTTACAAACTAGGGTGCAAACCCTACTGGTTTAATTTTTTCTGGCCTCTGTGCTTCAGTGGCTGCAACCAAAAAAACTGGGCAAACAATGTCTACAAGGTCAACGTATGGCGAAAAATGACTATTTTCAGCATTTATATGGCATATTTTTTCTGGCAACTGTGCTTCAGTGGCTGCGTCCAAAAAAATGCATATTTTCTGCATTTATATGGCATAATTTTTCTGGCCTCTGTGCTTCAGTGGCTGCAACCAAAAAAATGCATATTTTCTGCATTTATATGGCATAATTTTTCTGGCCTCTGTGCTTCAGTGGCTGCAACCAAAAAAATGCATATTTTCTGCATTTATATGGCATAATTTTTCTGGCCTCTGTGCTTCAGTGGCTGCAACCAAAAAAATTTATATTTTCAGCATTTATATGGCATAATTTTTCTGGCAACTGTGCTTCAGTGGCTGCGACCAAAAAAATGACTATTTTCAGCATTTCTATGGCATATTTTTTCTGGCCTCTGTGCTTGAGTGGCTGCGGCCAAAAAAACTGGGCAAACAATGCCTACAAGGTCAACGTCGTTGACCTTGTAGGCATTGTTTGCCCAGTTTTTTTGGCCGCAGCCACTCAAGCACAGAGGCCAGAAAAAATATGCCATAGAAATGCTGAAAATAGTCATTTTTTGCCATACCTTGACTCAACGTATATGGCAAAAAATGACTATTTTCAGCATTTATATGGCATATTTTTTCTGGCAACTGTGCTTCAGTGGCTGCGACCAAGAAAACTGGGCAAACAATGCCTACAAGGTCAACGTATGGCAAAAAATGACTATTTTCAGCATTTATATGGCATATTTTTTCTGGCCTCTGTGCTTCAGTGGCTGCAACCAAAAAAATTTATATTTTCAGCATTTATATGGCATAATTTTTCTGGCCTCTGTGCTTCAGTGGCTGCAACCAAAAAAATTTATATTTTCAGCATTTATATGGCATATTTTTTCTGGCAACTGTGCTTCAGTGGCTGCGTCCAAAAAAACTGGGCAAACAATGTCTACAAGGTCAACGTATGGCGAAAAATGACTATTTTCAGCATTTATATGGCATAATTTTTCTGGCCTCTGTGCTTCAGTGGCTGCAACCAAAAAAATTTATATTTTCAGCATTTATATGGCATATTTTTTCTGGCAACTGTGCTTCAGTGGCTGCGTCCAAAAAAACTGGGCAAACAATGTCTACAAGGTCAACGTATGGCGAAAAATGACTATTTTCAGCATTTATATGGCATATTTTTTCTGGCAACTGTGCTTCAGTGGCTGCGTCCAAAAAAACTGGGCAAACAATGCCTACAAGGTCAACGTATGGCAGTTGTTTAAAGAGAACAGTAGATTACTAGCCAGCAAAGCTACCTAAGCTAAAATGTCCCTCAAATCCCTGCAGACTTCTGTCCCTCCAATACAGAGCAGTATCACGCAGATTACTAGCCAGCAAACTTACTATCATCTGTCCCTGAAATCACTAACAGCTCTCGCCCTACACTATCTCTTCCAAGCACACACAGGCAGATTTTTCAGATACATTTTTGCCCTTGATCCCCCTCTGGCATGCCACTGTCCAGGTCGTTGCACCCTTTAAACAACTTTAAAATAATTTTTCTGGCCAGAAATGTCTTTTGTAGATGTTAAAGTTCGCCTTCCCATTGAAGTCTATGGGGTTCGCGAACCGTTCGCGAACCGCTCGCAATTTTGCGCAAGTTCGCGAATATGTTCGCGAACTTTTTTTCCGACGTTCGCTACATCCCTAATCTCAATGTAGGCATATTGGGGAGAGATCCGCTCATTTAACGAAATCTCCAAACGAGCGGATCTCTACATGTATGGCCTCTTTTACACAGCATTTGGTTTTTTGTAAGATGTTTTTTTTTTTGTAAGATGCATTAAACAATAATAGACCTATATCCACATGACAGATACAATGTAGCATATTTCTGGTAGGGTCCTTAACAGTCTGTGATATAAAAGTTTAATGCAGCAAATAAAATCTTGTTTCTATGAAGTGTGTTATAGTGGCGAGAGGTAGGTTAATTGCTGGTATATAAACCATATGGAAGTCAGCTGCTGCTAGAAGCGTACAGTATATGGTTTATTTGAGTAGACCATGGAAACACATTATATGTACTGTTGTTTGTATCTGGTTCAGGGTTTTATACATAAAGTCTTTGCAGATGTTGTTATAAGGTCAAAACAACAACCAGTGTGGGACACAGTCATAACGTATTAAAGTTAAGAAAAGCAGAGTTACATGACTCTGAAGTCCAACACCAATGTTTCGGCTTATTAAGAAGGATAATAAAGCTAAAACAATAGACTTCCAAATTCTTTATTTGGATAATGCAGCTAAACTTGGCTATCACGTTAAGATCAAGTTGCTTGGCGAGGTTAATTTGGCCCTGCATGTAGACTTGAGCCAATTGTATGGACTCCGGGCCAAAAAATCTAATTGTAACAGAGGCCAGACAGGATAGGACCAAGTCAAAGCTCCAATGCTGTCCTCACACTATAGTATTTTTAAACTTACCCTATAGATATTTGTCTGTGAGGCAACTGGGAAGAGCTCATACACAGTGAGAGAAGCTGCAGGATCAGTCTGAAAGGGCTGGACCTGGGGGCTTAAATCTACCCATGTATAGGCATCTTAAATCTTAGGTTTACCTGTTTTAAGTACTGCACTGAATATGAAACGTCCATATATTTTCCTATATATAACTGAAAGCTCATTGCCATATGGTTTACTATAGCAGAACACAGGCTTAATATTCTGACTATATCTTTGTGGACAATAGTAGAAAAGCATTTAACTTTTAAGAAAAATAATTTTATTTACAGCAATGTAAATCATACTTTATCATAATAAAACATAAACGTTTGATTGGTACATTGGTTAAACACAGTCCAGTTTAGCTTTAAAAATGTATGCAGGGTGTTGGTTTTTGTGCTTGGGAAAGTGTATTTATTTTGTCCCCAAGTGTCTCTAACTCCTTCCTAGCAAAGCAAAAATTAGATCTACCCTTACAGCAAATAGTACTCT
This sequence comes from Xenopus petersii, assembly GCA_038501925.1. Classification (NCBI taxonomy): domain Eukaryota; kingdom Metazoa; phylum Chordata; class Amphibia; order Anura; family Pipidae; genus Xenopus; species Xenopus petersii. Next base: position 84,986,367 of record CM076685.1, read on the forward strand.
GTGTGAAACAGGGTACATGGGAATATCTTAAAAACTATATGTATAAAATAAAATATCTTCCCTCTCATCGGAGTCGGACACATAAAGGCCAAGGGCCAGCCCTGAATAGATTAAGAATTTGATCAATATGCACCCAATGACCATAGTTTCATGAAGATTTAAGATGCTAGTTATAAAAGCAGTAAAAAGCAGCATTTCTCACATATTGGAATTACTTTCTTTCATCAACAAATGTATTCAGAAGCTTTTTTGTACATGATATTGTGCCTTAATATGAGACTACACTGTGCCCTGTATTTTTATTGACCACAAAGACATGGTTGGCCATGATGCAACAATCAAGTAATGAAGCAATAGAATTGTACCAAGCATCTTAGTTCTGCTGCTAGTTTGTTTACACATGGCAGGATAAAGTGTGGTTAAAGGAGAAAAATTATTGCAAGTACTTCAAACAACTTTTATGCATTTATTTAGAAATTGTATGTTTAAAAAAATGAATAAAATAAACTTTCCAAAACCAAATATCATCTTGCTTGACCTTATAATTTTCCCAGGACCAGTCTTTTGCCTCCTGCATACCAGTATCATCGATGGAAGCTATATTTGGTGCCAGAATGAACAAGGTCTTTATGTCAGTAGCACAGAAAACAAAACCCTAGGAGCTAGGAGAAAATATATTCCTTTTTTTTTAGTTATTAATGTCAACGTTTTCTCTCAAACAAATACTGGACACCCCAAGGGAATAGCAAGTCTGCTGGCAGATATGAGACATCCATAAAGTAGATACAGTTTGATCTGAAAATAAAACAATAAAAATATTACAATAGGGAACATATACTATTTTCTATAAATGTTCAGCATTAATTACTCAGGAACAGTGCATAAGAAGTGTCTGCCTATCAAATTTCTTTCTTCAATTCATTGACAGCTGCTCGAGAGATGCTCTGATAATGAAGCCCCTTCCAAAGGCTTCCACTCTTGACATTTTCATGAATAGTGCTGGGAACGCAAGTCTCAGATATACCAGGAGGCAAACATATATTTTAAGCTGTCCTGAAATGTAGTTGTATTTATAGAATGCATCTATGTCTAGTAGATTGATTTTTGATACTTAAATGTGCATAAACTGGAAGCAGCAGTACGGCCCACATCTTTGTTTCTTTTTAAAGAGAAATAACCCCGTTACAGGCGCTGCCTCCTTTATACCATTTATTTTAAAGAACAAGAAAAGTCCCCATATAGCCAATTGCTATGTTTTCGGAAACAAATGTCCTTATTTTATTATTTAAAAGGCTGAGGAAAATGGTCTGTGTTTCAGATGCGGCTACCATGTTGGGACCACTAGTGTTACTTTGCTTCCCCAAATCTTTCCCCTGTGCATGTCACCAGAAACTTTCCCAAAATGAGAAACTTTGTAGTACACATTTGGGCCGTTTGCATTACCCAGACGCAGGCATGGACTGGCAATCTGTGGGTTCTGGCAAATGCCAGAGGGGCTGCTATAAGGTCCCATAGAAAGTCAGTATTTAGTGGGCTGGTGGGGGCTGATTGGGCCTCTGTGTAACTGAAATGCCAGGGCCTATTTTAATTCTCAGTCCGGACCTGCCCAGACGTGACATTCTTCTACTGCTTATAAACTGCTGGTTTGAGTGCACAATTTAGATGCAAAGTTAGAGATTATGTAATACTTTTTTATGAGCCCTGTCAGATGGCCACTGTGATTAGGCATTTCTTTTCCTTTAAGGCTGTCACAAATGGTGGAATTCACCCAGTGAACAAATGCCTACATACAGCCAGTACAGACTGAAATTAGTAACAAACACCTTTTTGCTGCACACGTGAAGGGGCAGATTTATCAAGGGTCGAATTTCGAGGGTTAAAAAACCCTATAATTCAACCGTCGAAGTAAAATCCTTCTAATATCGAATTCAAAAGATTTTACCGCAAAAGCTTTGATCGAACGATCAAATAAAAATCGTTGAATCGAACAATAAAATAGTTTGAATCGAACAAATCGAAAGATTTTAAGCGATGGATCGAAGGATTTTTATTTGACCGAAAAAAACGTAGAAAAGTGCTGGGCAAGGTCCCCATAGGCTAACATTGCACCTCGGTAGGTTTAAAGTAGTGAAGTATGAAGTCAAAGTATTTTTTAAACAGACAGTACTTCAACTATCGAATGGTCGAATAGTCAAACGATTTTTACTTTGAATCTTTGAATCATTCGATTTGATCGAATTTGATCAAATTTGACCAATTAGATGGTCGAAGTACCCAAAAAAATTCTTTGAAATTCTATTTTTTTTCCATTTGAATTCTTCACTAGAGCTTAGTAAATCTGCCCCCTAGTGTATTTTGGCTCAAAAACACTTAGGAGCAAAATCTACCCATAGTGCAAAGAGACAGGCTGTTACCATTAATGTCAATAGCGAATTGGACAAAACGTTTTGGGAAGTATTGTCGTCCAGGATTTATTTTGGGATACGTCCTTTTGCAGCAGGATTCTGATTCAGCCAAATCCAAATGTCTGACTGATCTGAATCTTTAAAATTGAGAGACTTTTCATTGCACAAATTAGGAAGCTGAGATTTTTTCCTCGCCCGCAACTGAATTCTTCACAAAAGTTTCAGGATTTTGTCCGAATTCCAAAATAGTAGATTCAGTGCATCCCTAATTGCAGTTAATGGTTATCATATTATTCTACTGACATTATAACATTACATTAGTAGATACTAAATTGATTTGTGAAACAACTAGCACATGCCACAGTAAAAACTGCATACACACGTTTGTGGCATTGCAGACAATAAAACAAAAAACTCACAGGACTAGTAAGGGGAAAATGAAGCTATTACTTAGACTGCACATACAGGTCATACTTTATGCAGTAAATGTGAAAATGTTTTATTTTAATAGCATTATGTTTGCTATCTTCAGCTTTGTGCAATTTTCTTTATCACCCAATCAAAGCTCCTACCCATGACTTCCTAGAAATGATTCTGAATGTATGGTTATACAGTATGTACGGTAAATGATTTTAGGGCACTTTGTACCTGGTGAGCAGCCATACACACACCCACCTATAATAAAATATTTCTGTTGTACTAACATCTCATGGGAACCTGCCTTATCTTTACCATGTTAACTCACCTTTAGTTTCATTTCCCCGCACTGAGCAATCACAACTAACAACTTGGGCTTGTTGTTAGGACCTGTGGGTACATTCTGGAAACAAATAACACAAGCACATGACTGACTGTGCCAACATGCAAAATTGAGATAAATAACATTGCAGCACATCAAAGCCAAAGTCGGGAACAAATATCAGCAGTAATAAAACAGTGCAAAAGACAAGAAATTGAATATATAACTATTCAAGAACATAATGCATTTGGCATTTATACATGAAGGTATTGCTTACAGTGTGCACAAGAATTCCTTCTATTATTATCCATTTTATACATGCACAAAATGCCGTAGTTAAATCCCAGCATTTTAACAAGATTTGGATTCAGTCAAATGCTGAATATGAATCTAGACCTTTAGTATGAAGACACACAGAGCTATTAGTAGCAGCTACTTGTTAGGGCTTCAAAATAGACAACAGTGATAATAGGTTTTGCTAAGACACTACGTGTGTTTTAGCAGAGGCAATTCTTAGTATTGTCTAGGGCAGGGTATTTTTATGTAGCTGCTACTAGTATATTCTTGTGTCTTCACCCATAATGTTGCTGGACAAGGCAACCCAAATGTAATGGGTGCCAATGTGTTAGGCATCCCCCGAATAATATAATTATTGACCTTAGACCCAGAGCCGGTGCTCCTGTCAGCTGAAAAGTACACCGACCTAGGGTACCATCCAATCTTATTGCAATACTCTTCTCTGTCCACAACAGCCTGCATGCAAATTAGTGTAAAAATCAGAACATCAAAGTTAATTTTATTCTACTGCACATGCTGCATTTAAGGAATGTGCAGCTGATCCCTGCGACGAGAAAAGATGGTGGTGCAGTTCACAAAGGATAGTTCCCCAGACCAGTGAACTTTTCAGCAGGTCCTAAGGTAAATTAATATATTTACTTGGGGTGCCTAAAACCACACATCCTCAATACATTTGGGTTAACTTGTCCTTCAGTTCTGTTACATGAAGGTGGTAAATGTTTAACTAAGATGATATAGAGTAGTTGGGTAATTCCTACTAAAGTTATATGCAGGGCTGCCGTATGGTTGTCTGGCAGGAGTTTTTCCCAAGATTCATTGCATTTAAAGTCACAAATATGGAAAAAGCAGCGTTATTCTTGACACACATTATGCTATGCCCCCAAAGAAAAGTTCTACCTATATATCACTTGCTTTATAACTTTTTTTTGACTAGGCCAGCACACTCGCTACGTCCAAAGCTAACATGTTGTGGTCACAAAAGGATTAAAGAATAATCGTCATTGTGAGGAAACATTCTGAACTTCATATTGGGAAAGACTTAAAAGGAAGAGCAACACACCAGAATTACCAGTCTAACCAAAAAGTCACACTGGCCAGTAAGGACACATATCAAATTTACTTGTAGTCATCTGAATCACAGGTGTATGGAAAGAGACATGTCACATGTTCAGTGAGTGACTGAAATTGCGGTCAATTTTATTGGAAACTGTTTCTTTCTAACAGGAATGTACACAATGTCTAACTATGTGTATGTGTAACTAAAGAAGTAGGCTATAAATATTGTACATTATGTTTTGGGTTTCTGTACCAGCCCAAGGCAACCACAGCAGTAAAGATCTGTGTCTCTAAAGATGCCCCAGTAGCTCCCCATCTTCTTTTCTGCTGATTCACTGCACATGCTCTGTGCTACTGTCACTTACTGAGTTTAGGGACCCACTCACAATATACTGTACATATAGAATATAAATGTCCCAATATAAGGCCGATTAGTAATTAATACAGATAGTCACTACATGGAAGCACAATTAGCATCAAAATCTAATAATCAGCCCTGTAGCATCAGCTTATATTACAGGCCAACCTCATTCCCTGCTGGATAATGTGAGATGACACCTAATTTTAGCTTCTCAACAGCTGCTCAGAGCCCACTGAGCATGTGAGTGTCGCAGACACTTTCCAAGATGGTGACCCCCTGTGACAAGTTTGAAGTCTTGGATCATTGCTGCTATTGACAAGCTGAAACTTTAGGCTAGTGAAATAAGTTCAGTATATAAAATATGGCATTTTTAGCGACATTCATCTGTAGGGTTTAGTTCTCCTTTACTATATTAATAACAAGGCGAGTGCAGAGGATTTCCTGTCTTTTGTCATTGCGAGATGATCCCTCATGGAATACTGGCTCATTATGAGTTCACCCAGGGGAAGATGTCAGTTCAGCTCGTATTGCTCATATTCCGAACATCATCTGTTGCCAGCTTTATTCAAAGAGAAGACATCCAATTAATTTTTAGTATAATATAGACATCAATATTCTGAGACAATTTGCAAATGGTCTTCATTTGCATTTCAGCAGTTATCTGGTTGCTAGGGTCTTATTTACTTTAGCAACCGGACAATAGTTTGAATGAGAGACCGGAATATGAACACACGAGAGAGAGAGTGCTTTGAAATAAAAAGTAAGACCAATAATAAAATTGTAAGCTCACAGAGCAATTGTTTTTTTTGGATGCTGGGGTCAGTGACCCCCTTTTGAAAGCTGGAAAGATGTAGAAATGGAATCTAAATATTTAATATTTCTAAAACACATAATGAAGACCAATTGCAATGCTGCCAGAAATGGAACATTCTATAAAATACAAATAGTGAACCACACCTTTATAGGAATTTTAAAGAAATGTAAAACTTATTTTACTTCAGTATCATTTTTAGGTGAACTTCTCATATGAATGTATTCCAATGTTCCCAAGCACAGAAGCCAATTAAGATATGTAATCTATCAGGTGCTTCTGCGTCCCTTTCGTTCACTGGCTGAAAAATATCACAGGTCGTCCTGGGTGACTTTCTTACCAGTAAGAGGCCGACATAGAATAAGTAATGAAATGAAGCTCTGCTGTCGGTACTTGATACTGTAGCTAAAATGTTTTCATATTGTGCACTGAATGTTCACACGTGACACATCTATTGTTCACATCCTAAAACCTTGTACTGTTTACACCTGAGACCCAGACTAAAACTGCATATTGTTCAGCTGTTCACACCTTATTCAAAATGCTAATGGGAACCAACACTGTGTCAATGGATGTAGTACATCTTAGAGTGGTCCTGATGGGTTTCCCTGTCTCCTGCTCTGTTCTGCCCTATGCTCCGTGTGTGTCATACTCTGCCTGCCCTATGTTGTGTGTGTGTGCCATGCTCTGCCTGTGATACATAAGCCTGGTATTTGTTCTGGGGGTTTCTTTGCATTTAAAAATTATTGTTAGGGGCCCCTAAGGTGTTTAATCATGTGCTGGTGGGTATTGTGTTATCCACAGAGGAGGAGGTATATGGATTTAAGGGTATTTCTTAAAGGAAAACTATACCCCCAAAATGAACACTTAAGCAACAGATAGTTCATATCATATTAAGTGGCATATTAAAGAATCTTACCAAACTGGAATATATATTTAAGTAAATATTGTCCTTTTACATCTCTTGTCTTGAGCCACCATTTCGTGATGGTCTGTTTGCTGTCTCAGAGATCACCTGACCAGAAATATTACAACTCTAACTGTAACAGGAAGAAGATTGGAAGCAAAAGACACAACTCTGTCTGTTAATTGGCTCATGTGACCTAACCGGTATGGTTTGTTGGTATGTTTGTGAGTACAGTGAATCGTACGATCCCAGGGGGCGGCCCTTATTTTTTAAAATGGCAATTTTCTATTTATGATTACCCAATGGCACATACTACTAGAAAAGTATATTATTATGAAAATGGTTTATTTACATGAAGCAGGGTTTTACATATGAGCTGTTTTATGCAATATCTTTTTATAGAGACCTACATGGTTTGGGGGGTATAGTTTTCCTTTAAGCTTTTTCACATATGAGTGATATCCCTGCAGTGAGCACCAACCATCTGTTGTTCTTGGTGTGCTATTAATGTGGACATGGTTTTGTGGTAGCATGGGTGTGGATTAAAGTGGGTGTGGTCTAAAACAGGAAGTGGCTAACACTGGCTTCATTATCGGCCCTCCACCATATAGACCAGAATAATTCTGGCCCTCGGTAGGACAGAAGTTGGACAGCACTGATCTAGGCAATTAGAAATGATATATGGCACCTGATTTGAACTCAGGATAATAAGACTTATTTCCTTTAGAAACTAAATTTTCAATGAAGCTCCCTTTAGTTCCTTTCAGGTCCCTAGCTGCATAGTAGCATATGTGTGTCCTTCCCCTGAAACACAATATTATGTGTATGTAGTCACCCAGGAAAAAATGAACGTCAGTTCCCTGTAGTGTGCGCCTAGTTGCTGGCTATCCACCTCCAACGTTGGCTGGTATACTACAGTCCAAAGTGCTGCCAGCTCTTCCTGCACAGCCTGGGAAAGCAGCCAGAGTAAGTGGAATTGCCCGACTGCTGCTAGAAGAAAGGTTTTTGGGGGAACTTTCAGGACAGCGATACAAAAAGCCAACTTTTAAAGGCCCCTCACTTCTGCTTTCATAGAAGTATAATGCAATAGAATATATTCTCTTGAACGGATATGTTGCCTGTAAAGGGGGTCTAAAGTTGTTTTTTTAAAATGCATATATAGGTTCCTATCACTAAATAAAAAATGTTGTAATGCTTTGACGTACAAGTGATTGTTTCTGCAGCTTTCTCTTCTCCTTCTTATTTGTGATCTCCTTCAAAGTTCAGTGACCGCTAGCCATTTTACTCCCTGGTTCTCTGGGGGTTAGCAATTTCTGAACAAGAATGTATATATGTAAGGGTTAAACCACCCTTGAGCCTTATCTAGCAGCTGAGCATCAGAGGAGCAGCCCATCAATCACTAGCGACCTTCATTCTTCAAGTCACCTCCAGGAAATTGATGTTTCTTTTAAAAAAGTCAACAGGTGTTTGGCAGTTAAAGGTGGAATAATCTCTGTTTGTGACACTTACCTTGCTTTAAAAGCCCACATTTTCAGTGAGTACAAATATTAATCTACATTGATACATAAGAAGACCTTTGTTCCTACAGAGACATATTCACACTGTATAAAAAGAGCACCTCTAGCTGTCATATATAGATGGTGCTGTTGCTGTTCTTGTCAGTTATAAAAGCCTCACTAAACAATGTGGCACCTCCCTCTCCAATGTTTAAATACAAATATGCAGAAGCTGTATCTAATGCTTAAAAACTGTTCTTTGATTGCACACACTACTATCATACATTCTCCATTTGCAAAAACCGCAGCCATTTATGGATAGAAACGCACAACTTATGTTCCAGTGCACCACAGGAAGTCTAGCTACAGCTAATTACATGATTTTAATTATGCCAATCTTCCTGACTGAGGCTAAACATGAGCACCGAGCAAGCTTAATTCTGTCCCATTGTAAACAAACTTCCTGCCAGAAACCTAACCCTAGAGCAATTGGCCTGAGAATGGTTATTTTTTTCTGTTGTAGTCCAGGTATAACCAGCCCTCAGCTGGTTGCTGTTAAACTACAGCTCCCAGTAACTCCTAAACAGCCAGGTCAAGCAGAGAATGTTCATTAACAACAGGTTTATGGATGAAGGTGGGGCATCTCTTCTACAGAACTAGGACTGGAGATTGTTTTATTCCATCTGTTGCACTGAATCAAGAAAGGTTATTTTCACACATAAGTATTTTAGCTTAGTTATATACATTGGCCTAGTGAGTTTATTAGCGTTATTATTTTCAAGCAAACATGATGCATTCGTACTTAGGCAAAGACAAGGAAATAAAAAGGCAATTGATAAGCTCTCTCTATACTAACAGGGTGTGGTCCTGGCATTTTCCCCACACCCAGCAATAAAGCATTCCAAGGCTATGAGTGAATGGCACCATACAAAGCTCACTTTTTCCTCCTTCAATTAAATAACACTTTCAATTTCCACAGAAAAAAAACGAATTACCTCAATTTTTCTCATTACAAGAAGTCCATCGATTACTTTACCTGTAAATATAATATTAATTTTGATTATTGCAGATAAAACAAAAAAAACATCTACATAAATACAATATACATAATTATATACCCATATATTTATGTATGGCAGTAGAACACTTTCAGGCATGCATTTATAAAGTCACTGCTAAAGTCCCAGCAGATCGCTGGCATTGACTGCTTGTATACCTGCCATACAGTGGTCAACCCTGCACAGTATTCAAGCTATTGGCCTTCTGTTCCTGCAGGAAGTAAAGAGGATCTTAAATAAATTAAAGGAGAAGGAAAGGCTAAAAATAAGTTAGCCTTATCAGAAAGATCTATAGAAATACACATGTAAACCCGCAAAGTAATGCTGCTCCAAGTCCTCTGTCAAAAGCATTTCTTTCCTTCTATTGTGTATACATGAGCTTCTGTATCACACTTCCTGTTTTCAGCTTAAACCTCCAGGGCTTGGGCATGCTCAGTTTGCTCCTCTCTCCCTCCTCGCTGTAATCTGAGCCCAGAGCTATGAGTTCGCAGGAAGAGACTCAGGCAGGAATGATGTCACACCAAGCTAATATGGCAGCTGCTATGCTAAACAAACAGAGAGCTTCTCGAGCTGTTTACTTAGGTATGGTAAAGCATTCTGCAGAATAAATATAGTCTTACAGCTTGCACTAATGTGGTTAATCTATTGGAAATAAACTGCGTCATTAGCTTTCCTTCTCCTTTAAGATAGCAGCCCTATGCAGCTTATTTCCAAAATATCCTCAGGCTACACCATTGCCTTTTTGCTGGTTGTATCCTAAACTGAAGAACACTGGAATATCTTACAACAACATATCTATTCAAAAAGTCACATGTATAACTGTCTCCCAGATGAACGCGCCTGGCAGGAGCAGCCTGAAATAATGAGCTACTTGGCTGGAAGCACTGGATGTGTCCTGATGTTAGTGAAATATACTCTGTTATAAACTTACCAAATACCACATGTTTTCCATCCAGCCAATCGCACTTTGAGCATGTAATAAAAAACTGGCAACCGTTTGTCCCTGGGCCACTGTTAGCCTGTGGAGTACAACAGTGTGTTTTATATTTAGTTTATTATACCGTTTGTAAAAAAGAAAAACGACGGACTTGCCAAGGATCATCTTTTCGCTGTTTAATGCAAAAGCCAATCTGTGGGAGTGTAATAAAAAAAAAAACCAGCATGGAAATATAAAGGTCAAGTGAATTAAATCAGTGGGAATGGCATGCGTGCAACTCCAGCCATAAAACTGAGCACTTGTGCATTGTATGAAGCAAAGCACACAGGAAGAGGGATCTAATGGCAATGAAATCTATCAATGTTTTTCAGACTGGTTTTTATGCATACATGATTAACTCCCTACAGTGAAACTCCCTGCTCTAAAACGTATTGGATTCTTTGTTATAAAGGTAGCTAGACAGTGTCGGACTGGGACACCAGGGGCCCACCCAAAAACCTTTGACTAGGGGCCCACCATGTAATCTTAGACCAGGGGCCATCTCTCAGTACTATTATTCCTCCTCTCCTCACTCAACCTCTATTCTCCTAGTCTCTTTTCTTTTCATACTATAATACTAGAACCTGTTATTCCATCTATTTAGCCACTTTGTTCTCATAAAAATAGGGAATGACCATGAAATAGACCAAATATTTAGCAGCATGAGGGCCCACTGACACCTTGGCCCACCGGGACTTTTCCTGGTATCCCTGTGGGCCAGTCCGACACTGGATCCACTTTTGGCTAGATCTGAACATTTTAACAGTTACTCGTTCAGCTGGAACACTAAAGTGATTTTGACAGGTATTATTCCGCTCCTATCAGGCAGTCTGTATACTGTTAGTTGGAGGAAATGTAATAGTAGAGCAACGCCTGCTCCAGTTCTCATGATACATAGCAACCATACAGCAGGTAACCTTTTCTGCTCTGCTGTTTGACAGCAAATGTCTTTGGGCTGTTGTCTGTTATTAGACCTGGAGCAAACTTTGCATCTGTTACCCCTGTTAATTTTCACTGTGTAGACATTGCCCGACAGGTAAGGAAAGGATAAAACGGAACATTTACGAACATAGGTGATACAATAATATCTCTTCCTGAAAAACAGAAAGATGTGTTGTTTCATCTGCTGTATATGATTTTGGTTGCAAGTGTAGTTCAAATATGAGTGTAAAGCTCCCCATAGACGCAAAGATTTTTCTTGCCGAACGACCGATTTTAACGAAGTCCGAAAGCTCAGAGTTATGAAAAAGCCATCTCCCATAGACTCCATATAATCCAAATAACCCATTCCTTTTTCTCTGTAATAATAAAACCGTAGCTTGTACTAGATCCCAACTAAGATATAATTAATTGTTATTGGAAGCAAAACCAGCCTATCGGATTTATTAAATGTTTACTTGTTTTTCTAGTATACTTTAGGCAAGGAGATCCAAATTACAGAAAGATGCCTTTTCCTGAAAACCCCAGGTCCTGAGCATTCGGGATAACAAGTCCCATACCTGTACAAGTTTGCTACAATAAGTGCACTCTGTAAAGGATAGATATTATAATTCTGCTACTTACAAAGGCATGTTAAATGACATTAAAAGAAATGTATAAAACCCTACACATATTATATCAAAGAGATGAATACAAAGAAGAAATTATAATATTTAGGTTTTTATTGAAAATATTTTTTCTGAAAATGACACAGAATTTACAGATTAGAATAAAAAATGGAAAATCTTTCAGTTTTTCATTCCATAGTGACATTGGAGATGAGGCTGAAAAGAGACAAAAGTCCTTCCTGCCTCCAATTAAAGCAGCGTCTTTCAATTTTAGGTTTTATTCTCCTATCAAGAAGTCATTCTTGTCCAACGAAGCTTCTAAATTCTCTTTGTTCTCATCATATTCTTGTAATGATGCCCAGTCACTCCTGTTCTAGTCACTTTCACTCTCTTCTGATACAGTAGATGTGCTTTCCTCACTCTCGTTGGAAGACTTTTCTGACTTACTTTTTTCTCTTTTCTTCTTCTTTTTATCTTTCCTGCACATACAAAATCATTCAAGAGATTCTTAAAAATGCAACTACTTAGCGATATGTATCTGGTATGTTAGATGAAAATGTATGCAAGGCCCTGGGTTCAGAGTATTTAGTGGTTATAAAAAAACATAATAAATGTTTACTTACCCTTCCTTTGTAGTATTATCTGGTGGGTTTTCTTCATCACCATCAGGGTTTTTTTGTCTTCCATTAGTACTGCGGAAAAAAAAAAAACAGGAAAAAATTGTGAAATGGCTACAGGATTTTTTATTTTATACAATATTTTTGCTGCAGTTGACATATATGTATGTATGTATGAAAACCTATAACTTAAGTGTGTGACCATATAAAGGCTCAAGGCCAGACACCGATTCCAAGGAAGAACAACTGATGACATCCCTAACCCACATATATAAGGTTATGTTACTGGTTATTTATGGCTGAGCAGACTCAAATCTAACTAAATTGGCTCTTGCCCAAATCTAACTAAATTGGCTTTTGCTAAAATATTTAGTGAAAAATGTAATAAAATTATTGCTTTGCGAATGTGAATTGCGCTTTAAGATCCTTTAACAAATGCTCTGGAGTTTCATGAAATATTTTGTGTAAAAAAAGGTTTGCGATTGGGAAGTTTTATTACATACACTGCGCACTATCACAAACTATAACGTTTGCAGTCGCTATCCTACTGTCACATGAGGGGCAAAGTGTTCAGAAAGGAAAAATATTTTCACTTTGCGAACATTTTATTTGCATTGGGAACGAATTACGAACAATTTTTGCATTATCGACCAATATTACATTCCCCCCTTATTGTCTTTTTTTTTTGTATTTTAGTGTAAGATATGTTTCCACCTTTCTTGTCCACCACAAAAGCAAAAAGAAATGTCACTTACCATAGTTTGACTGCTATTAGTAAGCCTACTATGCCTATAACAAGGAGCGCTCCAAGTTCTAGAGTATTTCCAGTCTCCCTTTTAGCACTGGAATTAATATATTCGAGGATGGCATCTTGAAAAGAGACAGTGGCTGCGGCTGTGGCTGTTGATGCAGTAGTGGTCGTTGGGGGCACAGTCGTTGTTTCAGACTTTGACCAGAACCCTCTCTGCGACTCATCTGCAAAGTAAAATGATCCCATGAATCTCAAGGTAATGATAGATTTACTAAGTGAGCGTGTGGGCAGCACTGACGAGCGAGCGTTCGATTTAGTCAATGTGCTGTGTATTGGGGTTACAATACAGACACTTTTCTTTCACATCTAATGAGTGATACATTTCATTGGGATTACATTTGAAATTAGGAATGATTGTTTTTCTTGTGATTTAACTTACCTGTGTCTTTATTCTCAACTTGATTCTCAACCTGAATTTCTATAGATGGAACCGGCTCGTACAACTTTCCTACAATTTTCAGCCGGACCTGATAAGTGCCACTGTCTGTCATCTCTGTGGGATTAATCACCAGAGAGCAGATCCCTTTTGCCACCTGGCTTTCAAAAAGGCGGTATTTGTCCTTCAAATCGGGCGATTCCATTGTCGCATGTTCTCCGTACAGGTGGATTAGAGACGTGTAACCTTTCGAATCCATTTTCCCCCATTCCAGTTGGACTTTGAGTGGGTTGAGTTGATTGCTTGTTTGAAACAGGCATGGAATTATATTGGTTGTATGTGCCTTCAGCGTCAGCTTCTCTTTAAATAATGTAAAATGTTCAACATTCACTGCTAAAAGAGGGGAAAAATGACATTAGGATCATGAAATGTACAGAGCAGTCTCTATCAGCCTCATCCTGCAACAGAGGCGCCTACCAAATTTCATTCATGAGTCGTGTCCCTGAGTTTTCACATGCTCTCACTAATCTTACATTGATATATATAAGTCATTGGTTTGAAACATACGGAGCCAGTTAATGTCTCAGGAGTAAAAAAACAGGGAATGATCTTTCTTACCTGATGTGGTATGCATAAATAAAGTAAATAGTCCGAATATGAAGATAAATAAATGATGATCCATTATTTTAGATATATTAAGATACATGATGTGTCCACTAGTAGTGTTCACTTCAAGCTCTAACAATGAAATGAGCTCAGTGCCAGCTGTACACTTTGATATTTTCCAGGCTTATGATGTCACAATGGCCAGAGTGATGATGTCACAATGGCCAGATTGATGATGTCACAATCGCCAAGTGATGATGTCACAATGGCCAAGTGATGATGTCACAATGGTCAATGTGATGATGTCACAATGGCCAATGTGATGATGTCACCATGCTCATTTGCTGTAAGGTACTTATCTCCCAGAATGCTCTATGAGACACAGAATGTAAAGAGAATTACAGATGTTATGAACAATCTGCATTTAATTAGCACTGCAGGTGTAGGAGTACTTTGTTCGAAAATGACTGTGGCTTGTCTAAATGAGCTTTTGCATAGAACAAGCGACTCTGTTTGTGGCGTGAGTGCAGAGAGAGCTTCTTTCTCATTACCCTGTCATACAGATGTTCTTTGTGCAAATTGCATTGAATTGTAGAACGATGTACAGATACACCATCTGCAGCAAGATGTTCTTGCAGGTCTTTGGAGGTGATATTTAGCTTGTCTGTAACCATTCTCACAATCCTCTGCATATGCCGCTCGGCCTGCCAGACCATAGTTTTATAGCAATTGTGTCTGTTGCCTTCCATTTCCTGATTACAGTTGAAACTGACCATTTAAACCTCTGAGATAGCTTTTTGTAGCCTAATCCATGATACTGAACAATCTTTGTTTGCAATTGGCCACCTTAAATACCTTTTTACCTCATGATTGGACACACCTGCTGTAACAGAAATGCTGGGAAATTGGTTGAAGGGGTGTATGTATCATCCAGATTTCTGTCATACTGTTTTTAAGCAACCAGGTAAATGTACATTTTTTCACGGGTCTGTGGCTAGCTGTAATAGCCGGAAAAAGGACCCAGTTTACGAGAGTGTTGAGTGTTGGGCGTGATCCGATTGCAGATGAACAGTCTGGGTTTGCCCAACACCTGAGAGAGGAACAGGTGTTTTCTCTCCTTAAGTAGGGAAGGGATTGTGTGTGTCTCTCTCAATCCTGGGGAAAAAGCGCAGGCAGTGCAGGCCTGTGAGAGAGACAGATTCATGTGAGATGTCAGATCCTCACCTAGTTAGTTAGAAGCTAATTGTTTAGTTAGTGCCGGACAGGCAAGGTTTTATTTTCATTTTTGTTTGTTTTGATTCATGTCTTCCTGCCAACCAGACAAATAAAACTGGTTGCGGCCAGTTGCACATTACCAGCCAGTTTTGTGTTGTTTTGCGTGGACTCCAATCAGGGCCGGAACTAGGGGTAGGCAGAAGAGGCACCTGCCTAGGGCGCACAGATGTGGGGGCGCTGGGCAAGTACCTATTCAAAAGTTTTCTGCCTACCCCTAGTCCAGCTTGATTGCTAACCTGCTCGATTTCCTCCTCCCCTCCCTCTTCACTCCCCTTCCTTTTCCTCTCCGTCGCTCCCCTTACTTCCTCTGTCCATCACTTCCCTCCCTCTATCACTTCCTCATCACGCCCCTCCGTCATGCTCCTCCTTCTGTCACTAACCTGTCCTTCCCTTTTCCTTTCTTTAATCTCCCCGCATAGCTCATGTGCACTCCCGCATGTGTCTCCCCCTATAACGCATGTGCACTTGCACATGAGTGCGGTAACAAGCACTCACGCTCACATGGGGGAGGGCTGGGGTAGCTGACTGGGTGCCTAGGGCACCCCGTCGGCTTGGCCCGGCCCTGACTCCAATACTGCTGTACACCCGTCTACCCCCAGGAGACGACGACCCTGTTACCTCAAATGGTTACACTGCCTATGAAGTTTAAGGTTTAACTAGCTAATCCAATCAATTTGGTGTTTCCAGTCAGTGTCGGACTGGGACACCAGGGGCCCACCCAAAAACCTTTGACTAGGGGCCCACCATGTAATCTTAGACCAGGGGCCAGCTCTCAGTACTATTATTCCTCCTCTCCTCACTCAACCTCTATTCTCCTAGTCTCTTTTCTTTTCATACTATAATACTATAACCTGTTATTCCATCTATTTAGCCACTTTGTTCTCATAAAAATAGGGAATGACCATGAAATAGACCAAATATTTAGCAGCATGAGGGCCCACTGACACCTTGGCCCACCGGGACTTTTCCTGGTATCCCTGTGGGCCAGTCCGACACTGTAGCTAGATATTTCTGAACTGCTGCTTTTATGAAAGAAAGAGAAACAGGCAACATTTAACATTTTGTTTTGTTAGAGAGACACACATTTATTTGTTTTTTCACTATTATCATCATTATATTTTTAATGACAACACAAAACTTGGAAACATTAAGATCTATTAACAGATTCTGTGAAAGCCGTCTGTTTCAATCAAAAATGGCATTGTCAGAAAGCGCTACACAGTGAGTCTGGCAACAATACCTTGGAATAGGGGACCTCCACAACAACTCTTGGCTAAAGGCCAATGGAGAGATTTCTCGAACCAAAGTATTTCACAAGTAGTTATCAGGGCAATAAAAACTGAACTGAGACAGCACAGAAGTAGCCGGCTGGGCCAGTAGATGGAGGATCCTGATTCTGGCCTGATGCACTGCTCTACGCAAAAGCTGATCCATGTTTGAAGTGCTCAGGTTACAAAGAGTTAAAGAGGACCATCACCCAAAAAATGTGCCTAATGAAAGGAAATGTTATTCTAAATGTCTATTCTCCAATAGTTTCAACGTTATTTGCAATTGAATGCAATATTCTGTACCCTTGTTCTGGCCCTTGATCCTCCGGGTTTGTTAATCTGAATATTTACATTTTCTTTCATTGTGCAAAAAACTATTTTGGGTGGAGTTCCCCTTTAAGTTGACGACCCCAGTCAAACAACGGATTCCACAGAATAGAAAAGAAGTGTTGCCAGAGCCTTGTGTGTAAGAATAATAGGTTTTTTTCAATAAGCAGGAGGTCCCACCTGCAAATCTAGACAGCTATTCATTTGCTGCGTTTATTCATTATTTATTTACCAGATACCCCCTTGGGAACAGTTACAAGATAAATAGTATAACAAGCCTTTTTTCATGCATGTTTATATGGTGCATAGCTACATGCAGATGTCACAATCACGTTCAATGAAAATGTGATAGTATCTCTTTTGCATTAAGTTGTGGAATTACAGAAAGCGTGGGTTTATATAGTAACAGTGAAAACTGATCTCTTACAGGAGCAGCAGTAACCAACCACACATTTGCTTTCCATTTTCAAACAATGTCCATTGAAAGATTATTTCTCATTAGTTGCATATACCAAAATGTATTATTGTACACAGTTAGAAGATTTTCTCATTAATCAATGCTTCATTTATTGTCAGCCATGCACACGGAAACAGATCTGTAATACATACCATAGATAAAAGGACAGGTGTGGAGTGTTTTAATTTTAAGTTTTCATCTACAAATGGACCTCTGTATATGCTTGCAAGTCCAGTGCCGTCTCCCTGTAAAATATGTAAAAATAAATGCTATAAAGTTGAAACAAATAATATAATTTCTGTTTCTGAAATAATCAAGTTCATATTCACTATCCCTCTCTCAGCATTTGTTTCTCTTCATTCTGTCTTCATGCAGGAGTTGGGTGTCAGATAATCATTGACAGTTAGAGTTAAAGAGGACCTATAGGGGGGCTCCTTTAGCCTAGAAGATGTATTAGAGATCACTCTATTAAAACCACCAGGCATTGTGTCTCTCTACATGCAGGATTTGTGCAAAAGGCAGTTATTTTATTAGATTTTGTTTGTACTGGAATCAATTATTTGAATGAGCTCTATCACATCTGATAGGAAAGGAGCCCCCCTATAAGATATACAGTATGGGATCTAATTGTCAATGAATATCTGACAGCCAACTGCTGCATGAAGAGAGAATGAAGAGAAATAGATGCTGAGAGAGGAATAGTGAACATTAATTTGATTATTTCAGAAACGATGCAGAATATTTAATTGATTGTATCTACAAAGTTTCTTATTTCAGTATGCTGAAGCTTATATTAATTTTTCATTCTCGCAATAGTTCCCCTTTAACTTTTAGTAGACAGACATTTGGAGACAATTTGCAATTGGTCTTAATTACTTTATGGTTTTTCAATTAATTTGTTTTCTTGTTGAGCAGCTTTCTAGTTACAGCAGCTACCTGGTTGCTAGTGTCTTATTTACCCTAAGCAACCAGGCAGTGGTTTCAATGGGAGATGGGAATATGTACAGGAGGGCCTGCATAACAAGATAAGTAGAAAAAAAAAAAGTAACAACAACAATAAAATTTTAACCTTACAGAGCAATTGTTTTAACAGCCAGGGTCAGCGACTCCCATTTGAAAGTTGGAAAGATGCTGAAGAAAATGGCAAATAATTAATAATGCAAACCAATTGCAAAGTTGCTAGGAATTGACTATGCTATAACATAGTAAAAGTTAGCCATCCCTTTAACGTAGCCTTGAAAAAGCTTCTGAAACTAAATCCATACTGAGCAACTAATAAAGCCATGGATACACCTGAATTAGCTTCTAAAATAGTGCTGTGGGATGGACTATGGGAATGTCTACTGACATTGGAGATAAATATCTCCGTAGATTTCTGGAGATGTTACAAAAAGCAACCAATCAGATATTTACTTCTGATTTTTAAAAAGACCAATTTGCCAGGAAAACAAAGGGAAGCTGCCTGCTTGGCCCTGCAAACATAGATAGATTGTACTGGGACCGACAAAGATATTTTGACCTGGCCGATCAATTTCCTGACAGATGTCGGCCAAAAAATCTTAAGATGTATGAAGAATTGGTCAGACTTCGCCGTTCGGCAAGCAAAATGTTTGCGTCTATGGGGACCTTAACTTGTAGGTGACTGTTTAAATCTTATTGCTGATTGGTTGCCATGGACAACATGACCATGCCCCTATATGATCATACCTTGGGTCAGATACTTGTGGCATCTCAAATGAGCAATTTGCTTCTTTATAAACTGACAGTGACTAATGATTGATAGCATCTGGCATCAAGCATATTGTTACATGTCTGTGGCACCTCTCTTAACAATGATAGTTATTTTTGGTGCATCCCCTAACGATTTATCTAATTTCCTCCCTTTTTTTTTTACTGTTTTCTAAAATCTATGTTCTGAATATGAATTCATTTAAGTTCCCCCTCTTCTTATCTTTTCTCAGGAGCAGCATCTTCTGCACTTTGGCCTGAGGACCAAACAATCAAATCAGAACAATGGTAAATGAAAGCTGTAGGGGTGAGGCCCACATAGATGTAGTCCTTGCATTAACTGGAACCCACAGATATTGTTCAATAAGATTCTGCCCGCAGCTTTAGGTCTGGTGTGGGTCATAAAGTAGTAGAAGATGACTTCAGGTTGGTTGGATGCAAGTTAGGAAGTAGTGTCATGTTGAACACGATCATCACTTTATTTTCTCAATTCATTTTAAAACATCATTTTTAGAAAAATGGTAAAGAAAAATATTCAGGAGGAACAAAGAGTTACACCCAAATTGTGGGCAAAAGTACATGGAGATTTGAACCAGTGTTTTTCCGCTTGCACTTTGTAAATGACACCTAAAAAGGGGCCCATCTTTTTCCACAATAAATTTGACATTAATGACAACAAAATTCACTCCTGTGCTTTTAATTTTATTATAAAATAAGAGCTTCCACTGTGAGGTTCCTTGTTATCGCCTTCTCAACATCAATAATTACCACAGCATTAATTGTATCTGCTGCACAAATGAGCAAGGAAGGAAGAGTATGGGTAGTACAAGCAGTTCTTGGCTCTATCTTGCTAGAGGCTGCCATTTACTGCAAGGCAATATTGGAGTTGGGGGTCAGTGATCAACTCCTCTTCAGAGACAGTGTGTGGGACCCAAAAATCAAATAAGTGTTTATGTTGTTTTGAAAAGAGAGGAACAACAGTCAGCAAATCCTTCCTGTCAAAATACTTATTCTGGCAATAGGAATGTGCAGACAAAAGTTTAAAAAAAAGTCAACATCTCCTATAAAGACATTTGTAAAACGGCATTGAATAAGAGATTTGGAGCAGCACATGAAGCACAATGCATTATCAGTACTTGGTCCTTCCTGGCATGGCACATATTACTTCATAATAAACAAGTAGGAGGAAACATCAGCGTTTGTTTGCCCTGAAACAAACCATAGACCACTCTCTGTAAATAAGTGTATGTTTGCAAGCAAATCCTGCTGAACAACAAGAAGGATACCAGGTTCTATACTGGGAAGTGTTTATGAATACATCTGTGAATGTCTGGACATGTTATTTCATATAAAATCAACTTCAGAACTGGCTAAAATGCTTTATTGAGGAGAATGTTTTTTCACCTTAGGGCATCAATTGGCAAGCAAACGGCAGAATTGTGGGAGCTGCAACTCAACTTCTGGAGGGTCCATCACTGCGCTAGGTTTCCACTTTTAGTAAAACAGCTTGTTTTAATTACGTATTTAAGAGTTAAGATTTGCTCTCTCACTGTTTCTCATTACAGTATCCAGTAAAGAAAGCAATATGAAAATAAGCCAAATAAATACGTAGGTTTAATTGAAAACTGTATTAATTATTTATTGTTTGAAAAAGCAAATGGCCTACCACCATGTGAAACAACTTTCAGATTCTGGCCTCCTTAACCTCCTCCACCTGACATTAGTGGTGGGTTCAAACAAGGCCAGGTGAAAGTTAAAGGAGAACTAAAGCTTAACTAAAGAAGCAGACTAGAAATTATGTATACGTTATGTTTTGGGCTTCTGTACCAGTAAAGATCTGTGTCTCCAAAAATGCCCCAGTAGCTCCCCATCTTCTTTTCTGCTAATTCACTGCACTGAAGTTTAGGGGCCGACTCAATACACATAGTACACATAGGGGCAGATTTACTAAGCTCGAGGGAATAATTCGAATTGAAAAGTATTTTTTTTGGTACTTCGACCATTGAATGGGGCTAATTCGATCTAATCGAATGATTTGAACGATTTGAGGTAAAAATCGTTCAACTATTCGACCATTCGATAGTCGAAGTACTGTCTTTTTAAAAAATACTTCAACTTCATACTTCGCCACTTTAAACCTACCGAAGTTCAATGTTAGCCTATGGGGACCTTCCCCAGCATTTTTCAAAGTGTTTTTTGATCGAAACTTAAGGCTGGTGCAATCAGTTCAGTATTTAAAATATGATATTTTTAGCCACATTCATTTTAAGGGTTTAGGTCTCCTTTATGGGTGCATAATTTGGTCCATTAAGGGTGTAGCTGTAGGAGGTGATTCCCTTAAATTAAAAGGAATCATGTTGACCCATACTCAGTAGCATTAGAAAGCATTTATCAACTTTTTAACCATATGTAAAGTATTGCCTTACATAAACACTGAATGCACAACTTACCATTTAAACACAAAGGAAACATTTCCTTAATACAAAGTCTCCACCCTGGATCATGAAATCCTTTATTACCCTGCACATACAAATACAGGTAAGCATCAGTGTTATAGTAAACAAACAGTGAACAATTTATTTTCATGGGTAATACGGGGGTAATGACCCTTGTCATTTGTGTATGTCCAATAACATGAATGAGAAGCACAATGATTTTGGAATCTGGGATAGAGCAGCGTCAAATACGTATTTTTAAAGGGGTCCTGTCATGAGAAAACATGTTTTTTTCAAAACGCATCAATTAATAGTGATACTCCAGCAGAATTATGCACTGAAATCCATTTCTCAAAAGAGCAAATGGATTTTTTTATATTCAATTTTGAAATCTGACATGGGGCTAGACATTTTGTCAATTTCCCAGCTGCCCCTGGTCATGTGACTTGTGCCTGCACTTTAGGAGAGAAATGCTTTCTGGCAGGCTGCTGTTTTTCCTTCTCAATCTAACTGAATGTATCTCAGTGAGACATGGGATTTTACTATTGAGTGTTGTTCTTAGATCTACCAGGCAGCTGTTATCTTGTGTTAGGGAGCTACTATCTGGTTACTTTCCCATTGTTCTTTTGTTTGGCTGCTGGGGGGGAGGGAGGGGGGTGATATCACTCCAACTTGCATTACAGCAGTAAAGAGTGATTGAAGTTTATCACAGCACAAGTCACATGACTTGGGGCAGCTGGGAAATTGACAATATGTCTAGCCCCATGTCAGATTTCAAAACTGAATATAAAAAAATCTGTTTGCTCTTTTGAGTAATGGATTTCAGTGCAGAATTCTTCTTACCGTGTATTTGAATGCAGGCCTGAATACATCAAAAACACCCATGCAGTTCTATGCTGCATATAAATGTCTGGAATTGTTCACGCAGTTTGGCAGATTCAGACTATTCTAGCCAATCATCTGGACCTGTATGGCAGGTTTGGGTTAGTTTGAACATACCACCTTGTTAACCTGTTGGATCACACGTAGAAGCTCCTTTTTTATGGTTGCTTACATATTGTTGATCACATGCCTTATTACTGAAGACCAGAACTATTTTATGAGTCAAAGTCATTCAGTAGTTGGCTTCACTGGGCTGGAACTAAGAATCAGAAACACAGTACCCTCTGTGGCCTCCCTGAATAACAGGGTGCTTAATAGCATGTGCCTTTGGAAACTGGTCAATAACACTATCACAGCAGGGGGGTGAATATAAATGTGCCTGCATTACAAAAACAAGATAGATTGTACTAAAGAAAATACCTACATCATGTGCAGGTGAATGCCTGTTTTATCTGATCAAACCATGGAAATGTGTCATCCATATTGTTTTCCATCCCAAAAATCAATATCAACAGAACAAATCATAATTTTAATGGGATACAGCCCCCAAAAATTGACCAACTAACAGACAAGCTGGGGTAAAGAAGAGGAATGGGGCAATTTTCAAATGAATCTTTGGCAGCAGTGGAAATAGCATCAATTAACTTATCTATAACAGTGTTTCCTCACCTCCATGAAACCTCTACAACTAAACATCCCATTAAAAATACCCATTGGGATCAAAATGCCTATAACCTATGGAAGTTGTATTCCTTTCTTAAATGGGAATCAACCTGCCTATGGCACACACCCGTTCCAATGAGGCTGCCATTGGTTTTATCCATTTTTATTGCAACAATCAGCATGCTGTTTAACATAAAGATAACTTACCAGAGGGTAATTTGTCAGATTTTAAGTAATGGAAAGTAATACCCTTGATTATCATTATAAGCTACAAAAGACAATGCAGTTTTTGTAAAACATTTTCCAGAGAAAATAACCCCATGTGACCTTATTATGGGGTACAGGAGCAAATAACTAGCAACATCCAAAGAGGTTAAAGGGGAACTCCACACAAGCATAACTTAGGCTTTTCGAAAAGTAAAAATAATTTCAAGCAACATCAATTAAAAAATATGCAGACTTTTTGATGGTTTTGAACAGTTTCATAAGCCTAGCCCCCTGCTCTCCTGCTGATCTGTCAGACTACTTTGCTGAGCTGGCTTACTACTGTTACTTTGTATCAGCAGCCGTCTATCTTTAGCCTGCATCTTCCAAACCCCACAATTCCCTGCACACATGATTTCAATAAGAGTGCAATGCATTGTGGGTTATGTAGTTCCTACATGCTGTCTGTAAGCTGTGGAGTTGTTACAATTTGTAACATCAGTGTTTAGGCCATCCTTCCCTGCAAGGTTTTCAAATGATGCAGAAAGAGAAGAACTTGAAAATGGCATTTTTTTCATACTTTTTGAAGAAACAGATAACCTTGATAAGTATATTAGGGATTTCTGTGTTATGTGAGCCTCTTTATCAAATTTTGGTTTGGAAGCCGGAGTTTCCCTTTAAGCTGGATCCCTTTTTTTTACTTGAGGCTGTGATCAGATGACCAGGGACATCAGTTAAAATCCTCACAAGGTTAGGCATTCTTTTTACTTAAAAGGGATACTGTCATGGGAAAACAAGTTTTCTTCAAAACGCATCAGTTAATAGCAGACTTCTGCACTGAAATCCAATTCTCAAAAGAGCAAACAAATTTTTTTATATTCAATTTTGAAATCTGACATGGGGCTAGACATATTGTCAGTTTCCCAGCTGCCCCCAGACATGTGACTTGTGCCTGCACTTTAGGATGGAACTACTTTCTGGCAGGCTATTTCTCCTACTTAATGTAACTGAATCAGTCTCAGTGGGACTTGGCTTTTACTATTGAGTGTTGTTCTTAGATCAGTGATCCCCAACCAGTAGCTCGCGAGCAACATGTTGCTCCCCAACCCCTTGGATGTTGCTCCCAGTGGTCTCAAAGCCGGAGCTGATTTTTGAATTCCAGGCTTGGAGGTAAGTTTTGGTTGTATAAAAACCAGCTGTACTGCCAAACAGAACCTCAAGTAGGCTGCCAGTCCACATAGGGGCTACCGATAGCCAATCACAGCCCTTATTTGGCAGTGCACCCCCAGGAACTTATGCTTGTGTTGCTCCCCAATTATTTTTACATCTGAATGTTGCTCACGGGTGAAAAAGGTTGGGGACCCCTGTTCTTAGATCTACCAGGCAGCTGTTATCTTGTGTTAGGGAGCTGTTATCTGGTTACCTTCCCATTGTTCTGTTGTTAGGCTGCTGGGGGGCGGGGAAGGGATGGCGTGATATCATTCCAACTTGCAGTATAGCAGTAAAGAGTGACTGAAGTTTATCAGATCACAAGTCACATGACTGAGCACTGATATGAAATGAGGGAATAACACTTTCTCAGATCTACTGCTATCACTTCTAAAATTAAGTAAATGTGACAAACATCAGACTGCAACAAAAAAAATTCTATTTGCTACTGTTATTGTTGTAAGTGAAGGAAAGGGGTGATAATTGCTTACCCTTGGTGAGCTCCTCCCATGCTGAAAATGCACCAGCCTTGGGTACTGGCCAAGAAAAAAGAAAAGAGCAGCATGGCACTCACTAATAAAGCAGCCAGGGCCACAGTGTTGTTCAGTGAAAAGGAGTAGGGGGTCTAAAAAAAAAAGTTCATCTTTTTGTGTATCAGTTCTAATTTCACTCTATGGAGGCACATAGCGCAGAGCAGCCACAATGATTTGATAAGTTTTATTTCTTTGTCTCTCCTTGAGAGGAAAGGAATTAGATCCCCAGTATACAACCCCCTACCATTACCATTCGTTGTCCAACAGGAGTCCAATATGTGATTATCTATGCAGTGCTGACCTAATGATCTACTTCTCAAGTACTAAATATGGAGTAGCTTGTTTCCCTATTTAGCTCAATGAAAATAAAAATAATACATTTTTTTTATGAATCAAACAGGTAAAGAGCATGTTCAACACAAATCCAATACACTAAACTCATGTTGAAAAGTGCATATACTGCATATACAAGACCAAAGTTGTATATCCAGTTTATTCAAATTCCTATCACATATTGGCATGCAGCCCTCAGTAATAATGGGGCTGGATATGTCTAAGATAGTAGGGTGCTCTCTAATGATTAGTCCATCAGTCTTCTGGGTCCCTAGTAGCGATAAGTGGAGTTTCGCCTCAAAAATGACGAGCATACACTTCAATGCATTTTGGCAAATTTTCGGTAATTTTTGGCAAAGCGAAACAGGTCAGATTCACCCATCACTAGTCCCTAGAACAACTGCCCATGCTAACAAGTAGAATACGGCTCAATAAAAAAATATATCTGAAAACAAAGATTGTTCAGTATCATGGTTTAGGGGAAGGCTACATAAAGCTATCTCAGAGGTTTAAACTGTCAGTTTCAACTGTAAGGAATGTAATCAGCAAATAGAAGGCCACAGGCACAGTTACTGTAAAACCCAGGTCTGGCAGACCAAGAAAAATACAGGGGCGGCATATGCTGAGGATTGTGAGAATGGTTACAGACAACCCAAAGATCACCTCCAAAGACCTGCAAGAACATCTTGCTGCAGATGGTATATCTGTACATCATTTTACTAATCAGCGCAATTTGCACAAAGAACATCTGTATGGCAGGGTGATGAGAAAGAAGCTCTTTCTGCACTCACGCCACAAACAGAGTCGCTTGTTGTATGCAAAAGCTCATTTAGACAAGTCACAGTCATTTTGGAGCAAAGTGCTTTGGACTGATAAGACAATAATTGAGTTATTTGGTCATAACAAAAAGCGCTTTGCATGGCGGAAGAAGAACACCGCATTCCAAGAAAAACACCTGCTACCTACTGTCAAATTTGGTGGAGGTTCCATTATGCTGTGGGGCTCTGTGGCTAGTTCAGGGACTGGGCCCTTGTTAAAATAATGTTCAAGCATCAGTCACAAAGTTGAAGTTACGCAGAGGTTGAATATTCCAACAAGACAATGACCCTTAACACACATCAAAATCTACAAAGGCATTTATGCAGAGGGAGAAGTACAATATTCTGGAATGGCCATCACAGTCCCCCGACTTGAATATCATCGAAAATCTATGGGATGATTTGAAGCAGGTTGTCCATGTTCAGCAGCCATCTAATTTAACTGAACTGGAGAGATTTTGTATGGACTAATGGTCAAAAATACTGCCATCCAGAATCCAGACACTCATCAAAGGCTATAGAGGCTGTTACATTTGCAAAAGGAGGCTTAACTAAGTATTGATGTAATAGCTCTTTTGGGGTGTCCAAATTTATGCACCTGTCTAATTTTGTTATGATGCATATTGCATATTTTCTGTTAATCCGATAAACTTTATGTCACTGCTGAAATACTACTGTTTCCATAAGGCATGTTATATATTAAAATGAAGTTGCTACTTTGAAAGCTCAGCCAATGATAAACAAAACTCCAAAGAATTGAGGGGTTCCCAAACTTTTCCATATGACTGTATGTCAAAACCCTGTCTAATCTACGGCACATCTGATGCCCTTTACAACCTGAAAATCACACTGTCATGTCTCTGAGGCCCTCCTCTGTCCCAGGGCCATTGAATGAAGTACCCGATGTACCCCCTTTATAATAGCCCTGCATAGGTCTGACCAACAAACCATTCTGAGATCAGTTTTCAGTTTAAACGCAATTGCATAAAACGTGCTTTTAAGAGGTGGGTTTTTAAGTAGCCCCAAAAAAGAGGTGCAAAATTGTTCCCCTACAAAAATTTTAATTGATGTATATTGCAAAGTTGCTTGAAATTATGTTTACTTTTTTGATTTGTGCGGAATTCCCCTTTAACAGATAGTTTTAATGCACTTCTATAAAGGGAGGAGGATTATTGGAACATTTGGAAAGTGTTCTGTGTGCCATTAATGTAAATATAGCAAAATAAATTTTCTACCCACCTATGGAATGTGCTTCCTTTATACCCTATGGGGACACCATCTTTCCTGGAAGAAAAAAAAAGTCAGATTAAAAAACAAATTCAACAAATTTTACAGATTATCATACACAAGTATATTATTACAATAATTAAATGGATTTGTTATAACACTTTACACATGCAGCTCAAGTTGCTTAGCTTTATAAATCACTAGCGTAGCACCCTGGGCAGCTGTTTAGAATGGGTGCATGAGTGCTTCATACTTCTAGAAGCATTTTTGATCTGTGGTGATTAGTTTTATGAAACCTTATCTCATTGTCACTACCTTTATGCTATATGAGCCTTTTTTTGTCAGTCCCTGGTGGGGTTCACTCACAAATTCAATGCATCCAAATGAGCCTGTCATTAAAATAGAAGATGGATTGCAGCTAGGTGTGAAATGCAAATGGGTTGAAAACAAAAGGCGCTTCCTCTGTTGTTTGCATTGTGCACAAGCCTAGTTTGCATTGGGTAAGTGACGATGCATGTGAAAAGCCATGGCTGATTTTCATGTTTACATTTAAACCTGCTCTATTTGAATGGTCTTCAGCACATTAACATATTAAAGGGCTATCTACATAAGATTAAAAAGTTACTTTGGCATTCTGCCTATGCAAATCTGTACCACTCTTTACACTAAAAATATAAAAGGCCTTTGCACACTGTATATTTATAAATATGGTTTGAAATCTAATATTTCACCCACCACTGCTATGACATAAAAATACCACTGATAGTGGAATTATTTACAGAAGCTAATTAGGATCAGTGTGTCAGAGAACATATGTGTGTTAAAGAATGAGCAGGAAACACACTTGGGATAATTTAATAATATATGTACTTTGCAGGCCCGGACTGGCAATCTGTAGGTTCTGGCAAATGCCAGAGGGGCTGCTGTATGGTTCTATAGAAAGTCACCATATAGTGGGCTGGAAGGGGGCTGTTTGGGCTGGTAGGGGTCTGTTTGGGCCTCTGTGGACTTGGAATGGCAGGGCCTATTTTGACTCCCAGTCCAGGACTGGTACTTTGTACCAGGTCTTGTAACCCACAGAAACCAGGTGTTTTCTTTTAAAAAGGTTAATAGGTTAAGCAACTTGTTGCTTCTACTTCTCCCCCAGTTTCTTCCCATATAATATACATTCACACATATATGACAGTAAAACAGGCTGGTCCATGTGAAATGATCAATGTTGGCTATCGCAAGCCTTATTTTTTTCACAGCATGGTACCAGACAAAATTACCAAGAGAGAACAACAATGATTTATACAGGAGAATGATTTTGGGGATGTGGAATTAACCGGTTATCTTTTATGTCTGTATAGAGACAGCTATCAATGACAGCCTTTCTCTCACATAATTTATATTTAGATCCTGGTTAATCACAGTGAGGAAAGCAACACCTCCCCTCTGAATCTCTAAAGTGAATTCAAATGACTAAATGTAATAATCTCTTCAAATAACGCTCAGACCTGTATCAGGTTTAAGGTAAATAAATGCACTTTGTATGCATTCCTACATCCGATTTATACCCATAATGGAAGCACATATTGCTTCATCGTACTAAATACATGCTGCAGGTAACCACCTACAAACTGCCTGTTCTTTAGAGTAACAACTAATTTTATTTTACAGTGGTATCAGAATATCCCTTAATTCAGGGGTGTCCAAAAGGTAGATTGGGATCTACCAGTAGACGTTTAGTTGGTGATCAGTAGATCTCAAGACACTATCAACAAACAGCTTGTCTAAATCACCCTCCTATTTCATGCTTTTAATTCAGATATTTATTACTTTATGGTTACATAAGAAATAGTCGTTTGTTAAATATAGCAATATACATTTCCCATAAATCAGTAATGAAGTAATATTTTCAATGGAACAGAATGGTAACAATGCTTTTAAGGATGTAGATCATAATGGGACAACATCACTAAAAGTATACCCCTCACTAGTAAAGTATCGGCACTCCTGCCTTAATTCATGTCAAATTATGTAGCCCTCAGTATATTAAAGGGATACTGTCATGGGAAAAATTTTTTTTTTCAAAATGAATCTATTAATAGTGCTGCACCAGTCACATGACTGGGGGCAGCTGGGAAATTGACAAAATGTCTAGCCCCATGTCAGATTTCAAAATTGAATATAAAAAAATCTGTTTGCTCTTTTGAGAAATGGATTTCAGTGCAGAATTCTGCTGGAGTAGCACTATTAACTGATGCATTTTGAAAAAAACATGTTTTCCGATAACGGGATCCCTTTAATTAATAAAAGTTGCTCTTCTGTATACTGATTAGTTTTCAATGGTACATGCTGGGTGGTCCTGCAGAGTTCTGTATTGGGCAAACTTTTATTTAAATTCTTCACTATTGGCTTGGGGAAGGCACTGTATCAGTGTTCCCGGATGACACAAAACTGTGCAGGTCCAATGAACTCCATCTTGGCTACGAATTAATGGAGAAGGATCTGGACAAACTGGCAATCTGGGTGGCTAAGTGGCAGATGAAATTCATTGTTGTAAAATGTAAGTTCATGCACCTGGGATGTAAAAATATGCAAGCGAGTCAGAAAAAAACATGCTCATGGTACCTTTAAGAACAATTTCACTCTATGCACTAGCAACGCCCCCCCCCCCCGGAGCAGGAAAAGTAAACGCTGGGAGGTAAGTCACTGGCCACTGATACACTTAATGGAACTACGTTAGGCAAAGGACATAGAAGGCACTTGTAGATAATGAACTTGGCAGTAGCTGAAGCAAGCAATGGTAGTGAACAGCTGCAAGGGCAAGCAAAGTTTTGAGCTGTATTTGCGGAAGGAGAGGATATCTCTTAACCCTTTACAAACCTATGGAAAAGCCCCATCTAGAATAAACCATGCAGGTTAGGTCTCCACTGCTCAAACAGGATATTACTGAATTAGAGAAAGCCCATAAAAGGGCAACTAAGATGGTTAAAGGAGTTGTTCGCCTTAGAATTAACATTTAGTATGATACAGAGAGTGATATTCTGAGACAATTTGTAATTGGTTTGCATTTTTTATTAAATGGAGTTATTTAGCTTTATTCAGCAACTCTCCAGTTTGCAATTTCAGCCATCTGGTTGCTAGGGTCCAAACAACCATGCACTGATTTGGATAGGAGACTGAGAAATACAAAGTAGCAATAACAATACATTTGTAGCCTTACAGAGCATTTGTTTTTTAGATGGGGTCAGTGCCCCCATTTGAAAGCTGGAAAGAGTCAGAAGAAGAAGAAGGCAAAAAACTACAATAAATGAATAATGAAAAAAGTTTCTTAGAACTGGTTATTCTCTAACATACTAGTTAACTTAAAGGCAAACCATCCTATTATAGGTAATGAAAAGTTGCAGTTATGAAGAAAGGTCAATTAGGAATTGTTTGAGCTAGAGAGGGGGAAATTAAGGGAATATATTATAATCATGTTTAAATAAATAAGGGGACAATATTGTGAACACAAAAGCAGACACAAAAGCATCCACTAACATCAGAAAAAAAAGAGGTTCCGTTGTCATATTCAAAACAGGGCTTTTTACAGTGAGAGCTGTGAAGTTTTTGAATTCTCTGCCTGAATCAGTTGTTGAATGGGTTAAAAATACAGGGATACTGATATTAGTGCTTGGAAAAAAGTGGATTGGTTGATCTTGGAGTCAGGAAGTAATCCCCCCTTCTTTGCCTTTTTCTGGAGCAACTTGCAGTTAGACAGGTTTTATGTAAATGAAAAGGTTTAGCATGATGAATGTGTGTTTTTTTTCAACCTTCTAGGTTACTATATTACTATGTTACTATATGGAGTAGCTAAGGTTGGATGCATTCACTTATATGGCTCTGCTCTTCCTGGTCCTCTTTACTCCACCATTAAATAACAAGCAGCACCAGTGAAGGGTAAACAAATTAAATGCAATAGTTAAGGCTGCAACAACTTTATAACATAGAATTGCATGTAATAAACATGCAAGATTTCAGTTTAGATCTCTACAAAAGATTTATATTGGAATTACAAAAGATTGTGAGATGCATTAGACTGCAAATGTTCAGACCTATAATGCAAATGTAATTTGCTGTAAATATTAATATAGCCTTAGAGCAGATGTCAGTATTACAGTGAAATTGGTGGAAATGTCTGCAGTGCAGTAGTTACCTGTTTACAAACAGCTTTGGTCTTTCATGACAAGAAAGCTGCCATACTGCTTAGTTGCAATGCACTATTCACATGTTAGTAATAACAACTATGGGTACGTATTAGCTGAACAACAGAAAACTTATTTTTGATGTTATGTTCATTATCCACCCTCCAACCAGTACATGAATACTCTAGCTTCTTGCAGCAGTCAATAGACATTAAGGGGCACATTTACTAAGGGTCGAATATCGAGGGTTAATTAACCCTCGATATTCAAGTCGACCATCGAAGTAAAATCCTTTGACTTCGATTATCAAAGTCGAAGAA
This sequence comes from Xenopus petersii, assembly GCA_038501925.1. Lineage (NCBI taxonomy): Eukaryota > Metazoa > Chordata > Amphibia > Anura > Pipidae > Xenopus > Xenopus petersii. Next base: position 85,018,281 of record CM076685.1, read on the forward strand.
TTTACCGCAAATACTTCGATCGAAGGAAAAATTGTTCGATCGAAGGATTAAATCCTTTGAATCAAATGATTCGAAGGGTTTTAATCCATCAATCAAAGGATTTTCCTTCGATCAAAAAAGCATAGAAAGCTTATGGGGAAGGTCCCCATAGGCTAACATTGATGCTCGGTAGGTTTAAAGTGCCGAAGTAGGTAGTCAAAGTTTTTTTTAAAGAGACAGTACTTTTGACTATTCGAACGATTTTTAGTTTGAATCATTCGATTCAAAGTCATAGTCGAAGGTAGAAGTAGCCTATTCGATGGTCGAAGTACCCAAAAAAAAACTTCGAAATTCGAAGTTTTTTAACTTTGAATCCTTCACTCGAGCTTAGTAAATGTGCCCCTAAATGAAAAGCACTGAAGTCAGCTTCTTAGAACTTAGCCACGAGGGTTTGTGGAAATGCTTGTGTTTATAAATGTAAATTGTAGGGATGCACTGAATCCACTATTTTGGATTCGGCCGAACCCCCGAATCCTTTGCTAAAGATTCGGCTGAATACCGGACTGTGTCCGAATCCTAGTTTGCATGCAATCCTGCTGAAAAAGGCAGAATCCCGAACCGAATCCTGGATTCGCTGCATCCCTAGTAATTTGTATTTTAGTATACAGGCATTTATTTCCATCTATTTAATCACTTCCATTACTTAGATAAAACCCCAAATCAGCTAAAAAAAAAAAAAACAAGGATCCAAACTTGAATTCTCCAGTACAAAATTGCCTGAAATTTAGAATTAGCAAGTGTCAAATACTTTAAATAACACTTTAGTCTGTTTGCACTAAAATGTATTCCTGCATAGCATTAGTCTTCTAACATTTTTTATATCAGAATTAACCCTTTGAACATCTTTAATGGGACATTTATGATTTGACTGTATCATCCATATATCTTCACTCTGGCCATAGACGCAAAGATCTGATCGTACGAATCGAGGATTCGTACGATTTTCGGAACGTGTGTGGAGAGTCCCGACATTTTTCATCCGGCGGAGATCGGTCGTTTGGTCGATCAGACAGGTTATAAAATTTCTGATAATATCTCTGCGTGTATTGCCGATCATACGATTTTCAGTGGGAGACTGTCACTAGCTTTGGTTGGACATAGATATCGTACGATTGCTGTCAGGGGCAGAACATCGGCTGATCTGTTCTTTAACTAATCTGACTGGTAAGACTTTGATCTAAATGGTTAGTGGCGGGTCGGGAGATGGGAAAGTCCGATCGTACGATGATTCGTATGATTGAATCTTTGCATCTATGGCCAGCTTAAAGGAATTGTTCAGTGTAAAAATAAAAACTGGGTAAATAGATAGGCTGTGCAAAATAAAAAATGTTTCTAATATAGTTAGTTAGACAAAAATGTAATGTATAAAGGCTGGAGTGACTGGATGTGTAACATATCAGTCAGAACACTACTTCCTGCTTTTCAGCTCTCTTGGTTTACACTGACTGGTTACCCTGGTTACCAGGCAGTAACCAATCAGAGACTTGAGGGGGGACCACATGGGTCATATCTGTTGCTTTTGAATCTGAGCTGAATGCTGAGGATCAATTACAAACTCACTGAACAGAAATGTACCATGTGGCCCCCCTTCAAGTCGCTGACTAGCTCAGAGTTATAGAGCTGAAAAGCAGGAAGTTGGATTCTGGCTGTTTTATTAGACATCCAGTCACTACAGCCTTTATACATTACATTTTTGGCTAACTAACTATATTAGAAACATTTTTTATTTTGCACAGTCTATCTATTTATACAGTTTTTAGTTTCACACTGAACTATTCCTTTAAGCCCTAAACCAGTCTGTCCCAATCTTTGTTTCCAAACCTGCTGCTATTATACAGCACGCTTAAGGGCACTGGTACATAGGACTTTTTCTCAGCCACACAACCTCCTCCAGTGTGGGTGACAAAACGTATGAAGTTCCTTTCAGACAGTATTAATCTAAATTACAGCGAGAAAACATATGCATTACCAGCAATGTACATTAATGCCTGTAGGTAGAGAACTTCTGATGTTTTGTGTTAAGTGTGCAACAAAACCTCCCATGTGCCAATGCCTTAATGCTTCAAACTAAATTTGGTGAAAAAAAGTTGGGGACATGTAAGTACTACTCATTGTGGCAAATTTACTAAGCAACGAAAATTCACAGTGATGCTTCGCTGGCAGCGAAACACTTCACCAGGCAAAAATTCACTCAGACAACGCTAATTCACTAACATGCAAAGTTGCGTCCAGGGTGAGGGTCACCTAACACTGGCAAAGTTGCGCTAGCGCTAATTCGGCAAGCAGAGTTGTGCTAGCGTTGGCTAATTTGCATACGGCAGGAAGTTAAAGTACAATGGACGTATATGTTGCAGCAAATACATTACACTACACAAGCCCAGAGAAGCTTAATAAAAGAAAATAGAGTTGTTATATTGCCCTACACATGAGCCCAGTGTATAGTTTATGTGCCATATGTTAGGAAATGTAGGGGGGAAGCCGGCACATGGCAGGGGTTTTGTTTTGGGAAATTCTCACTAATATAATACCAGTCAAAATACTCTGTGTGCCATTAGTCTTATTGATCTAGTAAAGATACAAAAAATACAGCAAGCTTTTGATTACTATATGCAGTAGCAAACTTTGTCAGTGTTGCTATATATCTATAGCATACAATAGTTTAAAAGACTATGGCTGTATGTTGGTGGTGCTCTATCCAGAAACCTTGCTGCTTGACTTGGTTCCCTTATTCCATATGGTAAAGAAGTAGGATGGCACACACTATTGCAATCGTGCTAAAACATAAGTGTTTTGTTTGAGATCCAAATAAAACACTTATGTTTTAGCACAATTTTGCAATAGTGTGTGCCATCCTACGCTATATATCTACTCCATAGTTTTGAGTGGAAAAGTGATGTGGCTTTACCTGAAGTTCTCTGCAGTTTTTGGTACAACATCTGCAAAAAGTTCCACCTTCATCCGTCCCACCTCCTTAAAAAGTAAATGGACATTAAATTAGTTTCCTTGTGAAAAATCCATAAACATATTATTTTTCTGGAATATATGCATTTTTCTTTATTCATAGTTACATGCAAAAGAAAAAACACATTTTTTTTAATTTGTGGATTTTACATTCTAATGTAGAACACAGGGGAATGAGATGATTAAACTTCTACTACATTGTGCACAGGAGCTGCAGCAGCAAGCCGCCTTGTGCGGCAAAGGGCCAGGATCACTCCTGATTGTGTAACCTAGCAAACTAACAGATTAAGGGCAGAGACACACACAGCGATTCGGGGAGATTAATCGCCCGACAACAAACCTCTTCTTCGGGCGATTAATCTCCCTGAACTGCCCCCCTCTGCCTTGCCGCCAGCTAGAATGAAAATTGCCCACGGGATGGCACTTGGGGCACTTCGTTTTCCTAAGTCACTCGAAGTTTCGTCGTGAGGCTACTTCGGGTGACTTCGGAAAACTAAGTGCTCCGTGTGCCATCCCGCTGGGGATTTTCATTCTAGCTGGCGGGAAGGCAGTTTGGGGAGATTAGTCGCAGGCCGAATTGCCGCGTGTGTCTCTGCCCTAATTCCTGGTGGAATGCTGTCATGCACCAACAATTCTGCTGGATAACGTATATTTTTACGGCAGCTTTTATCAGCCTGTGTATGGGGGCCTTTAGTGTTCATATTTAGGGATCTCTGTGGATCATCAGTAAAGGTTTAGGGTTACAGATGAGAGAGAAGAGTGGAAACCCATACATACAACCCAGGTATGAAATCACAGTGTATAACAGTCTGTGATGAATGAGCCACAGTATTGCACGTAATTTATTTGCTCATAATTTACTACACCGGCCAGTCCCATTTGCTCAGCCACTAGAGGCAGTTGAGATGTGTAGTACATACTGCGTCGTGTATGAAAGTATAGAATCCTATAACTTAACGCAGGACCTTTTCATTGAATTACATTTAACACCGCGTGTTACCTGCCCACCGATACTGATATCAAAGAAAACAATGGAGTTGCTAGTGTTGGAAGCTGATACCTACATTTCTATCTTGGGCAAAACTGGAAAGAGAGAGGCGGGGCTTCTGCCTCATTAGCAGCTAAGTAGGATTTGTGCGCAGGCGCTGCTTTTACATGCTTTGTTTGTATAAAGTTGGCCTGCATTTAGGGATTATGGGAGAGTGGTAACTGCAAAGTCAATGAAGAAGCACCACGGTTTATGCGCATTGTGTGCACACGTGACCTGAACTGCATTTTAGCAATTAGTGCCTTGTTTAGTTCTGAGTAGAGGAGAGTCCTATCATGAGACTGTTCTGTGCTGTGCTGTGGGGAGTCAGGGAAGGAATCGGACACATTAGTGAGAGGATTGGGAGAATCTATTGGTTATGGAAGCAGGGACTGGGGAGAATGCAGGGAGAGTGGTAAAAGCTTGGGTTTGAGAACTCTAAAACCTGCACAAAACATACTGAAATGAAACTCATCAGGAATAAACAAGCTATCTGCATTTCCCCACTTCCCTTTGGAATTGTCCCCTTTAACAAGTCATGCACAGTTGCCCCAGGACAGGTCCCACAATGGTGTTTAAGATCCCAGTTTATTTGGCTGCCCCCCCCCCCATAACTGTGAGGTAGTGATGTATTGGTCAAAGAAAATGAAACCCACACCCAACCTGGTCCACTGTTATGATTTATATCTGGCCTAACCAACACAGTGATGTGCAGTTTGGCTGGACAGACTTGGGCTGACCAATTGCCATCAGAGGCTAGTCACAGCCTTAATTGGCCTCCACCTTCTGCACCCACAAAGTCTTTTAGTTTGCCAAGTTTAAATTTCAAAACCATCCAAAGACTTTAAAAAAAACTAGCCAAAAAGCTAGCCAAAAGCCATATTAAAAGTAGCCCAAAACTAGCCCAATTTATACACTGCTAATTCTATTTCCCATACCTTATACAGGTAACACATTCATAGAGACTGGCAGTTGAAACCACAGAAGGGCTTCCGGGAGGTAGATGTGTTAGTGGCTTTCTCATTCAAGCAGATTCCTCCAGCAGCAATAACGAATCCAGCACTGGGAAATGGGAGCTGGGTCCCAAATTGGTACCTTGGCAGGTACCAAGTTGTATTCCTGAGACAAACTGGAGTGATTGACATGTTAGGAAAGCTGTGAGTATCATGCTGACAGGTGTGCAGCAATGAGGTGTGACAGTGTGAGAATCTCGCGAGATCTCAATGAGATCTCTATGATGTCAGACGCTGAAGCTTTAAAAAGCTATGCGACGGGTGAACAGCCCATTTGCCTTAGTAAAGCGTAAGCGAAACATACGTCGGCGAGCCTTCAAACCATGAATTGCTGATGCTTTATTTTTAATTGTTTGATACCATGAACTCACTTTAAAATTATAACTACAGCACTAGCACCTTATTTAATTCATATAAGAACCATGAACTTTTAGATTATTCATCAATTGTGTGCAGATACATTTTATTGCGGGTCACATCACCTGATTTATAGCACTTGAGCACCTTAATCGTTTTAATCATTGATATATAACACAATCGATTGAAATACCATTAATTGTATGTTGGTGCTAAATTGATTGAAAACTAAGCATATGTTTATAATAGCTCTAAGCACTTATATAATTAGATCTCAATTAATTTTAGTAAGGTAGTGTGGGGTTTTACTGCTTTTTCTTGGTTTTAGAAAAGTTCCTAAACCTGCCTGTTTTGCCAACCTGACTGTCCCATGTCAGCCTGTCAGTTAAAGTTTATAATGCTATAATTATTCAATTTCTGCCAATATATTGCACATTTCATGTTTACATATTTATTGTGTATTTTTAAGTGCCTTTTTGTGATATGTACTAGCTGGAGCCACATTGTCTCGTCTCACTGTGTATTCGTATACTGCTGAGATGACAATAAAGTTTACTTTGATTCACTTTGACTAACGGATTTCTGCTGTACAAATATGGCAGCCCCCTGTAAGGCGATCACAAGGAGTCAGATAGGTATTGCAAAAGCATTGGGCAAATACTTTATGGCAAAATTATAAGAAGCATACAAAGCCAATTTTATGGTAGATGTAAAAAAAAGGTTCAATTTCTGGTAAACAAATACAAGATTCCTCTGCACTCAACCCATTATCAATATATTTAAGACAGAGACATTTTGTGCATACTGCTACTGAAAAATGCCTTACCCTTTAAACAAAACAGGGATTGTTTGTCCATATATTGCAATATATTTAAGCTGGCCAACTACGTCAAAGTCATCCCATATCTGGCCAGTCCTATGCTCAATTTTCATCTGATTCATTAAGAATTCTATGTTTTAATTATACATTTTATAAAAGGGACGAATACGTTTTACCTGCAACTTACTTGCTGCTTTCGAAAGTAAAACACCCAACCTTGGCTGGCAGCAAGTAAGTTGCAGGTAAAACGTATTCGTCCCTTTTATAAAATGTATAATTAAAACATAGAATTCTTAATGAATCAGATGAAAATTGAGCATAGGACTGGCCAGATATGGGATGACTTTGACGTAGTTGGCCAGCTTAAATATATTGCAAATATATGGACAAACAATCCCTGTTTTGTTTAAAGGGTAAGGCATTTTTCAGTAGCAGTATGCACAAAATGTCTCTGTCTTAAATATATTGATAATGGGTTGAGTGCAGAGGAATCTTGTATTTGTTTATATGTATTTTGTGGTCACACCCTCATTGCACCCCCGCCTAATGATTTTAAAAACTAGTGGTGAGCACAACTTTCCCTTGTTTATTATAGTTCTACAGGAGCAGTGACCAGCTCCATGTTGTAGCTCCCACCCTCTCCAACTATAGTCAGGTGATCCCACTGGTGTCTAATAAAAGGGCAGCCAAGGTTGGGTGTTTTACTTTCGAAAGCAGCAAGTAAGTTGCAGGTAAAACGTATTCGTCCCTTTTATAAAATGTATAATTAAAAGATAGAATTCTTAATGAATCAGATGAAAATTGAGCATAGGACTGGCCAGATATGGGATGACTTTGACGTAGTTGGCCAGCTTAAATATATTGCAATATATGGACAAACAATCCCTGTTTTGTTTAAAGGGTAAGGCATTTTTCAGTAGCAATATGCACAAAATGTCTCTGTCTTAAATTTATTGATAATGGGTTGAGTGCAGAGGAATCTTGTATTTGTTTATATGTATTTTGTGGTCACACCCTCATTGCACCCCCGCCTAATGATTTTAAAAACTAGTGGTGAGCACAACTTTCCCTTGTTTATTATAGTTCAATTTCTGGTGTCAGTATCTCTTTAACCCTACTTCTTTATAAATTGTACCGCCGGGCCCTTTAGACCGTCATGCTGCAATATGTTCAGGAGATCCAGCTTCAAGGAATTTTTCACACCGAAAAAAAATTTCATGCACATTTCAGTGGAGAATTAAAGTAATTGTTTAGGGAAAATGCCAACTTCAAACAGAACAAAATAATATTGTAGTACTTGCACGTTTGTTAAAAAGACATCAAAATAACTAATTTATTTAAAGTGTTTGATGGGGCTTCCAGTACATTAGAGAGAGGTTTATTTAACAAGAAGGAATTCCATGTAAAAACAAAACTATATGTGCAAACTCCTGGAAAATGAGTCATACTTTCTGGCACGAATACAAAGCAAAGTAAGCCCTGGATAGAACCGTTCCATAACATTGTGTTTATCTGTTATGTCATTGAATTGTAACTCTGACACTTCATTAATTCTCTCTTTACATATTGTAATATAACCTTGCCTTGAAAAAAACATTGTTACTACAAAGTGCAACCTAAATACACCCACAGCCAATCACATTCTCAGTTACAGTATAAACAGTTCCCCCAACTAGAACTTGCTATAGAAAATGAAAACTGATTTCTGTTATAGCAGCTCCTCTATTTTTTTTTTTGGACTTAAAATCCCACTTGTAGCGCAGTTCCTTTTATACACCAGGACTCAAGATTGGTCATTTACGAAAGCCATGGATACAACTGCTAGATCACTTAGAAACACAAAATTTGGACCCGGGAAGGCACATTTATCAAAGATTGAATTTCGAGTTTTTATAAACTCCCATGAACTTGAAATCAAACCAATCGAAATGTATAACTGGGCTAAATAGGATTGACCCAACAACATTTTTTTTTAGGAAATAAAATTATTGCACAATTAATTTGTCTCCATTATTTTATGGACTGGAAGCTGATATGCAACCGTTGGGGATTTATCCCCACATTGAATATTAAAGGATAGGTCAACCAAATAAGTGAATGTAAAATTGATAAGGGTGCTATTCTACGCACTTTTGTAATTTGCATTCATTATTTATTCCAAGATATTAAGGGATACATGTGCTGTTGATACAACAGCGCCACCTGCTGGTCAGTTTCCGACAAGTCTGACCACCAAGGAAGTTGTCAGAAGAAAGAAAGAGGCTTGTCTGATGTTCTTCTGCTTAGGAAAGATTTGAGAAAGGTTTCTAGTTTTTTTTCCTAAGCAGAAGAACATAAGAGCAGCCTCTTTCTTTCTCGTGACAACTTCCTTGACTACTTGGTGGTCAGACTTGTCGGAAACTGACCAGCAGGCAGTGCTGTTGTAACAAAATTCATTCATATTAACAGCACATGTATCCTTTAATATCTTGGAATAAAAACAAAATAAATAATGAATGTACATTGCAAACATTCTAAGAATAGCACCCTCATCAATTTTACACTCAGTTATTTTAAAGGTTTACTTATCCTTTAAAGGGATTGTTCACCTTCCAACACTTTTTTTCAGTCCAGTTGTTTTCAGAGTTGATGTATCAATAATGCAGTTGGTTGTGAAACAAACCCAAGGCAGCAAGCTGACTGCAATACTCTTTATTGGGAGGTAGAGGTGTAACTCTGCCTCTCAATAAAGAGTATTGCAGTCAACTTGCTGCCTTGGGTTTGTTCCACAACCAACTGCATTATTGATACATTGATTTGGGATATCGAACACGGGATAACCCGTGGAATTAAACCAACAAAGACTTTTGGTGAGCCGCACCCATTCCTTTATTTTAAGTTTTCAGAGTTGACTAGCAATAAAAATTTTCATCTGCTTAATTTATCTTTGTCCCTGCTGAGCAGAATCCCTGAGTTTCATTAAAGGCAGCTGTTTAAATTGATACAATAGTTGCTAATATTCAATATATACTGCTGGTAAATGTATCAACTAAATGTAGCAGAAGCAGCACCTGGATCACTGAACTGCCAGACTGAAACACCAGAGACAGGAACAATAACTGTTATGTTTACCTTTACGTTAACTTTTAGTAAGTTATGGAATGGTTAATTCTAAGCAACTTTGCAATTGATCATTATTTCTTATTTATAATTTTTGAATTATTAACCTTTTTCTTCCGAATTTTCAGATTTCAAATGGGGGTCACTGACCCCATCAAAAAATACAAAACATGTATTGTTGTTGCTACTTTTTATTACTCATCTTTCTTTTCAAGCCTTCTCATATTCATATTCCAGTCTCTTATTCAAATCAGTGCGTGGTTGCTGGGGCAATTAGGACCTTAGCAACCAGACCGATGAAATTGCAAACTGGAGAGCTGCAGAATAAAAATTTAAATAACTCAAAAGCCACAACTAATAAAAAACGAAAACCAACTGCAAACTGTCTTCGAATATCACTCTCTACATCATACTAATTAGGGGTAAATTTACTAAAAGGCGAAGTGACTAACGCTGCTGATGATTCGCCAGCGTTACCATTTTCAGTCACTTCGCCAATTTCTCCGCTAGCGAATGAGATACATGCTAGCGTTGCTTGCCTTCGCCAGCTCTGACCAGGCGAAGTGCATTGGAGTACAAAGAACATCCTCAATCTTCTGTTACTTACATCATAATTTTTAAGTGGAAAAAATGCTGGCTTCTTTTAATTTTTTCAGGGTGATAGGCTGCAAAAGGCATACTTTTTTTTTTTCAGGGAACCTGGTTTCCCCCATACATTTTCTACCATATGGCACATTATTTTACAGTGGGCTCATGTGTAGGGCATTAAAACAATTCTATAGACTTTAAGTTTCCCTGCACTTGTGTAGTTATCAGTGTAAATGTAATGTATTCGATGCAACATTTAAAATACAGACCTCCATTCAAGTTCAAATTTCCTGCCGTATGCAAATTAGCCTGAGCGAAGTCCTCTATTGAAGTTGCGCTAGGCAGAATTGAATGCTAGCGAATCTTTGCTTGGATTTGCTCGCATTGGCGAAGTAAAGATAGCGAAAATTCGCCAGTGTTCAGCGCACAGGATGCAACTTTGCCTTTAAGTAAGGTGTTGCGATGCCTGCAAAGCCGTCTTAGTAAATTTACCCCTAAAAGTTATCTCACAAGTTGAAAAATTATTAAAAAAAAATGGAAATCAATTGAAAAAGGTCTTGGAATAAGCTGTGCATGGCTTCAAACCAGGGTCAGACTGGGCTGGCGGGACACCGGGAAAAATTCCGGTGGACCCCGCCACTTGGGGGCCCCACTGGCCCATTCCTGCTCTCTTCAAAAATAATCTTCAGATCATGCAAAAAAAAAAAAGAGGATGCGCGTGCATGCGCAATCGTGGCGAAAACCCAGTACACGTGCATGTGCAATGGTGGGGAGCAAAAACTATGCGGGCGCATGCACAATCACGGTGGGCAAGGGGCCAGGAGGGGGGCCTGGAGACAGCAGCACCGGTGGGGCTCGGGCCCCCCAGTTCGACTCTGCTTCAAACATCAGTATTTGGAAAACTTCAAAAATAATATATGAACTACTACATACAGTAAGTTGCTTATAAGTTGCTAATGTCCATCTACATTTGAAATCATACGCACGTATTCAACTCTGTGGAAAGCTTCCTGGACTCATGGTGAGACATACTACAAACAAACAGACACGCTCAGGTCCACTACAGACACATATATGTACTTATATATGTTCATAGTTGAGAAACAGGCCTATGACCAATGGAACCAGATCTGGCTCAACGCTCAAAGTTCCAGGACATAATATTGCCAGAAAGATCATACATGGTTCTACATGATATTGTCCTGTATCCTAATGTCCCAAACCAGATTAAAGGGGTTGTTCACCTTTGAGTTAACTGTTAGTTTGACGTAGAGAATGATATTCTGAAAAAATTAACCACTTGTTTACATTTTTTCAATTAGTTTGGTTTTTGAGTTATTTAGCTTTTTATTCAGCAGCTCTCCAGTTTGCAATTTCACCAATCTGGTTGCTAGCGTGCAAATTACCCTAGCAACCATGCACTGATTTGAATAAGAGACAAATATGAACGGGAGAGGCCTGAATAGAAAGATGAGTAATAAAAAGTAGCAATAACAATACATTTCTAGCCTTACAGAGCATTTGTTTTTTAGATGGGGTCAGTGACCCCTATTTGAAAGCTGGAAAAAGGCAAATAATTAAAAACGTATACAAAATAAATAATGAAGACCAATTGAAAAGTTGCAAAACTAAAAGTTAACTTAAAGGTGCAGCTATAATGTGCTGCCCAATGTGACAAAACACAGATAAATAATAAGGGGCAGATTCATCAAAGGTCGAGGTGAATTTTCGAATGAAAAAAAAAAAACTTACGACTATGGAATAGTCCAAATTCGATTCAAATTTGCAAAAAATTTGAAAATTCTAATATTGAAATATATCACGTACTCTCTCTTTAAAAATTCGACTTCAACCATTCCCCATCTAATACCTGCTAATAATTGCTGTTTTAGCCTATGGGGGACCTCCTAGAACCTATCTGGAGTCAATTGGTGGACTTTGAAAAATCTACGTTTTTTGGGGGGAAAACTTCGAATCAAATTCGATCGAATGCGATATTCCTTCAATTCATATGATTCTAATTCGGCCGAATACGCACCTATTAGATTGAATACAGACCTAATCGACCAACCAAAAAAAAACTTTGACTTAATTTCAGTTGGTCTTTTTGAATTCGAATTTCGAAATGTTATCAATTCGAAATTCGACCCTTGATAAATATGGCCCTACATGTCTGGTTGTAGTTGTTAAGGTTACCTGCAAGGGTAGTCGAGCAAATGATACAGCCATCAGTGTATTACCTATAAAGCAATATGAGTGGTGTACATAACACTGATACTTCAGTCTCTCGCCAACACTTGCCGAGAAACATTTATTTTCCAATTATACTTTCTTTTAAGGGGTATTGTATTTCTTTTAAAATACTCATTGTAAATGGAACAAGCGAGAACACAGCCTGTTATGTCTCATTCCACAGTAACGGCCAATACAAATGTCTTTTGTTACCAGTAATTTCGTTTGGGATAAAGGATATTCTGTATAGTTTCGATCAACAAGAACTGCGTGCAAAGGTCTATGTCTACATAAAGGGCATAAAGATGTTTGGAAATTCAAGGTTCAAATAGTACTTAAGAAAGGTCTGAGGCTAGGAATGCTGTTTATTTTGCTGATAAGATCTGTGATAACTAAGAACGTTTCATTTATTTTTTCCCCTGTATGGGTCAGGCCACACTGGGCATTTTGGGGAGATTTGGACGCCTGGCAACTAATCGCCTCGTTTTTGCGGTGACCAATCTCCCCAAACACCTTCCCTCACTCTGCGCCGGCTAAAATAAAAAACTGCTGGCGCTAATCACACGCGGCGATTCCTTTTCCGAAGTCGCCTGGTGGGCGTCTATATGCCACTAAAAGCTGTCAATTTGGTCCTTCCAGACCAAGTCAGAAGTTTATTGGCCCATGTATTGGACTCTAATAGACCTGCCTGACCAATATCTGACAAAAAATTTACACAATATTGATTGGGCAGGTTTTAAAATTCTTGTTGGGTATAGGACCACACCGACATTCTGCATCAGCCAGATATTGTACACTTCAAGCTTACTTGGTGATCTTCAAAATAATGCTGTACAATATTGGATTCTTAAAGGAACAGTAACACCAGAAAATTCAAATGATTTAAAGTAATGAAAATACAATGTACGATTGCTCTGCACTGGTAAAACTAGTGTGTTTGCTATAGTTTATATAATGCTATAGTTTATATAAAGAAGCTGCTGTGTAGCCATTTTGCCACCAATATGGATTCACGCAGTAGTAGTAGCTAGTGGTTATCATCAAGTACAGTTCTATTCTATTATTACAGATAAAAAGGTAATCATTTTTAAAATCAGAATTAATTTCTTAAAATGGACTGTATGAGAGATGGCCTTTCCGTAATTCTGAGCTTTCTGGATAAGGGATCTCTTACCAGCACCCGTTCACTTTGCCAAAATGTGTTCACATTTTGAGAAGTCAAATGCCATTCTGTTCCAGTGTGGCAAATACATTGTGTTAATCTTAATGGCTTTTAGTATTCCGGAAGGACTGGGGTTTCCATGAGCTGAAAAACTAAACGGGGGAAAAAAATATTGCAGGGTATTAAATACCAAAAACAAACTATAAAACAGCAAATATTTTCAGGAGTTAAGACAGGCCACATTTTCTGACCAGAAAATTCCATTTTGTGAATAGATTTTTCAAGCACTTATCAGTGGCCTAACTACTGGAAGGGACATTTCAAGTATAACCTATAGAAATACAACTAGAATATTTATAGAGCAGGGCCCTCTGATCTTACGGATTTATTCTGTAACCTTTGTTGGTTCATTTATTGTAAGACCCTAGCATAACCTGCAGGCACTATATAACATTAATAATAATTTCTACTGCCCTCTAACTGCCTGTAACTGTATCACCCCTGTGCGTGGCCCTCATTGGAAAATATAGAAGGCTAATGCATTTGTGCAATAGGAGAAGAGCCAGTCAGGGATTAAAGTTAGCAATTATTATCACTGGGGGGTGCCTTAGGGCAGTGGCACACAGTAGGATTTATCACCTGAGGTTATTTATAAGCAAGCGCAATCGACAAATCTCCTGAAAATGCCTCTCCATTAGGAAATAGTTGAAATCGCTTGCGGTATGACCAACATATCGATAAGTCTCCCAAAGTTGCCTCTGGATTTGAATTCTGGAGAGGCATTTCCATGATATTTGTTGCCCTCGCTCATAAATAATCGCGGGCGACATTTCTACCCATATACCACTGCCCTTACATATTGGCACCCCCATGGATTTGCACTTTACTTGTCATTTAATGTTGTGAAAGAACCAGAATAATGAAGAGGAAAAACAGATTTCTCACCTTCCTTTTGGCAGATGTAGAATGTGTAATTCTGGTGGTATCATGCTTGTAATTTCCTTTAAGGGAAAAAAGATAAAAAAAAAACCCATCATTAAGCATAAAAAGGTACTAAACGTTTACTTAAAGGAGAACTAAACCCCTAAATCCCCATCCTCTTCCGTCCATTGCCCCCCCTCACTGCTTTCTCCCTCCTTAGTAACTCTAGTTACACTAGTAACTTAGTGGAAAAGGTGTCCCTGTCATGTACCTTGGCATATTTATGCAGAGTAGCGGAGCTCTCCGACGCCATCTTCTGTATCTTCGGATACTCTTCTTTTCCTTCTGCAATCTTCGGAGCTTTCCGTGCATGCGCAGAAGTCACAAATACCAGAATGGTCCCACCTGCGAATTCACAAAAAAGCTCCGTGCCGGCGCTCACTTCCGCGAGGAACTAGAAGATACAGAAGATGGCGCCGGAGAGCTCTACTGCACTACTCTGCATAAATATGCTAAGGTACATGACAGGGACACTTTTTCCACTGAGTTACTAAGGAGGGAGAAAGCAGTGAGGGGGACCAATGGATGGAAGGGGATGGGGATTTTTAATTAACGGGGGGTAACCCAGTGTCTGGCTAGTTAATAGTAATGGGATTTAGTTACAAGTGCATTGGTTCACAAATTCTGGTTACCAAGCTTTTCATATATGAGTAGCCTTATTAAAAGCTGAAGTGGTGCCATGATCATCTACATTAAAGGAGAACTAAACCCCACTTTAGGCAAAAGCCCTTACTGGCATTTTACACCATTACTACTACATACAGCATACTAAAAGTTAATTTTAAGGTAAACTATCCAATGTGAAATGCCATATTTAACGGTAATACAGCATTACATGTATGTAAGTGTTGTCTAGCAACCAAACAAAGCAAAAGCATTAGTTACCTAATATATTCATCCAGCTGTTTCAGAATATTCTCATATTCTTTGTGCAGCTGTTTCTTCTCTTGCTGCACATGCAGAAGCTCCTCAGTCAGTTTCTGGTTTGTATTCTCAATATGGATCCGCTAATAGAAAGAGAGCACAGCATAAATAAAATCTATGATAATAGCTGCTCTCAGCAGTGTTGCAGCCAGAATCACTTAAGAAGACCGAACACTTAGTTAGTTATAATGTAGGGATTCTAATCTTACACGTTCATAACTAGACATGTCATAAATCAAATTTAAGTAGTTATGTAAAAGAAAAAAAATTCTATTACTACTTTTACTAAAAGGCTTATGGCACACAGTGCCTGAGCAATCTGCACCCGATAGTACCAGTCCCTGCTATATGCAGCGTATTTTATGTTCAGATATGAATAGAAAGCAGCTGCTGACAGGTGTATTTTAACCACTATGGTACCTCATTAGACAACCACCGGGGGAATGTAATATCACGCGCAATCGCATAAACTGTTCGCAAAGCGATTTGCGAGTAGTTTGCGAGCGAGAGTGGGTATGTAATAATTCACTTTGCGACTGTTCAACTACGTTTGCGACTGTGTCCGTCATTCTTCTCCACTTTGCGAACTTTTGTTATTGCGCTCTATTGCGCTATCAATGTAATAAAACTTCTTATCGCAAATTGCTTATATTGCGCTTGGTTTTTTAACGAGTCGTGTCTGTAGTCGCTATTCAGTGCAAATGTTATTCGCAATCTAATCGCAATGTCATTGTGTTCACGTGACTGCTATCAGCGTTGTGAGAAGAAGGTGATGTACAACTTTTGTGGAGCTATTCCACCGTTCGCATTGTGTAAGTATATTCGCTATTCTTCATGTCATTTAAAAAATGTGGTCAAGTTATATGTGGTAAAGATAAATGTCAGCATTTTTTTTATATGTGGTAAATGTATATGGTTATTAGTTTTTTTTCCAGTGAAAACTTTTTTTTGCCTTTTTAAAGATCCCTAGTAAGGCCTCATTTGGAGTAGTCCTAAATGAGAAGGAGAGGGAAGAATTATGAGGGTAGACTGTCTAGGTTGGGGTTGTTTTCATTTGAAAAAAAGGCACTTGTGAGGGGACATCATTATAGACAAATAACAGGGGGCATTTTTACCCATAAAGAGAATCACCAGAGGCCACCCCTTGAGACTTGAAGAAAAGGACTTTGAAGCAGCATAGGTGGTTCTTCACAGTGAGGACAGTGATTTGTGGTTGCTAGGGTCAAAATTACTCTAACAACAATGCATTGATTTGAACGAGAGACTGGAATATGACTAGGAGCATGCCTAGACAGAAATTGGAGTATAAAAAATGCAAAATGAACATTACAATTTGTAGCCTGTCAGACAATTTAATTCAAGATGGGGGTTAGTGACCCCCTCCCCACACATTTGATAGCTGGAAAGAGTCAGAAAAAGAAGGCAATTCATTTGAAAACTATTATAAAAAAATAATGAAGGCCATTGGATTATTTGTTTGGATTTTGCCATGTTATATGTTGCCACCCCTTTAATGCTTTTAAAATTGTCTTGGATGATAATTTCAATGGCTATTGTGAAACTACATTGTACAGTTAATATAGATATGGTTATATATAAGTTATGGGAAAGTGTGGAGAGGTGTGTGTATGGATGCTGGGTTTTCATTTGGACGTGTTTGAACTTGTAGTTATATGTAACAAATTGCTAATCCATTTGTTTTGATGTGTTTTTTTTATTACATGAATTGTGTCTGTATAAAGTATTACTTTTTTTTAAATAGTATTATTTGCCTTGTTTTGTACAAGTGACTAACATGTGTCATTTTTTAAATTGTGTTTGTTTTTTACCGTTTGTTATATGATCGTTTTGATTCTGGAGAATTTACTTCTGGAATTATGCTTGGTAAGTTTGTGAAATATGTTAATCAGTAATAATTCAACATAATAAATATGAGTATCTAAACTAAAATGATCAAATTAGTTTTTTTAACCTAATAATATAAGGGGATGAATCTCTGGATAAATACAAGCTTGAATTAGTTCCAACACTGTCATCACCTTTATATATTGTTTGCTGTTTGATGCGGTGCATCATTATGGATGCTGCCAAATAGGGATGTAGCGAACTGCCGTTTTGGTGTTCGCGAACGCCGTTCGCGAACACCGGCAAAAATGCGAACAGTTTGCGAACAGTTCGCGAACTTCGAACACCCGCAAAATCGTTCGATTCGAACGATCGAAGGATTTTAATCGTTCGATCGAAGGATTTTCGTTCGAATCGAACGATCGAAGCCATTCGATCGAATGCTTTTCATTCGATCGAATGCTTACAATCGTTCGAACGAATGGAAATCGTTCGATTTTAGTGGTCGAAGGAATCGAATGGTCGAACGATTTTTATTAGAATCGAACGCAAACTCAAATTGGAGAACGTCGTGCGACGTTTGCGAACTTTCGGCGGACGCGAACAGTCGAAGTTTGCGCGAACTAGTTCGCCGGCGAACAGTTCGCTACATCCCTACTGCCAAATGCAAACTATATTCACACTGAAATGCATACTCGTGTCTTGTTAACAAAAGCTCATTTAGCTTGTCACACTGGTTTAGGAGCAAGTGAAGAAGGCTGATGGCAGCTTAGGCTGTGATTTTCAGTCTCAGTTTATCTGCAGGCTAGCTATCATCTATTTATCTATCTACATCTCTCTATAATGTGTATATATATATTTTTAAAAGTTTAATCTAAGTTGTGTTTCTAGTAGATGGGCAGTTTATCAGTATTGTAGTTTTGCTAGCAAATAAATAATTAATTTCATCAATTGTATTTCTTTTTATAAACTGAAGCTGGTGGGCTTAGATTTTGGGTTATGGTGCACTTGAAGATTTATGTTTCTCAAAATATCTAACAAAAACACTTTCTTATTGTGTTGTGTAACATTTCAAAATTGTGCAATCTCCCATCTAAAGGCTATAATACTTCATAATGTTCATTGTATTTTTTAAACAGCAGACAGTGGATATCCACTCACGACTTGGCTTATTACTCCATTTATTAATGCTACTACGCCAGCACAAGTTTGTTATAACTATGCTCACATCCACACCCGCAACACAATTGAACGCACTTTTGGTCTTTTAAAAAGCCGCTTCAGATGTTTGGATGTTACAGGTGGCATGCTACTTTATGATGCTGCAAAAGTGTGTGAGATTATAATGTGCTGCTGCATTCTACACAACATCTGCATAGAACATGAGAATGACAATGAGTTTGACTGTGACACTGCAGTGACTGAAGAGCAGCACAGAGAGGTCATACTTTCTCATCATGAAAAACTTCAAAGGGACCATATTGTGTCCCAGTATTTTTCATAAATCTGTGTTTTTGTGAAGCAAGTCAGATTGCACCTAGATAGGCATTGGAGTTTAGCTGTTTGTTAGATGTAGAGCACGACTGGACTGCGATTAAAAATAGGTCCTTCCATTCTTACTAGTCCAAACATCCCCCACCAGCCTACTTAATAGTCACTTTTTATTGCATCTTTCAGCAGCTCCTTTGGCATTTAAGTGAGTGATATTGTGAGAGATTTGCATTAGCTTTTTGAGTCATTAGTTAATACTTTTGGCTTTTATTTATGCAGCTCTATAGTATGCATTTTCAGAAATTTGGTTGCTTAGATCTACATTGCCCTTGCTTCAATAATTTGACATGAATAAGACAGGACCAGAACAGAAAGAGGAGTAATAAAAAATAGTAATTACAATACATGTGTAGCCTTAAAGACCACATGTGTTTTTTGTATGGTCAGTGACCCCCATTTGTTTGCAGGAGTGAGAAAAATGTAAATGGGCTCAGAATTAGATATTCTATAACATAAAAGTTTACTTAGATTGGTACCAACTTATTTTAGCCATACTAACTATGATGAAATTACTAATTTTAAGCAACATGTAACTGGTATTTTTATGGTTATATTTAAAATTGCCATCTATTTTGGCCTCTCATATTCATATTATGGTCTCTCATTGGAAACTGAGTATGGTTGGTAGGGTAAATTAAACCTTAGAAACCTGTTTTCTTCAATTGTAAACCTAGTGATATACTTATTACAAAGTGTAAAAAGTTGTTTATACCTGATTACTAATTGACAATTGTCACAATATATTATTTGAAGTTATTATTGTCCTATTAAAAGTTTTCTGAGAGGAATGAGAGTTACTTGTTGCAATTTGGCTATGTTTTTTCACAGTTTGATAACTATGTGAAGCAGGCCTAGCAACCTGTTCAACTATTTTCCTTGACTATGTTTTTAAAAAAAAAAACAACTTATGGTTATTGTAATACATACAAAAGTTGTGTTTAAAATTCTCCTTTTAATTTACTGAAATAGCCATTTATTGTGTTCGCTATGCGAATAAATACTCACCATTAACATGCTATAAAATTATTTTTAGGTTTCTGTATTAGTGCGCTTATTATATTAGCTCTGCGAATAAAAATGTTATGTGACACTCCAAAATAAAGTCGCACGTCGACTTCCTGTTTGTGTACTTTCCTGTGTGTGTACTTCCGGAAAGACGCGTGACGTCAGGAAGATGGCGAACCAGAAGGATTGTGCAGTGCGGTTCTCCCATGAAGAGATCATTTTTCTCCTGAGAGGCCTTGCTAAGAGCCGATACAAGTCTAAGGAGAAGGACGAAGGGAATGTGGCACTCAGGAAGCATAGAATTATGCGTCGGATATCCAGGGAAATGCAAGAAAAATTTGGCGTTAAAAGATCTGTTGGTCAGCTGCAAAAACGTCTTTCTGATTTAAAAAGGAGGGGTAACCCAATGTATTCTTGGTTCCTGAAAAGAATCTTCGTTGGTAAGTTTTTATCAAGTAACTATTTAAAAAAATTTTCATTACTTAAGAATATTTTGATGAGTTATTGTTAGAAATGTGAGTGCCTAATTAACATTAATAAAGTCCAAGTTAAGAAAAAGAAACTGTACATTTTGTGAGTTGGAAAAGAAACCTGCGTCGAATTTTGCGAAATTATATTCGGTTTTTTTTTTTTGCGACTATCGTTGTGCGAACTATATCACGTTGGGAACAGTACTTATGTTTTTTTTTTTTAACTTGGTTTCATATAGACTTTTTAATTCAAAAATCATTTGCATTTGAAAGGAATTGTTTGGTATAAAAGTAAAAACTGGGTAAATAGGCTGTGCAAAATAAAAAATGTATCTATAGTTAGCTAAAAATGTAATGTATAAAGGTTGTAGTGACTGCAAGTCTAACAGAACAGAACAGAACACCTTCTTGCTTTTCAGCTCTCTTGGTTTACATTGACTGGTTACCAGGCAGTAACCAATCAGAGACTTGAGGGGGGCCACATGGGTCATATCTGTTGCTTTTGAATCTGAGCTGACTGCTGAGGATCAATTGCAAACTCACTGAACAGAAATGTCCCATGTGGCTCCCCTTATAGTCACTGACTAACTCAGAGTTAGAGAGCTGAAAAGCAGGAAGTAGTGATCTGACTGACATGTTATACATCAAATCACTCCAGCCGTTATACATTACATTTTTGGCTAACTATATTAGAAACATGTTTTATTTTGCACAGCCTAGCTATTTACCTAGTTTTTATTTTTACACTGAACTGTTCCTTTAATTGTTTTTATAATTATTTATTTGTCTTTATAAGTTGATGCACTTCAGTTTGGCAGTTTCCCTAGCAACAAAGCATATCTATGAATTTGATAGGAGCAGAACAAAGAGAGCAGTATTGAAAAGTACAAATAACAATATGTGTAGGCTTACAGAGATTTTCATTTGTGGAAGGGCACAATTACCCCCTTTTGAAAGCTGCAAAGAGTCAGAAGAAGAGGGCAATTCATTTAGGAAATATGAAATGAAGGGCATTGAAAAATTGGTTAGAAACTCCCATTTCATAACATAGTGAAAATGAACCTAAAGGCCACCTATCATGAAAAACGGTTACCCCCAACCAAATGTGTTGGCTGATAGAGCCTGCATTCCGGTTGGGGGTACTGTTTGGTTTTTTTTTTTTTAAAAAAAAAACATGCCCCCCCCACCAGCGCGCTTGCACCAGTAGGGAGCGCCCGGTGCGAGAGGCCATGACAGTCTCTGCGCTTTTGTGTGCACGTGACGTTATGTGCATGCGCATTAAGAAAAGCAGTCAGTGTTAGTACCGTTTTCTTAATGCACATAACATCACGCGCACACAAATGCACATGCGAAGAGACTGTCATAGCCTCCCAGTGCAAACGTGCTGTTGGGTGGCCTTTTTTTTTTAAAAAAAACACCAGTACCCCCAACTAGAATGTGGGCTCAGCCCACACATTTGTTTGGGGGAAACTGTTTTTCTCAATAGGTGACCTTTAACGAATAATCATCATTTATCATTGTTTCAGTTTTTTTATAAAAATTTTTTTTTAAAAAGTCAATATAAAAATAAAAACTATTCTGTTTATAAATTGGGGTTAACTGAGCCCTTCAACAAATTTAAAACTACGAGAAGATATTTTTTTCAAATACTGCTACTTTGTAATTTGGCCTTCAGTTCTGTGAATGAACATGCTGCTAAGCCTAGTCACTGATAATGGGGGAGGAGGGGGAGATGCCTGGAAGGATACCTTGAAAGTTGGGAGTGATCTCTAGACTAAGGACTATGGTAATGATGTTTTCATTATTCTGATATATTTCAAAGTCTGTATTCCTTTTTTTAAAAATGTTTAAATGGGATATTTTTAAATGTAAACATTTATGATTCTTTTCCCTTAAAGGGGGGGGGGGGGTTCACCTTCAAGTTAACTTTTTAGAATATTGTAGAAGGGCTAATTTAAAGAAACTTTGCAATTGGTCTTCATTATTTATTATTCAAAGTTTTTTTAAATGTTTTGCAAATTTCCTCGGTTTCTTTGCAGCTTTCAAATGGGGGTCACTGACACCATCTAAAAACAAATGCTCTTAAAAGCTACAAATGTATTGTTATAGCCACTATTTATTACTTATCACTCTATTCAGTCCCTCTCCTATTCATATTCCAGTCTGTTATTCAAATCAATGAAGGGTTGCTAGGGTAATCTGTACCCTAGAAACCAAATTGCTGACACTACAAAAACAGAGAGCTGCTGAACAAACAGCTAAATAACTATGAAACCACTGATAATAAAAAATGAAAACAAATTTCAAATTGTCTCATAATGTCACTCTATACATCATACTAAAGGTTAACTCAAAGGTGAACAACCCCTTTAAACGGGTTAACTTCAATTACTATTTACGCTTTATTGCACCTGTGTAAACTTGCTATCTTCAATAATATGACCATAGTTTTTAAAAGGCGATGAACATGTGTAAAGAAACATCATTTTGTATAAATATTAATATACTGCTTCTTGTAAATTATCTTTATAGGTTAAGGGCCAATTTTAAATGCTAAGTTACAATATTTCCATATATATTTGAATACTCTTTCATTAAAGGGCCCACATTTTAAAATCTAGACAAAATTATTTATTGGTTGTTATTGGTTAGGGCACCTGTATAAAAGCTGTCTTGTTACTTTTTAAAATGCATATACAATTTTAAAATCTAATCTTTTCCCCATATAGATGATTATTCTCAGAAGCATAAACATTTTAAACAGAAATCATTATCGGACAAGAATCTTGAAAAACGGAATTCAAACAAGACTTCCAATGAACAAGAGACCTCTTCCAAGTCTTTGGAAAAAGAAACCTCTTCATTCTTTAACAAAAAAGATTCCTCTTCAACAACTGATGGAAAAGAAACCTCTTCACCCATTAACGAAAAAGAGTCCTCTTCAACAACTGATGGAAAAGACACCTCTTCACTCTTTAACGAAATTGAAACCTTATCTCTTTTTTTTAATGAAAAAGAGACCTCTTCTACATCTAACTTAACTGAGACCTCAGCCAAAACTGCAGAATTTGAATCTATTTCAAATTCGTATGAAGGTGAAACACATACAAATCGGGCAAACAGTGGAGAAGGTTAGTGTTGTCTAATGATTTCTAAAATAGTGTCTAGTAAACATGGCAAATTGTTTCTAATTTCTGAACACACATTAAGCATAGTACATTAGTTTATTATGCTTTTTCTAAGACTAGCAATAATATTGAGGTTAAATTCTTGGTTCACCTTTACATTAATGTTAAATATGCTTTATGATGGCTAACTGTAAGCAACTGTTCATTTTTTTTTTTTAAAATTTGGTTAATTTTTAATTTTAATTTTTACCTTCTTACTGCTTTTATCCAGGAATCATTGTCCCCCATTAAAAAAACAAATGATTTTTTTTTAAATTTACATAAATATAATTCTTTTTCAAATAACTCTTTGCTGCTTCCAAATAGGTATTGCTGAGCTCTTCAAAAATGGAAATGTTGTGCAAAGGCTAAGAAATTATTATTGTTATTAATTTGTATAACTCATTTTTCTACTCTGGCCTTTCAAAAATACACATTTAAAATCAATACATGTTTAATTGTAAAATTTTGGTTGCAACAGGCAACATTTCTGTAACTTGTTCTTGAGGCATGTGTGAAATTTTCATTTATTCCAATTCAGTATTCAATTTTTCAATTGTTGTATTGGTTTGTCTTAATAAATTTAAAAAACGGTACATATAAAAAGCTGGATAAGTTTTATATCAATTAAATAGTGTGTTGATAGTTTTGTTTTTACATTTGTATTCTAGCCTTCATTAATCTAGAAGAGTCTAACTACTCATGTCAAGGTCAGTCTGTGGAAATGCAGAATATCATCAATTTGTCTGATGGAAATTCATCCAACGGTAAGTAGAATAATGTTATGTCAGAATACACATTTAGAAATAAACTATGAAATACTTAATAGGTAGATCATAACTAACCTTTAGGAACTAGTCATTTTGGCTTTTCCACAATTTCAACATTTGCACAGCAAAGTTCTTAGGTGTTGTCTTCTGTACCCTCTGGAAACATTTGTTTCTTGTAAAGACACTGGTTTAAAGGGCACCTATTGTATAAAAAAGTGACCCCACAACCAAATGGGCGGGCTGATAGAGGCTGTATTCTGGTTGGTGGTACTATTTTTTATTTGTTTTAATAAAAAAAAATGTCCCCCGCCATCACTGGCAAGCTCGCACCAGAAGGGAGCTCTCGGTGTGAGCCACCATGACAGTAGAAGCTCATACGCATTTGTCAGCTTGTGACATCATGTGTATTAAGAAAAGTTGTCCCTGTTGGGGCCTCTTTTCTTAATGCGCGTGACGTCACAAGCTGACAAACACGCATGCACTCCTACTGTCATGGCGGCCTGCACCGAGAGCTCCCTCCCAGTGCAAGCTTGCCAGTCCTGGCGGGGGGCATTTTTTTTTTTTTTTAATTAAAAAATTATACCCCCAACCGGAATGCAGGCTGTATCAGCCCGCAAATTTGTTTGGGGGTAACCTTTTTACACGATAGGTGCCCTTTAAGCACACAAACATTTTATTGGTTGTGTTTTAATCAAATGTGTAGTTATCACCCTATATAAGTGATAAGGTATATATTTAACCTCAGAGAACTTCATAGAAAGAAGACGGACAGAGAATGAAAAGGATACCGAAACATCCAAGAGTAGAAATAAAGTTATAGAACGAAAATCAAAGTATATTGATGAAGAGATCGAAAAAAGGAAAAATAAAGAAATAGATAAAAAATAAATAAAAAAATAAAAAAATAAACATATCATAAAAAATATATTGAAATAAAAAACGGGAAGGAGAAAAATCCATAACGAAGCAGATTAAAAATAAGGTGTAAACTCGTAACCACAGATAACCAAAGAGGTATGTACTTGCTTTTGTACGATCACAGTCCACGCTCAAGCTTGGGAACAAATATATACCTTATCACTTATATAGGGTGATTATCTAATCGCACACTGTGTCCGTGTCCGTGTTCTCTTTATCTTTCGCTGTACCGTACCTCTCCTTATTTTTCCGTGTAGTTTCTAAAAACAGTTAGAAGGCTTTCTTTTATTGATTTATTCCCCAGCAACCTTGTGATTGACTGCAACATTGTATATTAATATACCTATTGACACTTGGTTATTTTTTCTTTTTTCTTTTTTCTATATATGATAACACACAAGCATTCGTTCCAGTATCGCAGAGTTTTTGTACACATATGTGTCCGTGAAATCGGTACTGTGTTCCTATTGCGATTCCCTTGTTACGTTTATATTTGATTAGTGTGCATTTTAATTTCTCCGGATGTGATTGTTATTCTCCTTTAGGTTTTCGTTTTTCTTTGATTAATTTAACCCCTTGCTGTCCACTGAAGGTATTTTTACCGTATTCACTCCCACTTTATACACGTCATTTCCTCTGCCGCAGGTGTGCGTTTTGTAATTTGTAATGTGTTTTTTCCCGCCACACTGTGTATTTATATCCACGTTTGTGATACTCTTGTGACTTTGAGAAAGGCTGTTGTCTCAGCCGAAACGTCAGCATCTACTCACAATAAATCTTTTTTGTTTAAGAATAAGTCCTGCGGGTGCGATCTTTTCTATTTCTATATATATATATACATATATAGGAACTATTGGAGGCCAGCACAACACGTAAGCAGGTAAATGTTGCCTGGGTGCGATAAGCCCAAAAAGTAGAACAACAGCCTCGAGGAAGGTACGCACTCACAGGTCTTATGAAGAAAAAATGGTGTTTATTATTCAAAGCAAAGACTGACGTTTCGGCTAGCACTCTAGCCTTTCTCAAAGTGCTACAACAAACAATTACAGGCCCTAATAAACCCTAAAGTGGCGAGAGGGGAGGTAGTGACATCATCAGTGGGGGATGTGTGGGGGATGTGCACACAATAGAGTGGAAAAAAACAAAATAAAATAAAGAATCAAAACACAGATAATATGTACAAGTTCACAATCCATATATATACACAAGAGTCAATCCTGGAAATGAAAGGTTGTTTCAATTAATATCAACAGTTTAGCCATTTAGTCCATAAATCACAAAATGTATCAAAACGCGGTTAATCCTATCGAGTGATGTTGTTAAAGGGAAATGCAGCAATTAATATCAACAGTGTTGCCATTTAGTCCATAAATCACAAAACATATCAAGATGCGGTTAAATGAAAGTACAGCAGGTCCCAACATGCTGGAAGTCCTTGGAGGTTCGTTAAAAGAAATGGTAAGCGCTATACAGTACCTATAGTAAGCGGTTCCTGGCTGAATGAAATCTGAGACGGGAGGTGGGAAGTAACATCACCATTCTGTAGAGGTTCCATTGGAGTGCGTCCGTGATCAGTCCGGTCCTCACGTCAAACCGAATTCTGAGTCGCTAGAGAGTGCGGCCCTGTGTTTGGTGCTGATTGAACAGCTCTGATTGAGTGTGGAAGTGGTGCAACTTCGCATATCTTCCTGTAGGTGGCATGAGTTCCCCAGGTTCCGTTGCTACGGACTAAGTCCTTAGTGACCTGTTGTTGCTAATGCTGCTTATTAGGAAATAAAGAAGGATTTTGGCATCAGTTTGACATCCTGGGTATCTGAGGGTTCTGAAA
This sequence comes from Xenopus petersii, assembly GCA_038501925.1. Taxonomy (NCBI): domain Eukaryota; kingdom Metazoa; phylum Chordata; class Amphibia; order Anura; family Pipidae; genus Xenopus; species Xenopus petersii. The sequence goes on from CM076685.1 coordinate 85,045,038, forward strand.
TACGAGCAATGATATACAGAGTGGCAGAAAAGATAGAGTCAGATGTAGAAGAGAGGGAACAAAGGGGCACAAGAGAGGGGCAAAATCCCAGTCACTCAGTAGTACAGTCTGCTTGGTGATAAAAACATACAGTTCATAGCGGACTGCTTGAATACTGGCGGATTTACAGTTGTGTAACCGCCCTAATGCCAGAGATAGGATAAAAAGAAAGGCCCAGTACTATACGCACTATTGCTCCAGGCTGCAATAAGTAGCTACTTTTTGGTGCCGCAAAATCTGCGTTGGCCCAAGCAGTCGGAGGTACACACTGGAGTTGTAGGTGAGGTCTGCCACCTGGTTACCCAGGGGAAATGCGACACTCTGCCCATCCTATGTTGTGTGTTAAGATGAGGCCCTTTAGAAATCAGATTCAGGTGGTTGCTGAATTACTTGGGAAAAAACTGGTTATACATTGAGGATCATAACTGGCCAATTCAGGCCACCAGTGACTCGGGGAGGTACAGCTGGGGAAAGAAGAGAGAGTAAGAAAATAGAGAACACCCAGCCTCAGGGTCAGTCTGGAATTGTGATCAAAATGCAGCAACAAATAAATATGACAGGTCAATCAAAAGAAAGGGTTATAGGAGATAAGTTTGTTCAATCCTCTGGGGCTCAGGGTGTCCAAACGGTGGATCCACTTCAGTTCCTTCTGTAGTAGGAGTCTCTCTTGGTCACCTCCACGGGAAGGGATGGGGACGTGGTCAATGATCACGCATCTGAGTGATGCTAATGTATGTTTACATTCGACAAAGTGTTGCGCTACTGGTGTGTCACCGCTCCCTTTATTCAATGCCGCTCGAATGGAGGATCTGTGGTTCGCCATTCTGTCCCTAAAGTTAGTGATGGTCTTGCCCACATACATCAACCCACAGGGGCACTTGAGTATATAGATAATGAATTTGGAGGTACATGTAAGTCGATGTTCAATTTTGATCTGTTTACCCGAATGCGGATGGGAAAATGTAGATCCTGTCAAGAGTTGCCTGCAGGTAGTGCAATCTGTGCAGCGGTAGCATCCGGGCTTGGAGTTGGAGAGCCATGTTGATGGTGTGGGTGATTGGTAGCAGTGTTTAGGGTCCGTCTTTACTAGTTGGTCCCTCAAATTCTTGCCCCTCCTGTAGGCAATGCGTGGTGGTGATTTAAAAGATGATGGTAAAGACTTATCTTTTTGTACAAGAGTCAAATGGTCATGTATATTTATATATTTATATATATATATAAATATATATATATATTTATTTATATATATATATATATATATTTCTAAAAATCCTTGTGCACAAAAGGTGAAGAACTTGTTAATTCATTGTGAAATCTACATTACATTTTTATTAAAAAAAACAACAGAAAAACGTTGTATTTAATTTCTTATAGAAAAGATCTCAGAAGACATATACACAACTGTATGTAGAAGATGTTCATGCCAATAAAAATCAACCTTTGGAAAAAAAAAAGAAAGAAAGTTGTGTAAAATCCAAAAATTGCCACAATCCAACTTGCCTTCGCTATTTACACCAGATGACATGTAAGACGCGCACCATGCAACAATATATTGTAGCTCTGAAACTGTAATGGAAAACGAAGCACTCACCTCTCAAGATGTCCAAGATGGCGACTTCCTGCTCCACCATGCGGCCCTTCCTGGTCCTGATTTGCCCGCGACGGAAACGTGTCGCCCCAGGATTGGTCGCCGGCGACGAAATGGACGCCGGCGTCAAAACGTGCGTCGGCGTCAGGACGTCAACGTGAGGACGCCGGCGTCAGCGTCATGACGTCACAGCGTCAAGTTTTGGCGCCAACTGTGGACTATTTATTCCCATGTTCCCTTTCTCTCCTTGCCCAATTGTAGGTCTATCTCGTATAGTTCCTGGGTATGATTTTCCTGTTTATTCTTCAACTCCGTGTACCGACTTCTTGCCTGTTTCATCGATTCTGATTCTTGCCGCCTGTATTGACCATTTGCCTGATTACGACCATTCTTCTGATAAACCCTTTTTGTACTGCGAACTTGGTGTTGTGTCTCCTCCTTGGTCCTCACTACAACAGAGCCTTCGGGCCCTGACAGAAACGTCTGCATTAAACTTTTTTTTTGAGTTTTTATTCAAAATGTTAAATTTATGCAAGTGTTTATTACTAACAAAGTTCTTCAAAAACTTCTGTAATTAGTACAATGCCATTTTTCATATTCTGGTTTTCAAAGTAAAATTTTTGACAAAAACTAAGTGAAAATTTTTAAAAATAACATCATGTTTAAATGCCTCATGCTTTGATTTGAAATGCACATTGAAATAGTTTGGAATATGTCAGTTTTACTGTACTGGATGAACACAATTGTTCTCATTTTAAAAACACTGGTTCTATTTTCAACCTAGGTAGTATCCCATAGCAACCAATCACTGATTTTGCTCCCAGCTGCAGGTAGAACAATAAAAGCATGCATCTGATTAGTTGCCATAGGTTACTACCCATGTGTAAATATGGCTTTTGCTATATGACCCCCAATGTGTATCTTTAAAAATTTAAAGTAGTTGAAACTATATTTTCTCTTTCATTTAATTTGCTGCATTTAACAATTCAAATTTTCTTGAATCGTTTAATTTTTTGAATTATAATTATTTTAAAATTGTAACATAGCGAGAGAAGTATATCTTGCCATTCATAATACGGGGTGTAAGTGAGAGAAGTATATGTTGCATTTCAATAATGTTTAAAATATAATGTGGCAATTTGTTTAAAAAATAATTGTTAAAAGAATAATGAAGACATTCGTGAAAGTACTATTTTATAATCATTGTGAAAATAAATATTTTTTTTAAACAAAAAAACTGGCTTCATTTTTAAATTGTAAATGTTAATAGCAAATCTACAATGACAAGATATATAGATATTACATAATTCAAATTCTCTTACTATTCATTTTATGAAATATCTTTATAGTATAGTACTTGTACTAAAAACCCACTTTTAGAACATTGGTCTGAGGAGTTTTCTGAGTTTGGAGAACTGTCGAGCCAAAAGTGAATTATTGTTGTTTTTTTTTTTTGTGAAGTTTGTTTTGCCAACTTGACACCAACTGGGAAAAATACACAAGGCAATTGATGCACTCTAGTTAACATTTATTTGACTAATATTTCTTTACATAAATTTTACAAATACTGCATTTAAGAAAACTAAATGTAGTGTACAAACATCAGTTAACTGTAATATTCACAATTACAAAATTTGGGATAATTCTATAGTAAATTGGCTTTTAAAAAAACCAAAAACAGAAAAGGGTAATATTAATATTATTTACTACAATAAATTGCTTGCTATACAAACATTAGTAATGACAAGAAACTACAAACAACCTTTTTGCAAACAACACTCATTGGTGTTTATCAAATAAAATCAAAGAAATTATTTTTTTTTGAAAGCTCAGATTTCACATCTAGCAGAAATCGTTGAGGGCAACACCTCCTTCTTTCTGTTGGTGTCCTTGAACAAATTACTTTTTTGTTAGATTTTAGATGGCTTTTGCTTGTTTTTTTTTGCATTTTTTACACTGTCTTTGACCTCAGAATTTTGTTTTTCAGAATTTTGTATTTCAGTTTCATCAAGTAAATTGATTGAAACAGGAGACGGGGTCAGTTGTAATTGAAGTTCATTACAGATTTCATCGGCTGTAGAATCCTGTTCTACATCTGTTGCTTTCGTTTGGCATTGTGCATCTGTAAATGTTTTAGTAGGTTTTATTCTTTCTGTCAGCACACTAATAAGCTTTCCAATCTCATTGCATACATCTTTAAGATTATTCTGAAGGCAAAACTTCAAATCACACATTTCTTTCTGAAACGTTTGTTCAAAGTTATTGATTGCTGAAATGGCTTCTTGGGTATATTTTACATGGCTATTTAGAATGTTCAAGTCATCATCTTCATGAGGTATGTTTTGAGGTGTATCAGATACCTGAGTCATCTGGGTATTATCTTCATCATTAATAAATGAAAACTCCATATTATCATTGTCCATACTATACATTGAATTTTCACCTATTACATCTGAATCAACCTCATCCAAAATGGCATCTGTGGGGAAAATATATAAAATCAAATTAACATTTGCTACCAGTTTAAATCCAGATCGAAAATGCAAGTTTATATTTTAATCCATTTCTCACCCAAAACAGTACTTCACTATTGTAAATTAGGTAATGCTTATATTCTTAAACGTGACAACAGCATGCAAAACAAGGCACTAAGGTTGGCCAGATGCAGTAACTCATAGCAACCAATTAGTTTTCTTATAGGTATTCAGTACATGTGTTGTGCTGTTTGGTTGCTTTTGCTTAAAAGGGTTGTTCACCTTCAAAACACTCTTTTTCAGTTCAGTTGTTTTCAAATTGTTCACCTGAAATAAAGCCTTTCTTCATGTACTTTCCATTATTTATCTTTTACTGTTCTCCCAAAATCTAATTTTAATTTTGAATGTTGGTGTCTGTGGTGTTTGAGTCTGGCAGCTCAGTAATTCAGGCGCAGACTCTAAACTGATACAATTTTGCTGCCTGTAATGAAACCCAGAGATTCTGCTCAGCAGGGACAAAGATAAGAAATGTATCAACTAAATGTATCAGTTTAGAACAGTTCTTTAGAAAGTGAAAAATGACACTTTACACTTCAATATTAGAGAAATGGTTACAAATAGAAAATAGCCGCTAATTATAAAAATATGTTAATTCCAGTGATCTATCTGAAAACAACTAGTTGTTTAAAGGTGAACAAGCTTTTTTAGGACTATCAGTTACCCCCATATATATTTGAGAATTAAAAAAAATGTGAAGCATCAAAGGGGAATGAAACCCCCCAGCGCTAAAACCAAACCCTCCACCCCCCACATACCTCTCCTCTCGGGCTATTGGCCCAAAGTCCCTACTTCCCCTTTAATGCAGGTCCACTCCAGCGAAGTTCACAGTGAAGAGAAGATGGCCCCTGTGAACATTGCTGGAGGGGACCTGCATTAAGGGGCATTAAGGGGCAAGTAGGGACTTAGGGCCAATAGCCCAAGGGGAGAGGTAGGGCAGGGGGAGGAGGGCCTACAGTGGGGTGCTGGGTTTGAGTTTGCACCTAGGGGTTTCATTCCCCTTTAATAATTGTTACTATAATTGAAAATAGAGAATCCATGAAGGTAATATTTAACACATTGCGGAACTGAAATGCTACCCCCCTTGATTATACCTTTCAATATTAATGTACAATTAAATACACAGTAAAAGTTCAAATTTTAAAACTAAAAAATCTAATATTACCCTATTATTAATGTTTTAAATAAAAAACAAAGATTACCTTCACTACTTCTTCGTGAAGTGTCAAAATTTGATAAACCAACTATTTGCACTGGATTGATTGTCTCTAAGACTAATTCATCATTTTCAGATAGCTGACTCAATTGTGGTAATCCACCGCCAGTTTTTGTCATTTCTTTTTAATTACTCGTTACTTTATCTTTAGCTCTTCTCCTTACATCAAACCATCGTTTTTAAATGTCATTAACTGTGCGGGTAGTAACACCAACTGCATTTATTTTAATTAAAATAGCCATCCAAATTTGGTTCTTTACAAGTCCAGAGGTTTTCTGAGCCAGGTCTCCATACAGACGGCGGTAATTGCGATTCACCTAAGCAATAAAAAATAATCATTTTCAGGCCATAATTTAAAGTATTACATACATGCTTATAAAATGGGTTATAAAATAAATGTAAAAAAAAAAAATTCCACTCAATTTGTCTAGGTGTACTAACCATATACAATTAACAATATATGTTAAAGCATTGGCTCACTTTTCAAGTTAACTTTATATGTAGTAGAATGACTAATGCAAAGCAACTATTCCATTTGTCGACATTATTTAATTACTATATTAGAATTATTTTGCTTCTACATCAGACTGTTTACAGTTTTCAAATAGGGGTGACTGCCCACAATCTATAACAACTAATGCTGAGTGAGGATACAAATGTATTATTAATGTTGTTAGATTTTATTGCCCCCTAATTGTAGCCCAGTCTCCTAATCAAATTAGTACATGGTTGCTAGGGTAATTTGGACCATAGCAACCAGACAACTTAATTAGCATTTTGGACAGCTGAAGAATTAAAAATTTAGTAATTCATAAAGCACAAATTTCTAAAACATGAAGTCCATTTGGCACTGAACAAGCTCTTTAAAAAACATTTAATTTGCAATTGGTCTTTGTTCTTGAATGTTTGATCAATTGTATTTTCTGTTTCTGGTGAACATTTTGTTACGGAGTCTAGTTCCAGATGCAAAAATGTTCACCAGAAACCAAAAACATAATTGATAATACATTCAAAAACAAAGACCAATTGCAAATTAAACGCTTTTTAAGGAAACTTACACATAGGTGTTTGTAGCTACACTCCCCTGTGTTCCCAATTCATGTGCTCAGCAGCAGTTCTCCCTACGGCTGAACACATATTACCAGAAAACAAGTGCACAGCTCAAAACAGCTGTGTGTAAGTGCCCTAAAAAGGTTGTTCTGAGACATTTGTCTACATTTTATATTAATTGTCATTCATTACTTTTTTTTTAAGAAAACCTGTTCAACTATTAATATGAAATTCCACATTCAACAATAGCTTACAATAATTAAAAAAAAAACACTTACTTCATTTACTAAAATATCCAGCTCCTCTTGACAAAAGCGATGTTTTCTTAACCTTGAAAAGTTTTCCACAGGAACTGCTTTTTCTTCTTATTGCTTAATCCTTCCTCAAGAATATCATCATTTAAAACTGGGTCTATAGCCACAGCACTGTCATCTGTAATGGGTGCTAACTCACCAGTACTATTGCTACAACTTGGCTGCAAATTTAAGAAATCTTGAAGCTTTGCATACATGTCCGCAGATAAATTAATGGAAACTGTGCTAGACATAGTTAACAAATTGAACACAAATTAAAAAAAAAGGAGCTCTAATGATACAGAGAGATACTCAAGTCAAAAGAGCAAAGTTTACTGTGCTGTGCAGACTATTACAGGTAGCCACAAGTAGCAGGATAGCAACAGCAACCCAAAGACAATTGGAATAGTTAGTTTGTGCTCATGCGCAGTGCAAATTACCAATAGCCTGTAGTTTCCAGGCGAAATGCGAAAATCACCTCAGTGACTACTGCTTGCACACCACGAATAGGAAGGAAAGACGGGAAGCGAAAACTACCCAGAGATAACTGTTTCTACACCACGAATAGGAAAAGGCCAACAAAAACACCCACATACTCCAACTGCAATGTAGTAATTAGTGCGATTGTTAACCACCCTGCCCATGGATACAATGCCAACAAAACCAATCATGCGCTTGGCGTAATCGCAAAAAGCTAATACATTCGCAAACGCTATTACAAACCATTACATTGCGTGACTCATGTTATTTTTGCGTTTGCTACTGTTTTGTGCCTATGTAATATATCTGTGCGAAAAATATTGCATTCCGCTTAGCGCAAATATACTCGCAAATGTGTGAGTGCGTGCTGCGATAACGCCAAATATTACATTCCCCTACACATTGGGACGAAATGCTCTGTATACCAAAAGCATTATAATAATAATTATTATTATTATATTTATAATAATAAAATATATTTAACAAAAATTATGTAGAGATTCAGGATTTTCTTTACATTTTCTATATTTTCTATTACAGGTATGGAATCTGTTATGCAAAAATTCGTTATCCAGAACGTTCCGAATTATGGAATGCCTGTCTCCCATAGACTCCATTTTATCCAAATAATCCAAATTTTTTAGAATAATTTCCATTTTCTCTGTAAAAATACAACAGTACATTATTCTTGATCCAAACTAAGACATAATTAATCCTTATTGGAAGCAAACCCAGCCTATTGGGTTTATTTAAAGTTTAAAGGATTTTATAGTATGAAGATCCAAATTACAGAAAGATCCGTTATCCAGAAGACCCCAATGCGGTGTTCACATGACATAAAATAAAACACCCCCTGATAAATCCATCATTTATTTTACACAACTTTTTACACAATTTTCTCAGCAAATTGTGTTTTACACAGCACAATACATAGGCCCCATAGAAACATTCCCTATTCCCTTATTACAATGACAATCACTTGTCTTGGCAGTTGCTGGGTGACACTGACAAGTAATCCATGTGTAGCCATGTGTGCAAGCAATAGTTGAAATTAATAGAGAGCAACTGCACTTAGAAGCCAGTCTCGCACCCTTAGCTACAAGCCCCACTCTTTGCGACTCTCCCATAGGCCCACACACTCACTTCTTTGCTGCAGGAGGGGAATTTAAAGCATGGGCCAAGAACAGCAGACTACCACCACCCTGGCCATGAGAAAAGATTCTCTATTGCTGGGTGGTGTGTATTATACGCATTATATTGTTTGTATCTGAAATGCTAAATATTTTGGTACATATTAAATTGCTGTAATAGCATGAAAGTAAATTTAATTAATTGAAATTGAACTAACTGAAAAATCATACCACGTTTGTGTATTGTCAATTATTAAGCATGCAGAGTAATCTATAAATTATAGTGTACATTTGTCACCTCTTAAAAGGGGAGGTGATAGATACTCTAGCGCCATAGTGAATTATTGCAAGCCTTTATGCAAATGTGATTCTGCAACTGAGTGCTGTATGAAAGGTTTTCCCAATGTTTCTTCCACAAGGTTTCTTTTATTCCCCTCTTCTGAGTGCTAAAGGGTGACTTCCTGTGAGGCTTGCCATGCTACAGTATTATGGTAGCCATATGGGTCAGATTTATGCTGCTGATTTGGGCCCTTCAGACCAATTTAGCAGCCTATCTGCCACTTGAAAAAGGATCCATGTGATCCAAAACATGTTGTGATTTAATAAATCTTTTTGCAGCTAAGTCTGCGACTCTTGTGCTCCATCCAAATCTATGCTGGTCTATCTGCCCATGTATGGGCAGATAGACCAGCATAGATTTCCCCATCAGATTAAGGTACACATCTGTGCATTGATGTGGCCCTCGATCCAATCGCCCACATTACAGCAATTGTTGGCCTAAGGGCCAAATGGTCAGATCAGCCCAATATTTCCAACCTAAAGGTGGCTATATCAGTGAAATATCCGCTTGTTTGCAATCTCAGCAACTGAGCGCATATTCTAATGTGGGGCTGTCCAACTGGAGGCCCCTGCCCCCCCCCCTTGTGTGGCCCTCCACACGAAAGTCTGCCTGCTTACCATGTGTAAACTTTAATAGGTATCACTACAAAGATTAATTTGCCCCTGCATTGTTTAAATGTAATCTGCCTGCCCTAAACTCCCTTTGTGTACCATAATCTGCTGTCCCTATTTTCCTTGGGTGTGCCATACTCTGTCTGTGTGTGCCAGTGTGTAATACTCTGCCTTCCTATATGTGTGTGCCCTGCTCTGCCTGTGAAACATAAGCCTGGTATTTGTTCTGGGGGTTTGTTAGCATTTGAAAATTATTGTTAGGGGCCCCTACGGTGTTTAATCATGTGCTGGGGGGGTACTCCGTTATCCACAGGGGAAGAGGAGGCATATGGATTTAAGGGTACGTCTTAATATGACTTAACTTTTTTTTACATATATGTGATATCCCTGCAGTGAGCACCAACCATTTGGTTTTTTGGTGTGCTATTAATGTGGACATGGTTTTGTGGTAACAGGGGTGTGGTTTAAAGTGGGTGTGGTCTAAAACAGGGAGTGGCTAACACTGGCTTCATTATTAGCCTTCCATCATGTAGACCAGAAAAAATCCGGCCCTTGGTAGCACAGAAGTTGGACAGCACTGATCTAATGTATGGCCATCTTAATTCTTTATGAAATCCCAAGCATTACAAAAAAAACATACTAAGTTTATTTGTAGCCTGGTGTCTTTATTGTACCCATTCCACCAACTACTCGGTACACAGTTACAGGTATGGGACCTGTTATCCAGAATGTTAGGGACCGGGGTTTTCTGGATAACATATCTTTATGTAGTTTAGATCTTCATACCTTAAGTCTACTAGAGAATCATGTAAACATTAAATGGGAATTCCGGCTTCCAAACCAAAATTTGATAAAGAGGCCCACATAACACAGAAACCCCTAATATACCCATCAGAGTTACCTGTTTCTTCAAAAAGTATGAATAATTGCCATTTTCTTTGCTGAAATCCAGCTGTTTAACAGTCCTTCTCTTTCTGCATCATTTGAAATCCTGGCAGGAAAGGAGGGACTAAACACTGATGTAACAATTATAGGTTTTAATGGAGTCTATGGGAGACAGCCTATCTGTAATTCTGAGCTTTCTGGATAACTGGTTTCCGGATAACAAATCCCATACCTGTATGATCGAATAGAGCTTATTAAACTGAAAATCCTCTGCCCGCACTACAGTAGGGCAGACTGCAGGTCAACAATACAGTAAAATATAGACTGAAGAAGTAAGAGAAGTCAAGTATACATATGACTAAATGTCTGCGATGTATTCTGTATCTCATGTCTTGCACAAAACTAGTAGCAGTGTACAATTAATGCAATTTTTAATTATATTAAAAAAGGCCACATTGGTCTCGGCAGTCATAAACCTTGTTTAAACCTTTGTTTTATATAAAAGTTGCATAGAGATTATTTCTTTCATTTTGGGACCTGGCACCACATGGCAACTTGATAAACAACCAAACAAAATGAGACACAGTTTATGCTTAACTGACCTCCTTTGCGGACACATTTTGTTCATCGTCCAAGGTACGTAGCTGAGATTCTAATTGATGAATTTTATGCTGAAGGGCAGAATTATTCTGTGTAAATACTGTCTCTTTGTCAAGAAGAATTCCTATTTGGTGCTTAAGATATTTGCAACTCTGTTCCAAAACTTTTCTGAAATTATATTGAATGCGAATTTCTATGCAACATTGGCAAAAACAATTCTATAATATATATCAGAATATTTAAACAGCATGCACATGCTAATACATTTTTTTTTCCATTTCTTGGTTCATGGCATGCATGCAGCACCGAATGAAAATGTAATGACTGCAAAAATGAATTGTTTTAAAGGGTTAAAGCAGATCCCATAGCAACATCTTATTGAGTGACCTGAGTAACACCCTTGTAGGCCGCCATGAGGGAGGTAGTCCAGTAAGGGGCACCATGGCAGAGGGGGGCACAGGAGATGTGAAGATTTGATTTGTAAACTGGGGAGTGGGTGGATTGTAGTCTTATGTAATAGGGAGCGACTAGACAGGGAATATAGATGACCATATTTTGTTATTGGAGTCCTATTTTGCTTATTTGGCAGGATCTACTGCCCAGATGGGAGCAGTGGATTAAAAACGGAGGCCACCTTTAAGGGGTAGTGTGGGGCTCCAAGATTTTTGATGATACCTTTGACCCTGTTATCTAACAGACAAAACCTCTCACTTATGTTCCTTCACTGTGTAAACTTCGAAAGAAAAGAAAAAGAAAATTGAAAATAAATAAGCAGTTGATCTGTCCAAATACAGTCTGAGAAATTTATGTTGCAACAATAGGGGGTAGATTTATCAAGGGCCAAATTGTAAATTAGAATTTTCTAGGTTTTTTTATGGTCAAAAAAAGTTTTTCAAAAAATTCGAATTTGATTTTCAAGATTTATCATACTCTGGCCCTTTAAGAACTCAAATTTGACTATTTGCCACCCTAAACCTGCCAAATTGCTGTTTAAGTCAAAGAGAGATAGCCAGGGATCAATTTGGAGTTGTTTGCAGCCTTCCTGACATTCGAGTTATCGAGTTTTTAAAATTCGAATTGAATTTGATTAGATTTTTTGGGGTGATCCTATTCAACCGAGTTTAAAACATTCGATTCATATAATAAATTTCAATTGGTCGAATTTCGAGTTTATGGGAGTTTTAAAAAACCTCACATGAATTTGAAATTCAACCCTTGACAAATGTGCCTCTAGGTGTTGCTAATTTACTGCTGGGAGTTGCATGCATATGTTTCCATTAAGTGAAGCTGCTCCAAAATGCCTTCATGGAAAATTACTGTAAATGAAATTTATGCACATCAAAAAAAGAACAGTTTTGTATTCAGTTTATATATCAGTTTACCTTTAGATGAATAGATTAGGGATGCACCAAATCCACTATTTTGGATTCGGCCAAATCCCCGAATCCTTTGCGAAAGATTTAGCCGAATATTGAACTGAATCCAAATCCTAATTTGCATATGCAAATTAGGGATGGGAAGGAGAAAACATTTTTTACTTTCTAGTTTTGTGACAAAAAGTCACCCTATTTGCATATGCAAATTAGGATTCGGATTCGGTTCGGCCGGGCGAAAGGAATTGGCCGAATCCAAATCCTGCTGATTTGGTGCATCCCTAGAATAGACATATACATATTTTTTTGACAAAGTACATATTTTGTAGCTAATAAACAACACAAGGAAGGCATAAGGGGTAACTTATAAAGCCCCCTGGATACAAGTAATCGAGCACTAAGGGAAGCAGAACCATGCCCCTTTGCCCTCAATGAATAAACACTTGCATCTGAGGCCTTGCTGTGCTCTGCATCTTGTACCAAATTAAAATCCAGTGCAAGTTCAGAAAACAGTGTTGGCAGGCCCTGTCCCTATCACCTACAATAAGGCAGGGCACCCAGCACCGTCTGGATGATGTTGTAATTACAGTCATGCTTGAAAGTTTGTGAATCCTTTAAAATTGTCTATAGTTTTATATGAATGTGATGAAAAACATCAACTGATTTTCAAACAAGTCCCAAAAGTAGATGAAGAATACCTAGTAAAATTACTATATTTGCTTATGTATTTATTGAAAAAAAATGATTCAATAACATATCTGCGTGTGGCAAAATTATTCACTTACTTTCACTCAGTATTTGGTGTGTTCCCTTGTGCAGCAACAACTGCAACTAAACGTATGCAAGTAACTGTTGATCAGCCTTACACATCGTCTCGAATTTTGGCCCATACAGAACAGACTTCAGCTCTTGGATGTTGGTGGGTTTCCTCACGTGAACCTGCTTGCTTTAGATCCACAACATTGACTTTATTTTTCTTATACCATGCTTTGGTAGAACGACTTGTGTGTTTCAAAGTCAGATGTCATTGACATTTTCCTTTAGTATTCTCTGGTATAGTTCTGGATTCATTGTTCAATCAACAATGGCAAGGCATCCAGGCCCAGATGCAGCAAAACAGGCCCAAACCACCAACTGTTTGACAGATTGGGTAAGGTTCTTATGCTAGAACATGTAAAGCTGCTCATTTAAACCAAAATGTTCTACAAAAAGTTCTCTGCCCACAAAACATTCTTCCAGTAACCTTCTGGTTTGTCCTCATGATCTTCAGCAAATTGTAGATGGTCAGCAATGTTTTTGGGGGAGATCAGTGGCTTTCTCCTTGCTACCCTGCCATACACACTATTACTGTTCAGTGTTCTCCTGATGGTGGACTAATGAACATCAACATTGGCCAATGTGAGACAGGCCTTTAGTTGCTTAGAAGTTATCCTGGGTTCCTTTGTAACTTCGCGGACTATGAGACAACTTGCAGTTGGTGTTATCTTTGACGGTCGACTGCTTCTGGGTAGGGTAACAACAGTCTTGAATTTCCTCCATTTGTACACAATCTGTCTGACTGTTGCTTGGTGAAGTCCAAACTCTTTAGAGATAGTCTTGTAACCATTTCTAGCTTTGTGGGTATCAACAACTCTTTTTCTGAGGTCCTCAGACACCTCCTTTATTTAAGCCACTATACATATCCACAAATGTGTTGTGATCAGGCTATATTGGATCCCCATTCTTTAAATAAAAATTTGTCTCTCACACATGCCATGAACTGAAAATACCAGACTCTGATTTCACCTTAAAATGATATGATAATACCAAGTATTTACTTACTTTTGACACAAGCAGATATGAGATTTGATCATTTTTTTCCTTATTCACACATCTCTAGCACCGCTTCTGTGAATTTGTCTTTTAAACAGAACTGTTTCCAGATTGTCTTTCACACCGCATTTCAAATGACATTTTTCATGAATTTGACATTAGCTCTTCCTAAACCCATCAGTCAGCTCTCAGGTGCCTCTCAGCTCTACATTTGCCTCACACTAATGATTGTGCCTTTCATAGAAGAGATTCCCTGCCACTTTGAAAGGCCCATATGGCAGAACACACACATCACATACCCAATCCCATTATTTATCTCACCTAGGAACATGTGCAATAGCACAAGATCCCAGTTTAGCTCTCTGGAGTGTATGCGCTGCTCACTGATTCCACCCTTGGAGTTGTAGTGTGGAACAAATGTTTTTGCCACTAGAATAATAAATTAAGGGAGAGAAAGGAATAATCGCTACAATATCAGAAGAGGTATGCTAGGGAGAACTCCTTGGTTTACTCCTAAACTATGCTTATTTCATGATTGGTGAATAATTAAAAGTGAACCCATCCTGTTGCACATCATAGGTTGTGGTATTATGAAACTAATGTTCAATCCACACTACTTAAAGCATACGTTGAAAATGTACATTAAGCTTTTCATATTTTGGGCTTACAGCCTGTTTAAATTTAAGAGAGGGTCCAAAAGTAATGCAATGTAATGTCTCTTAAGGGCTAATTATTAGCTAAGCTTTGAGTTTAGCTTAAACAATATCAGAAAGCAAAAGAGCGATTTCTTTTATCAGGATTTCATACTCACTCGTGTTTTTACACTGTTTAAGTGAAACCCAAAACTTGCCTAAGAAAAACGAGACCTTTTCATTTCAAGTATAAGGTACCATTTTTTTTACCATTGGAAGCTAGAAAAGTAGTTTACATAGGTAATCTGACTTTTAGCCTAAAATGTAATTTGCTGATAGAGTTAAAGGAGAAGGAAAGACATTTTTACTTGGGGCTGCCAAAAGTTAGGCACCCCCATGTGATTGTATCTACTTACCTGACACCCCGGGCCGGTGCTCCTATCAGCAGAAAACTTCACTGGCCCGGGGTTATTCCAGTGAGCACCACGGAACAACCCTCTTCCTGCTTCTTTTTTCTTCAAATTTCCCGGTGCAGACGCATGTGCAGCAGAACAAAATAGCTGGCTTTTTAGTTACAGTACGCTTTTCGACACTAATGAGCATGCACAGCTGCGAGAAGAAAGAAGACGATCGTTTTGTGGTGGTCGCTGGAAGAAACCTGGGCCGGTGCAGTTTTCTGCCTGGGGTTTCAAGTAAGTAAATACAATCACTTGGAGTGCCTAAATTTTGGCACCCCCAAGTATAACATGCCTTTCCTACTCCTTGAAAGTGAGGGGACCTACAAGCATGTCCAGTTTATATTTCAGTTCACCAATGAGTCAGTCAATATTTTTAAAGAAATGGTGAAAAAATGGCTATGGGCTGCCCAGGGAGTGAGGGCCTAACCAGGCAGGCAAACAAAACACAAGACCAGATAAAGAAAGTGAGCACAGTGTTGCCAAGATTAAAATAAATGGCACAATTTGAATGTGCTGTTTTTATCCGCTTTCATGGGAATATGAGAGCATGCAAGCGCTATAGCATTTATATTGTACCGTCTATTGTGTTTAGGAATGTCTCTCCTCCTCGCTTACCTTTATTTTTGCTTCAAGGCCTCGAGACTTTTCATATTCAAGAGCATGGTAAAATGGTGAATATTGACTTCAACTGAAGTTCATTTGCTCTTCTGAGCACTTTTATTATTGATTAGGTTTTAGCATGCTGCTTCCCGAGTGCTGCCAGTCCTGGGGTTTATTTGCTATACAGGAGGCTGCTCCAGTCACCGTGTCACATGCACTCACTTTCAAGTATGGAAAGTCTGTGCTTAATATGGGGGGACAGGAGTGGGCACCTTAAAACACAGGAGAAATATGGCACCCTTATGAAAAGTATTTGGCTCAGGTAAAGTTTTCTTTCCCTCTATATGCCCAGATGTGGAAGCATAATGGGAAGAAAATACCATAGTGTTGGTTTGCTCTAGACAGAAGTGTTGCTTCTTGATATCCAGGTTTTTGTCCCATTCGTAACGTAGTTCTTTCTCTTCTAAGCTGCACAGATGCTGGGCTCTGTGTAGATCCTGGTGCAGCTGGCGGATTTCCCGGTATTGTTGTTGGATCAGAGCGTCTCCTGCTAAGAGCTGCCAAAAGGAACAGAAACTCCCATTCTGAAGGGAAAATGATTGACTCTTTATACAACTAGTCAACAATGAAACGGAACTGCATAAATAGTCACACACCTTTAAAATAAGATGCTAAGACAGGATCATTTATTTTGTTCGATTAGTTTCTTTCCCTACTTGCTTGCATGGGTTTTTATCAGATTGTTATTTTAATTTTGACAGAAATGTCAGCAATTTGATCCAGACTTTTGCAAACCAAAATATGAGGCACTGAAATCAGTTTTGCAATCCAATAATTTGTTCTGAAATCAGTTATGGACCTAATTTTTATTACATTTTTTTGTTGTAGAAATACATTTCTTTGTATTAAAAGGCGATAGTGGAGACCATGTTTAGTGACATGGAGACTCAGTGATTGAAGAAGCACTTGAAGCTGACCTTTGAGTTCTGCATGGACCTATGATTGCAGGAAATAAGTGATCGCTCTCTTTTTCCAATTGTTGATGAACTACAAATTTCAGAATCTCAATAACAGCCAATTATTGGGACTTGTTGGGTGTTGTGCAGCAACAGGTGACCATGACATAGATATAACACCAGCCTGCTACCCAGGGTTTTTCAAGATTGGTAAGAAATATGAAAAGTAATATGTCAACAGAAGGGATTAAAAATTAGATCAACAAAATTTCCCCCAAACGCTTAAAACGAGGCACCTGAAAGCTGAACTAAAGTAAAAATAGAAGCAGGGCAGAGCTAAAATGTAACTCTAAAAATGCCAAGCTGCTCAAGCCACAAGCACTTGGTAGTTCATATATTATTAATGGGCAAACATTTGAATTAGATACACTCAGAAGATGTAAAGTAAATTATTCCTGGCTATACAGCAAGTATGGCAAGCTGTCACACATTCAATCTTCCGATTTCTCACTACAAATTGTCAACTTCTAGTTGGCAGGGTAATTCTGGCAGCTACTACTGCCACAGCTGGGGTAATTAAGCTTTGTCCAGGCTTGGAGCATGGACTACTTAACAACAGTCAGGTTAAAAACCACAGAATCTTGCAAAGAAAGAGCTGTCATAGAAAATGCCAAAAAAATTCATAGACTTTACAAAATATTCTAGAGAAAGCAATATTATAAAGCATGAATTTTGCCTAATATATAATTTTCTGTACTGTGAACAAAACAGATTTAAGCCCTAGAACGACTTTAATGTGTGAAGCCTACAGCGAGTTGTCACAAATTACAGGCGGCTTATGAAGCAGCAGCAGCATCTCCTGCTTATATTAACAGTGAAGCGGGGTGAACTAAGGATACGAGTAGAAAAGAACATATTTTTCAGAGCAACACGAGAAAGCTGGGGCTGCTCGTGAATATTCTAAAAAAAAAAATGAACTGCTCTTTTGAATATGCCTTTTCAAGAGCACAGGGGAGAATTTGTGTTTAAGGGGAAGTCTTTTGCAGAGTCAGAAGCATCCAATGGTTGAGATGTAAGTTAAAAGGATCAGCAGTAATGTAAAGAGCTGGGATCAGCTAAGGACACAAAGAAGAGTACATTCTTCCAGGCACCTAATAAAGACGTATGTGGAACAGCTGTGCACATTGCTGGAAGCTTTCGATGAAATAAATAGGGCAATTTATGGAATGTAGTGAATATATAAAAAAGGTCTAGTGGTTACATTTGCTTGTTCATTCTTGTTTTTGCTTTGTTTTATAAATTTGCTTTAAAAGGAAAATATATCCTATTGAATGAACTATTTTGCCTTAAAGTGAAAACTGAACGTGTACAGGCAGGTCTGTTTGTTTGTCAAAGTAGCCACGTGATCTTGCTGTGCACTGTGACTGGCGTGCAGGCCAATAATCAGATCACACAGCACATTAATGGCCCAGTACATCCTCGTCTGCTTTCCAATGACATCTGGCCACTTAAAAAACTGATCAGGGAGGCAATTTCTTTAGAGTTGGCAGGGAATACCTGCCCTTATATGGTCAGCTTAATAACCATTGGCACAGGTTATTCTGCTCATGCAGCCTTATTAAGCAACATATTTTTGTTTAATCTTATAAATGGGGCTACCATACTTGTCTTCATTAGCAAAAACTTAATAGGACAGGTTATAAAACGTAGATAATATAAACAAAGCCTAATTATTTTAGCACATAGATATTCTCATTTAGTTCTAAGCCTGTTTTTGCTCAATTTTATACATCTGCTTTCAAAGTGAAATGTAAGTCATGCATTCACTATTGTTAGGGTCAGATGGGTACTGTGGAACCCACCAGCCCTGATACATCAGCAGGTAGGTATGCGGTGCAGACTGATGCAGGGTAGGGAGGGAGGCAGAATCCAGTAATCTGTGATTTGGAAGGAGCAGCAATTGGGCAGGGGTGGTGAGCCCATGGCTCAGTTTTTCCCAATGGGCCCAGTTACCCCCATCCAGCTAAACACTGGACTTTAAATCCGGTGTCAGAGCGGAGGAAAAAGGGATGAACCCATTGCTTTCAATCCCTCTCTGATCATCATTGCATGTGCAGTTTGGGCTTTGCGTATCTGCCAATCTGAAAACGAAGGGGCAGATAGCTGGAGGTGCCCAGGGCAGCGCCTGCTGCTAATACAGCCCTGACCAGAGATAGATAGAGAGACAACTGTTATAGAAAAATACTCTTTTTATATTTCATAGTTTGCACTTTCCCACAGCATACCACTGCTTTTAATCCCAGAGAGATTTCATTTTTATCTAAATATAATTCTTTCTGCTTATGCTCAGCAGGATTTCCTGCCGTTATAATTAAGAGTTACTATGAAGTTTTTTTGTATTAAACATTATTCTAACAAGAACTTCTGCTTTTATCACTGGCATTAAACCCAGTTTTGGCCAACATGTTCACCAAAGATAATTTTGTGAATGGCATAACATGCACTATTTATTTTAATACAGTCAAACTTTAATAAGTTGTTGGCCCATGTTGGCATTGGATTGCATTTTTTGAATTACTTATATGAGATACAATGGATGCTCTGTTATTATATTAGAAGTAAGATACATGGGTTGACTGATAAAACCGTAACACTGGAAAGTTAGTAGAACCAAAGTCTGATAATATATATGGCTTTAAATTCTGTAGTTTAAACTGAACTTAATGTAGCATCACAGAAATAATGATTTAAGTAGAAATGAACCAATACAGGATTCGTCGGGGATTTGGCTGAATTCCAGTCTTTCTCAGCATTTGGATTGAGCCAAATCTAAGTGCCTGGCCCAACCAAATCTGAAGCCTAAATATAAGTGCTGTGGATTTTAAAGCAATTTGGGGTAAGGCTTGAATGGCAAATAGAATAGTGTGTCAGCTTCTCAGACAGTAGTTCTTTGGTTTGTTTTCAAAAGCAGACAAAGACAACATTTTCATATGGTGTTGGTCCAGGGCTGAATTCTATTCTTCCCAGGGTACTAAATGAGCTTTGCTCTGTGATTGTCAAACATCTTTACTTAATTTTCCAGGATTCTTTGAGTTGGCATGGTGCAGAGAGATTGGTGGATTGCTAATGTTATACCTTTATTCAAAAATGATCCAGTTCTCAGCATGAAAACTAGTGGGGGATTTTTCCCATAGAAAGATCAAGAAACCAGAATCCACTCTGAGAACTGAACTTCCTTTTGAAGCAGGGGTTCATCAGGGTGAGGGCCATGAGTTTGTGGAATGCCTTGCCGGGTTATGCAGAGATGGCAGATTCTAGTAATGCATTTACGAGTGGTTTGTACAACTTGAGCAAGCATAATATTCAAAGCTTTTGGGATCTTAAGATCTACAGTTAGTACAGGTATTGGTAAATACAGTTTATATATGTGAGTGTAGATACAGTTCTGTATAAATATGCTATAGATGTGAACCGAACAAAGACCAATCCAGCTCACTGTTCTTCCCTGGAACCAGATGCTCAGTCAACAGTGTCCCAACTGTAAGTATATCAAGAACTCCACAGGCAGACGTCACATCTGGATATGTTTATTGGAAAAACTGCTGTAAACCGCCTAACGCGTTTTGGGATTGTAGCCCTTAATCATAGGCTAACAGTACATTTTACACAGCTGTGGTTTTATACAGAAGTCACTGGTGGCCCCTAGTGGGCTCTCTATAAAATTACATCTTTATTTAAATAATTTAAAAACTAGTAATGAAATGAACATGTTAAAAAGTAGCTAAAAACCAAACAATCAGGTTACATGTTGAAATCATTTCTTGCCCCTGGGAATTTATTTAAACAGGAAGGATAGAAGCAAGAAAAGGGGGGGGGGGAGGGAGTACTTCCATAAAATTCTTTGGATTCCACTGGCTTAGTGTACATAACTGTATAATCGTTCTCTAATACAGGTAGCTGATGTCATGTCTGTAATTGAGACCATTTGGAATCCTAGTTTTTAATTTCAGGATCCAAAATGCCTCTCTAAGGCTCAATCTAGGGACTATATTGCCACCTCTAATGGGAACCTTTACTTGCTTGATTACTTTGACTTTAAGATCTTTAATACCATTAGGCGAGCAAGTCCTAAAGTGTTTACCAACTGGGGTAGTATCTTCTTTATTTGTGATGGTCCTTATGTGCTCCCTTATCTGTCTTTCAGCATGCGGGTTGTGCGACCCACATATTGTTTACTGCAATGTCCGCACTCTAGAAGGTATACTACACTTTTGGTGTTGCAGTTATAAAACCCTCTATTTTTAAATAGTTGCCCTGAAACATTAGATTTAAATTCTATGCCTATTGCGATTACTTGACACATCTTGCATGTTTTGGCTCCACATTTGTATGTGCTATCCCATACCTGTATGAAAAATAAAATGCTTTCAAATGTAGAGAATAAAGTCTGTCTGCCTGCATGATTTCAAATAGACTTGGGAATGCATTTTACATAGTGGAGCAAGTTGTGACCTGAACAAATACTGCACATCATTGTTGGATGAAAAAGCAAACTGCTAACTTCAAAAGATTCCTTCTCATTAAGTTCCCATTTATCAGACATATATTTTAAAAATGGGTTGTAAACAGAAATATAAATGAATGTTTATAGTGTTTAAGCAGTACATGGCAAAAATGGAAACAACTTTCAAACCATTTCCAAAATCATTTTCAATACCCTGAATTATTCAATACATGCATGGCAGCTTTTCCAGTTAACTAGATGCTTAAAGTCTGAACTGATTCTGTTGGCCTTAATAAGAACCTGATAGTATGTAGACAAATCAAGAAAAGTAACGGAGGGGGCTTAGGTTGTAGCAAATGAAGAATGGTGACTTTCCTTCAACAAAATAGTAAAGTTCGATAGTGTGCTACTGTGGTTGTAGGGGGCTAACGGTGGCCGTACACAGACAGATTTAAGATGCTGATTCCAGTCCTTTAGACCAGATTCAGAAGCGTATCTGCCTTTGTCGGGCCTCCCCAACTGTTATCTGGCCACAAAACTGCGATCGAGGCCTGCATCGGCTAGTTGATGCGGTTCCCATAGTTGTAATCTGATCATTTGGCCCTATATTGCCTTGCATTGATGGGCATATAGGGAGAAAGTTTGCCAAACGAGCAGATTGTGTATATATATATATATATATATATATATATATATATATATATATATATGGCCACCTTAATTTATCCACTACTCCTAGTAAGCACGCTTCAGGAGAAATGACTGGAGGAAAATCTAAATGGTCACTGAGATACTGAAACTTTTTTCCAAAAATCTTCAATGACTGGACATGTCCTAACATGTAGAAACTTAGTGGTAGGGTGGTGGCACAGGGGACATAAGGGATATGTATATGTAAAGACCCTATGAAGTCTGTTGGGTGAGTAGTAGAATAGATACAATGAGGTAGTTGTAAACTGTGTCTGTGGCTTCTTCCCAAATGTTATCTGTAATTTTTGGTAGAATTGATTGCTCTTTGCAGGGAGTTCAGTGAAATGGTGAGGGCATTGCATCCCGTAAGGGTTTATATAGAGCTGAATTTTTGATACTAGTTTCAGGGGGGTCAGAGGCACAGAGTATATTTTTTATTTCAAATTTGCAATATGTAATGTTATAGTTATTAAACTGGGCTTTAAACACATGTTTCAATTGTATACAGGGAGACCCCGAGTTACAAACAACTGACTTACATACAACTCACACTTACAAACAGAGTCTATTAAAGTAATGTACTGTGGTTTGCTTGGTCTTTATTAGCATTTATCTTTAATAAACCTAAATACATAAAAAAAAGTGGGGTCGTGGGTGCACACCTAAGGCAAATTTCAAAATATTTAAAGCCCTGTCTAAGTAATTCAAGTAAATATGCAAGTGCATGTAATTTTAAAAACAGGGTTTTTTTGTTACAAAGTTATGATCATAAAATTGATAAGCCACCATACCACGTCAAGGTACACCCCACACAGTGGTCCCTTACTTGTTCACCTCTTATCATAGTATAAAAGGTAATTTACCTCTTTGCTTAGTAGCATTACTTTGTATGAACTTCTCCTGTGCCTTGGTTTCAAACTTTGAGCTAAATCCTCCCCCGTCGATTGCTGATTGAGACTTTCAAAGAAATAGTTCAGTGTGAAAATAAAAACAGGGTAAATAGATAGGCTGTGCAAAATAAAAAATGTTTCTAATATAGTTATTTAGCCAAAAATGTAATATAGAAAGGCTGGAGTGAACAGTTGTCTAATAAAACAGCCAGAATCCAACTTCGTGCTTTTCAGCTCTATAACTCTGAGTTAGTCAGCGACTTGAAGGGGGGCCACATGGTACATTTCTGTTCAGTGACTTTGTAATTGATCCTCAGCATTCAGCTCAGATTCAAAAGCAACAGAAATGACCCATGTGGCCCCCCCTCAAGTCTCTGATTGGTTACTGCCTGGTAGCCAGGGTAACCAGTCAGTGTAAACCAAGAGAGCTGAAAAGCAGGAAGTAGTGTTCTGGCTATTATGTTACACATCCAGTCACTCCAGCCTTTATACATTACATTTTTGGCTAACTAACTATATTAGAAACATTTTTTATTTTGCACAGCCTATCTATTTACCCAGTTTTTATTTTTACACTGAACAATTCCTTTAAGAGGGAGAGACTGCCCAAACCAACACCCATATTGAAAAAATGTGGTAGTGAGGTGTAATTAAAAACTTAGTAGAAAGATATGTGCAGTTACACGTTGATGTGTATGTGTGTATTTGTGGAGTGTGTATAGTGGTGAACGGGGAATGTGAGGAGAAATATAGGCGCAACTTCGCCAGGCGTATTTTCGCCAGCGCTCCGCAAATTCACTAAAATCCGAAGTTGCGCACAGGGGTAGCGTTAGTTTGCGAAGTTGCGCTAGCGTTAATTCACCAAGCGAAGCTAAGTTTCGCTAGCGATGGTTAATTTGCATACGGCGCGAAATTCAAATTTCAATGGAGGAATACGTATCTGCATTACAAATGCCTAGAAAACCTTCAAATCAGCAAATATAAATGTTATTTTGCCCTACACATGTGCCCACTGTCTAGGTAAGTTGCCATGAGTCAGGAAATGTAGGGGGGAAGGAGGGGAGCCCCAAAAAAAATTTTGATCTTTTTCAGCCTATCACCCATCATGTAGAAAACACACCAGCGTTTTTTGGGACTTAGAAAAAAAATTTGACTTTTTTGGAAACAATCCCTATCTACTCTATTGCGCTTCGCCAGGTCTGAGGTGGCGAAGGAAGTCTAGCGTAAAAGGTAGCGTTCAGTACACTGCGCAAGTTAGTGAATTTGAGTAGTTACATCGCTAGCGAAAATTTGCCTGGCGTAAGTGTGCGAAGTAACACCAGCGAATTTACGCCAGCGTTCGTTAGTGAATTTGCAAAGTACCGAAAATGCCAAACGCTACCGAATTGACGCTAGCGTTCGGCGCTTAGTGAATTTGCGCCATAGTGTGGAGTGTAAGGTGTGCATGTCAGTGCAGGAGTGTATTAAGTGAAATTTGCAGCAGATGTAATGTGTGTCTTGTGTGCTAAGTTAAACATTGCTGTGTATAGTTGCAAAATAGTGAGTATTGGTGTATATATGGTGTGGATGTATGTGAAAAGGAAAACTAAATGAGGAATGTGATGTGTGTGTCACAAGGCACATTTTTAAAAAGTCAATAGAACCACCAAAAAATACACGCATACAATTGCCTGAGATTTGCCTGACAATTGAGGCAATTAATTGCCTGACAATTACAAAATAGTTGCCAGGGGGGGCTATATAGCTGGCAGTGCAAGTAAATCCAGTATAGAAAGGGGCCACTGCAGTTTATTTTGCAGACCTTCCACTTGACTTGAAAGTGGTGGTTGACTAGTTCTCTACTGGGCCCCACTGTGCAGGCACTGCTTTATTTTAGTAAGATTTTTCAGTTTATGAATTGGGCTGCTTTTTGGCTACTTTTTTGATAGTCTTTGGCTGGTTTTGAAATGAAAACCTGGCAACCCTGCTGACGGCTGAGAAGAAGGGAGGGTAGAGGACAGAGGTATGAATGCAGTTTTGGAGAATGAGTGATGGTGAAAGCACCCGATGTCCTAAAATGCGTTCCGTAAGAGGCATTAGGTCCTTTCTGAGGATAGAAACTAGCTCACTGCCCTGTGAATCATCTATTTCCTGTCCACTAGAGGGACGGTCCTTTCCAGGGATAATAACTAGTCACTACCCTAAGCCTGGGAGCTCAGTAATAGATAGTTCCGCCTCAATGACTTTTCCTCTCTAGCTTTTTCCCTTACAGACAGCTCCATGCAGTGGCAGACATTGGGTCTGTATATGTTTCCATATTATAAGCGCGTGCTTAGTGCTCCCATCCTCCTATGTTATGCACAGCGCACTTACTGGCACTTCCGTGGCTCACGCCTACTTTTCGTCATAGCAACAGCGTAAGCGCCAGCAGCTTGCCAAACCGGTGTAGCGCTAAATGTGTCCGGCTGCAACTAACACTCGCGCCAATGTTCTATTTAAGCCGTTTCATAAACATTACACGGGGGTTTGCAGACATTTGCAGCCTTACATGCGGGGTATCTACCCTATTACAGGCTGCTAGAAATTGTACTTGAACAAGAGGGAAAAGTAAAACATGGTCCTGTTACTTTCTTGGCTTACTTCCTGTCTCTGACTGATACCGCGACCGAGTGCGTGTGGACGGGACCTCTAAGGAAGTGCAGGCACTGAAAGAGTGGTCCGGAACGTTTAGCGCTTCGTTTGGTTTCAGAGGAGGTATCTTGGGGGAAGGACAGGAAGTAGTTCCAGGCGTGCGGAAAGTTTCTGAGCAGACAGCATGGGGAGGACTCGCAGGTATGGAGATGTGGCCAGGTTGGGGATAATTGATTAAAGGGCGGAATAGTTACCATGAAATACAGTATGGTTCCGCGGGAGTTATCAGCGTACTATTTGGGTCGCATGCGGGGACCAGGATTGGGGGTAGATATTGAGAATAGCAAACTGTTGTTGAATAGCCTAGTGTAATCGGTGTTTAACCTTTCAGTTCATTTTTAGTATTTTATAGAATGGCCAGTTTAAGCAACTTTTCAATTGGTCTTCTTTATTTATTTTGTTTTTAAATTATTTGCCTTTTTCTTCTGATTCTTTCCAGCTTTCAAATGGGGCTTAATGACCCCATCAAAAAACAAATGCTCTGTAAATCTACTTTTTATTACTCGTCTTTCTATTTCGGTCCTGTCCCATGCATATTCCTGTCTCTTTTTCAAATGAGTGTGTGGTTGCTAGGGTAATTTTAACCGTAGCAACCAGATGGCTGAAATGGCAAACTAGAGAGTTGCTGAATAAAACCACAAATAATTAATAATAAAGAATGAAAACCAATGTGTCTCAGAATAGTAATCTCTGCATCATACTAAAAGTTAACTCATAGATGAACAACCCCTTTAAAGGAGTGGTTCACCTTTACGTTAACTTTTAGTATGTTAAGGAATGGCCAATTCTTAGCAACTTTTCAATTGGTTTGTATTGTCTATTTGCTATGGTTTTGTTTTTTTAATTTGCCTTTTCTTCTGACTCTTTCCAACTTTCAAAAAAACAAATACTCTGTAAAGCTACATGTTTTTTGTCATTGCTACTTCCTATTTATATACCATTCTTTTATTCAAATAAATTCATGTTGCTATGGTAATTTTGACCTAGCAACCAGATAGCCGAAATTGCATACTTGAGTGCTGCTAATTAAAAAACAACATAACTCAAATAATAAAAAATGTACATTAATTACAAATTATCTCATAATATCACGCTCTACATCATACTAAAAGTTAACACAAAGGTGAACATCCCCTTTAAAGGAACAGTATCACCAAAAGTCAAAATTTTACAGTAATTAATATATAATATACTGTTACCATACGCTGGTAAAAAAAAAAAAAAATAGTATGTTTGCTTTAGAAACACTACAATAGTCGGGCCCAGATTTGTGGAAAGGCAACAAAGCAATACAGCAGCTTGTTTATATAAACTACTGTAGTGTTTCTAAAGCAAACACACTTTGTGCCAGTGCTGGGTAACCGTACATTGTTTTAATTACTTTGATACATTTTCAGTTTTTGGTGTAACTTTTCCTCTAAAACTCTTCTTGTAAATTCTGATCTTAGTGGGTGCTTATGGCAGTTAGCCTAAAGGGGACTTTTATCTATTTTAGATTAAAGTTTCTTACATATCTGTAAATATACTTTTCAGTGGGTACCCATGTATTGTACCCCAAAATGTCTCAGCCCTGTAAAGCCGTGTTTAGTGCTATTTAGTAAATTATAGGAGCCTCCAAGGGTTAACTGGGTTTACAACATTTAACTTGAAATTTATTTTGTTTCATGAAGAGCATTTGGCTTTTTCTTCCCATTTATTAGGAACGACACTGTTTAATATGCAAATGGTTTAGGTTGGCCCTTTCAAAACTGGAGTCAGACACACTGTGCTCAAAGCAAAGGGTAGAAAGGGGAGGTGGGCCTGTCGGATTCATCTGAACACTAACAAAATTATCACTTTTGGCTCAATCCAGAATTTGGCACGTTCCTAGTCATCGATGATATGGTGCATCAAATATATGGGCCCCACTTGATTTAACTGAAGTCCTAGTCCAACAAACATATAGGGCACCAAAGTTAAGTAAAGAGGATCTGTAGAAATTAATACTGTAGTTTTGGTAATAACTCACTGGAAACAAATTATCATTGTAGGAGTCAGAGGTTCCAGAAACCGAAAGTAGACGAGGATGTATATGATGAATCCTTGGCTAAAGCAGACATCCCTTCCACTAAAGAGGTACAAAGTGAAACATAATTATGTTTGCCAGACTTCATATTCATGGAATAATTGTATCCCCAAGATATGTGTAGCAGGGAAAATGAGTATTGAACAGATCAATGTTTTTCTCAGTAAATATATTTCTAATGGGGGTATCGACATGAAATTTACACCAGATGTCCGTAACAACCCACGTAAACCATATATACAAAGAACTCAAAACAAAAAAGTCCAATTAAGTTATGTGTAGTAAAGTTGAATGACACGGGGAATAAATATTGAACACGTTTACTGAAATGTATTTAATACTTAATAGAAAAGCCTTTGTTGGTAATGACAGCTTCAAGAAGGCCTACTGTATGGAGAAACTAGTCGCATGCATTGCTCAGGTGTGATTTGGGCCTCTTCTTCTATGACCACTGTTCTTCAGTTCTTTCCATATATTTTTAATTGGATTCATTGTCTTGCTTAAATGTCCACCCTCATTTCATCTTCTGCATCCTGGTAGATGGCAGCAGATTCTTATCAAGTATATCCCAGTACATTTATCCATTCGTCCTTCCTTCAGTTATATGAAGTCTGCCAGTAACATATGCTGAAAAACATCCCCACACCATGATAATCCCACCTCCAAACTTCACTGTTGGTATGACCATTTCACCTTCAAACATGGTGTGTGCAATGACATTCAATTTTGGTCTCATCTGCCAAGACTGTATTCTCTCACAATTTCATTGGCTTGTCCAAATGCTGTGCAGAAAACTTTAAACTAGCTTCAACATGCTTTTTCTTCAGCAGTGGAGTCTTGCAAGTTGAGAGTACATAGAAGCCATGTTGGTTGAGTGCATTATTTATTGTTTTCTTTGAAACAACTGTACCTGCTAAGTTATCCGCGAGTGATCCTTGGCTCTTGGACAACACTTTTGATTATTCGTTTGACTCCTCTGTCAGAATTCTTGCGAGGAGCACCTGGTTGTGGCCGGTTTAGAGTGAAATTAAGTTCTTTCCACTTCCAGATTATGTTCCCAACTGTACTTACTGGAACATTCAGAACTTATAAATACGTCTTAACCAATTCCAGCAGTATGTTTTGCAAAAATAAAGCTGCAAAGGTCTTGCAAGAGCTCTTTGCTATTACCCATCTTGAGATGCTTCTTGTGTGATACCTTGGTAATGAGACCTTTTATAGGCCATCAATTAGGACTAAACCAGCTGATTAATTTGCACTGATAGGGGGCAGGATTGCTTTCTAAATACTGACAGAGTTCAGCAGGTTTCTTGACTTTCCATTTTTTTTTTTTTGCACCTCCTTTTCTTCGTGTTTAATACTTATTTCTTGTGTCATTCCACATTACTACATATTTATGGACTTTTCTCTTGCCTAATTGGGGGACACAGGCACCATGGGGATGAAGATCCTGCAGCTGGAGATGGACACTAACTTGTTAACCTTTGGCTCCTCCTCCTGCTCTGGGCTTCATCCCCTGCCTCCTCCTACAATATTCAGTTTCTTTTAGTGTCCTCAGAGGAGAAGACACAGAAAAACTTGTGGCTAGAGCAGATGATCAAGGACCACGGTTAAGATCATGCCACAGATGGGACCATTGATCGCAATCAAGTGTCCCACCAGCTGTTTAGGTTACAACCTATACATCTATGTGCCCAACAGCCTTTCCGCTCTACGGAGGTCTGCAGGCTAGCTCCCCTCTTTCCCTGTGGCTGGGTTCCTGCTCCACGGAGGTCTGAACCAGCTTGCCATTCACCTACATTCTTTAAGCACGGATATATCTTTATAGCTTTACAGGGAAATCCATCATTCAGGGCACTCTACGGCTGGATGGATTGGGTGAGTATTATTATTTCACCTTTATCCGCCTCTCCCCCTCCCAAGGCATAGCTGGGGCTGTAACTTCACACTTCCCCTATGCGTCCCATTCTTTCAACGCTTTTGCGCTAAGCGCATTCCCCTTGGCGCACACTTCCGGTCTCTCTGCCTCTGCTTCCTGGCGCCATGCGCGAGTGACACGCAGCTTGACTCTGGCGCCAAATCTAGCGGAACGCGCACTTCCGGTTCCTCGCACAGCAGCCGGCAGACTCCTGCGCGTCTCAGTGCTCTTCGTGTCTGAGGCATCTCAACGCCGGCCCGCTCTTTTATACAGCCGCTCCTCAGGCGAGTATGCTTTTTTCTCTGCGCCTACGCGCACTAGGCTGGTTTAACTTAGCTGGGGCCGTAATAGCCTAGAGAGCTAAGTGCTGCTCCTATACTTAGTGAGCTGGGAATAATCTCATTTCCCTTCTCTCTTACAGGCACATTCTAAGGCCCTGCGACAGGTCATCCCCTGCCCTCCCTTGTTAACATATATATATATATATATATATATATATATATATATATATATATATATATATATATATATATATATATATATATATATATATATATATATATATATATATATATATATATATATATATATATATATATATATATATATATTTCCATACAAGGAGTTCAGAATTGCAACTGAGTTATGGCAGACAAAACAGAGGAGCCAAGGACCTCAAAGTCCTCAGCACCTTCCCGCAAGGCAGCACAAGTGTCTTACCTTGCATGTGCAGTGTGCAACACCAAATTTCAGAGCGTTTCCGCTGAATCTGTGTGCGCAGCGTGTAGACACCCTCCCTCTCCACCTGTTGCCAACACAGCTCACACTGCCAGCACTTCAGACTCTGAGTTGGTCCGTGCCCTTTCCATCTCACTTGCTGGACTACAGAATTTATCCCGCATTCCTGAGACTTTAGACAAGGTCCTAGAACGCCTGTCTAATCCTACCAGGTCACAAGACAGCAGACCTACCGCCTCTAAAAGATCCATTACCTCGCCCCCAGATTCCCCAGGGGAACAGTTTAGCCCCTCTGATGAGGAGGGACAAATTCCTTCGGGTGACGATTCAGAGGATCAACCTGACCCAGATCAGGACACCCCCAGAACCCAGAGGGAGGTAGAGGGACTTATACAGGCAGTACTCACAACGCTCAATCTCGAAGACACTAATTTGACTATTGAGCCGGCGAAAAACATTTTTAAGAGACAAAAGAAAGCCACCTACATCTTTCTAGCTTATGAGCAATTAGAGGAGATTGTCAAATCCCAATGGAAAACCCCTGATCACAGAGTGCAGATCTCCAGGCGTTTCTCCCAAACCTATCCCTTCCCACAAGATTGCATTGATCTCTGGTCATCCCCTCCAGCAGTTGACCCACCAGTTTCCAGACTTTCCAAGGCCACCACTATCCCAGTGGCAGACGCAGCGTCATTTAAGGATCCAATTGACAAGCGTCTAGAAGGATTCTGCAAGGCAACCTTTACAGCAGCCGGTATGGCTTTCAGACCAATTTTTGCTATAGCCTGGGTTGCCAAGGCTATGGAAGTTTGGGTCGAACAGACAGCACAACTTATAGGATCGGAGGACCCCTCCACTGATGCCCTCTTATCACAAATAGCAGACGCCACCTCTTATATCTGTGACGCTTCATTAGATGCTGCAAAACTGGTGGCTAAGGCATCAGCTCAATCCATAGCTGCCAGGAGATTCCTTTGGCTAAAGTCATGGTCAGCTGATCTGACATCGAAGAGATCTCTCGTCAGCCTCCCCTTTTTGGGAAAACATCTTTTTGGGGCCGAGTTAGACAAGATCATCTCACAAGCCACTGGAGGTAAAAGTACCTTGCTCCCTCAGACCCGAGCGAAGCGGACAACTTTTAAGAGAAGACCGTTTTTTCGGCCCTTTCGCCAGGGACAGCGGACGAAGTCTCAAACAGACAAGCCCACCTCTAATTTTCGCCAACGCTACCAAAACAAGCAAGGCACCCACTGGTCGTCTTCAAAGGGGCAGACCAAGCCCTCTCAGGACAAATCCGCCACAGCATGAGGGCGTACCCACCCTCGGAGGGATCCCCCAGGCGGCCGTCTAATGTCCTTTCGAGAGGTGTGGAAAGACCAAATACGGGACCACTGGGTCATTCAAGTTGTGTCTCAGGGTCTCCTCATAGACTTTGTTCATCGTCCCCCCCCGCAGATTTTTCGTCTCCCGCCTACCCATCAATATTCCCAGAAGGCAAAAGTTCCTATCAATAATTCAAGACCTCTGCTCGGCAGGAACCATCCAACCGGTGCCTCCAGGGGAAAGAGGATGGGGATACTATTCCAAC
Source organism: Xenopus petersii (assembly GCA_038501925.1). NCBI lineage: Eukaryota > Metazoa > Chordata > Amphibia > Anura > Pipidae > Xenopus > Xenopus petersii. The sequence goes on from CM076685.1 coordinate 85,076,695, forward strand.
CTCTTCATGGTCCCCAAAAAGGACGGTTCCCTAAGACCGGTTTTGGATCTAAAGGACCTCAATCCTTTCGTAAAAAGACTACATTTCAAGATGGAATCCATACAGTCGGTCCTAGCATCCATGGAGGAGAACGAATTCATGTCAGTCATAGACGTCAAAGACGCCTACCTCCATATACCGATTCACCCCAATCATCACAGATTCCTCCGGTTTTATGTCAACGGCAATCATTGGCAGTTCGTGGCGCTACCATTCGGACTCTCGTCCGCCCCCAGAACCTTCACCAAAGTGATGGCAGCAGCGCTAGAACAGCTCAGGATCAGGGGCATCACAGTTATACCCTACCTGGACGACCTCCTTGTCAAGGGTCCGTCTGCGGCTCTTGCCCAGTCACACACCTCGCAGACACTCAAGGTCTTGGAGACCCTGGGTTGGGTCATCAACTACAAGAAGTCACATCTCTGCCCGTCACAAACCATGGAATACCTGGGGCTGATACTAGACTCCCGTCGAGCGACAGTTTTCCTTCCACGGGAGAAAGCCAACGTCTTACGGACGCGCATACAAGCTCTCCGGTCGACCACCCCTGTCCCTCTTCGCACGGCTATGCGGACTCTGGGGACAATGGTCGCTTCCTTCCCAGCCATTCCATATGCCCAATTCCACACCAGACCTCTCCAACACCTGATTCTCAGTTATCAAAGGAGGGATCGACAGCACTTGGACCGCCCGATAGCGATTCCGGTGCAGGTTCAGAACTCCCTACTCTGGTGGTCCCACCCTCTCCGCTTCACACAGGGAAGACCCTTCCCCAGCCACACTTGGACGGTGGTCACGACAGACGCAAGCTTAACCGGTTGGGGCGGAGTTCACGGCCAAAGAACAGCCCAGGGCAGTTGGGACCGAGAAGAGAGACTTCTCCAGATCAACATCCTGGAACTGAGAGCCATACTGTACTCGCTACAACATTTCTCACCCTTCCTTCGGGGCAAGGCTGTGCGGATTCAATCCGACAACGTCACCGCAGTGGCCTACGTGAACCACCAGGGGGGCACACGCAGCCCCGCATCCTTACTGGAAGCAGCCAAGATCTTGACTTGGGCAGAAGCCAACATACCAGAGCTCTCCGTGGTACACATCCCAGGGGTCGACAACTGGCTCGCAGACTACCTGAGCAGGGAAACCCTGGATCAGGGCGAATGGAGTCTCAACCAGGAGGTTTTCCAACTAATAGTGGACAGTTGGGGCCTTCCAGACGTGGATCTCATGGCCTCCAGATGCAACCGGAAGGTTCACAACTTTGTCGCCTGAAGCGTAGACCCGTTGGCTCTAGCGATCGACGCTCTGGTGATTCCATGGAACTTCGCCTTTGCCTATGCATTCCCCCCCTCTAGCCCTTCTTCCACGGCTCATAAAGAAGATCAAGAGAGAAGGCACTCGGACCATCCTTGTGGCTCCGTACTGGCCAAGACGGCCTTGGTTCGCCGCTGTGGTGGACCTGTCCATCGACGACCCATTTCATCTTCCGGAAAGGGAGGATCTGCTAACACAAGGGCCCGTCAACCACCCGAATTCTCATCGCTGGGCTTTAACGGCGTGGCTCTTGAAACCCTAGTTCTTAAGAGGTCAGGGGTCCCCACAGCGGCCATCCCAACCCTGCTTCGGGCACGAAAGCCAGTTTCTGCAAAGGTCTATCATAGGGTGTGGAAAACCTTCATCGGCTGGTGTGAACATGAAGACTTAGATCCACAGAGGCCTTCCGAGAGTGACATCCTGTCCTTCCTCCAAGCCGGCCTCGACAAGGGGTTGGCGCTCAGCTCTCTGAAGGTGCAGGTGTCAGCCCTTTCCATTCTCTTCCAGAAAAGATATGCCTTACGGAGTCATGTCAAGACTTTTTTGCAAGGAGCGACCAGAATAGTGCCTCCATACCGCTGTCCAGTTCCCCCATGGGATCTCAACTTGGTTCTCTCCGTCCTCCAGGGGGACCCCTACGAACCTATTGCAGCAGTCCCGTTAGCTACACTTACCGAAAAGGTGGTCTTCCTACTGGCAATCACGTCCGCACGAAGAGTTTCAGAACTGGCTGCACTCTCTTGCAGAGCTCCATTCACCATCATCCACAAAGACAAGGTTGTTCTTAGGCCCACGCCCGACTTCCTTCCCAAGGTCGTCTCAGAATTTCACCTCAACCAGGACTTGATAGTTCCTTCCCTTTGTCCAGAGCCCCGGAACCCTATGGAAGCCAAATTACACAAGTTAGATGTGGTTCGGGCAATCAAAGCTTACTTGAAGGCAACACAAGAGATGAGGAGATCAGACTCTCTGTTCGTGCTTCCTAATGGCCCCAAACGGGGCACGAAGGCTTCCAAGGCGACGATTGCGAAGTGGATCCGGTCCACGATCATAAGATCATACTCAGTGAAGGGTAAGGAGCCTCCGCTACGGGTGAAAGCTCACTCAACACGGTCCTTGAGCACCTCTTGGGCGATTCGTCATCAAGCATCAGTTGAGCAAGTCTGCAGAGCAGCTACCTGGGCATCTCCACATACCTTCACGCGCTTCTACAGGCTGCACACACAGGCCTCAGCCGAAGCCAGCTTCGGGAGGAAGGTGTTACAGGCTGTCTTTTCCTGAACACTTTCTTGGGGTAACAGTGTCCCGCTCTCAGGGGTTGCTTTGGGACATCCCCATGGTGCTTGTGTCCCCCAATTAGGCAAGAGAAAGAGAGATTTTTGTACTTACCGTTAAATCTTTTTCTCTTGTCCTATATTGGGGGACACAGGCCTTCCCGCCCTGTTAACCACTGCTGTGCAACGTTAGTTACGTTTGTGTATAGTTACTCCTTGTTGGGAGTCCTTGTTTTGAGGGTTTTGAGGGGGTTGAGGACTCCTCTGTTTTGGGTTGCTTATTTTACACTCCTCTTCGGTTGAAACTGAATATTGTAGGAGGAGGCAGGGGATGAAGCCCAGAGCAGGAGGAGGAGCCAAAGGTTAACAAGTTAGTGTCCCATCTTCTTTTCACTTCTGTATGATTGCTGTAATAGCAGTTTTATTTGTGGTTTGGAGGATGCAAGGATAAAGGGTTTGAACTAGAATGTTCTTTCTCTTCCAACAGATATCTTCTGACTATTTCAATGATGAAATTGATAACTTCCATGAAGAAAAATGTAAGGTATGCAACTTACTTGTAACTGTAGTAACTGATAATGCCAGACAAATATTCTCCACTTGTGTAAAGGTGGCCATAGACGTAACAATTACAATCTTTCCTGGAAAAGATCTTTATATTGATATTATTTAGAGGATGGCCATAGTATTATATACTGTAGTAGTGTTGGATGTGTGTAGTGTGTGTAGATTAATACATTTTTATATTGCAATATATTGGCTTTTCATCATTTGGATTAATTTGCTATTTATTGTCTTCTATCTGAAATTAACTTAAATGGGTCTGGGACAAAAGAGCTACCCAGCATCTGGGCATTATCTTATGCTCATATGTGTTTCAGAGCTTAATGAAAAGAGGAGTGGAGTTTGACAGCGATGAAGAACAAATGGACAGTGAGGTATGTGCATGCAGATAATAAAGGGGGGGAAGTGTTTAGTTGTCGCACCAGTGTATGTAGCAGAGCTGAACCCAATGTTAATTATATTCAGCCTAGAACATTTAGGTCTATGTTAATGGGGTGTAACTAGTCATTGTAAAAACACCTAAGACTGCCATTCACGTCTTGCCATAGAGAGATGTGAAATTCTCTGCCCACGGCTGAGGATGACATTTGGTTGACTTCTCAGTAATATCAGAGCTAGATTTCTGTGCAGTTGTCCAATAGTCATCACCAGGTCTACCATAGGGAAATATTCATTTACACATCTTTATAGGAATTGGTGCCAGGTAGAAAGGAGCATTTCGGCAACAGTTTATTTTATTTTTTTTACGGATGCACCGAATCTAGGATTTGGTTCTGGATTCAGCCTTTTTCAGCAGGATTTGGCTGAATCCTTCTTCCTAGCTAATCCGAATCCTAATTTTGCATATGCAAATTAGGGGTGGGGAGGGAAATCACATGACTTTTTTTCACAAAACAAGGAAGTAAAAAATGTCTTTCCCTTCCCACCCCTAATTTACATATGCAAATTTGGGTTCGATATTCAGCCGAATCTTTAAAAAAGGATTTGGAGGTTCGGCCGAATCCAAAATAGTGGATTCGGTGCATCCCTAATTTTTTGTAATGCCCAAACGGAAATGGCATACAAAAACTAATGATTCAGCACCACAATAATTTGTATATGTTGAGCTTCAATAATAAAATTCACATGACTTATATATTTAGGATGAGGTTATGCCACTTGACATCCATGAAGAAGATGAGGAGGAGGAAGAAGAAGAAGACGGTGACCAAAGTTCGATGGAAAGTGACCTAGAAGAGCGTCGTAATGATGGTTGGGCTTTATTTACCAGTTCCTCTGTACTCTTTGTACTTTCTATATTTAATTATGTTATCAGTAGGAAAAAGCAGCATTTTATGTCTGTCTCTCTCTAAAACAGAACTGTGCTTAATTAGTGCAAAAGTGCAAGTATTAATTCTTGTTACTAATTGGCATGCTGCTTCTTGGAGTAGCTTAACCTGGTTTGGAGCAGTGATTGGTAACCCTGGCTTTTCCTGGAGAGATGTCACTTCTAAAATTATTGGTGTTCCCATTTTAATTGGCTACTGCACTGTGAGTCTCCCCAAGATAATAACCTGTATGGAGTTGGAACAAACTATAAATTTCCAAGATATTTGTTATATAGTTTTCCTGGATATATAAGGCTGTACACACAATTTGCTGTTTTATTTTTAGGGCTTCCAGATGAAATGGCATGGGGACAAAGGAAGAAAATCTATTATGACACAGACTACGCAGAATACCAGGCAAAAAAAAGTATGTTACTTTTAATCCTGACAAACTGGCATTGTTTTTTGACAGTACAGAACACTGCTCTAAAAATCTGCATTTAAAGATTAAGAGAATTTACCCATAAAGCAACAGCACATGTTGCTTTTTAGAATTATTTTTAGAACGGCATTATATTTCATAGTTTTGTGCTGTACAGCCAGGGATAAATAGCCCAAGCATTTCCAATAACCTTTGCAGAACTAAAGAAAAGCAAAGAAGAAATGGATGCTGAGGCAGAGGAAGAAGAAGAAGAAGCTCAAAATATCCAGAGGCGATTGGCAAAAACCCTTAATGAGGAAGACTATGGCTTGGATTTTATTGAGGTACCTAACTGTGTTTTTCTCAAGTTACCTTGGGGCACATTGACTGTGGATAATCTTATAATTTTCTGGAAGAGGATAGGAGAATCTTTAGTGTGCAACCTGTAAAAACCCTACATGTATTGCTCACTTAAAGGGATACTGTCATGGGAAAACATGTTTTTTTATTAAAACGCATCAGTTAATAGTGCTGCTCCAGCAGAATTCTGCACTGAAATCTGTTTCTCAAAAGAGCAAACAGATTTTTTTTATGTTCAGTTTTGAAATCTGACACAGCTGCCCCAGTCATGTGACTTGTGCCAGCACTTTAAGATGGAACTAGTTTCTGGCAGGCAGTTATTTCTCCTACTTAATGTAACCTTCAGTCTCAGTGGAACTAACAGGCAGCTGTTATGTTGTGTTTTAGGGAGCCGTTATCTGGTTACCTTCTCATTGTTCTGTTGTTGGGGGGGGGGGGGGTGATATCACTCCAACTTGCTGTACAGCAGTAAAGAGTGACTGAAGTTTTTTTTTTTTTTTTTTTTTTTTTAAAGTTTTTTATTTACAGTTTTAAAACATAACACAGTTAAGAACAATAAAGAGAAAGAAAAGGAAGAAAGTTAAGAAAGAGGGGAGGTAAGGTATAAGATGATACACCCAACAAAGTAGTGTATAGGCTTTCAACCATCTTGGACAGTCAACCAAGTACCCCAGATCGCTTCAAATTTCGCGGGGCATCCTCTCGAGAGATAGGTCAGTTTCTGATTCGAGAGAGAGTCATTTACCAGAGTTTTCCAATATTGCAATGTGGGAGGGTTGAGCGATTTCCAGTGCATTAATATGGCTTTCTTAGCATAATACAGGAGCTGCAAATAACATAATCTAGTACATGGGAGCAGCTGCAGATCCCCTATAATCCCCAACAGACAGGTTTCTGGCGAACGTATGCTGGGGAGTGCAAGCTTTTCATTCAAGTATTTGAGGACTGCACTCCAAAAACCCTGAATTATTGGACAGGACCAAAATACATGAAACAGAATACCAGCTTCCACCCTGCACTTAGGGCACAGGTCCGAGACCGTACCATATATCTTAGCCAGGCGATATGGGGTTAAGTAAACTCTATTCAAAAATTTAATTTGTATAAGCCTCATAGATATTGATAGTGCTGGTACAAGTTGTAGTGCGTCCTTCCATTTTTCATCATCCAAGTCAGGTATGTCTGCTTGCCATTTGCCCATAACTCTTTCAAGGGGAGAGGGACCAGCGGTAGATAGTATCGTATAGAACCAGGATAGTGGTTTTGGCAAGTCTAACCTGTGCAGGTAGGTCTCAAGAGACGACACCTTTAAATCCACAGGTTTTGTTGGGAATTGCACGATGAAAGCATGACGTAATTGGAAATACCGAAACAACATATCTGGGTGGGGATGGAATTCCTGTTGGATTGTGGCAAAGCTCTTACAGTCACCCCCCGTGACGATATCACCAAAAGTTTTAATCCCAATCTGTGCCCACCGGGCGATGTCTGGGAGTGAGCGTAAATGAGGGAGGTGATTATTACCCCATAGCGGGGCATGGGGGGACCAGGTGGTGGAGGTTCCTCGAACCAGTTCTATGGATTTCTGAAATGCTTTCACCACCGTTTGCATAGGGGTAGTGGTCACGTGATATGGGGAGACACCTCGGTAAGGGAGTTTGGCAAGGGCCTCAAAGGAGCCTATTACTGCTGCCTCTAGCACCACCGCTGAGTTGCTTCTATCAGGGACAATCCACCAGTGGGCATAAACCAGCTGGGCCGCAAGGAAGTAGAGTTTGAGATTAGGTAAAGCTAGGCCCCCTCCTGAAGCTGGCGCCTGTAACACCTTAACGTTCAATCGGGGGTGTTCCCCTGCCCATAAGAAATTTCTAACTATTTTGTCCAGTCTGGTGAACCAATGGGCCTGCGGGGTTATGGGAGAGTTGTGAAGAGTATATAGAAATTTGGGTAAAAAGATCATTTTAAACATGTTAATTTTGCCTGCTAAAGAAAGAGGTAGATCTTGCCAAACAGCAACTTTGTTAGTCAGGGTCTGCACTACTGGATCTAAATTAAGTTGTACATACCTATTAAGGTCTTTATGGATCACTATACCCAGGTATTTGAACGAGTTCACAACCTTGAGTTGTAGTAAGGTGTCCGACGAATCCGGGGGAAGGGGATCTATGGGGAACACCACCGACTTAGAGCGATTTATTTTCAGACCAGAGTAGCGTCCAAATTCAGAAATAGTTGCCAAGAGATTTTCAAGGGCTGTACCCGAGTTGGCCAGATAGACAAGCATATCATCAGCGTATAGGGAGATTTTTTCAGTCACGTTACCTACACAAAGGCCCTGTATATCCTCATTCGCCCGTATTTTAATGGCCAGGGGTTCTAATGCCAGGGCAAAAAGCAGAGGCGAAAGAGGACACCCCTGGCGGTTGCCCCTTCCCAGATAAATGCTATTGGAAACTTGTCCATTGACCAATACTTTGGCCCTCGGGTGTGCATACAGAAGCTGAATCCACTTCTGAAGTTTTGGACCTAGCTTGTACCGAGCTAATACCTCCCACAAGTATTGCCACTGGACCGTGTCAAAGGCCTTCGCTGTATCAAGGGACACTACAATTCTATTGCCCATGTTGAGATGCTGAATCGCTAGGTTATTAAAGAGACGTCTCACATTGATATCCATGGCCTTAGAGGGCATAAAGCCCGTCTGGTCCGGATGTACCAGATCAGGTGCTATCAATTTAAGTCTGTTGGCAATGACTTTGGCAAAAATCTTAATGTCACAGTTAAGGAGGGAGATAGGCCTGTACGAATCACATCTATCAGGGGGTTTGCCTTCCTTGTGTATTAGGGTAATAAAGGCATCATAGCAGGAGTCCGGCAGTACCCCAGTCCTAAAGGAGCCATAGAAGAGAGCAAGAAGTTTAGGGGCCAAAAAATCAACATACTTCTTATACCATTCATCGGAATCCCGTCCGGACCAGGCGTTTTCCCCACAGGAAACCCACTAATGGCATCTTTAATTTCATCTAAGGTAATATCTTGGTCTAACTGCGTGGCTATATCTGGAGAAATTTCTGGGAAATCTATAGCATCTAAGAACTCTTTAAGCCTGTCAGGGGAGGTGTCGGGAGGAGATTGGTAGGTGGATTGAAAATACATCTCAAATTGTCGCGTCATTAGGGTCGGGTCTGTATATAGAGCATTGCCATCAGTAATTGCCTGTATCACGGTCTTAGGTACATCTCCCCTGGCCAGGGGCCAGGGTGGTCCCAGGGGACCGCGGGCACCCAGCAAGAAATTGACGTTTGTAGGTGATAATAGAGTATACTTCAATTTTCGTGGGATATCGATGGTGACTGAAGTTTAATAGAGCACAAGTCACATGACTGGGGCAGCTGGGAAACTGACAGTATGTCTAGCCCCATGTCAGATTTCAAAATTAAATATAACAAAATCTGTTTGCTCTTTTTAAAAATGGATTTCAGTGCAGAAGTCTGCTGGAGCTGCACTATTAACTGACGCGTTTTGAAAAAAAAAAAAAACGTTTTCCCATGACAGTATCCCTTTAAAGTAAAAAGGGTCTTTGTCACTGCAGTAAGTTTGTCTGAAAGACTGTTTAGTAATATTCCTATGTAATATGCCCATGTCAGTCTTCTTTTGCACTCTGAAGTATGTTAATTGGAAACATATCCAGTCTTGCAAACAATCTCTCAGAAAGCGTATCCGGCTTCAATTCAAATCAACAAATAATGAGTGTCCTTGCAAGCTGTCCCTTCAAATGAACTTACAAATCACTGATCTACATGAGGTTGCAAACTAATTCCTCTCACGTCAGGGGGGGGGACACGGGAACCATGGGTTAAAGGATTCCTCCTACCATGAGGCAGGACTGCAGTGACCTCAGAATTGCAGAAGCTCCCTTTCCCCCTTACTCGGCCAACAACGCTCCGTTTTTTGTGTCCTTGTTACAGGAGGTTAGGACTGGCCTCTAGGGAGGCCCTAAACAAGAATTTCATCGGTCGGTGGTTAGCACTGACAACTGGGGTGAGACCTGAGCCATGCCTGGTCTGTGCTCTGTGTCAGCCCCCTGTCTGGGACATGGTGAGAATCCATCGGTAAGAGGGTTATCCCCCCTGGTGTTCCCCTTGGTGGAACCCCTGCTTTCAGCCATTCATTTAGCCAGGACACGCAATGGCGTCATCGTATTGCTGTCTATATCGAGTTTCCCAGCACGCGGTCACATCATTCCGACTGGTGGCTCTACTTCCGACTGGTGTGAACCTCTCTGACACTCTCCTCTGACTCAGCCATGTTCAGATAGATCTTGTCGTCATCGGGGGCACAGATCCTCTCTCCGGGCAGGGACATAGCCAGCACTGTGGAGGCTGCTATTTCGGTAAGATCTATCCCAAAATGGCTGAAGGAAGGGGGGGACTTATTTACCAGGGTCTGCAGGCAACCTACCTCAGTAGTAACTTTCTCAGCAGGCACCGACTGGATCTACCATAGAACGCAGGAATGCTACTTATCCTGGTGCACACAAAGGGACCTTGACTTCTGGGAATGCCACATTCCCTCAATCTTAGAATTCTTCCAATCAAGCTTGTTCAAGGGACTCCGTCATGGGTCTCTGAAATCCCAAATATCAGCTCTTGAAGCTTTTTCACCCTCATGGACTCCCTTTGAACCCCTGGATTCAGTTGACCCCTGTCTCCTCATGTGGAAGTGTTCTTAGTGGCTATCTCGTCTACTTGCGGGATCTTTGAGTTATGGCCTCATCTGGAGTATGCAGTGCAGTTTTGGAGTCCTTAAGATGGATATAAATGAGCTGAGAGAGTGCAGAGACGTGCAACAAAACTAGTTGGAGGGATGGAAGATTTAAATTATGAGGGGACTGTCAAGGTTGGGGTTTAATTTCTCTGGAAAAAAGGCACTTGTGAGGGGACATGATTACACTTTACAAGTACATTAGAGGACATTATAGACAAATAGCAGGGGACCTATTTACCCATAAAGTGGATCACCGTACCAGAGGCCTCCCCTTTAGACTAGAAGAAAAGAACTTTCATTTGAAGCAACGTAGGTAGTTCTTTACAGTGAAGTTGTAGAATGCACTCCGGGGTGATGTTGTGATGGCTGATTCTGTTAATGCCTTTAAGAATGGCTTTGATGATTTCTTGGACAGACTTAATATCAAAGGCTATTGTGATACTTAATTCCATAATTAGTATAGATTTGGGTATTTATAATTTATGTGAAAGTAGGGAGGGGTGTGTGTATGGATGCTGGGTTTTCATTTGGAGGGGTTGAACTTGGACTGTCTTTTCAACCCGATTTAACTATAATTATATGTGTCCCTCCAGTCGGCTGTTTCTTGAGTTCCTCCCGCCCTCAGTTAGGGACGTCTTTGGTATGTCCAGTGTCGGAGTGGGATGCCAGGGGCCAACCAGAAAGCCTTAGACCATGGGCCCACTTTCCAAACTATTTTTCCTCCTCTCCTCACTCAACCTCATTATTTTCCTTGTCTTTTCTATCTACATACAATACTCTTCCGTTATTACGCATTTTTTTCCCATAAAAAAATGGGGAATGACCATGAAATAGGCTAAATGGAAGCAAGAGGCCCACTGACACCAGGGCCAACCGGGCGTTTAACTGGTATCACGGTGGGCCAGTCCGAGAGAAAAAAAAGATTTATATCCTCGCCATTAAATCCTTTTCGTCCAGTCGTAAGGGAGACACAGGACTTCTTCGTTCTGCTTGTCAGCCTTATATGTTGGAATAGTTTACCTGTAAATATGTTCTGTTCGAGTTCTTTGTTTGCAACTGAGTACTGTTCTCTGAGTGCGGGTGTAAAGGGGGGGGTATGCAATTCTAATGTCAATGTAGTGTTCTACAGCCCTTTACCCCATGGTTCCTGTGTCCCAGTTACGAGTGGAAAGAAAAGGATTTAAAGGGACTGTTCACCTTCCAAACACTTTTTTCAGCTCAATTGTTTTCAGAACGTTCCCCAAAAGTAAAGACTTTTTTCAATTATTTTCCTTTTTTTTAATTTTTTTACAGTTTTTCCAAAATCTAAGTTTAAAGGTGGCCATACACTGGCAGATAAAGCTGCCGATATCGGTCGTTTAGACCAATTTGACAGCTTATCTGCCCGTGTATGGGGGCTTCCGACGGGTCTTCCCGATCGATATCTGGCCACGATATTGATCGGGAAGGTTTGATTTTTACCCGACCGACCCGTCGGAGCCCCTTGGTGTATCGTAATCCGTTAGTTCAACCGTACGGCCGAACGTTCGGATTACCCCGAATATAGCCATGCCGTTAGTGGCATATCGGGGAGCGGATCTTTGAGTCTATGGCCAGCTTAAAGTTGAATGTCCCCATCTCTGGTGTTTGAGTATGGTAGCTCAGTAATTCAGGTGAAGATTCTGAACTGTTACAATTTTGCAACATTTAGTTGATACATTTCTTAGCAGCATCTCCGTATTAGCAACTATTGTATCAATTCTAACATCTAAATGAAACCCAGAGATTCTGCTCAGCAGGGCCATACACAAATGTATCAATTCATATAACAGTTTACAGGGTTGGCGACCCCCCTCCCAGAGCTGCTTTAGAAGGTAAAAATGAAACTTTACACTTCAATATGGGAAAAACAGTCACACATAGAAAATAGAAATTAATTGGAAAAAAACTTAATTTCTGCTGAACTGTCTGAAACCAACTGAACTGAAAAAAGTATTGAAGTTGAACAACCCCTTTCATGGTGAGTACATAAATCTTCCTACTTTACTTAGCACATGGTTTACCCAGGAACCATAATTATGTTGAATGTTTTGTGTTCTGTAAATCCAGAAGGGGTAGTTTTGGCAATCTTAAGAGACTTTATGGATTTTGAAGTGGAGTTTTCCATTATTTTATTGATTTATTAGCCCAATAATTGGTTTGAATGTCAATAGAAAGGGTAATCTGGGAATAGAGCTGAATTGAACATAATTCACATGCATATGTGAAATTTAAATGGCTTTCTAGTAAATAATCTGGTTTGCAGCAAAAGCAATTGGTGACATAAAGCTGGAAGGGCTAATTCTGTGACTTCTGCTGAAGAAATTTATGCAAGTGTAGCCACAGTCTGTCTAGCAAAGCAGTTAAGTCTCCATATATAAAAAAACATATACCTTCATGTTTAAGATGCACAAGGGGTGTTTACTAGTTCTTAGACAAAAACAACCAAGAACTGCCTATGAGAATCACTCTGTTTGCGTTACATGTGAGCAATAATCACATGGGGGGGGGCTATTCGCACATGAAAATGTATTAAGCAGAGCAAAGAACCTATATAATGCTTTTTTATGAACAATTTTTTTATCTAAAACTTTATTTTTAGGCATTTGCAGAAAAGCAAAGCGAAGAGAGACAATCGGAACAAAAAATCGTCAAAGACTTAAACAAAATGTCTGAAAAAGAAAAGAGAAAGCTGCTCAAGAAGGAATCTCCTGAGTTGCTGGAACTTATGCAAGATTTAAAACTCAAGGCAATGCAGACATCTGTTAAACTATTTTATGTTATCACCGGTATTTATGCTTTATAAAGTTATCTGGCTATGACATGCCAGCAAAATATATATGTCTCCTACATTTGAAGGTCCCTATAACTCCAGTATGGGGTTGTGATCGCCTGGCAACAAAAAGGTTTAAAGTGGCCCATGTGCTTTATAGAATGTGGAAAGTGTGCTTATTTTACCATTACTCTGAACATTGAACATTTTTTTTTTTAATCTAGTTGGCAGAAGTCAAAAATGATCTGGAGCCACTGCTTAAACTTGTGAAAGATGGAACCATTCCTGAAGGAAAGGTAACAAATAAGCATGGTGATCTACAGGAATATTGCAGTTTCCCCATATAAAAATAAGACTTTCTTCAATGCAATTTAATAACAAATTCTGGGCAGTTTAAATAGTAAAGCCCCCCCCTTTTTTTTTATATAAACTACTGCTACTCGCATACTGATCCCAATTGACCCATGGCCACCAGCTGCTTCATTTGAAATCCATCAGTGGTGCTTGGCATTCCAGATAGCAGGAATATATTTATGAGGAATTCCTGCAGCCCAGAACTAAGATCATCTACCTATTGCCACATCAGCAGGATAATAGTGATGCCTTTACTATGGGCATACATCCATAGTTTAGAAGGTTCTGCAAGTAGCACCTGTTTCAGCACTTTCATTTTTCCTCTCTTCTAAATTGTCTGTTTACCAGTTTTGTACAGGTATGGGACCTATTATCTAGAATGTGTGGGACCTGGGGCTTTCCGAATAACGGGTCTTTCTGTAATTTGGACTTTTAAGACCACTATAAAATCATATAAACATTAAATAAGCCCTGACTGGTTTTGGTTCCAGTAAGGATTAATTATATCTTAGTTTGGATCAAGTTCAAGCTACTGTTTTATTACAGAGAAAAAGTAAATAATTATTAAAAATTTGGATTTTTTGATTATAATGGAGTCTATGGGAGATGGCCTTTCTGTAATTCAGCACTTTCTGGATAACTGGCTTCCGGATAATGGATCGCATTAAAACAGTTTTTATGATTTAGTGACAATTTACATTTCTGCCTTTGAAAGCGAATTTTGTATGTTTGTTTTCCTCAAATAAGAATGTACTATTTCCTTTTGTTTTCCAGGGAAGTAAATATCTTCAGACAAAATACCAGCTATATTTAAAGTAAGGAAACCGTCAGAAATAGGTAACCTAAGGCACTGTGGGTGTTGTGAAATGGCACCTCTCACTTAGAGCATTATGGGAGGTGTCATCTGGCAGTATCTGAAGTGCTGCAGGATTCATTCATACTTTTTGCTCTCTGATAAAAGTTAATTTCTCATTTGATTATATTGATCTTTTCTTTGCAGTTATTGCACAAACATCAGCTATTATTTAATTCTGAAAGCCAAGAGAATCTCAATTGATGGTCATCCTGTAATAGAAAGACTTGTAACTTATAGAAATGTGAGTAAAAAATGAACTTATTTGATTTTCAGCTTTTCATTTCTCAATAAGCTATAAGACTAGAAAAGTTAGGGTAAATATATCTATATTCAGACCTTTATCAAGATGCCTAATAGTTTCTACACTATGAGGCATCTTGAATGCAGAAACATTGATTTTGCACAATAAAAGGATTTTTAAGCAAGTTCTGTGAGTGCTGAGTCTTTGCTGTGGATGTGCTTGCTGAACTACCACCTGGCACCCAGGCAGATTTTGTGGGGGGTATGTCCTCCATTACTATGGTATATATATGACTTCTATAGATACAAGGTTAAAGAATTGAAAAACATTTTTTCTCTTGAGAATAATGGTCCCTCCTAATGTATGTCAGTGTATATAGGCTTTGCACCAACTGTATAAATTACCAATACTTTTTTGGTGTTTTGCAGTTGTGCACTTTATGAACAAGGACCCTTACACATTTTGTTTTGTTTAATTCCATTTCATTGTTTTCTATGTGCATGTACCCACGGCAACGAACTGCTGAGCTTGTTTGTAACAAAGATCCACCGCACAAGTAAACTGCTGTATATAAGAGCCCTAAATTGCCTTTAAAGGTGAAGGAAACCTAGCCGGCGCAAACCCCCCACCCCCCCCCTCCTGTTTGTTGCCCACCCTGGCCTACCCGTCCCGCTGGGCAAATGCCCCTAACTTGTTACTTACCCTTCTGCGCAGGTCCAGTCCAGGGAGTTCACCGACGACATCTTCCACACAATCTTCTTCCTGCTGTGAACGGCGTTTTGGCGCATGTGCAGTAGGATCATTTCGCCGGTACGGATCTACTGCGCATGCGCCAAAAGTCACGCGCATGCGCAGTAGATCGTACCGGCGAAATGATCCTACTGCGCATGCGCCATTCAAAGCAGGAAGAAGATCGCGTGGAAGAAGATGTCGTCGGTGAACTCCCTGGACTGGACCTGCGCAGAAGGGTAAGTAACAAGTTAGGGGCATTTGCCCAGCGGGACGGGTAGGTCAGGGGGGAGGGTGGGCAACAAACGGGAGGGGGGGTGGGGGTTTTTCGCCGGCTAAGTTTCCTTCCCCTTTAAAGTCTGAACTAAGCTTGACTTTATGTAACACAGATGGCTTCATTGTGCATTATCCACCTGATTTGAAAAACAAAAGGGTTGTAACATATGTTCACTAGTATTGCTATATTAATACATCATAATGTACAGTATGTATTCAAAATGCTTTGTACAGTAAATTGTTGATATTATTTTTGTGATTTTCTAATGTGCTAACTATATTACTATACATATATATATACTATTACTATATTTTGTTTTTCTCTATAAAGCTGATAAATGATTTGAGTGTTGTGGATCAAAGATTGTCCTCCGAAATTAAGCAACTTCTAACTCACGATTTCAAGGGAACAAAAGATTCCTCCAGCTTACCAAAGATTTCTAAGACAATTGCTACAAAGGTAAGGGTTGTTTTGGGAACAAATGAATTCACAGCTAAAGGAAGCAGAGCTAAATTAGAGCCCCAGTATATTATATATCTGTGCATCATTACCTGTGCACACAATAAAAGATTGCAAAATCCTGAGCAACTGCTTTAAGACCTTCTGGGCCTGAATTATGCAGTTTCAGTGACAAATCCACACCTTATAGAGGATTTTTAGGATACTGGGCAAACACTGTTCACTCTATGTATGAGTTTGCCTCCAAAGTGTTGCAAGGACCTTTAACAGTTAAAGATCATGACCCTAGCAACCAGAGTGAGGCCTCAATCCCTTATGGTGTTGCGAAAATAAAAATCTTATTAATTTTTAGATAGCCATACAGCTGGCCAAACAAGCAGATGTTATACCAATATGTTCACCTTGAGATGAGCATAATTGGGCTGCTTGATTGTTCGGTTCTTGGGCTGAACAGCCTGATCACAAATTCTGGTTGTTAGGACAAGGACGGCATTGAAGAGCGAATGTGGTCTTCACTCACATTTTTCAGACCTGCTCAATCGATCTCCTTGATTTTCTACCAGACATTGATCAGGCTGTTCTGCCATAAAGCCACGAACACCGGCCAAGAAGCTGCCACGTTTATTTTTTACTTTTTTCTGGCACATTTTAAATGATTTCTTTGAAATAAAAATATTGGTTTTATTGCAACATCATTGTTACTAAATGTGCTCTGTTCAGACAACTTTTGTATGTAGTCTAAGGCTTACAGTATGCCACATGGTATGGGTTTTGGGCATTTTGTTCACCATGGTCTGGCATAGAGACTAAGAACCCAATCAACTCTTGCCGCCTCCTATTGAGTTAAGTGTAAAATGCACAAGTTTATCAGCCCTAGTTATGCTGAAAAGTGGTAGTTCTCGCACTAAACTGATATGCCAGGGGCTTATTTCAAGCACTTTGGAGCTATGCTAAAAAAAAAAAAAAAAATGCACAGAACAAAACTCCTGCAATCTGCTCCGTGTGCTCAACCAAACCTCTCTAAGTCTGAGTTGCCTTCAAATAGTTCTAATGTAATCTACACATCCAAAAGTCATGTATAAGATAATATTATACTGTATATAATGCATAATTCATATTGCTTCAAGCCATATGCTTTTACAAATCATGTTTATGCATGTGTTATAGCGACCTTTGTCTGAGATCCAACATGATGATGATGATTCCGATCTGGATGAGGAAGCTGCTTTGAAATACTATAAGCAGATGGAAGAGAAATCATTACAGAAGCGAAATCGTGGAGAAGATCTTGTGTAAGCAACTTCTATAACTGCAAAATATTCAAGGGTGTTTGTGAGATAAGGGAAAGTGAGCATATCACCTTGGGCCATTACTGCATGGGCCAGTAAATTGCCACTTGGAGGAAACTTTTAATGGGCTACCTCAGAGCACCTGAAAACTTTATGTAAATGAGTATCCAATAGGTGCATGCCTATTTCACATTCCTTGTTGGGCCTTTATTGCCTAAGTGTCACCATACAGAAATTTTCATTTTGAACTAGGAACTCTGATTGGCAAGGGTGCCAAATGAAAGAAAAGCTAACACAGAACAAAAAAATATAATGAAGTGGAACCAAACCTCTGGAACAGAAAATGAAAACCCTGTTTTATCATTGTAGAAAACGAAATTATAAACACCTGAATGATGGCTTAT
Source organism: Xenopus petersii (assembly GCA_038501925.1). Classification (NCBI taxonomy): domain Eukaryota; kingdom Metazoa; phylum Chordata; class Amphibia; order Anura; family Pipidae; genus Xenopus; species Xenopus petersii. The sequence goes on from CM076685.1 coordinate 85,094,141, forward strand.
AGTTGTATGAGTTACTGCTAATTTGGTGCCATTTCTAAAATACATTATTCTGTTTTTACAGCACTGGCCTTCCATCTGAGGAACTGGATCCGAATGCAAAAAGAGCTATCACATACCAGGTAACACCTCAGATTGCTGTGCACAGGACTTTGTATCTGTACAACACTGCAGTGGGGAAATATTAACCTTTTGTGCTTTGCCTTGTCTTCATTGTGTAGCCTATGAGTATTGGGTACTGTATGATACAGGTCAATAAACATGGGACCTTTTTATTAGCACTCCACTGCATCTTTAAGAAGGAACTCTATAACAAATATAAACATCTTTGAATTTGTAGAAAAATAAACCATGTACAATTTGATCTCTGGGGCAAATTTCCGTTTTCTTCAATACATCAAGCTATATTGCAGCAAAAGATGCAACAAAAGCATAGGCTCTGCACTTTACACATATGGCACATACAGTATTATTTATTATGCTAGAATTAAATTGACATTTAATGTTTATGTCCAATAAAGCTATACGACACATGGATTTTCTTTCCTGAAATATTTTCCTTGTGCTTACTCCTGATTTGACAGGGGATAAAAGGCTGCACTTGTGCAGCTTTCTTTGGAGAAGGCCCAGCTAGTTTCCAGTTCATAGCCACAGTAGATAGCCAAAATACATAGCCAGTCTTGTCAATGTACACACATATGGGCTGAAGGAGATTGAAACAGTGTTCTCTTTATCGGCAGTTTTCTGTTCTGTGTGCCGTTAGCCTTATGTAAAGACCAATATAAGCGCAAAATAGGAAAAGAAGTGAGATGCTAGATTTGATGCTAGACTGTATGGCTCAATAAGGGAGGGGGTGTTTAGTTTTAAAGTGGGGGTACTGAAGGCAGCAGCTAATTTTTATAAACGTCCATATCTAGTCTAATGATATAGCTCTAGTTTCATGTATTCTGGTGACTCTTTTCAGATTGCAAAGAATAAAGGACTTACACCTAAAAGAAAGAAGTTGGACCGGAATCCCAGAGTTAAACACAGAGAAAAATTCAGACGTGCTAAAATTCGCAGAAAGGGCCAGGTATATGTAAACTGCATATAATCCTTTTTCCTTTGCTTATTTTATTTAATAGCTGCATATGGGCATAACAATATGAAAAGCAGACTAGGGGGCATATTTATCAAAATCCGAAATTGAAAGGACATTGCATTCTGGTTTGTGGTGTTCCTGTTAGACTGTTCCTGTGATTAGCAATTTGAAATATAGCACGTTTAAGATATGTTGCAGTAGTTGGTAAATAGATGGACATACTTGTGCTAGACACTGGTTAGATCCTTTAACTTGAAGTCATTTGTTTAATGCTCACCCTCTACCCTCATCTTTAAGGTTCGTGAGGTGCGTAAAGAAGAAACCAGATATTCAGGGGAGTTATCTGGAATTCGAGCTGGAGTCAAGAAAAGCATCAAACTTAAGTGAAGAGTTTCCAAGACCCACTTCTCATATATGTATAATAAAGTATTATTTTTCATCACGTGACTGCCCTTTTTTTTTTGTTTGTGTGGGCGGGGGAATTGCTAGATTTAAATCATTGCTATCTTACTTAGCATACTTATAGTAAATGAAAATCACTTGCATATCTCACACATAAAGTCCACGAAACTCAGCCTTTCATAACCTTTTTATCAATAGTTATCCTGAGAAAAGAAATTTTCAAGATGGCTGAAAGTCCAGTGGCAATAACGACTCACAGGCCAGCAATTCCCATTATGCTGAAATAGTCAACGTGTATGTACCAATGTAATCTAATTCAACATTCCAGTACACATTTAGGTGCTTAAAACTTATTTGTAATTTGCTTGGGGCTCAGCCCCTCTCAAGCAAGTTGGCAGACTATTTGTTCCAAACAAATACCTCCACAATCTATATACAATTAGGACAAATGTATATAGTGCTTTGCATATATCACCCCCTAAAATTTACCACATTTGTTAATCTGGAATCTTGGAGATTTTACTAGTTGATTTCCATAACATACTTAACACTTAAAGGTACCAAATATTTGTACTGAGACAAAAAAATGACAAAATAAGGCATTTGCTGGTTGCATAAGTATTCCTCTTCTAAGTCAATATAGATGCAAATGTTTGGTTAGCCTCTACCAGCTTTGCGCATCTGTATAGTCTGCATTTTTTCACAATCTTTGTGATTGTATTGAGTTTTGGACTTTGCTCATTCTAAGATATTGATGTTCTTCTTTTAAAACCCTTTAGTGTAGCTTTGGCTGCTGCAACATTTGTCCCAATCTCAGACCTCTTTGAGAACATCCAGAACTGTATTTAATGCCATTTGCCTGACCCTAAATCATGACATTTTTCTCCATTGCTTCTCACAACACTTCCAGCAGTTTGTGGCAAGCAATTGGTAGGTGTCCCATGGATAAATTCTTTGTTGCTTTTCTGACAATTTCCCTCTCTAGGCGGTGTTTCAGTTATGTTGCATTATCTCCATTTTTTTTTATAATTGCAGAAGGTATTTAAAGTCTGGGGTATATTTTATAGCCCAACTCTTTATTCTGGTTTTCAGGATGTTGTTTGTTAGATCTCTAAATTTCAGACCCATTAGAAACAAATGTACAGTATTATTATTATTTGTATCATGTGACACTTTAATTGCAGATAGGTGGACTACATTCAGCAAATTGTGCCATTAGTTTTTTCCCATAGAAAAGTAAGGATCTTAGTAATATTCTAGTTTTAATGCAGGGAGCTAGATCATCTACTAGTCCAAAGAGATAGATCTCGGGGGTTAGGGCTCCTGTTAGTAAAGCCTGGGTTGTTATATATTTGATTGTCGGTCCAGTATTTATGAATTACCGGGCTTGTCCACAGCATATGAAAGAGACCCGTGTCTGGGCTTGATTATTTGCATTAGGATTCCTACCCATGGCTTTGAGTCTCAATGGGGTGATATATGTTCTGTGGATAATTTTGAATTGCACCATTTTGTCCCTGGTGGAAATTAGTATGGCTGAGAGATGACATCTCCCCTTAATATACTTTAACTTGCAATGTCATAGCCGCATATTCATTATACAAACTACAGTACTGGTGGTTCTATATCAAACAGCATTTATGAGCGACATAAATCATACTATACAGGGCCACCATCAGGGGTGCACATTAACTCGATTGCCCTGCCTTTGGTGGGCATATTGGGCAAAGATCCGTTTGTTTGGCAACCTCGCTAGACATATTGTCAGTTTCCCAGGTGCCCCCAGTTTTGTGACGTGTGCTCTGGTACCCCCTCCCTTCCCCCCAGCTGCCAATCAGCAGAACAATGGGAAGGTAACCAGATAACAGTTCCCTGGTAGATATAAGAACAACATTCAATAGTAAAAACCCAATGAGCCCTAAATGTTCTATGCCGCTATCTGTTGTCACTGCAACACAAATATTTCCATCTAGCCAATGATTTGTACTAATTAATAAACAGACGGTTCCTTATTGAAATCAGTAAGATCTGCTGGCCCATCAGTTGCCCTCAAACACAGGGCAGTAAGTTGGAGGGACTGAGTCTGCAGCTTTATAAGGCTGTGTGGCCAACTTTAGGGCAGATTTGTCAAAGATCAAGCTGCTTGAAGAAAAAAATGTGAATTTCAACTTTTTTGGTATTTTTTAAGTATTGCTATGGTGGTATCTTAAAAACATAGTTGTGTGCTGCAATTTACTATTATGCATTCAATCCACTGGGGGGAGGCTTCACCATTTATTTCAAATGATCTATTCCTGCAATGCACATAGTCGAGGTTAGTTGAGAATTCTCCATTGTTTTACCATTGACGTAAATAAAAAACTCTTGCAAATCTTGAAACATTTTACCAACTTTTCACAACTGAGAGAATTTGAAAGAAAATCAAGAAAGTCAAATTTAAATTTAAAATTATGTCGGAGGTCCTCATCTTGCCTCATATCAAGCATCCCTGAAGAAGTACATAAACAATGAATTAATGTCACCATTAATAGAGCCAGACTGCATTTAGTCAAGGCTAATCGGCAAACATAGAGCTGAAAGCAGCTAGATCTCAGAGAGTAAATTATTGACTAACATAAATAATGGCACTGCTTTCTGAAAGATTATGCACAGATAGCATTAGCAAGTATATTACTTATAATTGTTCCTGGTTTGTAGTCTATGGGGCATCAGTGGATTAGGAGATACTGATGAAGATGGTATGTGACTAAATCTGATATTTGTCTTGGGATATCACAAAAAGGCGGTCAAAGCAAATTTCTGTTTTTTGTAAGTGATTAAACTGGTACAAAGTTGAATCCGTAGAAGGAAGTTCTACAAAGCAGGACAATGCATTTTCCCCATCAGTTCAACCACTTGTTTAGGAGGTACATTTATATACAGGTATTGCAGGCCATTCCAGTGATAGTTCTCCATAATCACTGAAGTGTCTGCATTGGAAGATGTACAGTATTGCAGTATTATGGGGATTGAGATAGAAAGTATTGAGAGCTGATTGCATGAGAGCTGCAGATGCTCATGAATTGTTGGGGATGGAGATGCAGAGGGTATGGAAAGTGCATAAACTATTGTATTAAATAGGGAAACAGAGGTAGAGGCTTATGTATATGATGCCATAGAGGAGTGGTGGAAGTAAAGATGTGGAAAGAAATTTGCGAGTTGATATATTTGAATTTGAAGATGTAAAAACTGCATCTATCATCAGTTGTGGAGGGGATGCAAAGGCTCATGTAAAAACCTAGGAAGAGCTGTGGAAGACTATGCCGTATTGCTTGTCTTGACTAAGCAAACCCAACAAAGGTACCTCCCACCAGTAATACAGAGAAAGTTATTATTAGTTTATTGCATACAAAGAGGTTTGTGGTAATGTGTCAGCAATATTTCAATTAAATAAAGCTTAATTGCTACAAACTGTAGATTTGGGTGCAAAACCCCACACGTACAGCTCCAGGGATAGGAAAAACACCGAACATTTAGAGCCCTTTACCTTTGAGGGAACCATGGATGCTATGTGAATGCGATAGTAGGATTTAAAAAATTGTTGCAATGGCTATGTTGTGGAACAAAGACCTGACATGTTAGGATGTGTAGTGCAGACCCATACAGTGTTATCTGGGCCAATGCATGTACATTAAGGTGGCCATACACGGGCTGATAAAAGCTGCCGACAGACCGAGTCGGCAGCTTATTGGCCCGTGTATGGGGCCCCCCGAAGGACTTCCCCGATTGAGATCTGGCTCGATGGGATGGGACTAAAAATCCCGTTGGATCGCGGCCGCATCTGTTCGTTGATGCAGTCCCGCGATCCGACCGCCCGTTACCATTTGTTAGGATCCGATTGTTGGGCCCTAGGGCCCATGATCGGATCAGCCCAATATTGGGTGGGCATATCGGGGAGAGATCTCAGTGTATGGCCACCTTTAGCTGCGGCATTTTAGGAGGGACATGTTCAGGTCCAGACTGGAATTCAAAATAGGCCCTGGCATTGCAAGTACGCAGAGGCACAAATAGCCCACTAAATAGTGAATGTCTATGGCATCTTACAGTAGCCCCTCTGACATTTGCCAGAATTCACCAATTGCCAGTCTGGGTCTAACACAAAAGCGGGGCTAGGACTTGCAAGAGGTGGTACTTTGCTTAGCTGGATTGTGTACAGTTTTTGGCATAATGGGTCTGTATGAGTCAGAAGCATATTTTTTTGTAATTTTTGAATTGGGGCCCCACTCACCAGCTTAGCCTAGAAAATAACATTTTAGTATCAATTGCCCCAATACACTGGCCAGTAAGCTGGAGGCTGTGTGGTGAACTTTGGGGCAAATTTGTCATCAAGATGCTTGAAGAAAAAATGTGAAGATCATCTTTTTTGAGTATTGTTATGGTGGTTTCTAAAAAAAAACAAAGATGTGTGCTGCAACCTACTAAAATATATTGAAACCATTGGGGGGGGGATTCACCGGGTATTTCAAATGAACTATTCCTGCACACCACGCAGTCAAGAATTCACCACTGTTTTACCACTGAAAAAAAACTCTTGCAAATCTTGAACTGCTTTCTGGCAGGCTGTTGCGTCTCCTACTCAATATAACTGAATGTGTCATAGTGGGACCTGGATTTTACTATTGAGTGCTGTTCTTGGATCTACCAGAGAGTTGTTGGGGGGCTGATATGACTTAATCAGAGCACAAGTTACATGACTGGGGTCAGCTCAGAAATTGTCAATATGTCAGATTTCAAAATTAAATATAAAATACAAATCTGTTTGCTCTTTTGATAACGGATTTCAGTGCAGAATTCTGCTGGAGCAGCCCTATTAACTTATGCATTTTGAAAAAGATTTTTCACATGACAGTGCTGAAAATAATAATCGTTGGATGGTTCAGAATGTTTTACATTTTGTCTTCCTCTTCCCCAACTTATCCCTGTTTAAACTAAACTGCTGGGACCCAGGCAAATGACTTCGAGGCAGAAAATACTTGGCCTCAAGCATAAGGAACGAATGGTGAGTATGCCGCGTCCCCACAGGCTAAAATGGGAGTTCCTCCATTCTCCCGCCACAAAACAGACCCTACAGAACATTCACCGGCAGCCGTAATCCCACGAGTACAGTCGTGAACTGCGTTCGGACTATTCCGTGTGCACGATCACCTTGTGCCTACGTCACTATCTCATCAAGTACACACTCTCCCTAACTGACAGAACTAGCGCATCTGCGCCACAATCCGAGTGACAGAGGGTGTGGCTCCCACTGCCAACCCTGCGCACACATTACACCAGAGTGGGGGCAGTGCACGCACTGCAGATAGGCATAACGATCAATAAAGCTTTGACACGTTGAATCCTTTTTTTAATGCTTTGCTCCTTCGCAAGGGATGCTGGGGATTGTAGTTTTTCATGCTTCTGTGCATTTGTTCCTCTCCTGGCCGACACGTCGGGACCGCACGGAGCAGCAGATCAGGTCAGAAGCCCGGACGTGTTAGAAAGACCCGGAACCCAGGTCTGGCCGTGGTCTGCTCGTCCTAAGGGCAGGGGATTGATCCGGGCCGGGTTTGTCTAGAAGTCTCGCAGGCAATAAAAAGCCACTCAGGGGGCGGGAGTGAGCGTTAGAGCTGGGGAAACAGCGCCTCGGTCGGGCCGAGTACTCGCTCGAACAGTGGGGCCCTTGTAGACTTTAGCTTGACATGGGAAGCTCCCGGATTATCCGGCTGCCTTGTATTCATGTATTCCCAAGGCCGCTGTTCGGGTACGTGTCATGGCCGGGGCCCCAGAGCTCATGGGAATCCAGCAAGGCCCCTGTGTCGCTGTGCGAGTGCACACTAACCTGCTTACACTTACAGACCTTATTTTTAGCTTTTTGCCCAGTGTATAAAAAAGATGTTGTTTTTAAATTGAATGGCTGCTTGTAACTACTGAGTAGTTGTACGTCACATCTAGACAACTGCTCTCACTCTCTTTTAAAGTTCAGAGCAGTCAGAGCCCCCTGCTTTCCCTGTGGGTCCTGGCTGTAGTAAAAGTAGGCCACTGTGCCCCCCACGTACTTGCCAAGGCCCCTGAAAATGATGGCCACTGTACAGTTGTAGCCTCTTGCAGCTGCCCTGCATTTTCTTTCTATTCAAAGGGTGACATTAAAATAGCTCAGTAGTGTTCTTCCCCTCAGTTCTAGGCTTGTGTTCCTTTGCTGGCCATGGATAGCACCGGTCTACTTGCAGGATACATTATTTAGGGGCCCATTTACTTAGTTTGAGTGAAGGAATGATTAAAAAAAACGTCGAATTTTATAATGGTTTTTTTTGGCTACTTCGACCTTCGTTTACGACTTTGACTTCGATCTAAAAATCGTTTGACTATTCGACCATTCAATTGTCAAAGTACTGTCTCTTTAAGAAAAAACTTCGACCCCCTAGTTCGCCACCTAAAAGCTACCGAAGTCAATGTTAGACTATGGGGAAGGTCCCCATAGGCTTCCTAAGCATTTTTTGGTCGAAGAAAAATCGTTAGATAGATGGATTAAAATCCATCGAATTGAACGATTCGGAGGATTTAATCGTTTTTTCGTTAGCGAACGAATAGCGCTAAATCCTTCGACTTCGATATTTGAAGTCGAAGGATTTAACTTTGACAGTTGAATATCGAGGGTCAATATCGATATTGATATTCGACCTTAAGTAAATTTGCCCCTTAGTGTTCTGACCCCTATAGACTTGAGAATTAGGCATAATTAATACACACTATTACCGCAACAGCTGCCTATCCTATTGCCAAGTTTCCTTACTTGTCCTACATTGTTTTAACTTCAGGACTGTGTAAGGCTTGTGCTTAAATTACCTTGTTAATGTATTTCTGGTCTTTGGTTAACGCTACTCATACCAGAGCGGTCTAAGCGGTCACCTTCAAACAACTAGTTCAAAAAATCACCAGAAATAACGACTTTTTCCAATTACTTTGTATTTTCAATGTGTCACCATTTTTCTAATATTGAAGTGTAAAGTGTCATTTTTCACCTTCTAAAGCAGGTCTGAGATGGGGGGGTCGCGACCTGAAAACTGTTCTAAATTGATGCATTTAGTTGATACATTTCTTATCTTTGTCCTTGCTGAGTAGAATCACTGGGTTTCATTACAGGCAGAAGTTAGACTTGATACAATTGTTTCTAATACTCCAGAGATGCTACTGAGAAATGTATCAACTAAATGTTGCAAAATTGTAACAGTTCAGAGTCGCACCTGAATTACTGAGCTGCCAGACTCAAACAGACTCAACTTTAAACTTAGATTTTGGAAAAAAAGTAAAAAATTAATACTAGAAAGTAATTGAAAAAAGGTAGCTGAACAACCCCTTTAATGTTTGAGACGGTTGGCTAAAATGAGTGCACTTAAAGGACAAGGAAAATTAAATTAAATAAGTAGCTAGAAATGTTGTACATGATGTTTTGGGCTCCTGTACCAGCCCAAGGCAACCACAACCCTTTAGCAGTAAAGATCTGGGTTAGTTCACACGAGGAGGTTCCTGTGTGAGGCAACTTCGGGCGACTGGAAAACGCATCACCGCGTCTGCATTAGCACAGGCGACTTTTCATTAAACCCTATGGGAAAACACGCTGAGGCAGTTCGGGGAGATTGTCGCTCAGAAGACGAAGCGATTAGTCGCCAGGCAACAAAATCTCCCCGAATCGTGTGAACTAACCCTAAATGTTGCAAAATTGTAAACAGTTTAGAGTCTGCGCCTGAATTACTGAGCTGCCAGCCTCAAACACCAGAGACAGAAATATTTAAACTTTAAACTTAGATTTTGGAAAAACAGTAAAAAATAAATAATGGAAATTAACTGAAAAAAGTCTTTATTTCTGCTGGAACAATCTGAAAACAACTGAACTGAAAAAAGTATTTGGAAGGTGAACAACCCCTTTATCCACCTGTTGGATAAAAATGTTATCCCCAACCAAAGGTGTGGGCTAATAGAGTCTGCATTCCGGTTGGGGATAACAGTATTTTTTTTTTAAGACAAAAAGCCCCCCCGCCAGTGCTATGCTACACGCATATTAATCAAGTTTATATTCGCTATCCCTCTCTCAGCATCTGTTTCTCTTCATTCTGTCTTCATGCAGCAGTTGGGTATCAGATGTATGATCCAATATATCATATAGGGGGACTTTCTTTCATAGAAGATGTATTAGAGTTCATTGAAATAACTGATTCCAGTACAAACAAAATCTAACAAAACAACTGCCATTTGCACAAATTGTGCATGTAGAGAGACATGATGTCTGTTGATTTTAAGAGTGAGCTCTAATGCATCTTCTAGGCAAAAGGAGTCCCCCTATAAGATATATTGGATCATTAATCTGACACCCAACTGCTGCATGAAGACAGAATGAAGAGAAACTGATGCCGAGAAAGGAATAGTGAAGAGACACTTGATTATTTCAGAAACGGTACAGAATTTTTAATCGATTGTATTTAGAACGTTTCCTAATTCATTTTTGTGATAGTTCCCCTTTAAAAGGAAAGGGGGTACATATGTCTAACCTGTAGACCCCCCCCCCCCGTTCTTGCTAAGCTAAAGCACATATCTGCCACAGCTAGTGCAGTGTGTTATAGTTCAGCTGCAGCTTGAGAAACACAGGCTGAACATCTTTCACCAGCTCCCCTTTTAAGTGTTTACAATCTGCCTTCTACCAAAGCATTAATGCATTAAAGCAATGAATGTGTGTGGGAATTACAGACAGAACATGGAACTGATATTCATTTGTGGTTGGAATGAGCCTAAGGGCAGTGCTTTTTATATTTTTCATATATTAGTAGCAATGAATGAGCATTTAAACGTGGGAACTGCAGAAGCATTTTTTTTTCCTGCTGCTTAAAATCTGGTTCTCTGTACAGTATTCGTTCTGTGTTTGCTTCTGCGATACTTTAAGAAGTAATCAGTCACACGTTTGGTACCAGTTCACTTGCAGAGGGCAAAGTTATTTTGATAATAGCCTTGTGATAACCATGCTGATTTGTTCAGTGACAACACTCCCGTCCATGTTATTAATGTACTGCTGTTTGGCATTGCTCAGAGACAGCTATTTGACTTGCCTTGCTAAGTTTACTTTTTTTAGTTCATTATATGTGTTAATTGTAGACTGTAATTCAGAAAGCAACTCAAAATAAAGAGGCTTTAGGTTAGAGTCCTGCAGCGGGTCGGGTACCCACCAGTTACCCGCAAAAACATGCGGTACCCTGTGGGTTGCGGGTAGGAGTCCCAGGTGCGGGTATAGACGCGGGTCCGCGATTCTGTGGGTTCACGGGTCGGGCTGTGGGTCTTCTAAATAGCGATTTTTACTCCTTTTTTCTGATCACGTCTACTTCCGATTATGTCACGTCTGGCTTACAATGACAGCACTTCCTGATTCTTGATGGTCGCAGGTCCGGGTTGCGAATAAGGTAATTACAAGTCGGGTAGCAGGTCCACGTGGGTAAGAATGCGGAAAACTGTTTCTTTGCTTATCTTAAATTGTTACAAAAGTATCCAAGTGCACCTGGCACGTATTCTGTTCTGGACTTTTTTTTTTTTTTTTTTATATAGAAGCATTGTATCTTTTTCTGGCTGTGCAGTGCAGGAGATCAAAGACAAAGTTGGGACATTTCAGTAACAATCGGGACTGTCCTGTGAAAAACAGGACAGTTAGGGGGTGTGTGCCCAAAATATAGAAAAAAAAGAGGGTTGAAATGGCAGAACATGCTAGGACTGTGTCTCCACAGTCATTTATCTTAGATTTAGTTCAGCATGATAAAAAGTATTTCACCTAGAGAAGTGTTGGGAAAAGCCCTAAGCCTACAGTTAATTGTTGCACAAGCCTGTGTATATTCTGTTACTCCTGGCTGTGTGTTTTTCCTTTGGGCTATAGCACGAGATGGCTTGGCCAATGCAATTTTTTTCCCAAAACATGATAAACTGGATTGAACTTAAGGGAAAGCTCTGTAAGTTTCCCATTGCCTAGAATAACCCCTATGAAAAGATATCTGCACTATTTCTATGCTTTGTTGCCACCCCATTTCCTGGTGTAGCAGCCTTCAAATGTCTTAGGGCAGAGAGTTTGTTTTTATATTCCTTTATAGATCTGAAATTGATTGTTTTAAGGACAAGGAAAGTAAAAATTACTTGGGTGTTCAAAATTGTAGGCACTTCCAGTGGTTATAATTGCTCATCTGATACCACAGACTCATGCTCCAGTTTTCTAAATACTGCAGATCCTTTAGTACGAGCACCACTTTGCAAATGATCTTCTACTGTCTTCTTCTTCAGTGGCCTTTGGCCAGCGCATGTGCAGGAGCATAAAAAAGGAGACTATATGATTAAAGTTTGGCCTTTTACTCTCCTGCACATGCCCCCAGTTATTATACCTTTAACACTGTAGCTATTTAAGTTCTTAGGATAGTACTAAGAATATATATGTTTATTTCTTGTCAAAAAAAGTTGTATTTGCCCAATCTTCCAGTTAGCGACAAGTCAAATTGTACACCTTAGCAAGCATTGCAGTTATAATATACAATTTGGCTGCTGCTTGTCCTTTAAGAGAGAGAGAGAGAGTTGAGTAAAAAGTGTGACATTTACTTTATAATGTTATAATTTTTAAAAATTGTTCTTAAAGGAGAAGGAAAGCTACTGAAGCAGTTTATTGCCTATAGATTAGCCACAATAGTGCAAGTTATAACACTATATTTTTTCTGCAGAATGCTTTACCATACTTGAGTACACATCTCTTGAAGTGTTCTTTGTTTGTTTAGGATAGCAGCTGCCATATTGGCTTGGTGTGACATCACTTCCTGCCTTAGTCTCTCCCTGCTCGCTCTGGGCTCAGATTACAGCAGGGAGGGGAGGACGGAGGGGGAGAGGAGCAAACTGAGCATGCTCAAGTCCGTTCCCTGGAGGTTTAAGCTGAAAACAGGAAATCTGATACAAAAGTCCATGTGTACACAATAGAAGGAAAGTAATGTGGTGTTTCTTTTGACAGAGGACTCAGAGCAGCATTACTTTCAGGGTTTACTGGTGTATTTATATACACCTTTCTAATAAAGCTTATTTAATTTTAGCCTTTCCTTCTCCTTTAAGCATAAATGTGGTTATGCACTAGCTGACAGTGTACTCTAGTTGACTGATTGACCTACAGGCTGAACATATGAAACACTTGTTCCATATGATTTTTTCAGTGAGTGTGTGGTGAGTCTTGCTAGTGCAGTGCTACCAATCTGTGAGGCTCCAGAGCAAAAACATCTTTTGAAATATCATGGCGGTAAGGTTCTTAAATGGGAAAACATGCATCCGTTAATATTGATGCTCCAGCAGAATTCTGCACTGAAATGCGTTTTTCAAAAGAGCTAAATTGTTTTTTTTACATTTAATTTTGAAATCTGACATGGGGCTATACATATTGTCAGTTTCCCAGGTGCCTTCAGTCACATGACTTGCGCTCTGATACACTTCACTCACTCTTTACTGCTGCACTGTAAGTTGGAGTGATATCACCCCCCCCCCCCAGCTTCCCATCACCAGCTCCCTGGTAGATATAACAACAGCACGCAATAGTACATATACATCTCCCACTGCGACTCCTGCAGTTACTGAGTAGGAGAAACAATAGCCTGTCAGAAAGCAGTTCCATAGTGCAGCACTGATTCTTTCTGAAAGCACATGACCAGGCAAAATGACCCAGAGGTTGGGCTATAAGGCTGAAATGCATATTGGGCCCCCAAAGTTATTTTGTGTGTGGGGGGAGGGTGCAATCTAGGTATGCAGTTGATTCCATCTGCATCAAGTTGCAAACCTAGAGAGGCCCTTTTATCAAAGGTCAAATTTCAAATTCATATGAATTTTTTAAGTTCAAATATACTCGACTTGAATAAAACAATTAGACTGAGAGGTTAAGAAATAATTTGAATGTCTAATATTCGATCGAATTGTTCCGACCTGAAAATTTGAATTGTATTTGATTCGTACAAATAGTTTTTCTCTGAAAAAAAAAAAACCTTGAATGTCAGGGAGGCTACTAACATCTACAAATGGCTCAACGGACCTCTGCCATTGACTTGTACATGAACTCAGCAGGTTTTAGGTGGCGAATGTTCTAATAAGAACTGTTTCCATGTTCGAGATGTGATAAATCTCATATTCAAATTTGCATTCAAATAGGGGGATTAAAAATGTGTGAATTTTGACATTCAAATTCTAATTTACTATACAACCCTTGATAAATCTGCCCCTATTGTAATGTGACCATGTGATCTGGATGTGGATAACTGAATGTGACAATTTTGGTCACTTTATACATTTATTTGCTTTTGGTTTTAATCTGCACCTCCCTCATCATCCAAAATATGTTACTGTCATGTTGTAGAAATGTACTGGCGTGTTTCTTCTTGTAGAACTTTTATCCTGTTGTTTTTATTTAATTTGCTTTACCCAGTTACCCAAGGAGAGTAGCTTTTTTTTTTTTTTCTTGAAAATAAATGCAAACTCAAGCACAGCCTTTCACTGGAGTAGGTTGGGATGTGGTTAGGACTTTCTAATGAAGAAATGCTCATGTTTTATTACTTTGATTATGTGGTATATGTGTGGTTTTATATATATATATATATATTTGTGAATGATCCCAGTTAAAGAGCAATACCTTGTCTAAGTTGCACATATTTTAGTACAGGTATAGGATCCCTTATCTGGAAACCCATTATCCAGAAATCTGTGAAATACAGGAAGGCTGTCTCCCAATGAGTCAATTTTTAGCAAATAATTCTAACAGGATTGTAGCTAAATTGCCGTAATCCAAATTTTTGCCAGACAATCCTATTGGGTCTATTTAAATATTTTTAGCAGACTTAAGGTACGACAATGCAAATCATAGACCGAACCCCCCTGGACCCAGCCCAGTTCTCTAGTTGTGACCCTGTGTGGCAGGTTGTGGGTCATATTTAAAGTGTCCTGACCACATCGCTTAATGGAGCAGTTATATAGCAGTTTTGCTGGTAATTAAACTGGATGTGCTGTGTGCCATGATGTATGTATTGGTTGTCAGACCTGTCAAATCCGTATTTTTATGTGCTCTGTGATTCTGACTTGCAGAAGAATTGAGTGACAGATCAGCAGATGTTCCAGAATGGAACTTAAAGGACACATTTTATTTAAAAAACATTTGTTAGTATACCACGAAAAAAAACACCAAGACAAATTAAACTTTAAAATCGCACAGCCTTTATTAAGAAGTAACTTACCGAATCTTCGCTTTATCCTCTTCACAAAAGGCGATCCACTGTGCGGCGCTCGATTTCTCCTCCCTACCTCCCTTATAGGAGATAGCCAGGGGGAGAAATTGAACGCCACACGATGGATCGTTGCAGTGTCGCCTTTTCTGAAGAGGAGCGCAAGCGGAGTTTCAGTAAGTTATTTCTTAATAAAGACTTAGCGATTTTAAAATTTAATTAGTCTTGTAGTTCTTTCTTGCGATTTCTCCTTCACTACCTGTATCTTCAGAACACGTTGCATGTGTTTCGTTGCATGGCGACGTGTTGGCTCGAGCCGCACCGTGGAGTTCCTCCCTTTAGGTTCAAGGTTTATTTGCATGAGACCCTGTGTGATTAGTAAATTCATGCAAGCAGCTTGCTCATGTCAAAAGGCACAAGCACTCTTAAATTGGATCCAGGCCCGATTTGTGGTGAGGCCACAAAGACCCCGGTCTAGGGCAGCGAGATTTTAGGGCAGGATGGGGTTATCTATCACCCAAATTTTTTTCAACCATTGAATTGATGAATTTTATTATGTGCACTTTACCCACAAATACTCAGAGCATTATGTAGTTCAGTTGCAGGTTGACTCAAGTGAATGAAAATAAGACGGCATCCGTGAGTCATTAAAAACAGTTTTTAATTCAGAATGAAACCCATTGGAATGTAGTGAAATCACTAAATCACATTTACATATTATTTGCTGCATCCAATTCTGCCATTAGTGCAAAGAACAAAAGGGAAAAAGGGCTGCAGGCGGCACATGCTATTATGTTACAATATAAAATGTCTGTAAACTCCAATAGTGCACAGCTAATTGCTGGAATCCGCCAATTACACCAGTTGAAGTTTGTCAGCGAGAATGAGTGTGTTGGTTGCATATGAAAAAAAATTTCGGGTTCAGGAATAAATATTAAGTTTGGTATCATAACATTTCTAGCCATCTTTATGGTTACTGTTTAGTTCTGTTTAGCTGTGGCAGAAGAGCTGGGGATGGCACACTGCAGACCCCCATGGGCCCCCTGTGATCATCTGATGTACAGTAGTCTATAAATAAATTGATTCTTATTTTTATCCCTTTTTACTATGTAATAATAAATGCTTGTAATAATAAAAGCATACATTGTACAGTCATATGAAAAAGTTTGGGAACCTTTCTTAATTTTTTTGGGTTTTGTTTATTATTGGCTGAGCTTTCAAAGTAGCAACTTCCTTTTAATATATAAAATACCTTATGGATACCGTAGTATTTCAGCAGTGACATAAATATATTGCATTAACAGAAAATATGCATCATAACAAAATTAGACAGGTGCATAAATTTGGGCACCCCAACAGGAATATTACATCAATACTTAGTTGAGCCTCGTTTTGCAAATGTAACCGCCTCTAGAAGCCTCCTATAGCCTTTCGTGAGTGTCTGGATTCTGGATTTTGGTATTTTTGACCATTCGTCCATACAAAATCTCTCCAGTTCAGTAAATGTAATGGCTGCTGAGCATGGACAGCCTGCTTCAAATCATCCCTTAGATTTTCAATAATATTCAAGAATTTGTTCAAAATCGGTTAAATTCATCTGACCCTCAACTTTAACAAGGGCCCCAGTCCCTAAACTAGCCACATAGCCCAATTGGACAGTAGGTAGCAGGTGTTTTTCTTGGAATGCGTTGTTCTTCTGCCATGCAAACTGCTTTTTGTATTGACCAAATAACTAAATTTTTGTCTCATCAGTCCAAAGCACTTTGTTCCCAAATGATTGTGGTTTATCTAATTGAGCTTTTGCATACTCTGTTTGTGGTGTGAGTGCAGAAAGGGCTTCTCTCTCATCACCCTGTCATACAGATGTATTGTGCAAATTGCGCTGAATTGTAGACCAATGTACAGATACACCATCTGCAGCAAGAGGTTATCTTTGGGTTGTCTGTAACTATTCTCACAATCCTCTGCATATGCCATAATTTTTCTTGACCTGCCAGCAACTGTGCCTGCGGCTTTTCATTTCCTGATTACATACCTTACAGTTGAAACTGACAGTTTAAACCTCTGAGATAGCTTTTTGCAGCCTTCTCCTATGGACATCTCTCTCTCTCTCTAAACCATGATACTGAACAATATTTGTTTTCAGATCTTTTGAGAGTTGCTTTGAGGATCCCATGCTGTCACTCTTCAAAGGAGAGTCAAACAGAAGCACAACTTGCAATTGGCCACCTTAAATACCTTTTCGCATGATTGGACACACCTGCCTATGAAGTTCAAGGCTTAACAAGATAATCCAACCAATTTGGTTTTACCAGCAATCAGTATTGAGCAGTTACACATGTATTTAAATTGGCAAAATGTTTGCACAGCCAGTTTTTAACATTTGATTTAATTTCATATAACTGAATACTGCTTCACTAAAAATCTTTGTTCAGAAAACACCCCAGTACTCGGATGTTCCTGGGAAATGAAAGACATACCACTGTTATTTTTTTTGTTGAAAGTGGAGTAAATTATTATGCAGGCTGAGAGGGGTTCCCAAACTTTTTCATATGACTGTATTTGATGGTAACTAAGCTGCATGAATCCATACTAATGGCAAAACAATACTATTGGGTTTATTTAATGTTTAAACTGTTTTTAGTAGATTCAGGGGCATATTATTAAGGGTCTAATAGTAAATGCAAATTTTTGGTGTCAAAATTCACACATTTGAATTTTAATCCCTCTATACAAACGTAAATTCAAATGTGAGATTTGTCACACCTAGACAATGGATACAGTCCTAAATCGAATATTTGCCACCTAAAAACTGCCTAGTTCATGTACAAGTTAATGGCAGAGGTCCGTTGAGCCATTTGGAGATGTTAATAGCCTTCCTCACATTAAGTTTTTTTTTTTTTCAGGAGAAATTTGTATGAATTGAATATGATTAGAATTTTCGTGTCGGAAATATTCAATCAAATATTAGACTTTTTTTTTCTTACATAACCTCCCAATCAAATTGTGAGTAAATTCGATTTTATTAGAGTAAAAAAAAAATTCACATGAATTTGAAATTCGACCTTTGATAAATGGGCCTCTAAGGGGGTTATTTATTAAATTAAAGTCTGAATGCCAAAAACTTGAAAAATGCGCATTTCTCAGACCTGCCGATGTTGTATATAAGTCAATAGGAGAAGTCCTGAAGATGTCCAGATCTGCACTTGGTTTTGTGAAATAATACAAAGATTTTGTGGTTTTCTGGAGGGAAATTCAAAAAATGTGTACGTTTGGAATTTTGGTACGATTTGCACAATTTTTGCACAAGTTTTTTCCCCGCACTGAAATTTTTCGGGAAAATGTATTGATAAATATGGGAAAATAACCAGTGTAGATTTGGTTCGGAGTAGATTTCAGAAAATAATGAGAGTTTCGGATTTTGACAAATAACCCTCTTAATGTATGTAGATCCAAATTACTGACACCCCCCCGTCCCAAGAATTCTGTATAATAGATCCATTATCTGTATTTTAACAATGAAGAACTATCAGAACATAGTTTTAATGATACGTGCTGTTTATATATGGACAATTTTTAAAAAGGGAACGTGTCCTTTAATTATATAAACTTTCAACAGATTTTTAGATATATAGAGTTGTGTGTAAATTTGCAGCAGCCACATAAGCGAGTAGCATTTTGATGTGGCTACATGTAAACTGTGGGACAAGCATAGGAAAGTGTTTTTACATATGAATCTGTAGGTGTAGCCGGTAGTAAACAACTCAGTGCAGCTAAAAATATAACTCCTGCTCCTCCTAGATCAGTCAGCTTGCTTTCTAGTAGAACATTGACTTCATGGAAAGACAAAGCCCAGTAAATGCAACATTTAGGAAGTGTTAAATGCACACATAAGCCAGTGTAGGCAAGGGAAGTGCTAGCATTGACAGAATTGTGTGCAATGCATATTTACTTCCAGGAACAAGACTGACGGCACACAAGGTGCAGGCTCTGAGATGCCCATGCGCTCCCATTTGCTCATCTACACTGTCAGACACAGCATCAACCTGCATCCGACAGTCGTGTTGCGTCGGATCAACGATGCAACACCATCCGACAATGCTATTGCTTACCTTATTTCCGTTGCATCCGACTTGATGCCTGTGTATTTGCGCAGCGCGTCTGATTGAGCCGAAAACGCCCCTGTAGTCCTACCCTAAAAGTGTTTGCACACAATTCAGCTACAATTACCCTTCCCCCGCTTGCTGTAGGCAGGGTTAAATTGCTATGCAGGTGCAACCAGCATACTGGCACATCATGCAACTACCTTACTCTTTGGTGTGACTGCTGCACTTCCAACATTTTGAAAATAGAAATTTTAATTTTACAGAATTTGGCAGGTTATAAAAGTTTGAAC
The DNA here is from genome assembly GCA_038501925.1 of Xenopus petersii. NCBI lineage: Eukaryota > Metazoa > Chordata > Amphibia > Anura > Pipidae > Xenopus > Xenopus petersii. The sequence continues at coordinate 85,113,288 of CM076685.1, forward strand.
ACATTTCTGTGTTATTACAGTTTTGCCAATGAAAGTGAATTGCCCTTTAAGCTGCACAGTCTCCCCCAAGAGACCTGCTTATCTTAAATTGTTACAATTGTTTCTTTGTTTATCTTAAACTGTTACAAATGTATCGAAGTGCACCTGCCACGTATTCTGGGCTCTCTGCCAAAAGCCAATTAAGTCGGGACATTTTAGTAACAATCTTGTTTTTGGCATCCAGGTCTTGCTTGAAAGCATGTGATACGTGGCAGGTGTAAAAGCAACAGTGTTCAGCTAATTCTTCAGATGGTTTTTCTGAGATAACACAGATATTAAATAGACTTCACTTGTCTTTGGGTGCCTGCCCACAGGCTGTTTATTGGTGCTTGCAAAAAGTGTGGGCTAAGGTGTTCTGGCATGCATTGAATGTATTTTACTAACACATAAATACATGTGTGCATATACAGATATAAATAAAACATAAAAATGGGCATTTGGAGGCCCATTTATCAAAGTCCCCGTCTTTCCATATAGGTGAGGTTGAGATCTTATCTTGACCATAGACAAAACCAGTTGTTCCTGTGCCTAAGAGGGCTAATCTAGAAAATGGACTAGTCTTTCTCGTATCTAATTCATAGTCCATTTGTCACTCAGTTCATAGTCACTGAGTTTGACAAATTGTGTTTGTTGTTCACAAGTCCCCTGTTATAAGATACTGAACATGTATAATAGCTTTTGCACTTTGCAAATGACCTGATTGGCTGCAGACTGGTTCTATCAGCGCCCCCATCAGGGTGGGAGAGGCTGTACCGTCGTCCTGGGCAGGCAAAATCTTCTGCGAAAGTGGCCCTGCCACGTCACGAATTTGCATAAGTTCTCGAATGAAGTTACATTAAAACTTACACAATTTGCATAAGTTCCACAAAAATAACTGCCCTAGAAACTTTCTTGAAGCTTACGGTTATAACGTATCAATCAAAAACCGTACAGAGAAGCATCCCTACTTTTCAGTAAAATATGTGAAAAAGTAGCTGTGTTTAAAAAAAAAAAAAAAATACTTCCAAGTTCAATCTTGTCCCAGCAAAACCTACCTATCTGCTAGTTCTGTAGTACACAGGGGCGTGGCCATAAATGTTGGTACTGTGCACATGTGTTCATGGTGGGCCCCATATAAATAACTTGTGCAGGGCCTGAAAGTTTCTAATGGTGACCCTGAGTACTACCCACAGTGTTACTGGCACAAATACATAAGTGGTCATGGATCATGTGCAAAAGGGCAGAGCTGCTATTTTTTTTAAAAAAAAATTGTGGCTACAATGAAACTTATTTTAAAACTTCATTTTCTGTTATTTATGTGCTGTGGAATGTCAGGTATTTTTTTTTTCATGTGGAAAATACCCATGTACTTAAAAAATACTGTTTTGTTGAAACATGCATGAAACAAAGGTGATGCATTTAGTTGTGTGTGTAGTTTTTATCCTAGGACAGCTTCTTGCTGCTTCTGTTAGTATATGTACTGGTTAGCATATGTACTGGTTAGCATATGTACTGGTTAGTGATGTGCTGGTTAGTATATGTACTGGTTAGTATATGTACTGGTTAGTGATGTGCTGGTTAGTATATGTACTGGTTAGCATACGTACTAATTAGCATACATACTGATTAGTGATGTGCTGGTTAGTATATGTACTGGTTAGTATATGTACTGGTTAGAATCTACTGATTAGTGATGTATTGGTTAGTATATATACTGATTAGTGATGTGTGGGTTAGTATATGTACTGATTAGTGATGTGTGGGTTAGTATATGTACTGGTTAGTATATGTACTGATTAGTGATGTTTGGGTTAGTATATGTACTGGTTAGTATATGTACTGATTAGTGATACGTGGGTTAGTATATGTACTGGTTGCTGTGACTTTAAACATGCCTTTATATGTATTGGATGCCAGTTTCTGCCTAGGAGGTGAGCCCCTAAAGCAGGGGTCCCCAACCTTTTTTACCCGTGAGCCACATTCAAAAATAAAAAGAGTTGGGGAGCAACACAAACATGCAAAAAGTTCCTTGGGTGCCAAATACGGGCTGTGATTGGCCATTTGGTAGCCCCTATGTGGACTGGCAGCCTACAAGAGACTCTATTTGACAGTACACCTGGTTTTATGCAACCAAAACTTGCTTGGAATTCAAAAATAAGCACCTGCTTTGAGGCCACTGAGAGCAACATCCAAGGGGTTGTAGAGCAACATGTTGCTCGCGAGCTACTGGTTGGGGATCACTGCCCTAAAGGGTTCTCTTTGTGACAAGCTTCATTGGCTAACATACAGTAGGTTGTGGCAAATAGGAAACCTACTGTATATGCGGTTATCATAAAATAGCTGAATCTTGCTCCTGCAAACAAGCCAAACAGTAAGGGAAATATGGTCATGCTTTGGATGAGCCTAATACAGTGTTTGTACTCCTGAATAGCTCGAAGCAGCAGTACACATTAAAATATTTTTTCCACGCTAGAAGGAAGCTGTATATAACCCAAAAGGAAAACATAAACAAATCATAGAAATGAGAAAATGTCAGATTGTGTCTGAAGATTGTGGGATTTGCAGAAAGCCAAAAGCCATAGAAATGCCGGAATCTTGCTATGGGTGTGCTAGGGACTCCGCATATGTGATTCAGTACTCTCTAGAGTTTGCTAAGGAATGCAAAGCTGGAAGACTGGGCAAAGTCATTTTGACTCCCTAAACAATGATTTAAAAGCATCTCAGGAAGAGCATTCTTGATCATTATTTTAAAATGTCCTTGGATTTGTGCAAAGAAAGCATACAGAGCTGAATAATGATTTCCCTTTATCTTTTATTTCTCCTAAGCCAAAGTTGTAGTTTTAGACTTGTCCTAGCATCAATTTTCTCTTTGATAAGTTGCTCAGAAGCTTCCATGTCGCCCCCTCTTGTGTTATAATACTGCAGGTAAGGGACCTGTAATCCAGAATGCTCATGACCTGGGGTTTTCCAGATAACCGATATTTTTGTAATTTGGATCTTCATACCTTGTCTACTTTAAAATTATGTAAACTGTAAATAAACCCAATAGACTAGTTTTGCTTCCAATATTGATTACCTGTATCTTAGTTTGGATCAAGTACAAGGTACTGTTTTATTATTACTACAGAGAAAAAGAACATTTTTAAAAATGTGGATTATTTGGATAAAATTGATCTCACGATGAGGATCGGTTCATTTAAAAATCTCAACATCTATGGCCAGCTTTAGAGGCACATTTTTTTGGGTGACGGGTCCCCTTTAAACTACACGGAAACTTGAATCGAATTAGATTTGAATAACTTGGAAGGGTAGAGACATCACCAAATTGATCCCTGTACTTCTCCTGTTGACATATACAGTATTTCGGCAGGTTTAGGTGGCGACCGGTTGAATTCGAGTTCTTAAAAGGCCAGAGTATGATAAATCTCAAATTCAAATTGAAACTCGTATCGAGTTTGAATAATTCGCAGTTCCAATTTCAGAGTTTTGACCAAAAAAGAAATTGAATACGGATTTTCACTTCGACCCGATAGAGGCCAATTTAAGATTGCTTGTGCCTTTTAGGTGGTTAAGGAAAAACGTTGGCACCTAAAAGGATTGTTACTGTTATAGGCTTTAGATCTCCTTTACATTCAACGGAAGACAGCACTTCTGATAAGAGAGGGTTTATTGAAATTCCTGCTGGAAAAAACCTAACGCGTTTCGGGAGTTGTCCCTTAATCATTTAAACCACTCTCCCTGTACAGTAATTCTATAATCCGATTGGACTAAGCGCAGCGCTCACACCTATCTGACAAAAAGTAATTCTATAATATCTATCCCATTTCTGTTTACCACAATCAAACATGATGCTTGTGCCACACCTTCCTTAGGCTAGGCTAGTACAAGCCATCCTTGACCAATGAGGATTCAGGGCTGGGCATACACTGAGAAGTGATACAGGTATAGCAAGTCCATTTAGCAAGTTGCTGCTACCCGCAAGACCTGCTGCAAAAGATCGGAGGTTTGTATACAGAAAAACTTGGGGATCATTATTTTACTTCTGTTTTAGTCATTTTGCTTGTTTGCCGGAGATTGTCAGTGTGAAGGGTACTTGACAATGCTACACATAGTACCCATCATTTTAATTCTGCATAAGCTCGTATAGACTGAGGATTTATATAATGTACAGCTGTAGTAATATTTTTAGAGAGTATGTACTAAATAATTGCAAACGGTGTTTGACCTTGCACATGCACTCTTACTATTGTTATATACTATAGAGTGATGTAAGTGCATTTGGGGACTTGGGTATACATACAGATATATGGAAGGGAGAATTTTATGCAGCCCTTTAAATAGTCGCTGCATTTATTTTAACTGCTGCAGGAGAGTGGCCTGGCTGCTCAAACCTCATGAACACTTGATGTGCTGTTCTCTTGCTGCCAACGAAGAGTCCATAAAGGAAGCAACGTGTTGGCTCCCACACTTACGTCATTAAATACTGACAGTGCCCAAAGCAAGCAACATGTTTGCACCCACTTGCGTGTTAAAATATGCTGAGAATGGACTTTGTTTACAGTGGGATATATCCCTTTAAATGCCAAAGCAGGGAATAACTGGGCAGTTGTTGATTAATAATACCCTAAATGAATGGGGGTATATTTGTCCTTTTTTATGCAGATTTCGAACAGCTGTTCTCATTTTTTAGGGTGAACTTTTTTTTAAACTTGTTGATAATACTGTTACCCTGAGGGGTCTGCGCTTTACTTTTGTTTCTATTCTCGCATCTCTATTTAGTGAGCAGTGGCAATGGGCAACATGCCATAGATTAGAACAAACATTGTTTGGCCTAGATGGTCGTGTAGCTAATGTGTGTTAAATTTATAATGCAGGTAACACAAACAGGAGGGAAAAAAAAAAATATTCTCCGATGTGACATGATGCTTTATGCTTCTAGGCTTAAACTAATTTAGATGTACTTTTTAGGGACTCGTGTATGTAAAAGATTGACACAGCATCCAGACACACCCATCCGTCTGTGTTGGCATACAAATGTAGAATTCCATAGTAATTAATCATAAAACGACACTGCCCTCCAAATAGTATGGCTTTTTATGTGTCTGAATAAAGACAGGCTAATAGACTTGTACAGTACATGGAAATAAATGTAATACACTAGAAGAATCCCCATTGAATGTTTTATTTGTTTTATATAATGGTGGGAAAACCTAAAATCAAGTTTTACTGTATGTCAAATAATCCCATGTCATTAGGGTGATAACGATCCAGTCCTATGATTTAAAAACCGAATGTTTTTCAGACTAAGTAGAAACATGAAATAAGATAAGGAATGGCTCATTATCAACCCTAATATGGGATTAGTTGACATTGCTTAGTTTACTGTATTACAATGAGGTTTACCTGGTGCATTAATTTTTACATTTTGCATTAATGAACAGGAATGGCTGTTTAATTTTGCCATGGTGCATATTATATAGTGAATAAAGTACCCCCTCTGGGTTTGCATACTACCTATAATCCATTTGATTTTTGCATGTTTCATGTGTGCTCACCAGTACAGTACAGTACAGGCTTGTACTAAAGCTGGCCATAGATGCAGAATCCTCGATCCATACGATTTTCGGACCGTGTGTGGAGAATCCTGACATTTTTCGTCCAATGGCAGGTTTGGAGATGGGGAATCCTCTAACGATCGGATCTTTGCATCTATGGCCAGCTTTACACCATTATATCTCTAAAGATTCCTTGCTTTGTAGGACAAGTTGTTCCTCTTACTTACTAATTGCTTTCACCTGCTGTTACAGAGACTGGGTGCCATGTACTATAATTGACTGCAGGTGATTCCACTTGCTTAAAATGATACTGTAAACAGCCAAAATTCCAGGAATAGGGATTTTGTGGGAGAGCCCTTCAATGTACGCCTAGGATTCCTGACACTTTCGCTTTTTTTTTTTTTTTTTTTGTATCACTGTACAAAGATTTCTCTCTGCTAAATCTACAATATAAATGTCGTCATTAACTTTCCCTAGATGTGTTTATTGCCAAGGGTAGTGCGTTTGGAGCCAATGTAGGGGCTTGATCTCATTTTAAAAAGATGATATCGGCATTGTGTGTAGGGATATACAGAATATAGGATTCAGTTCGAGATTCCAACTAAATCCTTAAAATCATGTCTTTTCATCACACAAACAAAAAAAAAATGTTAAACTGCACACTGCAAATGTGGTTCTATTTAACCCTTCCTGGTCCTAATTTGCATATGCAAATGAAGGGCTGCATTCCGTTTGGTATTTGGCAAAATCTTTGACAAGGGTTTCAACTGATTCCTAAAATAGTGGATTCGGTGCATCCTTAATTGTGGGTATTGCTGGATTTGTGCAAGTTAGGGGGTCCGAGTATAATCACTAGGCTTTTTCAATAGGTCACAGAAGAATGGAGCAGCTTTCAGATTCCGCTGACTGTGAAATCATAAGTTAAAGGAAAACTATACCCCCAAAATGAATTCTTAAGTAACAGACAGTTTATATCAAATTAAGTGGCATATTAAAGAATCTTACCAAACTGGTGTATATATTTAGATTTAAGTAAATATTGCCCTTTTACATCTCTTGACTTGAACCACCATTTTAAACCATGATGGTGTGTGTGCTGCTTCAGAGATCACCTGACCAGAAATACTGCAGCTCTAACTGTAACAGGAAGAAGTATCGAAGCAAACGACAGAACGCTGTCTGTTAATTGGCTCATGTGACCTAACATGTATGGTTTGTTTGTGTAAACCGTGAATCCTAGGATCCCAGGGGGCGGCCCTTATTTTTTAAAATGGCAATTTTTTATTTATGTTTACCCAATGGCACATACTGCTAAAAAAGTATATTATTATGAAAATGGTTTATTTACATGAAGCAGGGTTTTACATATGAGCTGTTTTATGCAATATCTTTTTATAGAGACCTTCATTGTTCGGGGGGGGTATAGTTTTCTTTTAAATAATAATAATTAGATTTTTCACTTTTTGTTTCAATGTGATGAACATTAAAATAAGTGATTCCTATGGGGAAATCTCTTAACCCTTTAAATGCCACAGATCGTAGAATCTACGTTCTGTGGCAAAGGTACTTGAAATGCCACAGAACGTAGATTCTACGTTCTGCAGCACTTCCGGGTTCAGGAGCGGAGGAGCGGCTGTTAGAGCCGCTTGCTCCGTTCCTGCTCGATCCCCTGCCCCTAGGCAACGAGCAGAGCAGGGGATCGAGTGGCCCCTGGGGCGCGATCGCCCAGGGGCCCAAAAACAGCAGCAGGCACGTGTTACTTACGTGTCCTGCTGCTGCAGCCTGCACCGGATCGTCGATCTCCGCCCCCACAGCACACAGACAGGAACCACGAGGCAGATGTCTTCCAGGGGCTCTTCCTGATCGCCTGCAACAGTCTCCAGCGATTTTTTCAGGTTAGTGCAACAATTACACACACAAACACACCAACACACACTTATTACAGTAATACACACTTAGATTCACACTTACACACACTTACACATACATTTTTGGGGATTGGGGGGGGTCACTTACACTCACTGCACTTACACACATGTGCACACGCACACACGCACACATAACATGTAATTTACCATTTGTACACACGCACATACATGGCATTGTGGCTTTTTTTTTTTTTTCTTATCGCATCGTCTCTTTTTTTGGCTGAAAAAAAAAGTATTATTGCCATTACGAATAGCGTATTCGCTAACCGTACTGTGCAATACCTTTTGTATGTTATTTCGGTGATTATATTGCAATTTTGGGTATTTTGGTGCATTTTTGGCCATTTTATTGAATTTTTAGCCATTTTATTGCATTTTCAGCTCTGCATATGTTGTGTTCACTTGTTTCTAGCCGTAGAACCTGTTTGGCCCAGCTAAAATATTCAAACTGTGATTCTGACGGCCGATAACACTAGTCTGGAAAAAAAACCATTCATTTTTGTGATTTTATTGGATTTTTTTGCATTTCACTCTTTACTGCCTTATTTTGTTTTGCCTTGTAAATTTTATATACTATATATCCATTTGGGGGTCTCTGTGCACCACATAGTTTGGTATATCTATGCATATTGGGCATCAAAGTGTTCAGTAGACACCAGGTATTCATATATAGGATGTTTTATGCTGATACGTTATGAAATGTGGGGCATATAATGGGGTAAAATTCAATCTTTCTGACGATTTTCAGAAATTTGATAAAAACCGTTATGTTCAGCATTGCTTTGCAGTTTGGCAGTTTGCAGTAGAAACACATATTTACCCATATTGGATTCGTCAGAATGTGTACTTTCTGAAAATATATGGTTTTCTGGGGTCTCTGTACTGTTAGGGGGGTCTAATGTCGCATAATACACACACCAGGTGTTCATATTGCAGCAGCCAGCGCGTCAGCCTTGAAAATGTATATACACTATTGTCATTTGGGGGTCTCTGTGCGCCACATAGTTTGGTATATCTATGCATATTGGGCATCAAAGTGTTCAGTAGACCCCTGGCGTTCATATTTAGGATGTTTTATGCTGATAAGTTACGAAATGTGGGGCATATAATGGGGTAAAATTCAAACTTTGTGACAATTTTCAGAAATTTGATAAAAACCGTTATGTTCAGCATTGCTTTGCAGTTTGCAGTAGAAACACTTATTTACCCATATTGGATTCGTCAGAATGTGTACTTTCTGAAAATATATGGTTTTCTGGGGTCTCTGTACTGTTAGGTGGTCTAATGTCGCATAATACACACACCGGGTGGTTATATTGCAGCAGCCAGTGCGTCAGCGGTGAAAATGTCTATATATATTGTCATTTGGGGGTCTCTGTGCGCCACATAGTTTGGTATATCTATGCACATTGGGCATCAAACTGTTTAGTAGACCCCTATGTTTATTTTTAGGATGCTTTATGCTGGTAATGATACATGGACAATACGATGCTGGAAAGTTGAAGCTTTGAGGCAATTTCCAGATATTTCACCCAAACCGCCAAATTTGGCAAAGCCTTGCGACTCAGTAGTTTGGAGCAGAAAGGCATGGGTACCCATTTTAGATTCTGTAGAATGTGTACTTTCCAAAAATATATGGGGTTGGGGGGTAAACATATATTTCTGTGTTTTTACCCCACAAAAATGCAGTCAATGTGTTGATTTTTCATTACCCACGGGACTGTTTGTATGCGCTAACTTCATTTTGGGGCCTCTAAATGCCAGATACTTTGGTAAACTTATGAACAATGGCCACCAAAATGTTCAGAGGAACCCTGGCAATCATAATTAGGGTGCTTTTTCTTAGTACGTAATGACACATGGGTGATATGGTGCTGGGAAGTTGAAGCTTTGGCAATTTTCAGATATTTCACCAAAACCAACAACTTTGGGAAAGCCTTGCGACTCAGTAGTTTGGAGCAATAAGGCATGGGTACCCATTTTAGATTCAGTAGAATGTGTACTTTCCAAAAATATATGGGTTTGGGGGGTAAACATATATTTCTGTGTTTTTACCCCACAAAAATGCAGTCAATGTGTTGATTTTTCATTAGCTGAAGTTACCCACAGGACTATTTGTATGCACTAACTTCATTTTGGGGCCTCTAAATGCCAGATACTTTTGTAAACCTATGAACAATGGCCACCAAACTGTTTGGAGGAACCCTGGCAATCATATTTAGGGTGCTTTTTCTTGGTGCGTAACGATACATGGGTGATATGGTGCTGAGAAGTTGAAGCTTTGAGGCAATTTTCAGATATTTCACCAAAACCGACAATTGTGGGAAAGCCTTGCGACTCATTTTAGATTTGGTAGAATGTGTACTTTCCAAAAATATATGGGTTTTGGGGGGTAAACATATATGTGTTTTTACCCCACAAAAAATGCAGTCAATGTGTTGATTTCTCAGTAGCTGAAGTAAAGTCCTGAACAATTTGGATGTGCTAACTTCATATTGGTGTCTCTAAATGCCAGATACTTTGGTAAACCTATGCATAATGGGTATCAAACTGTTCAGTGGACCCCTGGCAATCATATTTCAGGTGCTTTTTCTTGGTACCTAATATAGTTTGGGATATGCGGAGCAGCAAAATAAAACCTTTGAAATGATTTTTCAGAATTTTGAATTTTTTTATGAAAAACCGCTATGTTCAGACAAGCTTTTATGTTTGGTAGTTGGGAGTAGAGAGACATAGTTACCCATTTTGTAATCGGCAGAATGTGTACTTTTCAAAAATGTATGGTTTTCTGGGGTAAACCTACGGTTTCAGGATTTTTTGCCTTGGAATCTAAAGCATGCTGTTTTCTGCCTTAGTGCTTTCAAAATTCGGTAATATACTGCCGGGAGTTTTTGAGGTACAGAAGTCCTAAATCTCCCTAAAACTATACATATCTGGTATTGGCACGTTCGAGAGACATAAGGCTTTCCAAATCAGTTGGATTTTCCTCCGTAAAATGAAATATTTTTCTGGTATAAATTCATATACGATGAAAAATGGTAATTTTTCATTTTTTTTTGGTATTTAGCACTATAAATTTTTTTGCACAGGTGTAAATACATGAAAACTCAGGCAGATTTAGAAAGCTCAGTTTCTACCGAAAAAAACAATGTATAGTTTTCCTAGGTAAACTATAGGTTTCCCCTCAGAAAATGCCCCTAAAGTGAGAGAGCAAAAAATGTTTCAAAAACGGCTGGCATTTCGCGTAACCAAAATGTGAAATTCTGCTGGCACTTAAAGGGTTAAGTAGTATATCCCTTAGATAGATATCCCTTATCTGCATATACTTATCTATAGATCAGCCTTTTCTACCAATCCCTTATCTGCATGTACTTATCTATGGATGAGTATACCTTGTCTACCAATCCCTTGTTTACATACATTCATCTATAGATGAGTATCCCTTATCTGCAGATCCCTTATCTATGGAGTAGTATCCCTTATCTATAGATACTCATCTGTATATGAGTGGTAGCTGCCTTATTGCTTGCCTTGGCTAAATTAATCTTCAGGGACTAAAGTAGCAGCATTGCCATTAACTGGTCATAAATCAGACGGGTTTTTGTGTTGACTGTGTGTGCAATATAGGAACGTTCAGCATCTACTCATTTTGCATAATGTGCTGATTTGTGCTTCTGCAGAGATAATGAATCACCCAGAATACTTAGTATTAGAAGGCAGGCTGACTGAGTGAGAGATACAACTAGGTGTCCCACAATGCCTGTTACTTTTCAATATTTACATTACTTTGTTGCAGTAGATGCACCTGAAATCTCCTAATGTTGCTTTGTGCTCGACAGATCCCAACTGTAAATGTATAGAGTAAAAATCCCCAGCGCTCTCACTGTAAAACACCTGCCGGGGCCTATGTTACAAATTTACTGTCAATGTAGCTGCCGGTAAATTTGTAATACTCCTAACAAAAGCCCTTGGCCCACCCCGATCTGCTCAAAACGTACCTTTTCTCCACATTCTGGCCATCACGTGCCATGGCCCCACTCCCTTTTACACCACAATTCGCCCCTTTTAAACCACAACCCACCACCGGCTGGTTGATATTTTTTTGAAAAGATGGCAATTTACTTTACTAAGATCTTAGCACCAATTGCTTGCAACGTACAAAATCCCCATTTATTGTGCTTGACACTGGTTCCATAGTGATGTGCAATCAAGGCAAGGCCATGAAGAATATTTGGGGTATTTTTTTCATAGGGAAATTGCAGCAGTTTAGGCTTAATAAAACATAGAAACAACAACATCACTACAATAAGAATACTACACCTGTTTTAACAAACCATGCATTGAAGTGTTGAACAAGTCAGGACAAGAGCCAAAACCTTTTCGGACAGCTTTTTTGTAGCTGGTGCAAAAGGACCCCAAAACACACACTCCCATCTCCCAATGAGTTGAATGGAATACATATTAAAATGGAACAATCGCAAAAATAAAAAAATATAAGCTTTATTATACTGAAATAATAAACTTTTTCGATACAATCAATTTAAATTTTTGGATTTTTTTTCTGAAAAAATCAAGTTTATTTTCACTATCCCTCTCTTCATTCTGTCTTCATGCAGGAGTTGGGTGTCATATTCATTGACAGTTAGATCCAATATATATTATAGGGCAGCTCCCTTTCCTAGCAGATGTATTCGAGTTCACTCAAACAACTGATTCCAGTACAAACAAAATAACTGCATTTTGCATAAATCCTGCATATAGAGAGACATGATGTCTGGTGATTTTAATAGAGTGCGCTCTAATACATCTTCTAGGCAAAAGGAGTCCCCCTATAAGATATATTGGATCATTCACCTGACACCCAACTCCTGAATGAAGACAGAATGAGGAGAAACAGATGCTGAGAGAGGGGAATAGTGAAGGTAAACTTGATTATTTTAGAAACTGTTCCAAATTTTGAATTGATTATATTTACAAAACTTCTTATTTCAGTATGCTGAAGCTTATATTACATTTTCATTTTTGCAATAGTTCCCCTTTGAACCACAAGTACTGTCACTTTTCTCCTTAAAACCATGTGGTTGGGCCCTCACCCAGTGTGCCATTATCATGTTGCCTGAGTCTGCTGTTAAACTGAAAGTTAGCAGTATGGGGAGAGTGAAACAGAGATGGTTTCTGAGCTGGAAGGTCTTTTGCCATGTAGAACTAAAGCCAAAGTAACACGTTATTTTATTTTCATTTACAGACTTCTTTCCTGTCCAGATGGGTTTACATGAACACAGGGCCATACTTGGAACATCACACAAAAGGTAAGGGCTCATTTCTTCCCCCCCCCCCAAATTTTCTTGTTCTCATTTCTAAGAAATGCTTTTATATGCTGGAAAATATTCTACATGGCCCAGAATCCTGCTATGCTATGTCCAAGGAAGTGTGAGGCTTCCTTATTTTATTTTACTTGACATACAAACCACTAAATGTATGGTTCACCTATATGTTAACTTTTGATATGTTACAGAATGGCTAATTCTAAGCAACTTTTCAACCAATAATGCTCTGTAAGGCTGCACATTTATTGTTATGACTACTTTTTGTTACTTATCTTTATATTTAGACCATCTCCTATTTATAGTCCAGTCTCATTTAAATCAATTCTTGGTTGCTATGGCAATTTCTACCCTAGCAACCAAGTTGCTGAAATTGCAAACTGAATAGCTGCGGAATAAAAAAAACTATAACGCAAAAATACAGAAATATAAACAACATATAAAACTCAATTGCATGTTGCCTTAATTTGGACTGGCAATATAGACCCCCCCACCACCACCCAGTGCTCTTAAATATTTTTCAGAATATCACTCTCCCCCTCATACTAAAAGTTAATTTAACGGTGAACAACCCATTTTACCCAACCTTGCTAGCACAGCTTGTGATGCCTGAAGGTTCCTTCATTTACAAAAGCATGTTTTTGTTTCTTTTCATGTGTTTATGCTAAATCCGTCTATTGGTTGAATAGTTAATCCGTTAAACTGACCTTGATAAAACATAGCAAGGAGGCAACCACATGGCTATTTACCCATGGTCATTTACACATGGTCAGATTTGGGGAGGCGATTAGTCCACCCGGCGACAAATCTTCTCTTCTTCGCAGCGACTAATCTCTCTGAACTGCCTTCCCCGGCATGGCACTCTGAGCGCTTTGTTTTCCTAAGTCGCTGAAGTTTCCTCAAGAGACAACTGCGAGCGCTTTGGAAAGTAGTGCTGCAGTTGCCCTTAACACAGTCGATAGGAGGTTAAACTGGACCGTGTAACCGTATATAATGTCACTGCTGAAACTCAAGAGCTCTCTTAGAGCGCACTCAAATAACTGATTCCAGTACAAACACAATATAACTAAATAACTGCCTTTTGCTCAAATACTGCATGTAGAGAGACAAGATTTCTGGTGATATTAATAGAAAGAGCTCAAATACATCTTCTAGGCAAATGGAACCCCTCTATAAGCTACATTGGATCTAACTGTCAATGATTAACTGACACCGAACTGCTGAAAGAAGACAGAATGAGGAGAAACAGATACTGAGGGAGGGATAGCGAAGATAAACTTGATTATTTCAGAAACAACGTAGAGTATTTAATTGTTTGTATTTAGAAAGTTTCTTATTTCATCATGATGAAGTTTATATTAAATTTTCATTTTCATCGCACTAGTTCCCCTTTAGGACAAAAACCAAGAGAAACCTTGGTCTCATTTTCTATATTCTGTTCATGTACATGCAGATAAGAATTTCACCTAATTAAGCTGAACAGTCATCCTTGTATGGAATTACTGCATATCATTCTTATCACAGAGCAGTGTGTTGTGCTTATCAATAAGCATTTTCCTTACAGAGTATCATACATTTTTCACTAGCATGTCAGAATGCACGCAATTGCACAGGGACCAGGTTTTCATTATAATTTGCCGTCAAAATGATGTCTGTGTGTGATTCTTTGGCCACAAGTACACTGCTTCTGTTGATACAGGCAGATGTGGAAACCCTGGAGCTATTTCCTGGTCTGGAGGTGGCTGTTGCTCCAGGGTACCCCTGCTTCAATAGATGCAGCAGCACTCATCTTTAAGTTGTTGAAAAGTCTGAAACGCTCAAAGGGATACTGTCATAACGCATCAGTTAATAGTGCTGCTCCAGCAGAATTCTGCACTGAATCCGTTAATTTTTAAATCTGACATGGGGCTAGACATATTGCCAGTTTCCCTGCTTCCTCCAGTCGTGTGACTTGTGCTCTGATAAACTTCAGCCACTCTTTACTGCTGCACTGCAAGTTCGAGTGATATCAACCCCCTCCCTTTCCTACCCAGCACCCTAACAACAGAACAATGGGAAGGTAACCAGATAGCAGCTCCCTAACACAAGATAACAGCTGCCTGGTAGATATAAGAACATTGCTCAATAGTAAAATCCAGGTCTCACTGTGACACATTCATGGAGTAGGAGAAACAACAGCCTGCCAGAAAGCAGTTCCATCCTTAAGTGCTGGCTCTTTATGAAAGCTCATGAGCAGGCAAAATTACCTGAGATGGCGCCTAGACACCAATATTACAACTAAAGAAAAATACACTTGCTGATTCCGGAACAACATTTTATATGGTAGAGTGAATTATTTGCAGTGTAAACAGTGTAATTTAAAAATAAAAACTACATCATAAAAATCATGTCAGAGTCTCTTTAGGCTTAGCTTCAAATCAGCAGCCCAGAGCACACTGAGCAAGTTAATGTGCCACTGGCAGGCAAAATATGCCCTAATAGAATCAAAGATGGAGAGTTCCTGTGATTCACTTCAAAGACCTGGATTATTATTGTTTCATAGCTAATGAATCTCTGGGTGGAAACACTTGGTTCAGAATATGAAATAGAGCATTCTAGGCATTCATTCTCTTTTAATCCATCAGTGAATAGAGATGGATCATTCCTTCAATGTACATTTATACAAATAAGAGACCTTCCACTCCTTTCAAGAAAAATCAACATGCAGAGTTGTATCAGATTTTTTTCAATTCATAAAATTGTGTTATTATTTTCACTGGATATAATTTAGTCAAAATCAGTATATATAACAAACATCTTTCTATTGATCGTAACGCTACCATTATAACTTCTTCTTTTGTTTCTTTTTCCAGACTAAACTTTGGATACCCTGTATTTTGGAAATCTTAAACCTGCAATACCTGGAAACTGAAATAAAGAAATTAAATATTTTTTTTTACTTTCTGGAGAAGAAAAAAAAAAAAAGGAAGGGGGAAAAAATAGGGTATCTCGGAACATTCAAAATGACTTCAGAGCTAGAGAGCAGTCTCACTTCTATGGACTGGCTCCCAAAGATCACAGTGAGATCGGCCATTCAAAGTTCTGATTGCAGCCAACATGCCCATGGAACAGGTATCCCAAAGAAGAATTCGGTGCTCGACCCAAACACAACACTGGACCAGGAAGAAGTACAGCAGCACAAAGATGGGAAACCTCCATATAGCTACGCCAGCCTCATTACATTTGCAATCAATAGTTCGCCAAAAAAGAAAATGACTCTAAGTGAGATTTACCAGTGGATCTGTGATAATTTTCCATACTACAAGGAGGCTGGAAGTGGTTGGAAGGTAGAGTATGCTTTTTTATTTTCTTCTTTCAATGGCTTGAAATATCAGATCATAGAGCACTTTAAGATAACATTATATGGTCGGCTTTTGCATCTAGGAACAAGGCTATTGGTATCATCTGAAATACTTGCTCAGGGCATTGCAAGAACCACCACTCCCCAACCAAGTTTATTACCAGCTAAATAACCCTTACACTTGAATTTATAAGTATGCATGAGCCTGATGGTTGCAAACAGTATCCCCAAGCTGCTCTCCTCTCTAGTCCAATCCAGTCTAGTCCAATCCAGTCCAGTTTCCCTGGGATTTTTTTTTTTTTTTTATAACAAGTTACATAGGATTATAAATAAAACTGGACATTAATGTAGCACTTTAAAGGGTAAGAAGTTTCACCTTATCTTACTCTTCAATGCAGAATTAAAATTGCATTACCAATGCCAGTGTAATTATGCCTCATTCTCTACAGGCTTAATTCAAGGAACTAGAATACATAATTGTCCACTCGTTATATCTTCTGTCTGGTTGGTGACAGAAGATATAAGTGCAGAACATTGCATGAGCAATTCACCATTGCCATAGTAGAATTTTCTGCAGGATTTGCCTTGGGTGCAGCTAACATAATAATGAAGGCTTTGTGACCTGAAAAGTTAGTAGTTAGTTTGCTGGCTTCTTTAGCTCACTTATTTATGGTAGCGTTATTTACACTTCTGAGTACTAACGTTAACTTGTGCGTTTTAATAGTAGCATTATATAGTATGTTTGTACGCTGGGAGGAGGCCAATACTTTTTGTGCTAGTAGAAAGGATATAAACTGTTTGTTTTCTGTTCTTTAATTTAAGTTAAGTGGTAGTTATTTGGCCAGGTAAGGCTAAAGAATGCAGAGAACTTGGAGTCCATTTTAGCAGGTGGGAGCTAAAAGTGCTGCATTGTGCTTGAGTTCTTAAAGGGATTCTGTCATGATTTTTATGGTGTAGTTTTTATTTCTAAATTACACTGGTTACACTGCAAATAATTTGCTCTACAATATAATATTTAATTTATGAACCAGCAAGTGTATTTTTTTAGTTGTAATATTGGTGTGTGGGTGCATCTCGAGTCATTTTGCCTGGTCATGTGCTTTCAGAAAGAGTCAGCACTTTAGGATGGAACTGCTTTCTGGCAGGCTGTTGTTTCTCCTACTCAATGCAATAGAATGTGTCGCAGTGGGACTTGGGATGTTAGACTGCGGTCCACGGCACAGCTTTTTTTAAAAACCGCGCAGCGGACCACGCAGACACTGTGGCGAGAATCTGCACGTGTGTCCACAGCTATACTATTGAGTGCTGTTCTTTGATCTACCAGACAGTTGTAAACTTGTGTTAGGGAGCTGCTATCTGGTTATTCCCATTGTTCTTTTGTTAGGCTGCTGTGGGGGGGAGGGGTTATATCACTCCAACTTGCTGTACAGCTGTAAAGAGTGACTGAAGTTTATCAGAGCACAAGTTACATTACTGGGGGCAGCTGGGAAACTGACAATATGTCTAGCCCCGTGTCAGATTTCAAAATGAAATATAAAAAAATCTTTTTGCTCTTTTGAGAAACTGATTTCAGTGCAGGATTCTTCTGGAGCAGTGCTAATAACTGATGAGTTTTGAAAATGTTTTAAGCAGCACAAGTGTGTTACAGTTTGATTTATTTTTATCCAGTGAACATACACCGACTAAACTGAGTGCTGGTATGGCATTCCTTTGCTAGTTTAATGATAAATGTTTGTACAAGTATGGGATCCGTTATCTGGAAACCCGTTATCCAGAAAGCTCAGAGTTACGGAAAGGCTGTCTCACATAGACTCCATTTTATCCAAATAATCCAAATTTTTAAAAATGATTTGACTTTTTCTCTGTAAAAATAAAACAGTACCTTGTACTTGAGCCAAACTAAGAGATAATGATTATTGGAAGCAAAACGAAACCTATTGGGGTTGTTTAATATTTACATCATTTTCTAGTAGACTTAAGGTATAGAGATCCAAATTACAGAAAGATCCATTATCTGGAAAACCCCAGGTCCCAAGCATTTTGGATAACAGGTCCCATACCTGTAATATGGGACTCTGTCAGCTGTTTCTGGTGAAGAAACTGTTGATGTAACATAAGACTTAGTCTTCTCAAACAAAAATATCATCCTCCGCCTATGTGCACCGGATGCATTACCCTGGCCCAGGTGCAGGCATACACAGTGGATTTTGGGGCCGAAAAATGAGTTTTCATTTGTGTGCTAAAATGTACCTCATCTGACCGCACCTGGGCTCAGGTAATGTATCTGGCTGCAGGCACATCAAGCAGTGGGGCCTACATTTCTCTGCAGGCTGAGGTCCACTATCCATTAATCCAAACCCAAATTCCGTGGATACAATTGTGTGGTGCTCTATCTGGAAACTTCGCTGCTCCACTATTCCATATACATCTTACTAATCAAAAGGCAATCAAGTGGCACTCGCTCAGCAAAATGCGCTTGTAATTTGTGATTTATTTGGATCGCACACTGGCCTTATTCCTGTGCACTGTCTTGCTGTTATACTTTAAAGGGAGTTTGGTATTGAAACACCTAGGGGTAGATGTATCAAGGGTCGAATATCGAGGGTTAATTAACCCTCGATATTCGACTGCCGAATTAAAATCCTGCGACTTCGAAGTCGAAGGATTTTGCGCAATTCGTTCGATCGAATGATCAAAGGAATAATCGTTCGATCAAACAATGAAATCCTTCGATCGAACGATGAAATGCTTTGATTTGAAGGGTTTTAATCCATTGATGGAAGGATTATCCTTCTATCAGAAAATTGTCAAATTCTCAAGACAATTAAAACACTGCTTCTTGAATTTTGAATGGGTTTTAGCATCGTCCTCAAAACCACTAGTCTATTGAGAATATAACTGGACTGCGTGGCACTGAGATTTTGGCCTCAGACCCACTTCTTTACAGACAGCAGAGTAGGTTGGAAGCTGCCGTGTCTTTTTGTATCTTGCACCCAGCCCCAGCAGTGCTGCAGAAGGGAGTGACTACAGTGCAGGGGAGACATTCAGATGCTCTACCTCCTGTAAAAATGAGGGGGTCAAACAAATCGGTAAAGACCCGCTCACTTGACAATTTCGACAAACAAGTGAATTTAAGACATAAGGCCGGCTTTAACAATTTTTTTTACCCAGATCGGTAATTTCCATGTTTTCCATGATATTAGTAGCTGCTGTTTCTAGCTGTCTAGAACTGAATATGGTGCAACCTGTGTAGGAAATGGAAACACTCAGTAAGTACTTCATTTATTCATTTGAGCATTTCAACCTTAACCAAACTTGTTTTTCAGCATTCCTGACTGATTACAAAAAAATATATTTACAGTATCTATCTCTTTACAGTGGCAACTGGTTGAATGCTGTTCAAGGATTTGTAACCCTTTTCTTAGCTATGGAAAAGTCTTGTCTATGCGCTTGTGCAAGCTAGAAATTGTGGGTTATTGTGGATAATGGCTTTCTTTTAAAAAAAAATACAGTAGAACCCCCCCCCCCCATTTTATGTTTTTCAGGGGACCAGAAAAAAATGATGTAAAATCGGGGAAATGTGTTATGTATAATATATAAAAATACAATAAACTTGAGTTCTGCGCTGTTTATTATAAAAAAAAAAAACTGCTCCGAGGAAATGTGGATCCGCACGTCCACTTTAGTTAATTGGTTTAGACATAGTTCAGTGCGCTGTTATCCGCTTAATCGATATATTTGACAAAACCTAAAGAAAAAAGCAATATATAGTGTAGCAGGTCTTAACAAGATGTTATATAGAAAATTAGAACCACTCACATTGTAGTCCCAGAATTGTAAGCGTATAGAAATTCTCTCTACGATCGATGTCAAAATGGATCTTTGCAGAGCAGTGTATGTTAGCGCACGTTAGGCAGGCATCTATAATATAGGTTTGAGTGCGGTTCTACAAAGAAAATGCTTCAAATAGTAAAGTATCGCCGGAACTGCAGGGAGAGGCCCTGGTTTCACTTACCGAAGAAAGTGGTAGATAAGAGCAGTCAAAACAGGTGTGGATCTTTTTTCCAGAATGTGCCGCTTGTCTGTTGCACCTGGAGCAGCAGGAAGTTGAATTTCACTGTGAGTCCACAGCACGTAGGCAAGCTGGCTTCTGTGGAATCTGCTTCGAGTTGCAGCAATGGCGGCATCTCTGCAGAATGGTTTGTGGGTTATAGTTCCGCAACAGTTCAAAATCTGATAGTCTCCCAGTCTAATTGGCTCAGCGGTCTGGGAGTGATTTAGGTAGTTCAATAATTCTGACTTAATAAATAACCCCCCAAATGTTGTGCAGTTTGTAACTCTGATGCTTCATTTTATGTTGCTGTAAAAAAAGAAAATATTTCCTGATTTTGAATTTAGGCCAGGCATGTCCAAAGTGCGGCCCGGGGTCCAATTGCAGCCCGTTTTCAAATTTACACCGGCCCTCAGCCTCCATCATGAAATTAATAATAATGGGGCCCCCTGCTCAGTGCGATCAGGAATCCCATAGCAGTAATATTTGGGCACATTAGTGAAATGATCTGCCACTTGGTCTATACTGCTGCCTGTGTGCTGAAGGTGTTAGTAATAGACACATACTGGCACATAGTGATGCATCGCTTATTCTTCCTTAGGGCTGAAGGTGTCAATAGACGACCTGATGTTCCAGTAGAGTGAACTAAAGAAGTATGGCGTCTCTACGTGCCAGTACGTGTCTATCTCTAACACCTTCAGCACACAGGCAGCAGTATAGACCAAGTTGCAGATCATTTCACTAATGTGCCCAAATATTACGGCTACGCGATTCCTGTAATTTAATGTTAATGGTTCAAATAATGTCGGACTGAATGGTCGGCACCCACACATTTTCACCTCACCAAATCTGGCCCTCGTTGGAAAAAGTTTGGGCACCTGTGATTTAGGCTCTCACATTTACACTTAAAAATATGTTAGAATTAGAGTTAAATTAATCTTTTTATGGTCTCTAACAAAAATACATGGGTATTAATGTTCCTCAGCATGCTTTATTAATCATATGTATGTGATACATCTAATGGCCATAAAAGATTATAAGATCATTTTTCACAAGGGGCATGATGCAAAGTGCCATTTTTTTTCCATAATACGGTATGTCTCCTCTGGAGTTTCACCTGGCACCTGTAGTTGCTCAATAATGATACAGTAATGAAACTGGACAGGAGGCAACCCTATATACATATATGCTCATACAACATATAGTTGGTGTGAAGCATAGTAATATAATAGTATGTCTGTAGGAAAAATATTCAGTAATACATTACTTACCCCAGAGAACCTTCATTTGGTCAGGGTAGCTTAGGGTTCAGGGTTGGCCATCCCTGAACCCAAGCAGCCTCTGGTAAAACATCTTAAAGGAGAAGGAAAGTCAATGATGAAAAATGATCAAGCACTAATTCTGGTCACATAATTATTATAGCACCATCTTGTCAAAGAAAGTGCAAGAAAAAACAATGTGGCTTCTGCAGGGCCTAGCGCAGTGACAAGTGCCTTAAAAACTGCCTAAAATGGTGACAAAGTATTTCTAATGAAAATCCCAAGTAAGGACTATAATTTATAGAAAATAATGTAGTGGTTTCATTGGCCACCTTATCCTTCCTTCTCCCTTAAAGGAGAAATCAACCTGTGGGCAAAAAGCCCATACTCCCCACCCCACGTAGACCCCCTCTCTCCTCCTCCCAGGCTAACTACCCCCCCAGGGAAATGCCCCATACTCCATACTTACCCCTTGTCGCAGATTCTTCCAGCGAAGTCCCACGCATCCATCTTCCGCGTCCTCTGTAAGCTGACTGAGAGATCGGTATTTCTGCGCATGCGCAGTTGGAGCAGTTTGCTGGTTTGTGACAACTGCGCATGTGCGGAGATACAGGGAAATTGCAGATAGATTAACCACAATAGTGCAAACTAGAAAGTCATAATTATTCTGTTGGATGCTTTACCATACCTGAGTAAACAGCTCTAGAAACTCTCTCTATTTGTTTAGGATAGCAGCTATATTAGCTTGGTGTGATATCACTTCCTGCCTGAGTCTCTCCCTCCTCACTCATAGCTCTGGGCTCAGATTACAGCAGGGAGGGGGAAAGAGGAGCAAACTGAGCATGCTCAAGCCCTAGGCCTTGAGGTTTCAGCTGAAAACAGGAAGTCTGATACAGAAGCCCATGTGTACACAATAGAGGGAAAGAAATGCAGTGTTGCTTTTGACAGAGGACTCAGAGCAACATTAC
Source organism: Xenopus petersii (assembly GCA_038501925.1). Taxonomy (NCBI): domain Eukaryota; kingdom Metazoa; phylum Chordata; class Amphibia; order Anura; family Pipidae; genus Xenopus; species Xenopus petersii. The sequence goes on from CM076685.1 coordinate 85,135,731, forward strand.
TTTCAGGGTTTACTAGTGTATTTATATAGACATTTTTGATCAAGCTTTCTTAGTTTTAACCTTTCCTTCTCCTTTAAACGAAGTAGAATGATATTTCAATTGGTACAAAAAAGGAAAATGCTCATATTATGTGTGATGTGTGCTTTGGTCACATGATGAGGGATTTTACTCTTTTTTTTTTCTCCCCTTTTATTCTGTTGCATTCTGGGCGTTCAGTATATCTCAGTCTGCTGCAAGGGATGTATGCCCTGTATTGTTTGAAGAAGTCATATAGAAACCACACAGGCAGGGAATGAGGCAGCACACACAGCACCTGTCTTTGTGGATTGTAGGCTGTACTACTTTAGGAGACACAGCTTTTAATAACCAAACACTCATGACAGCTGTGTTCCTGTAATTACATTTTTACAATTGGAACTTTGCCCTTTTGCATCTCTTGAAAATGCTGGTGTTTTATAGGCGGCAGATAATATACAATGGCAGTCTATCCATATTGTCTTACTGAACCTTCAAAACAATGGTGCACATACAGGTATAAACTGGAGTAAAGACTGCGAGCATCCCAGGGTATTATTTACCTTTGCTGCTGAGATGTCACGTTAACATTGGTAAGAATGCTGAAGTTTCAGGTATCCGTCATTGGATTTATTTTCCAAGCTTATAAAAGTCATAAACCTCAGTACAGCAAGAACCTGTCACTGATTGATCAGTTTATTATAATTCTATAAATGTTTTGGCAGTAGACACATAACCCTCTATTTTCCAGCATGTCCCTGGAGCTGTGTTCTTTTAGGGCAGAAACATCTCTCGGGGAGATTAGTCACCCAGCGACAAATATCCTCTTCTTTGGGGCAACTAATCTCCCCGAACTGCCTCTCGCCGGTTGGAATGTAAATTGCCGGTGGGATGGCAATTGGTGCACTTTGTTTTCCGAAGTCGCCCAAAGTTGCCTCACGAGGAAAATTCAAGCGACTTCGGAAAACAAAGCGCTCGGAGTGCCATCCCACCAGCGAATGAAATGCAATTGTAAATGTTCATTGGTTTAGCATCTTTAAAGGAACAGTAACACCAAAAAATTTAAGTGTTTTAAAGTAATGAAAATATCATGTACTGTTGCCCTGCACTGGTAAAACTGATCTGTTTGCTTCAGAAACACTACTATAGTTCATATAAACAAGCTGCTGTGGAGCAATGGCGGGAATTGAAAAACAGCTATATGGCACAGGTTAACTGATGGATAACAGATAACACCATTAGACGGACAGAGCTTATCTGCTATCTGCTGTGTAACTTGAGCTTTTTCTCCTTTGAATGGCTGCCCCCCATTGCTACACAGCAGCTTATTTATATAAACAATAATAGTGTTTCTTAAGCAAACACAGCAGTTTTACCAGTGCAGGGCAACCCTGCATTATATTTTCATTACTTTAAAACACTTTTATTTTTTGACGTTACTGTTCCTTTAAGGGCAGAGACACACGGTCAGATTCGGGGAGATTAGTCGCCCGGTGAAAACCTTCTTCAGGGAGACTTATCTTCCTGAACTGCCTTCCCCTGCCTTCCCGTCTGCTAGAATGTAAATCATAAAAACATAAAACTCAGTACAGCAAGAACCAGTCAGTTTATTATTATTCTATAAATGTTTTGGCACGGAGATCCCTAAGTGCCAGTAGACACATAACCCTCTATTCTCCAGCACGTCCCTGGAGCTGTGTTCTTTTAGGGCAGAGACACATGCTCCGATTCAGGGAGATTAGTCGCCCAGCGACAAATCTCCTCTTATTTGGGGTGACTAATCTCCCCGAACTGCCTCCCGCCATCTAGAATGTAAATCGCTGGTGGGATGGCAATCAGTGCACTTCATTTTCCGAAGTCGCCCAAAATTGCCTCCCAAGGAAACTTCGGGCCACTTGGAAAACGAAGTGCGCCGAGAGCGACTAAATCTCCCCGAATCTGAGCATGTGTCTCTGCCGTTAAAGGTACACAATCATTCCCAGTGCTCATTGTGTGTAGCACTAGTGCTAAGGAAATGGCTACAAGGGCTAATCACACTACAAAATAAAAGTGCTACATATATCTTTATAGGGGTTGTTCACCTTTGAGATAACTGTAGAGAGTGATATTCTGAGACAATTTGCAATTGGTTTTAATTTTTTATTATTAAAGGTTTTTGAGTTATTTAGATTTTTATTCAGAAGCTCTTTAATTTGCATTTTAAGCAATCTGGTAGCTAGGGTCCTCCAAATTATCCTAGCAACCATACACTGATTTGAGAGACTGGAATATGAAAAGGAGAGGGCCTGAATAGAAACAATAACAATACATGTGTAGCAGAGCATTTGCTTTTTAGAAGGGGTCAGCGATGATCATTTGAAAGCTGCAAAGGGTCAGAAGAAAAAAAAGACAACTATAAAAAGTAAATAATGAAAACCAATTGAACAGTTGCTTCGAATTGGCCTTTCTATAACATACTAAAAGTTGCCCTAAAAATTAACCACCCTTTATGCAATTGTAAATGTTCATTGGTTTAGCATGCCCGGCAACAAATCTCCTCCTCTTTGGGGCAAGTAATCTCCCTGAACTGCCGGCTAGAATGTAAATCGCTGGCGGGAAGTCTGTATTTATTTGTATCCTGAATGGACTCATTGTGTATTGTAGAAGAATGCTGATAACTTGTATTCTTGTTTTGTTCTCTTCATGATAGAATTCTATACGACACAACCTGTCCCTGAATAAGTGCTTTCTGAAAGTGCCTCGATCCAAGGACGACCCTGGAAAGGTAATTCCATGTCTTGCTCTACCTCACACTCTAATTGTTTCTTATTCATTTACCCTCATTGTGTCATTCTAAACAAAAGTAAGTAATTTAAGAAAACAGAATGAAGAGGCAGAATAGACAAAAGGCAACTGTCTGTATTATGTACCTTTCAAAACACTTTTGCTTATGGTTCAGAGCTGACTGGGATCTGACATTGCGACTCATTGCACTGTAGTGAGTTCCTATTGGGGCTTGCATAGGTCCATATTGTACATACCATTCAAGCCTTGGAATGATCAGAACATGTACATCAAAAGTCTTTTCCTTATTTATTTCTGCTTCAAGCTTGTATGCAATGAAATAATGGGCCTGATTCAATTCAGTGAGAACAATCTCATGGGTTATCATTTGAATACTCATGGACTAGATTCAAGTCAAGGAGAAAAACTGTTCCAGTCCCCCATAGACTTCCGTTCAGAAAAATGTATCTCTCCGTTTATCATGTGAAAACGCTATTGAATTGCATCTCAAATTGAATCCCATCCATGAGTTTTCATGTGGTAAACCTCTTTCTCGCTGAAATAAATCTGGCCCAATACCTTCTATGCAATCCGCTGGATCCAACTTGCAATATTTGCAACTGAATGCTGTTGTTTTACATTAGCCAGATATTTTAAAAAATGTCTGATCCTGGCCTAGTTTCTATATATCTGTCATTTGGAAGTGTTAGAAGATGATCTAACCAGCGTCTTGGGGTCTGTTCATTTCTGCTTATGTTCTGAGCTTTTTTTTTTTTAATTTATTTTACATTCATTATTTACACAGGGACCCACTAAGCCAGTGCATAAAAATAAATTGAATTGCCATAAGAAATCACATTAATCAACTGGCTAGCTATTCCCGACTTGTGGCTTAACTAAAAACAGGGAGCCATATGCCACTAAACACAACAGAGTATTGATAACACTGAATTCAGACAGTAGTGGGAAGCTGGAGGAGAAACTCACAGAACTGTATGGAATTGGTGGGGTGGGTCTCTAGTATTATTAGGGAATATGCCAGAAAGTGGTTGAGAAACAACGACAAACTAATATTACTGATCCTCCTGTGCTGCTGCCATATATATATATTCAATAAACATGCACTGCTACTGAAACCATAGGACAGGCCTGGGAGTAGGCGAGAATGATTAAAATAGAAAAACATAACTTCATGTCACATCAATGAAAAGAATGAAAGAGGTGACATTTGGAGATATCACCTGTATTGCCTTAATGGCAAATTCTTTTGAACACAAAGAGCGGAATGTGTGAAGTGATAGAAGCACAAAAATGTCAGCTATTTTAGCCATTGTGCTTGCTTTTGTAGGCTCCACACATCAGGCCTTCAGGTTGTTTCTTTCTCCTTTGTTTTATGTAGTACACATTTTACAAAATTCTTGAATGAATCAAAGCCAACCCATAATATGCATATTTGGGTTGTCTTTTGAAAAAGAAGTTGTTACATTCAGGTTTGGCAAAACAATCTGGACTCTTTTGTAGGCTCATTTGCTGCTTTTTAGCTAAGATAAAGTGTAGTATCTGTTCTATTAATAGGGGTTTTTCTTTTTTTTTTTTTTTTACTCCGCCAGCACTTTGTTTGTATTTTTTTTATATAGGATCAGTGCAGGATCAGTGCAATAGGGGGAGATGTGCAGCCATTAGGCACCTTCATTCCCTGAAACCCAGCCCCATCACATGTGAATTTGACCTTTTGGGAGGTCACTTTTTTTCCTTCTCCTCTATCTCTTCTGGTTGGAAGAATATGGATAAGGGCCCCCCCCTAGCCTTTGCGATAGAGGTCTGAAGACCCATGCCTTATGCTTTCTGGCAGGGGATGTCAGTAATAAAGGTGCACACCCTAGATTACAGATGGGCTTGAAGACTTTTTTTATTGGGTGCCCTTTGGACGGATGACTAGGGGTTTCGGCCTTTTGCACCCTTATGCATTTAAGTTTCACAAACTTTTTTGCACTTTGGTGATGAAGCACTGCTTAGGCCTAAAGTACACAGGAGGGGGTGAAGCCGAGATTTGTGCTTGTGTTTGAGCAATAATAATGGCAAATGCATAATAGCTGTGAGAGATTTCATTAATGCCAGGAAAAAGTTGGCTTTCTGATCAATACTACAATGCATACCGTACTGTGGTTTATCTTGAAACACATGAAATTGATCACTAACAAGTATTCTAGGATGAACAATTTCTATAGGTCTGCTTTAAACTGTATGAACTCATTTTCCCTAGTAATCACAAAAGTGCTAGTCATTCCTGTGCATTTACTGAGTGTATTATTAAATAAGCCGCCTGCATGTGTGTATTACAGGGGTATGGTGTTGTCAGTATGGAAACCCTAGCTGTCATTAGAGTATCGTCTTTTACTGTCAGTGCTGTTTTGATCTGGAGTTCAAAGAGCAGCCCTGAGAATTAAATGTTATTCTGCCAGCATCGCAAGGGTTGTCATTTCATCCCTTACTAAATTGGCTCTATATGAAATCCTCATCTTGCAGTAAAATTGCAAGTACAGGTATGGGAATGCTCTGGATCTGGGGCTTTCCAGATATTGTATCCTTCTGTAATTTGGATCTTCATACCTTAAGTCTACTAGAAAATCTTGAAAGCATTATATAAGCCCAATGGACTGGTTCTGCTTTTAATAAGATTTAATTATATCTTAGTTTGGATCAACTACAAGCTACTGTTTTATTCCAGAGAAAAAGCAAAAAAAAAATTTGGATTATTTGGATAAAATGGAGCCAATGAGAGATGGTCTTTCCGTAATTTTGAACTTTTTGGATATCAGGTTTCTGGATAACTGATTCCATATCTGTAATTGGTAATCTGTGTATTTTATGTGACAGCTGTTGAAATCACTACAGTGTAGAAGATATTTGTGCATCTAGAATTGTCGATGTTCATATCCATATGATTCTGTGAAACAAATGGCGGCATGACAGTCCCGAGCCAAACCTATGTCCTATAGATATTGCTTGGGTCATCAGTCAGGCAGGTTTGAACTTTTCCAATGAAATGTTCAAACCTGATCCCCTCCTGCCAATAGAATAACTATACGGTTCAAGTCAGTATTAGACCAAAACTCAGATGTTGTCTCAACCATTCAGCTGTTGTGTTTCAGCTCAAGAACATATGACCAGACATCTGGAAAGGGCCCCATAGTTATAATCTTGCAGTAATACTTGAGTCAATGCACATAGAGAACTAAAACAAAAGTCTCTTTTATAGAAGCATATGTGTAGTATATATTGGTAATGTACATGCAAAGGGTTCATTCATATGTTTGCAAATATGCATAGAAAAAAAAAGAAAATAGCTATAAATTCTACTAACCACATATATATTTCTTTTAACATTCTGAATAACAAGTGTTGTAATCCTTTCAATTTTAGGGGTCATATTGGGCAATAGACACAAATCCAAAGGAGGATGCAGCACAAGCACGGCCAAGGAAAAGGCCGCGATCAGAAGAGCGAGTAAGTATATGTTTAATGCTGTTAACAGAAAACCAGCGTTAAACAGAGAAGTAGACTAGAAAAGCTGCCCATTATGGCATTTCTATCCCATATTGTTTTTTTGGGTTTGGTTCTTCTTTAAAGAGATACTGACACAAAAATATTTGCGTACATTAAAAATTACCGATAGGTCATATGGTTTTTCACTGGTAGGGTTGCTTTTGTAAGTAATTGTTACTGTTAGTTCCTAAACCTGACATGTTTTGCCAACCTGACTGTCCCTTCTCAACCAGTCAAGAGTTTCTAATGCTAATGGACTCAGGGCCGGATTTACATAGCGGGCGCCCCTAGGCCCACTGTCGACCGCAGGACTGCCATCAGAAATTGCAAGGCCCCATACAACAAAATTTCCTGGGCCCCCTGGGCTGCACCCACCACAAGCCCCACCTACAGTTCTGCCCTCCCCACCCAACAGGTCTGCCCCCGACCACACAGTAAAATAAAAAATTATTGGTGGCTAGGGTTCCCACATCTTAATAAAAAGATATTGGTGGTCAGGGCCCCCCTTAAAAAACATTTGTGGCGAGGGCCCGCCCATTAAAAAATACTGGTGGCTAGGACCCCACATGAGAAAAAAAAAATTGGTGGCCAGCCCCCCCCCCCCACATTATGAGAAAATTGGTGGCCAGGGCCCCTTAAACGTCCATGCCTTCCCGAAGTCAGCAGCTCTCAGAAAGTTGGGGGGGCCGGCTAATCAAGTAAGTGTGGCGTGGCCGGGCCCCCCTTACCCTTGGGCCCCCTACAACTCTCCCCCCCTGTCCCCCCCTGATGGCTGCCCTGGTCGTCCGTCTCCCCTTTATTCATGCACATTTTCATCATCGGGACCGGAGTAATGGGGATTGGAGTACTGGGAATTTAAGAAATGATTGTATCTCCAGCACATCCCCAGTGTTCTTGAATCAACGAGGGTGTGGTTGGGCAGCATGCCGCCCCCCCTAAAATCCTGCCCCCCTAGGCCCGGGCCTAGGTGGCCTTTTCACAAATCTGGGCCTGAATGGACTCCTGCTGCACAAATATGGCAGCCCCCTTTTACAGGAACACTTGGAATCAAATAGGTAAAGTAAAATGTTTACGTTCTGGTGTCAGTATCTTTTTATAGGAAAACTAAACCCCCTGTCCAAAAAAGCCCCCTCCTCCCTGCACTGTTACATTTACATTAGTCAAAAAACAACCCCTTAAAAAAAATCTGACCCTAAAATGCAGAGCAGCAGAGCTTTCGGGCACCATTTTCCACCGCTTTGTATTCTTTTAATGCTTAACACCAACATGAAGCCTGTGGGAGAATGCAGAATCGGCTTCCACTGCACATGCTCAAATCGGCATTGAGCCCCAAAAGAATACGAAACTGAGGAAGATGGTGCCCAGGAGCAACTTGGCTCTGCATTTTAGGATTACAATTTTTAAGGGGTTGTTTTTCGACTAATGCACAGTGCGGGAGGGGGGGGTGTAATGGCAGGCAGTTTAGGGGGCTTTTAATACAGGGTGGCTTATTTCTTGTTTAACAACATTGCCTCAATTGATTGTTGCTATGTTCATATTGGGACAGACTGAGACCGTATTATGGAGGCTCTGCAGCTGTCCTTGCAGTTTGGAAATATAAGTTACTGTATGCAGTGCTGACAAATATTAGGGATGCACCGAATCCAATATTTTGGATTCGGCTGAACCCCCGAATCCTTCGTGAAAGATTCGGCCGAATACCGGACCGAATCCAAACCCTAATTTGCATATGCAAATTAGGACTGAAAAGGGGAAAACATTTTTTACTTCCTTGTTTTGTGACAAAAAGTCACGCAATTTCCCTCCCTGCCCCTAAGTTGCATATGCAAATTATGATTCGGTTCGGCCGTGCAGAAGGATTCGGCCGAAACCGAATCCTGCTGTAAAAGGCCGAATCCTGGATTCGGTGCATCCCTAACAAATATCAGCTGCAGCTTTGCAGAGCGTTGAGAAAAATAATAAGCCTGAAATCCTTAAAGGGATACTGTCATGGGAAAACATGTTCAAAACGCATCAGTTAATAGTGCTGCTCCAGCAGAATTCTGCACTGAAATCTTCAAAAGAGCAAACACATTTTTTAATATTCAATTTTGAAATCTGACATGGGGCTAGACATATTGTCAGTTTCCCAGCTTCGCCCAGTCATGTGACTTGTGCTCTGATTACTGCTGTACTGCAAGTTGGAGTGAAATAACCCCCCCCCCCGCATCTTAACAAAAGAACAATGGGAAGGTAACCAGATAGCTGCTACCTAACACAAGATAACGGCTCCCTGGTAGATTTAAAAACAACACTCAATAGTAAAAGCCAAGTCCCACTGAGACTAATTCAGTTACATTAAGTAGTAGGGATAACAGCCTGCTAAAAGTAGTTCCATCCTAAAGTGCAGGTACAAATCACATGACTGGGGCAGCTGGGAAACTGACAATATGTCTAGCCCCATGTCAGATTTCAAAATGGAATATAAAGAAAAATCTGTTTGCTCTTTTGAGAAATGGATTTCAGTTTTGAAACTTTAAAGTCAAGTGACTTTTAAAGTCACTTGTCGCTCACACTAAGGCTTGTGTCGCACAAACGTTCACTTGTCTCTTGTCCTACCAACTGTTGCTTGCCCTGGTGTTAAACTACAAGTCTGCTGCTACCACTGTCAGGGCTACTTTTAGGCAAAGTGTAAAGGGGTTAGCTTAAGGTGCGTTAACTAAAATGTGTCCACTCCTACAGAAAATGCAATTAATGACAGTGCAGATTACATGCAATTGCTCTGTGTTGTTGTTGTTGTTGTTTATCATATGCCCAAAGTAACATTTTTCTTGGTTTCCTTTTAGGCCTCAACCCCATACAGCATAGATTCAGATTCCCTGGGAATGGATTGTATTATCCCTGGAAGTGCCTCTCCGAACCTGGCTATCAACACTGTGACTAATAAAGTAAAGTTTCTGTATATTGTGAATCAAAACTGTATGGGGGGGGCGGGTTTCCTAATTCTAGAAATAAATTAGTCTTCATAATAGCCAAATAGGTATATATTTAAAACGCTTTTAAATGTGTGTTTTTTTTATGTAAATGTTTGTAAATTTAGCATCACTCCTTCCACATAATGGAAAAAAATAGTTGGCATTCTACATGGTATTGATGGTCTCCTATACAACAGTCTATGAATTCCACAGGTACAGAAGGCTGTAAGAAAACCTTGTACGGCCACATGGGGCTCCAGTTAGAGAGCACTGCTTTTGGGAAACTGCCATGGGTCTCATCTTTAAGGCTGCCTGTTAAATATATCTATTTCATTGACTAACTGCATTTCTTTAATTTCGCAGGTAACCTTATACAACACAGATCAGGATGGCAATGATAGTCCTCGAAGTAGCCTTAACAACAGTCTTTCTGATCAGAGTGTGTCCTCCTTAAACTTGAATAATGTTGGCAGTGTACATAGCTATACATCAGTAAGTATTTTATCTGCCTGTACCATTGCATATGCTCCTACCAGTAAAAATAAAACTTTGTATATTTATGTCACCTCTCCACCAACTATATGATGGCTGAAGATGTTATAGGTATGGTAGTCTGTGCCTGTCATTCTCTTGGGTTTGCATCTGTTCCCTTCCTTGGCCAATGTCAATAACACATATGGAGTCATGGCTGCAGCTTTACAAATTACACATCCCTCCCCATAAATATCAATACCAACACAAGAGGCAATGCCCATAATACCTCTGTAAAGACAGACATAGCTGTTTAGTTGTATGTAAGTTAATTCTGCTCATTCTTTAATAGGTAACAAGCCACCCAGAGCCATCTGCTCAAACATTAACACAACAATCACCCTATAGTGCACCGGAAAGAGACAAACTCTACCCTGAATACAGTTTTGAAGATCTCAGCGATTCATTTAGAAGCCTGTATAAGTCTGTTTTTGAACACTCTGTAAGCCAAGGTGAGTCTTTCCTCTCTGATTTATACATATAAAGAAGCTTTATACAGATATGGTTTTGTATGGAAAACATAACTCCTATTATCTGAAAAGGTTAGAGTAAGAAAAGAGTAGGGATGTGGCACAAATCTGGGTGTGGAAGACCCGACTTCTGTCAAATATAATCTTAAAGCATAAAGTAGGTGTAGATGTCCAAGTCCTCTTGGATTCCGAGTTAGGAAGAGCGGATTCATTACAAGGCAAGTAGGTGGACATCTCCTTTCTCAGTGCTTTTCTCTGTGCCCACCCATGTGCAGCACTGTAATACTGTCGCTTCCCCTACATGTACTGCAGTGTATTTAAAGAACCAGTAATATTGAAAAGTGGGGAAACAACGTATTATAGCTGATGATTCTGCACCTACAAACAGTTTCTTAGCAACATATGTCCTATCTTATATGAGAGAAGTTTCCATTCTGTAGTTCTGTATCTATCATTGGTGTTACTCTTTAAAGATGAAGCTTTCTTGTCTGTTAGAATGCTTTGTGAACTATGAAACTGGATTGTTGTGGATTGTGCCGTGGGGGAAGGGCAGTATTTTATATATAATATGTCTTTTTATTCTTGTATTGGTTTTATGTATGTAATCTGTATGTTCATTGTATGCACCAATTTATTGTACAACGTTACTGAATATTTTTGTATTTTATAAATACAGCTAAAAATAATATAGATATTTTTGTGATTTTAGTCATGCAGAACAATAAAAGAAATGAAATGATATTGCTAAATGCAGTATTACATGCTATGTTATGGTAAAAGGATTTAAGAAAGGGAAATAAAGTGTCCTTTTTTTTAATTTTTTTATTGTGTTCCAGGCTTGATGAACCTGACTTCAGAGTCCTCCCAGCAGACACATTCTCCTTGCTCCTATCAGCACTCCCCTAGCAGCACAATGAGTTCTCAACAGCACGGTAGCCAAAATAACCTAACAAATAGCCATGCAAGCAGCATTGGCACAAGTGTAGGCGACTCCATGGGGCAGGTTCACTTATCTCACACTCAGCTACACACGCAACAGTCACAACATTCACCACACATACACCACAATGTTATACATCACCAGCATCCTCAGCAGTGTACTCAGCACACATCTCACTGTCATCAACAAAGTCCTCATCAGCCTCAACATCCTCAGCAGCGTGCCCAGCATCCTGCACAACATCAGCATATACAGCACCATCCGAACCATCAGCATCAACCTCTAACACATCAGACATCTCTAGCACAGCAACAAATACCCAGCAGCAATGGTAAGATATTAAACATGCTTATACTGATGTGACCGTTAAAATACCTTGTTTTTGAGGCTAAACACATACAGCTGTAACTTATTTGCTAAATTAAAGGGATACTGTCATGGGAAAAAACATTTTTTTCAAGATGAATCAGTTAATAGTGCTGTTCCAGCAGAATTCTGCACTGAAATCCATTTCTCAAAAGAACAAACAGATTTTTTTATATTCAATTTTGAAATCGGACATGGGGCTAGAAATATTGTCAATTTCCCAGCTGCCCCAGGTCATGTGACTTGTGCTCTGATAAACTTCAATCACTCTTTACTGCTGTACTGCAAGTTAGAGTGATATCACCCCCCTTCCTCCCCCCCCCAGCAGCCAAACAAAAGAACAATGGTAAGGTAACCAGATAACAGCTCCCTAACACAAGATAACAGCTACCTGGTAGATCTAAGAACAACACTCAATAGTAAAAACCCATGTCCCACTGAGACTCCTTCAGTTACACTGAGAAGGAAAAACAGCAGCTTGCCAGAAAGCATTTCTCTCCTAAAGTGCAGGCACAAGTCACATGACTGGGGGCAGCTGGGAAATTGACAAAATGTCTAGCCCCATGTCAGATTTCAAAATGGAATATAAAAAAATCTGTTTGCTCTTTTGAGAAATGGATTTCAGTGCAGAATTCTGCTGGAGTAGCACAATTAACTGATGCGTTTTGAAAAAAACATATTTTCCGATGACAGGATCCCTTTAAGAACATGTTCATAAAACAGAACGTTCATCATCTGCCTTTAGCTACTTTTTGCTTTTCTATCAGCTGCTGATCTTTTTGCTCCATTACCTTTCAATAGAAAAAACTCTTTCTCTTAATTCTCTCTTTGGTTCTCCCTTTTTGGCTGCTTTCTGTTCTGCTTTAACATTTTGTTACCTTATTCTTCTTCCCCTTTGGTATCACATTGTATCTTGTTTTCATTGTCTGCTTTATACTATCCCCCTTTCATTTCACATTATTTATTACTTTACTTTTGCTACTTCACACGTCTGTGGCTAAAATTGTCAGATTTTTGTGTCTGTTTGCTTGTGGAGGTGTATTTCGTGTTGTGATTGTGTGAGGTATGAATTGCTAAAATAAAAGCGATATATATTAAGGTAGAATGAGAGGTAAAATCACTGGGGAGTGCCAAGTTGGGGAGCTCCCCACTAGTAATTCTAATCATTTACCTTCTATCTTATAGTGCCATGATGCCATCTTGTTCTCTGTCTCCGGCATCCCCCCTGAGAAAGTGGAGGTGCAGAACAAAACTTCTTTGGCAATTTTTGTATTGCTCATGCAACCAGCTTCATTTGATTCAGGGATGCCTGGGGCACCAGAACAAGATGGTGGCACAATGCTCATCAAATAGTATTCCAGACTGGTGGCTTTTTTGATGAAGAGGAGTACCAGTGTGAGGGGGTAACTAATATCCTGGTAACCCCTACTGACTTTATTGTCCTACTCCTTTAAGTTTAGTAATATAGCTCCAGAATCTGCACTTTATGACATTTAGAAGAAACTAGCTAAAAGTGTTTTAACAAGAAAGTATCCATGCCTCAAGGAGCTTACTGTTTTTATATAGCAATTTTTGTCTTGTGAGCATTTTACCTTCTTTTTTTAAAGCATGGGCAATTAATAGGGTGTTTAACAGATGCTAGCCCAGACTAGTTGCCTACCCATGACGCAGAAAACATGTTGATGACTAAATGCCGTCTTGCTATTTCACGAAGACTTTTTTGGGAGAGAAACCTGAAATACAGTGGAGTTTACAGTAGATGTTACCAAATCCAGATTGCCCTCTTCCTCATCTGGATTTGATTAGCGATAGATTTACTTTATATTAAGTTCAGGCACACTTCCATGAACAGGAGTACTTTGCAAAGTAAGTTCAGATTTCAGTGCCAGCCCTCTTCTCTTTCCTAGGGCAAAATGTATATAGAACTGTATATACAATTGCACTGGTTACTGGACAAACTGGAGGAACCCAGAGCATAAGTAAAGCTGGCCATACACTCCCTTCTCTGTTACTGTAAAAAGTAAAGCAGCATCTAGAGCTCAAATATTGCACATTCGCGTCTTTTTGTTTGAATAAAAAATACAGCAAAAGGTTTATAGATTGCCTTGCTGGCTCATAAACCATAAATGCACTTTTTTCACAATGCTTTTAACCACAAATTTTGCAAGGTCTTACCTTCTTTTGTGATTAAGCTGTCAATACATTGACTTGAGTCAGGATGACTTAAGGTGGCCATTGACGAAAAGATCCGCTCGTTTGGCGACATCGCCAAACTAGCGGATTTTTCCCCCATATGCCACTAACGGGCATGGCTATATCAGGGGTAATGTGAACTTTCGGCCCTATGGCCGACCGATCAGATTATGATGAGATTGCAATGGGATCGGTCGGGACAAAATCAAACCTGTCCGATCGACCAAACGACTGATCTCCGACGGACGAAAATGTCGGGACTCTCCACACACGGTCCGAAAATCGTACGAATCCTTGTTTCGTACGATAGGATCTTTGCGTCTATGGCCACCTTTAGTGTTTGTTTTGCTGAACCCATTGTCTAGAAAATGTCCAGCTTCCCTCTAGAGATCCCTTCAGTAGAAATTTAAATGAAGCTGCCATTTTATTGGGTCTTTTACAGTAAATGTTCCTCATGGTATTCTGTGGCATAAGCTCCAATTTTTACCAACTTCTGAACGCAAATCCATCCTACTATAGTTAAGATGAATATCATTATGTCTTTGGATGACTTGTAGTGATCTATACATGCACAGAAACAGGGATAGAAACAACCCAACCCTGATTTGAAGTAGATAAATATCTTATCTAATGTTCATTCTCCACAGAATGGAGCTCCACTTTAGATATGCTAAAGGAAAGCTGCCGTATCGCTAGCAGTGCCAACTGGTCTGATGTGGACCTCTCTCAGTTCCAAGGTATGTATTCTCTATTCTCTTTAACACACATGGGATGTCCTACAATCTCTCCTTCTGCTCAGCCCATTTTGCAGTCAGAGAGCATATCTGATTGCAGTGTTTGTTTATCCGTTCTGTTCTTTGGTTCTAAATCAGTTTGCCTCTTGGTCCTTAATTTGCTGGTTTGCAACATTGCTTCAGGAGTAAGCAATAAGAGATCACTATTGGCACTGTTTGGGTGTCTGTAATTGAAATGCTCGTCTAGCCTTTTGTGTTCTCACTTGAAGGTCAAACCTTTGGCCACAGCCCCTTTGATATAAGTACAGATATAGGAGAATCAGTATTGGTCATTCATTCATAGCCTCAAGAATATCTTGAACAGCAAATACATATTCACCTTAAATCACACTTCAACAGGCCCGTAGCTGGGCATTGCAGTTGTAATTTGCTGTTCTCCATAATTCTAACCCTAACTGGCCTTCAAGCTGATCCATCTTGAGATGGGGGCAACCCCTTAGTTTGGGCACCTGCCTTCTAATATCTACACAACACTGATGCAACCCCCTTGAAGTATTGTTAGCTATATATAGCTTTAGAATATTCTCCATTTCAAGCAAACATTTTTGTTCAGCATGGCACACATCATTTACAGTAAGAGGTAAGGAATGCTTATTTCTGTATGCATCAACCCAATGAGCGACCTGTTCTTGTTTAGCGGCAGGGAGGGTGTTGTGTGGTCTCTGGAGTTTTTCCTGAGAGGGATGCATCAAAATACTTAAAGAGATACTGACACCAGAAAATAAAAAAAATTATATTCATCATGACATTGGCTTTGAATGCTATTTATCATTTTTCCGTAAAAGTATTTGCCTGATGTTTTTACATTACCTTTCTTACCCCATGTTCCTGTATGAGGGGGGCTGCCATATTTGTGCAGCAGGAGTCTGTTAGCATTAGAAACTCTAGCTGACAGGCTGAGATGGGACAGTCAGGTTGGCAAAACAGCCATGTTTAGGAACTTCAAGTGATAATTACTTACAAAAGCAGAACAATCGACAAAAAACGATTGTGACCTATATGTAACTTTTGATGCAGATAAATATTTCGAAAAGAAACCCCATTCTTATAACTATGGATGGGACTTGCAAAGTACACTTCTGAATGGTTTAATTCAAATAGCATTGTTTGTATTTGGGCAATTAACTTTTTCTTGCCCATGTTTTTCCTGTCTAGGCTTAATGGAAAGTATGAGGCAAGCAGATCTGAAGAACTGGTCGCTAGATCAAGTTCAGTTTGCAGACTTGTGCTCTTCTCTCAATAAATTCTTTACCCAGACTGGCTTCATCCATTCACAGAGCAATGTGCCATCCCCAGTTTGCCACAGTAACATGCACTCCACAAAGCCCACACAGCACCTCGGAACAGGTAAGTGTGCATTCATACAAAACACTAGAACCATCGGGTGATCCAGAAATCCAATTCAAAAACGGGGCTGTCTGGTTCAAAACTGGACAGGTGACAACCCTAGTGTGTCCCATACCCTGTAGATTAGTGACAGTGAGTACTTTCCTGTACATGGACTGGATTATCCTGTGTGGAACTATTTGCAATTGCTGCCCTCCCATGAGGCTGCCGATGGGCAGTAACCTGCATTCATTATTTTTGACAGTTTAAGAATATTAGGGGGGAACAATCATGAAATGACTAATCACTGAAAGGATTCCTAGCATCACATTAAAATGTTGTACAGGTATGGGATGAACCCATTTTCCAGAAACCTCCAAATTACAGAAAGGCCGTCTCCATTAGACTCCATTTTATCCAAATAATGCAAATTTCTAAAAATTATTTCCTTTTTCTCTTTAATAATAAAACAGTACTTGTACTTGATCCCACCTAACATATAATGAACCCGCCTATTGGGTTTATTTCATGTTTAATGATTTTCTAGTAGACTTAAGGTATGAAGAGCCTCAACTCGCCTCATTGGCGGAGCGCCCCTGGCGGCATATGTTCAAAACCAACACATCCACAACATTTTAGACCACAGCTGTCCTGTATGCAACCCTTGGGTGCTTCCCAGAGACATTGCTGCGATAGTAGAATTGTAGGAAAATTGCTTAGGCATTGAAGAATAACTTATTTTACATTACTAATCTCAATTACTACTCCATTACTACTCAATTACAGGGTGCCCTTCAGGACAAATTTTCAGACAAAAATTCTCGCATTGGAAATTTGGAATGGAAAAAGAAGATTATTAAAGGGAAACTATGATGAGTA
The DNA here is from genome assembly GCA_038501925.1 of Xenopus petersii. Classification (NCBI taxonomy): domain Eukaryota; kingdom Metazoa; phylum Chordata; class Amphibia; order Anura; family Pipidae; genus Xenopus; species Xenopus petersii. The sequence continues at coordinate 85,152,508 of CM076685.1, forward strand.
ATTACTAAAAGGAATCAATACATAAAATTATAAAAGTCTGTGACACATTAAAATATGATACCATCTATAAAAGAGTTGTGTTATTTGATTATTTTTATTATTATTTTAATATATATAATATCCTATAATAACTACTCATCTAGGGTCTGCCCAGTAAGAAAACAGGGTTAGGGGAGGGATCATTTAAAGGAAAAGGAAAGTGTAATTTAAAGGATAAGTAAACCTTTAAAATAAGTTAATGTAAAATTGATGAGGGTGCTATTCTAAGAAATTTACATTCATTATTTATTTTCTTTTAATTCCAAGATATTAAGGGATACATGTGCTGTTAATATGAATGAATTTTGTCACCACCTGCTGGTCATTTTCCCACCAAGTAGTCAAGGAAGTTGTCAGGAGAGAGAAAGAGGCTGCTCTGATGTTCTTCTGCTAAGGAAAGATTTGAGAAAGGTTTCTAATTTTTTTCCTAAGCAGATGCTCCCAGTATAGGGGTGCGCTAAGCATAAGGGGAAGTGAGCGATGGTGTGGACAGTGTTCTCCTTGACATTATCATGCACATAGCGACTTGTTTGCATTTTGGGAAGTGTAATAACGTTGGGGGCACTCTGAATGACCTTCAGGTAGGGCTTCTCGGACTTTCTAGGAAAGCAAATAGTCATTATAATTAAATCTGAAGTATCTTCAGGCCGGGCCCCTTCACCCACCATTCTGTGCTCCCCTGGATGGGTTTGTCCCACGGTTTTGGAACCACTGCCTTAAAGGAGAATTCAACCATTTTCAAAAATAAAAACCCTACCCCCCCCTCCCTCCTCCTTCCCCCAGCCTAGCTGCCCCCCCCCCCGGAGAAATACCCTTAACTTTATACTTACCCCTCTGTGCAGATTCAGGCATTGGAGCTCCACGCAGCCATCTTCCGGATCTTCGGTAAGCTAAGTGGGGGAGTGGCGATGCATTGCATGCGCAGTTAGAGCAATTTGCTGGTTTGCGACAACTGCCCATGCATTAAAATGGACGGAAATTGCCAGAAGAAGACCCGGAAGATGGCTTTGTGGAACTCCGATGCCTGAATCTGCACCGAGGGGTAAGTATGAAGTATGGGGCATTTCCTGGGGGGCAGCTATGCTGGGGGGGGAGGAGGGAGGGGGTCTACGTAGGGTTTTTGTTTTTAAAACGGCTGAATTCTCCTGTAAGTTATTTAAATGAATGTGTGTGCGGCAAGTTCAGTTCCTGTGGCGCTATCATAAGACTTGTCCCTGCCAGTGCATTGTGTTATACTTACCATGTTGCTTGGGCACCCAGGACCCTCCTCATGAGGGATTGTTAATTTTACTTAAAGCTATACAAAGTACTGTAGGCATACTGGGGCTATTGCTAACTCTGGGCAAATCTGCACCATAGCAACCACTGAGATATTGACTGTTTTATTTTTCTTCCTATAGATAATTATAGATAGATAATTGATGATTGCTTTTCAAGTGCATAATCACCAATAAATGAGCCCCTCTGACTATCCCACAGTCCTTATGCTTTAGTTTTTTGTGCCTGACTCTACTCTGTGCTGCAGTGATCGTAGTATATAACCATGATATTTTTCTATTGTTTAGGTAATGTTTATATGGATTCTAGGCAAAATGTTCCTACTTCAATGATGGGACCTCCAAGTTACCCACTTATACCAACGCCAATGAGCACTACAGGGTCACATATGTCAGGTATGTAATGAGAAAAGCCAGTGTTTCTGACTTGCTAAAAATGCAGTGTAAAACCTTTTTAAAACTAAATATTTATATGCCTCATGCTACACACACAGCAATGACTTAAAACCAAGAAGTATCAGGGAGCTGTTATATTGCTACCTACCCATTGTTCTGTTGATAGGCTGCTTGGGGGGGGGGGGTGATATTACTCCAACTTGCAGTAAAGCGTGACTGAAGTTTATGGAGCACAAGTCGCATAACTGTGGGCACCTTGGAAACTAGCAACATGTCTAGCTCCATTTCAGATTTCAAAATTAAATATGAAAAAAGTCTTTTGAAAAACCGATTTGAGCACAGAATTCTGCTGGAGCAGATCTATTAACTGATGTGTTCTGAAAAGAAAAATGTGTTTTCCCATGACAGACTCCCTTTGATGTCCATGTTTTTGATATCCCCTTTGTTTCCTTTTTTATCCCCAGGACACCATGGAGTAATGAACCAGCATATGATGCCATCATCGAACTTCCACATGCGCCGTCCTCTTCCTGCAGATGACATTCAAGATGACTTTGACTGGGACTCTATTGTATAGCACTATTAAACTGGTTTACTGTCTTGTGTCCCTTGCTATTCATATAAGTGGCCATGAATGTGATGACAAAAGGTAGAAATATCCAAATAATGAAAGCTAAACTGCTATCAATGTTCACTTTGATGACAATCAAAACTATACTTTACTTAGCAGGATAAATGAAATGAATGGTTTGAGTTGACCCCGTAAAAGAAAAACAAAAAAAACAAACCCGTTTGTTTCGCTGGTAAGATGCCGTCGCTCATTATCGTTATGTGATTTAGACTGCTTGTTTGGCTTTGTGTTTACTAATGTCAGCCACAAGTGTCATATTGAAATCTGGATCGATTCTCACTCCTTTAGGAATATCAGCATTTCACACCTTTCGTAGTACCAAACCATGGAAACAACTGCTGCACATCAGGCTTTAGAATGGATCTCTTCATTTTATTATTTATATACCCTTCTCTGTTGCTTTTTAGTTGTACATTTGTGAGGGAATCTTTCGTTAAGCTTTCACTGCCATTTTGAAGGACAGCTAGTGAACGAGCTAGGATATGTTGTGCCTTCAGCGGCAACTGTACAATGCAGACTGACGTGTCAAGGTTGCCATTTGCCCCTTTTTATGTACTTGAGACTTTCATTTAAGTGATGGCTTATATATAAGCTCATCAAGCGCTGACTGCTGCTTTCTTGCAGCAAAATATGCTTTTTGTAATATAAAAGGAAAAATATACATATATACATACTCTTTGTATATCCTCCATTAAGGCTCTAAGACTTTGAATCAGACAATGGCATATTAATGGAACTGAACATACTTCGCTGCTTATTTGCTTTCGTGTTGGTACAGCTCAAAATGCACTATATCCTCAAAAGTATCCGGAGCATCTCATTCAAGGAGCAAGGGTAATAATATAGTGTTGGTCTTCCCAACAGCCTGTGCTCTTTTGGAAAGATCTCTTACTAGATGTTGGGGGATTTGCTTCCTTTTGGCCACAGTAGTTTTTAGTGGATTTGCGCACTGATGTTGCTGTCAGGTCTGGCTTACATTCCCTGGACTGATGAATGACGCTCCTGCCTGTATACATAAGGCTGACTAAATTTAGCGGCAAAGGAATTGGAGAACAGTCCTTGTCCATAGACGACCAGTTGGGTTCAACTTATATATTCAAACCAGTTTTGTATGGACTGTGCTATATGCATGGGGGCATATAGGATTGGAAGTTTGTCATGAGTGAAGCCAGAGATTCAGTGGACCATTCTTCCACCAAACCTAGTTGACGTTATGCATTCATCACTTTGGGTAATGCTTTTCCCCTGCCTCAGTGTCAAGTAGTTGCATCCTTTTTACAATGTCTGTTGATGTTAGGCTTGGGTGCATCTGCTTGCTCCTAGGGAAAATCCCATGCTCCTGAAAACTATGTTGTTTCCAAATGGTCCAACCGAGGAAATGCCAGGGGATGTCCAGATGCTTTGAGCTATACAGTGTATTTCTGAGCACTTGCTGGTGTAATTTTGCAGCTAACTATAGACATCTTCCTATACCAACGCACAAGGAATAATTCTAAATATGCAGAAAAGACATATCGGTGCCTTTAATATACCCTACTTCCTTACTGCCTATTTAGGAGCCACTAAATGGAAGATAAATCCCACTAGAGTATGTTTCCTTTAATTTATCCACAACTTTTGTTCAGAAGAACAGTACCAATGCCCTAGTGCTCCAGCTGCATTTTCTCTTCATGTATTTTATTCTTTCTAAGGCATCTCATAGGAAATATGTTGTGTAATGTATTTATTAGACCTATGGTACATGGGCTTTTATTCAGCTGCCAGAGAAGCCACCGAATATGGCTGTGCAACATATTATTTACTTGAATGGAATGTAAGCATCGACAGGTGGCTTATTCACATTTGGGCCCATCACCAATAGGAACAGACCCGTTCCATTCAAGTAAATGACCAGCGGCATAACCTCACTCTTGGCAGAGAATACACCCCTTGCACCATGGGCCTTACAGACAGTCATGTTACCGTACAAAGCTCGACGGTGACTTTCTAAAAATTGATATTTTTTTTTGTTGTTGTTTACAAAAATATATACTTTTGCCCTTAGTACAGATGAATACATTTGTTGCTGAAATTCTTTTTTTTTTTTTATAGAGAATCAATGGCAGTAAATACAGTCTTGATATTTTAAAACATTTTATGATATAAGAATAATGTGTCAGATTTAAATGTAATAGTAAAATTTGTTGTATTCATACTTGTTTATTTTGCCTGGGGAGTAATTTAGCCACACCAACAGGCATTTTAATCTGTCCTTTACCAATGCCATCTTTCCACAACCAATGCTGCCAGCACACCTCCCATATTTTATTACTTGTAGGCTTACATTCCATCCACTGAAACATTGGCCCGTGCACTAAGTGCATTCTTACTGCATGGAACAATGAGCCTCTGGGCACTTTAAGCACATTTGGATGGGGAAAGGGGCACTTTGCACCTTGCTGGTTGTTTTGTATCTAACTCCACTATTTGTAATGGCTTTCAAGCCTACGCGCCACCTAGTTAGCAAGAGGCCCGGAAACAAGGTGCTAACTAAAGCTTTATCTATTTGTTCATTCATTCTTATCAAAATGTTTAGACTGACAAGAAGTGAACAGGAGAAGCTGTGAAAGTTCATGCCCCTTAGTCTCCCATTGGACTCCGTATGCCTCTTTGCATTACATTTTAATATAATGTGGCTCTCAAATATGGTAACCTGGCTAATGAGCACAACACCTAGAAAAAGTTGGTAAGTACTAGCCTTAGATTCCCCCTGAACGCAAACTCCATTTTCTCCCACCATGTAGCCTCTGGGAGTGCATAGAGGATATGAACAAGGGTGTATTTAGGGTTAGTTGACCTTAATCTTCACCATTTATAAACAGTATATAGTAGGGATGCACCAAATCCACTATTTTGGATTCGGCCGAACCCCCGAATCCTTTGCGAAAGATTCAGCCAAATTCGAACCCTATTTTGCATAATGCAAACTCGGATTCGGCTCGGCCGGGCAGAATCCAAATCCTGTTGATAAAGACCGAATCCTGAATTTGGTGCATCCCTAGTATATACAGTAGCTCAATAGTAATGTCAAATTCAGATCAATTTTTATAGCTGGTTTTACTTTCTGCATTGGCCCAGTAAAAGCTTGTCCGGGTTTAGATCTGTATGGTGCTAACCGAATTCTTCTCTCCGCCCTAGATATGGATAGTAGGGCTTCCCAGTTGTGCATCAGTGCAACTTCCCAGTTTTTCCACCTATTAATTTAATTACCAGTACTCCAGTATAATTGTGCCTTGGGCACAAGTTTTATGTGCAAGGGAAGGGGAGGCACACAGGCAGGACATGGATGTGCACTCTTCTTCAGGTGTATCACATCGAGCCTTGTACCTACTGCCTCCTCGAGGGAGCGATTTCTCTAGAATAGATAGGCTCAAGAGTTCTCTGTATGGCCTATAGCACTGCCCTTATTGATCACAAAGGAGCCCTAGTGCCTGGGTGTTCGAGTGCAATATCGTCCCTTTTCAAACTTTTGCAAATGTTTACATTTCTTTCTTGGTCTTTAATGTTTTATCGTCAGTTATTGTATGTTTGAAATTGTTGATTTCTTCTTTATCAAAATATCCTGGTAGAAATAATATAATGTATATACATCAAGATATTCAAATTCAGTATTGTATCCAATGAAATCTACAGGGCAGTGTCAAAATGCAATTGATTTCTGGTACTAAGACTGCACCTAACTAGTAGAATTGATCTTGTATGAGTGGGTTCTAACAGTGGAGCCAATGCATTTAGAGCTACAAGATGCTCAGGGCAGTGCAATACCAGTGAGGACTAAGAGGCACTTTATTGTAATGCTGTTACTTAGCTAGGCAGAACTATGTTTAGAACTCCATGGCCACCTCCATATTGGTTTCCAGTGGACTGGATAATTTCATTTCCATGAGCCCCTGTGCTCCCATAGACTCCAATGTTGCACTCCGTTGCAGGCACTGCACATGAGCAGGTAAAAAGTGTCAGACTTGCTGGTCTGTTTGTACTGCTGCTTTGTTGTGTATTATATACCTGCCACGGTCAATGCACCCCTCTCTACCATTCATTTGAATGGGAAATGTGCTGCCTATAGTTGATGATGATGCTGGTTTTCCCTTTGGGGGCACTATATTAACTTATACACACAGGTGTACAGCAGCCCCGACCCTCCTACCACCTCCCAGACGTTTGCATATCAGAAAAATGATATTGGGATATCTGGGATCTTCTAGTTTAACCCCTTGCCTGCCAGGGCTCTTTTATATTACTCCGCTGCATTGCCAAAAATCAATGCACGAGACAAAGAATAACCCACAATGGGAAATTCTTCAGTCAGGACCATGTTTTTTTAAAATGATTTAGCTTTTTAATCAGCGGCTATCCAATCAGCAGCGACTTGGTCGTAAAGATGACCTTGAAGTTAAACCACCTGCCCTGAAGGCAGTAACGACTAAAATGGTGTTTAACAATAAATCCTGTTATTTAAAATAAATCCTTCTCATCTGCAGCACCAAGTAGTGGGTTGCCAAAACCATTGTCAGCTACGCCATGATCTAAGCAAAGTGTTAAATGGATATAATTTATTCTATATATATATATATATATATCTATATCCTTTTAAAATGCTTCGCTGATTTAATTGAAATCATGTTCAAGTGTAAAAATGATCCTGGGGGATTTTAGTGTGAGCGGCAGTCAATCTATGCTCAATAACTCACATGCGGGCTCTGGCACCTTCACCCCAAACAATGAGGCAGCGCTTACAGTGGACACCTGAAATTCTGGCACTTGGTATGCCAGGCATAGATGAGTGCTGTTGTTCTATAATGACTGATACCTGGCACAGACTTTAAAGGAGAATTCAACCCTAACATTAAAAAAAAACCCAACCCTACATAGACCCCCCTCCCTCCTCCCCCCAGCCTAAGTGTTACACCGGCACAATGCCCCTAACGTTTTACTTACCCCTCAGTGCAGATTCAGGCATCGGAGTTCACGGGCTCCATCTTCTTCTCTTCGGAAATCTTCGGAATGAGACTGACGCATCCGCAGTTGGAGCAATTATTTGCTTCGTGACAACTGTGCATGCGCTGAAAATTGCCGAAATGCTATTCTCATTCCGAAGATTAGCAAAGCGTTTGAAGATGGCGCCGGTGAACTCTGATGCCTGAATCTGCACCGAGGGGTAAGTAAAATGTTGGGGGCATTTGCCCGCGGTAACACTTAGGCAGGAGGGAGGGGGGGTCGATGTAGGGTAGGGGGTTGGGTATTTTAACTTTAGGGTTTAGTTCTCCTTTAAATCTCTGCCAATAAATCCATCAGTAAAAATCCAGTTTATTGGATAACTACAAAATTACTTGGGGTATCAAAAGTTCTATGTGTTCAGCAGATACAAAGCACAACTCAATGGCCGCCTCCACCCCCAATTTACATCCTAACATGAGCATTGTACCGCCGCTCTATAACCTGTTTTCTTGCCTGCCATCTTGAATCCCCTCCGAGGCCCACGCAGATGTGCAAAGAACCCGAGAACTTTCCAGCGTTAACAGTCCCTCTGGCATTTGTGGCAAATAGTGCGTCAGTGCGTTTTATTGTACGTCTTTGTAAATAAAATAAAAAACGTTAAAATTGTCATGTTTTAAGGCGCGAAGCTCTAGGAAGGATCTTTCAATAGGTATAGATTATTTTGATATTGTTCATGAAAAGGATGATGATATATGTGTACATATCTATATTGTATATATGTGATGAACATGGATTTGGCTCTTTTTGTGCAACACTACCTTTTCTCTGTACTGCTGTTCTACAGTCAGTGTTTTAATGTTTATACCTTTTTTTTGTTATTGCACGGTTTATTACATTTGCTGGATAAGATGCGGCGCACACTCCTGTACCATTGCAGTGCTGTGCCGTTATAACAAGTGTCATTAGGATTGTTGCTGACAGACCTGATATGCATGAAGGGCACTTAAAAAAAAAAATAATAAAAAAACAAAAACATGCTAACAGATTTCTTTACATGCTGTGATGTGACCATTTGTTCTGCTGAATCTCCTGTTGACAATTTCTAATATGGAATGTAGACTTAGGGGCACGTTTATCAAGGGCTGAGGTCGGAGATGTAGTAAAGCTGACAGGAGCAAGTCAACCTTCCCCTCCATCTATGTACAATGCGTCTATTACGATCTGGGGGAATTCATTTGAATTGACCAGAAGGTTAATTTCTCCAGCTGAAGTCCAATGGAATTCTTTGTTTCTTAAAAAAAAAAAAAACTTGCCCCTTAAAGGGATTCTGTGATGATTTTTATATAAATTACACTGTGTACAATGCAATTTATTCATTATACAATTTAACATGTTATTCTTTAGCCATTAAATGTGTTTTTTTTTTTTTTTCGTAATTTTGGTGTGTAGGCAGCCATATCTGGTCGTTGTGCCTGATCTTTTACTTTCAAAAAGAGCCAGCACTTCACAATGGAACTGCTTTCAGATAAGCTATTATTTCTGCTTTCAGATAAGCTATTATTTCTGCTTTCAGATAAGCTATTATTTCTCTCACTCAGAAGGAGGTGGTTGGGCTTGGGTGTTTTACTATTGAGTGCTGTTTTCATATTCATCACTAGGTGGGGCATGGGAGCATTTTTAGCAATGCATGTGTCAGGGACCTGTTATCTGGTTACCTGTCCATTGATGGGCTGCTGTTGTGATCTCACTTCAACATGCAGTGAAGAGTGAAGTGTTTATTAGAGAACAAGTCACGCGGCTGAGGGCATCTGTAAACTAAGAACATGTCTAGCCCCATATCAGATTTTAAAATGTAATACAAAATTTTGAAAAATTGATTTAGATGCAGGATTGTGCTGAAGGAGAACTATTAACTAATGTGTTTAGTAATAAAAGATGTTTCACTGTGACAGAATCACTTAACGCTTTGCCTGCCAAGCACATATGGGGTACTTGCTGGCTGGCAAGTGCTCTAAGTGCCAAGAACATATCTAATACGTTCTACCCTTTTAGAGCTAAAACCCCCCTAGGCAATGAGCCAAATTTAGGAAAGGTTTGTGGCTTGGTGCTTTGGAGTAGAAAGACATACATACCCAATTTGGATTCAGGAGACTGTGTACTTTCTGAAAATATATGGTTTTCTGGGGTGAATGTACTTTTTTTTATACATTTGCACCCCACAAAAAGCTGTAAATGTGTTGATTTTGCAGTACCTGAAATGACAGAGCATGATGTAAAAAAGGTTAAAAAAAATGGTGGTTGATCCCAATGTTATTATAGGGAAAAAAGATAAAATACAGGAAGGCTGGTATTTTTTTCCAGAAAAGGTGGCAACCCTAGTCCTCAACCTTTTTCTTTTTTGAGCCACATTTAAATATAAAAAAGAGTTGGGGAGCAACACAACCATAAAAAAAGTTCCTTGGGTGTCAAGTAAATGCCATGATTGGCTATTTGAAGGCCCCTATGTTGACTGGTAGCCTACAGGAGGCTCTGTTTTTTATGCAACCAAAACTTCCTTCCAGGTTAAGTGTGGAATTCAAAAATAAGCACCTGCTTTGAGACCACCAGGAGCAACATCCAATGGATTGGTGATCTCTGATATATATACTGTATATTATTTTTACTTCTTATATTTACAAGCATCTGTTATATTATATAGGCACAAGGGCTAGTATTGTACAACCACCGTTAAACAAGCCTCTACTCTGTCTGAAACATCCCATCAGTCTGCAGGTGACTGGACCTGTGGCAACAGAAGTCATTTCAAGCCATTATCACAGAGGCAAAATGAGAAATTGCCCGATGTACTATTGCCCCTAAGGTATTATGGATATGAACTGGGATCCTTCCAAAGCAGATAAAGATTATGCGATGACTTAGTGATGTCTTAATTACAGGTCCACCTATTTAGGGAACTCCATTTCTTCTTGCTATTTTTATATGCAGGCAGTGTCGGACTCGAACACCAGGAGCCCACCCAAAAACCTTAGACCAGGTGCCTACTCACTCAGCCTCTATTCTCCTAGTTTCTTTTCTTTACATACTATAATATATTATTCCATTTATTTAGCCTCTTTGTTCTAATACAAATAGGGAATGACCATGAAATAGGCCAAATGTTTAGCAGCATGAGGTCCCACTGGAGTTTTCCTGGTATCCCGATGGGCCAGTCCGACACTGTATCCAGGAAATAGATCTCATTGGACAATGAAGAAATCATAAAATCACCTTCTGCTGCACTTCAGCCAATAGCTAATGAACTTCACTGTTTCCACATATTATTTCCTAGTGTTTTGTCTTCCTTTTTCCTAGTCGTCCCCTTTTATTTGCCACCTGATTACTACAAGTGATTTGTGATATTCCTTTGGATCAGCCAGAAGTAGTAGAATAGAAATTGTAGGATTGAACGTCATGAGTTTGGACTTCTCACACAATGGTGTTTAGGTCCCCTAAATAAAGGTAACGCCTCTAACAACTGAGAACACATTCATGTACCCGACTCATTTTTGAGTCCCACCTTCCTGCCCAAAAGAACTGAACTGGGCTCCAGGGGGCCCTACTGTAACGATGGGAAGAAAAACAACGCCACATCAATATCATTGGACAATTTTTATTAATGCTCTTTCATTTACCATCAAGACAACCTGTGGTGATGGGTTCACTTTACATCATGTATATTTATACTTTATGAAGATAAAACACTACAAAATATTCAACAAAATAAGTCACACAATGTGTTTCTCTATATCAGGCGTCTGGATTTCAGCTATCACTTACCCCCGCTGTACAAACTGGGAATTGTATTTCCCAACTGAAGGGCCGTGACACAGAAATACCTGCTTTAGGCTGTTTTTTAGGTACAATTTCTATATAAAGTCCACTTGTTAGAAAGAAGCACTTTCAGTGTTGCCTGGATCCCCTGTTTTTATTTACATGATTGACCATAATAAAATAAAATGCAATAAAATTACATAAAAAAATATTGTGTCTGCAACTGAAAAATAAAAAATGGATTTGCTAATAAAATGGTTCACTTTATTGGTCCGTTCAACCTTGAGTGATAAATTAGAGATCTTTACAATATCTGTATATTTGTTTCTCTGCATGCTATGAAAATATTCCACTCTGCTTTATGGCTTAAAGGCAGATTGCAGTTCTTTAAAGGCGGCTTTCCGTTGTTCTTTCTCTTCTGCTTGTCTCTTCTTTTCCTCTTGTTCTGCTTTGATCTCTTGTTCGAATCGGCTCCCGTGATTGATGGCCTGTACCTGCATCATTGAACAAAAAACAGGATACCGTATATACTCGCGTATAAGCCGAGTTTTTCAGCACCCAAAATGTGCTGAAAAACTCAAACTCGGCTTATACGCGGGTCATACCTCCTTCCGCTACCCACGTGGCGGCCATGGGCGCCGCCATTTTGGGAGCGAACGCCGGCAGGGAAGGACGCGCCGCCCGGAGCTCCTGGACCTGCTCCGGGCGGCGACACAGTCAGTCACAGACAGTCCTGCTGGGGCCGCGGAAGGAGGTATGTGACAGAGGGAAGAGCAGCAGACGTGAGGGCCGGGGTGGGGAGAGCGACAGATGGGGAGGGCAGGGGGGGGAAGTGGCAGAGGGAAGCAAACATGAAATAGGGGTGGCAGAGGGAAGCAAACATGAAATCCGGGCGGCGACACAGTCAGTCACAGACAGTAACAGGTACCTGCCCAGTGTCCCCCAATTGTTGCGGCCGGGTCACATTCACATTTTGAAATCTGACATGGGGCCCCTAGGCTTATACACGAGTCAATACATTTTTCCAGTTTTCTTAGGTAAATTAGGTACCTCGGCTTATACACGGGTCGGCTTATACACGAGTATATACGGTAAATGTTTTTCTGTTATAGGAACGGGGATCTGGCCAGTTTGAGAAGCTAAAGTCCATGCAAACCCTGTGTTCGCTTTCAGTAATAATGTCAAGTGCCCTTCATAACGATAACAATCTCTTTGCCGGTTGCAAAGCTCGGAGCTCGGTTGCAAAGCTTAGGAGAACTAAAACTTAACTAAAGAAGTAGGTAGAAATGTTATACATTATGTTTTGGGCTTCTGTACCAGCCCAAGGCAACCACAGCCCTTTAGCAGTAAAGATCTGTGTCTCCAAAGATGCCCCAGTAGCTCCACATCATCTTTTCTGCTGATTCCCTGCACATGCTCTGTGCTGCTGTCACTTACTGAGCTTAGGGACCCACTCACAATATACAGTACAGAATAGAAATGTCACAATATAAGGCTGATTAGTAATTAATATGGATAATTACTACATGGCAGCACAGAAACCAGTGTAATTAGTATCAGAATTTAATAATCAGCCTTGTAGCATCAGCTTATATTACAGACAAACCCAGGGCCGGATTTGTTCCCCGGCCGCGTGGTCCTAGCGCCCACCTTCCCAGCGCGGCGGCGAAAAAACGCCGGCGCAGCTGGTGTAGTTGAATGGGGACGCGAACGTCCCATAATGCGGCTGGGCGGCATGCCGCCCCTATTTTTTGCCGCCCTAGACCCGGGCCTATGCGGCCTTGCCGCAAATCCGGGCCTGGACAAACCTCATTTTCTGCTTGATAGTAAGCTTAGCTTCTCAACAGCTGCTCAGAGCCCACTGAGCATGTGAGTGTCACAGACACTTTTCAAGATGGTGACCCCCTGTGACAAGTTTGAAGTCCTGGATCATTGCTGCTATTGACAAGCTGACACTTTAAGCTGGTGCAATAAGTTCAGTATATAAAATATGGCATTTTTAGCCAAATTCATTTTTAGCTTTTAGTTCTCCTTTAACACAAATCAAGTGATTTATTAGGAGTTCCATTTGCAGTGCCAGTGGGTCCCAGAGGCGGCTGCTATTAGGGACATTGACGTGTCTCTTGCAGCTGTCAGACTCCTGTGTCCCGAGAGAGAGGACAGGTTGCAAAGCAATAGGGAAACCTTATTTACAGCCACTGTGCTTAATTCATCCACTAAAGAAACATGGTGCATATGATGGCTCCCTTGGCTAACAGAAGAGTGGGTCAGGAGCTGTGTTATTATAGAGCAACCTGCTCATTGCCTCTAATACCTGTGTGGGAGAGTTGGGTTGCTGGCTTCAGTTGTTTCACCAGAACTGCTAAACTAATCATTTCCCCGGCTTCACAATGGAGGAAATTCACTAAAGGGCAAATTTTCGCATGGGAAGGCACCGCCACACTTCACGCCTCTTTCTCAGACGTTTATTCGCAGCACATACGCTAATTCATCAAAATGCAAAACTATGTCTCAGCCAGCAAATATTCACCAGTGTGACAGTCAGGGCCGGAACTAGGGGTAGGCAGAGTAGGCACATGCTTAGGGCTCAAAGGGGGGGGCGCCAGGCAAGTACCATCTCTGTCGCTTACCCCATGTCCGTTCCTGTCTCTCCCCGGCCGCCGGCTACTGTAATTTTAGTGCATAATGCGCTGCTGCACATGTCTGCATGAGCACAGTGTATGTCTCTCCCCGGCCGCTGCTTTAATTCCTGAGAGTAAATGCGCTTCTGCGCATGCGCAAACCAGCGCAGTTTCATGCATGAGTTCAGTTTTGTGCAACGGAACGAGCTGTCAGCCGGCGCCGTGGCAAGCCAGGTTGCTTTCGCTACCGTTCATTTCTGCCGAGCAAACTTCGTTAACACACTTACGCTTAGGTCAATTTGAATAGGGAGGGTACATATAGGTCATATATATATATGTCTTTATGTCTATGTTGGTGAAATTGCTTGAAGTGGCCACTTATTATTAAAACTGTCCAAGGAAGCAAAATAAAGACAAAATAGATCCTCTAATGCCCTAGACATGAGCCCAACCTAAAAAAAATGTGGCATGACCTTCAAATAGTTCGAAAATATATATTTCACCATTACCACTTTAAAAATATGACAAAAACACCAGCATTTAGTCTATTATAACTTTTCAGCATACAGGATATGATGTCACTGACATAAGATTGAGGAGGATGTAACTTCATATTATCAGTTCGGCAGGTAAAACCTGGTGAAGGAAACTCTGGCAAAAGGGTTAATGTAATGGAAAATTCTCGCTTTAGTAAATTTGCGGAGTAGCCTGGTGAAAGGGTGCGAAACTTTGTTAGCGTCGAGCTCTCTCGCTAGTGCATTGTCCTCTATGCCTGTATTTCTGGCTAATTTTTGCTAGTGACGGCGACTTCGCCCTTTAGTAAATTTGCCCCATTGTCAGAGCAGCGATTGTGTCATAATCTGCATTCAGCCACGTACTGTATATTAGGGATGCAACGAATCCACTATTTTGGATTCAGCCGAACCCCTGAATCCTTTGCGAAAGATTTGGCAGAATATCGAACAGATCATAATTAGGGGGGGGAGCGGAAAACATTTTTTAGTTCTTTGTTTTGTGACAAAAAGTCACACGATTTCCCTCCCGGCCCTAATTTGCATATGCAAATTCGGATTTGGTTCGGCCGGGCATTAGGATTCGGCCAAATCCTGCTGAAAAAGGCTCAATCCTGAACCCAATCCTGGATTCGGCGCATTCCCTACTGTATATATCTCAACTTCTAACCACTTCTATCTCAACTTCTATCCGAACCGCAACCCGCATATTTACCCAATTTGATCCACTACCTGACCTGAACCCACAACTGCCTTATCCGCAACCTGACCAGCAAACCGCTGACCACCATCAAACAGGATGTGATGGTGCTGCAAAATGGAAGTGATGCCAAAAGTGGGCGGGGACAGAAACAAGTTTTGTAAAACTTGAAAAGGAGTAAAATATAGACATAATTACATAAGATAAGAAATTTAGATGAGATCCGCAACCCATGACCCGCGGCTATAGAAAATCCTCCAGTTTTTTTTTTTGCGGGTAACCCGCTGGTACCCGGCCCGATGCAGGACTCTACTGCACAAAGCAATGTTGCAGAAATGAGAGAAGCAACACTGGGCAGATGGCCGATATAAAACTGCCATTTATTGCAAAATAAATAAATAAAAGCAATGAATCCTGGAAGCAGCAGGCCAAAAACAAATGATGCATTACACACACTTCTACCATCTGCCTAACATCCACAATAATAAACGAATAAAATGGGGTTTATTCATGGGGATATTCCTACCTTAGCCTCAAAAAAGCTTTTGGCTCCTTTTACACCTTCAATAGAAACGTCAATCTCAGAGAGACGCGCCAGAGCGTGCAGCCCGCTGTCTTCCTCCAACTCCCCGGCAGCCGCCTTGCGGAAGATTAAAAGGAACTTCAAAGGAGAAAGAGAGGAGAGTTTCAGTTGTTTCGGGCAAATGGAAACAAAATGCTTGGAGGCATTGCACTGTATATAATTAGCAGACGCCATGATTAGGGCTTATTGTGCTGCATCTGGAAGACCATTGACTGCATGGAATACATGTTGTGTCCATTCTGTTTGAGCCAAATTCATATTTGTGAGTTTAAACAGAACTTTACATGCTTTAAGACTGGTGAATTTTAAAGGACAATAAAAGTAATATTTACTGTATATTTGCATATTGTCATAAATATCATTGCTTACATCCTACTGAAATTTAAGGTCAACTGCCAGACCAACCAGAATTCTAACCAATTCTGCCAGTACTTAATTAGGGCTCTTACTCATGAGCATTTTTACCTGCGCCTCCCTGCGTTCCGTTTTTCGGCGTTCAGCCGCAGGGGAGAGCAGGAATAGACGCATTTAATTTTTTCAAATGGGGCTGTACTCACACAGGCGAAGTTAGGCGCCGAACGCAGGTTGAGACGCAACATGCTGCATTTTTCCTGCGTTCGGCGCCTACATGCGCCTGTGTGAGTACAGCCCCATTTGAAAAAATGAAATGCGTCTATTCCTGCGCTCCCCTGCGGCTGAACGCCGAAAAACGGAACGCAGGGGAGCGCAGGTAAAAACGCTCATGAGTAAGAGCCCTAAAACCAGCTAATGAGGCTGGATCATCAGATTTTGTGGGTAAAACCAAGTGCTGCTCATTGCAGTCATTAAGATATAGGTTGGCAATGCTCAATGTAGGGGAGAATAACACATCTAACCATCCTCAGTGTTCCAGTTAATAGCACCAATGTATTTCTCTGACACTTTCTCAGTACAAACTGTGCTGACATTTCCAGCAGAAAACAGACTGCAATTATCTTTCATCTCAGGGCAATGCAGAAAACCAATGTCAATTTCCACTGCTTATCACAAAGACGGGCAATGCCAGGCTCTTCAGAAGCTGTTCAGTTTTAGTTCGTTTTTTGTTATTTTTCATGAATGATATAGTTTTGATACTATCATGCCATTGTCTCCTTTGCAACATATTTTCTTCTTCTGCATAACATTTGTTGTCATTTTGATTTCATTTGTTTAATATGAAAATCAAATAAAATATTTTAAACACAGAAGCTGTTCAAGCACAACTCCCAGCACTGCCAATATTCTCTTGTATAAAATGGGCAGATCAGAGGAGATCTTTTCCTGCCCTACAAGGAATCAATGTTCACCAAGTAAATATGTTTGTGCTCCAGAACTTCAGCAAGAGATGTCGAACGAGAATAAACACCATTGCACTTATGTGCCTTATGTGTTACATGCTATAGTATATTTACTCATAGGACAAACATTATAGGCTCTATAGCACAAAGGCAGTGTACCTTCCTAAACTATCATGGCTTGTACTGTGCCATACTCTGCCTGCCCTATGCTCCGCGTATGTGTCATACTCTGCCTGCCTTATGCTCCCTGTGTGTGCCATACTCTGCCTGCCCTAAGCTCCCTGTGTGTGCCATACTCACCTGCCCTATGCTCCCTGTGTGTGCCATACTCTGCCTGCCCTATGCTCCCTCCCTTTTAAATGCTAGGACTGCTCCATAACCATTCTGAGTAGGAGAGGTGGTTATAAAATGACTGCATATTTGTCTTCCTTATGGCAAAATGTTATTTTGTAAGGGTCAGGGAACAGTGTCTCACCTCCCTGAAGCTGAGTTTCCCATCAAAATCTTCATCCACTTCTTTGATCATATCTTTGAGTCCAAGATGTGTCTGCGGAGCTCCCAGCTTCTCCATCATGAGTTTCAACTCCATGAGGTCAATGAAGCCATCATGACCAGCATCAAACCTGTTGCATGAGATGGGGGGGAGGAAATGCACAATTGTACAATCAATGAACACTTTCATTAAAGAGATAAATACACATTCAGTGTGCTAATTGGTGCAAGGCACATACAGTTAGACAGAGTGGGCCCGGTATGATAGATCTGGATTTCTAGCCCAGCACAGTTCAGTGGATCAGAGTGATAGCCTCTGTTTGATGCTAAGCCAGGGACAATTAGCTTGTCAGTAACAGTGACAAGCTCCTATCATTTACAGCAATGTGTCAGTATCACTTTAAGAGCATATGCTGCTATTTTCACTGGGATGTGTATCAACTGATGATACTGCCACAATTTCTTGTCTTTTTTGGCTTGACAATGTAAAGTGTAAATGAGGGGGAAAGAACAATAATGATCCCTCGCTGCAGCGTATTTCCAAGCTATTTTTACCTCCCCCCCCCCATTACAAGCTTTAAAAAACCCTATTGATGTCAGTTGTTTAATGCAGTGGATTTCTTTGGATTTCTGGCAACATTATAACAGTTCATCAATAGCATTTATTTGTAATCAACAAGCACACGCTGTAATTACACCGTCCCTCTATAAGTACCTACACATGTCACAGTATATACCCAGCCGACTGCACTCAACTCAAGGGAGAGCAACACTGAAATAAATCTATAGGAAAATAGAAATTTTCAGGGAACAGGGGCAGGGGGTGCAGGTACAACTCCACGGTGCAGCTCGTGCCGACTTGCGACAAAATGCATGCGACGTATCAGATGTTCTGAAGATACAGGAAGGAGAAATCGCAAGTAAGAACGACATTTATCCGACTGTCGGATGAAAATGAAGAGTGCAGCTTCCTGTATCTACAGAACACCCGACACGTCGCATGCGTTTCGTCGCATGGCAACGTATTGGCTCAAGCTGCACCATGGAATTCTACATTAAAATGGAGTGTCCAGATTTCACAAGAACCAATCAGGAGTGCCCACGAGAGAGATTTTACAAGGAGGGTAAAATATTGCCCATGTGACATCTGACTTTTTTGGAATGTCCCCTCACATCTAGCATTTGATCAGGCCCACACTGTCTAACAGCAAGGTTACAGATATAAACTGTCATATATTTAACCATAGCTAGGCTGAGTGCCCTGTCACTGCCCCAGGTCCCTCTAGAGAAGCCAGTCCCACTATTCTAAAAGAACTGCATTGAAGGAAATGCCACTCACTTCTCGTTTAAAAAAACAGAACAGAAAACAGTCACTGTGATTTCTAGGGAATGGAATGAACCAAATCGACCAAATCCCAGAACTTAGTACATGCTGAGCAAGTGCCGGGCCCTAACAATGTAGGGACAGTTCATCTTTTTATGGGTGTCCGGATCACTGACCCCAGCACACAACACTTGCTATTGCAGGTCAGAAACCATAACTCAAATAATCAACTGCCAAGTTTCCCCCTTTAGACATTGCACTGCAGAAGGGTAATGGCGTCTCTTGGGTATCTGACATTAAAATAAACCTGTTGCTTCACACCCCACAGTTTAGGAGAAGATGTTGAACGGACTCACAGACGGTTGGGGGAATCACTGCTCAGTATGGAATCAGCCCACCTCTACGTTCAAAGGGCGAAACATTGTACAGCCCCACGATTTCTTTCGACTTAGATTTCAGACACAGCCATACTGGCATCATCAGCCTATCTCCTATTTGTATGGTTATACAGGTATGGGATCTGTTATCCGGAATTCCATTATCCAGAAACCTCTGAATTACAGAAAGGCTGTCTCCCATAGACTCCAATATAATTATAATCAAAATAATCAAATCCAAATTTTTAAAAATGATTTCCTTTTTCTCTGTAATAATAAAACAGTACCTTGTACTTGACCCCGTTTATAATATAATTAATCCCTATTGGAAGCAAAACTAGCCTAATGGGTTTATTTAATGTTTAAATTTTTTTTTTAGTAGACTTAAAGAAGAATTCAACCCTTTACCAAATAACCCCTCCCCCCCCCCCACAGGGAAATGCCCCTAACTTTTTACTTTCCCCTCGGTGCAGAGTCAGGCATCGGAGTTCCCCGCAGTCATTTTCCGGGTCTTCGGTAAGTTGAGACAGAGATCAGCGAAGTGGCGAATGCGAAGTTGGAACAATTTACCGATTTGCAACAACTGAGCATGTGTCACAATGGACTGAATTTGCCAATGCGCCGGAAGAAGACACGAAGTCCCGGGAGATGGCTGTGGTGAACTCTGATGCCTGAATCTGCACCGAGGGTTAGTAAATAGTTAGGGGCATTTCCCTTTGGGGGAGGAGGGGTCTACATGGGGTTTTTTGGTAAAGGGTTGCATTCTCCTTCAAGGTATGAAGACCCAAATTACAAAAAGATCCGTGATCCGGAACACCCCAGGTCCCAAGCATTCTGGATAACAGGTCCCGTACCTTTATCAGTTCACTGGATCAGTCGCTATGCAAAACACAACAGACACACAGTGAAAGCATTGTGGATTCCTGGAGAGCAGATCTTTGTAATATCAGTAGTGAGAGTGACTACATGCTCTCCTTGCACACTAGTGAGCTGCACGCTTGTGTCACTTCTGTAGGAGAAATACAAGTGGATGGAATATCTTATTTGAGATGCAGAAAGCAAATGCTGTAGCTATTAAATATCCTCATAATGCTCCGTAGGGCACATCTCATATTCAACACACACACTTACATTGATTGGATACGTGTTGTACAGGTTTCCAACATTTTACATTTCTAGCCTCTAAAATGCTTATCATAAAATAATCTACCTATAATTTTATAAATTTGTAAAAGATTTTTTTTTTTAAAGGACACGTTTTCTAATGGGGTTTCCCCCAGTCTCATGGCCGCTTGGTTATCCACCATAAATCCCCCAGCCCCCACCAGCAAGGATCAGCACACTATGTGGAGTCCCATCTCATCCCTGATTGATATGCTCCTCTCCATAAGGAGTTGTGTTGTGTCCAACGTCACTGTGCTGATCTACTACAATGAATAGGGTCATAGTGTGTCGGTGTGTGGCCATTATGGATTGTATTGACTAATACTTTATATACATCCACCTGTCTTCATATGATGTTTTAAGAATGAACCTGAGATGATGCAGAGCACAATAACAAGAGGGGCTACCTGCCTGCGTCTAGAAGAATCACACCACACTCATTCCTTCCCACTGATGCGCCACCACATGCTCTAGCAAATACGTGGCACTTAGGTGAAAAGATAGATACAGAATCAGCAACAGGTACTGTGCCAGAGAAGACATCGGGCTCTCCTATTGGAAAGGGTCATTAATATGCAGCCAGGGGCAGAGCAGAGTAGTGGTTGTAGGGTACAGCTTGTATTATTATATAGATACTAAGGGTTTAATGGGATTAATATAGGCTAAGGGTGGTACATTGTAGCAGCCCCAGAAGGGTTATTTACTCATCACTGCAATGGATTTTAACATAGGGTCACTGCTGCCTTTTATATGTCACTGCTGCCTTTTTTATACTGCTACACCCCCCTCACCTCTGCCAAATAATAGGGTGAGTTATTAATGCTTCTACTGTCGGCTTGCGGGTCTGAGTGTCTGATAAACATTCAATAATGACTAATTAGGGACACTGTGCTATTGTTTATCTGATAAGGAACAGCAATTCTAATTACACTCACACACTCATATATACTGTACACACACACACACACACATATATATATACACACACACACTCATATATACACACACACATATACACACATATATATATATACACACACACACACACTCATATACACACACACATATATATATATATATATACACACACACACTCATATATACACACACACATATACACATATATATATATATACACACACACACGCTCATATACACACACACATATATATATATATATATACACACACACACTCATATACACACACACACACACATATACACACATATATTTATATATTTATACACACACACACATATATATATACACACACACACACACACACTCATATACACACACACATATATATATATATATATACACACACACACTCATATATACACACACACACACATATACACACATATATTTATACACACACACACATATATATATATACACACACACACACACACACTCATATACACACACACATATACACATATATATATACACACACACACTCATATATATACACACACACACACATTCACACACACTCATATACACACACACACACACATATACACACATATATTTATATATTTATACACACACACACATATATATATATACACACACACACACACATACTCATATATATACACATATTTATATATACACACTCATAAATAAATATATAACACACACACATAGAAACACACACAAACATATATACACACACACACACACATATATATATATATACACACACACACATAGATACATAAAGACACACACACGTTCATACAACGAGGCAGTTTCCAGCAATAATGTAGGTCCAGACTAAGGTTGAGGTGGTATAAAGGTGCCACAGCCTCTCTATCAGTCTGAGCCAGTGACCGCAGCTGCTGCATTACCGCTTTGAAAGCACCGGAGGCAGATCAGGGTTTAGGTTTGCCCCACAAGAGGTTCTGCAGCAGCGGAGGGCTGGATTCCTGTTTTGCGCCCCAGCAGCCCCTTCACTCACTGTCTGAACATCTTCTCCATGTCCTTGATCTGCTTCCTACTGAACTCCTTGAACTCGGTGTAAGGGTTAAACACCCTCATGCAGGGGGACTGCTCCCGCCTCCGGGGCTGCTCGGGCACCGCGTCCCCTCCGTTATCCTCCATCCTCAGTCGCCTGTTCAGCCGGGAGGCGAGCTCGTCGTCTGTAGCCATAGGGGTGTGCGCCTCGTGTTCTGGCAAGTCCGCTATAGTCACAGCCAGTTATCTGCCCCCTGCCTGAGAAATGGCGCATTCCTCGGTTACATGAGCCGCACACTGGCCGGGACCCGGCTCCCCTTTACTACACACACAGCGGGAGCCGCTTCTTCATGTGACTGATGCGCCGGGTACCACTGCCATGTAAGGCGTGCGCTGATTGGCTGCTGACAGACGGCTTGAGCTGCTCCTTGGGATGGGGGTGATACTGATACTCTGCATGCGCCTCACATCGCTTAACTCTCCGGCACGACTACAACTCACAGATTCCTGTCACTACTGCATTCTGCCCTCCAGGGAATTATAGTTCTGTTGGGGCAGCTCACCATTTACCACCAATGTATTAAGGGTTGTTCACGTTTAAATTGCTTTTTAGAATGATGTAGAGACGGATATTCTGAGTTAATGTGGAGTTGGTTTTCATTATTTATTATTTGTAGTTTTTGTGTTATTTAGCTTTTTATTCAGCAGCTCTCCAGTTTGCAGTTTTAGTAGTGTGGTTGCTAGGGTTCAAATTCCCCTAGCAACCATGCGCTGATTTGAACAAGAGACTGTAATATGAATAGGAGAGGCCTGAATAGAAAGAGGAGTAATAAAAAGTAGTAATAACAAAAAATGAGTAGCCTTAAGCTGGCCATAGACGCAAAGATCTGATCGTACGAATCCAGGATTCGTACGATATTCAGACCGTGTGTGGAGAGTCCCAACATTTTTCGTCCGGCGGAGATCGGTCGTTTGGTCGATTGGACAGGTTAGACAATTTCTGTCGGCTGCCGATAATATCTCTGCGTGTATTGCCGATCGTAGGATTTTCAGTGGGAGACTGTCACTAGCTTTGGTTGGACATAGATATCGTACGATTGCTGTCAGGGGCAGAACATTGCTGATCTGTTCTTTAACTAATCTGACTGGTAAGATTTTGATCTGAATGGTTAGTGGCGGGTCGGGAGATGGGAAAGTCCGATCGTGCGATGATTCGTACGATCGGATCTTTGCATCTATGGCCAGCTTAACAGAGCATTTGTTATCTACATGGGGTCAGGGACACCCCATTTAAAACCTGAAAAGAGTCTGAAATAAAAGGTAAAATCATTTAAAAACTATAAATAATGAAGACCAACTAAAAAGTTGCTTACAATTGGCCATACTCTAACATACTAAAAGTTACTTTAAATGTGAACCACCCCTTTAACTTTTTAAAAACACGTTTTATGGATTTTGTAAATATTCTAGTGTGGCTTATGGAGTACCTGAGTGATGCTTCTGCCTGGCCAGACATCCATAATAGGTACCTGGAGGCCCATTTATCAACATATTTTGTGGTTTTGTTGGTTCAGGGACGGACTGGGGAGCCCAGGGCCCACCGGGACTAATTTCCAGGGCCCCCTCTGACCCCCCCGCCCCCCTATGACGCGCCGAGTGCACATGGATGAAGGCTCTGCACCACTCCTAAATCAACAGGTGCTGCGCTATGCACAGATGGCGCCGCACGGCACCTGAAAAAACGTTTTTCCCCCCGAATCTGATTGGGAGAGGGGACTGGCCCGACACTGTGTTGGTTTTAAAAACCACAAATGTCATGAAAGTTATTTAAAGATTCAAATCTAAAAAGTACAAATGAAAAACAGAGATTTGCAAAAAAAAAAAAATATATGAAAACCTCTCAAAATTTGCGGTTTTTGGACAATTACTAGCAAAATATTATTATTAAAATATTATTTTTTAAAGGGGTGGTTCACCTTTAAGGTAACTTTTATGATGTTATAGAACGGCTGCATCTAAGCAACTTTTCAATTGGTTTCATTATTTATTTTTTATAGTTATAGCTGACTCTTTGCAGCTTTCAAATGGGCGTCGCTGACTCCTTTCCAAAATACAAATGCTCTGTAAGGCTACAAATGTATTGTTACTTTTTATTACTGATCCTTCTATTCAGCCCCTCTCCTATTCATATTCCAGTTTCTTATTCAAATCAATGCATGGTTGCTAGGGTAATTTGGACCCTAGTTACCAGATGGGTTAAGATGCAAATTGAATCGCTGCTGAATAAAAAGTTAAATAACTCAAAAACCTTCAATAAAAAAATATGAAAACAAAATGCAAATTGTCTCAGAATATCTCTCTAAATCATACTAAAAGTTATCTCAAAGGTGAACAACTCCTTTAAATGAAAAAAAGTCCAATAGAATCAGCACAGCTCCCACTGACTTCTATGGGGCCTCGGCAGCTTTTACTTGTTACATTTTTGTATTCGAGTTTTTTGTGTTTTTTTGCACTTAATAAATCTCAAAATACAAATTTGTAGAGAAAAAAATACAATTTGTGAAAAAATAGAACATTTAATTTGGCTGGACATGATCCTGCCCAGTGTAATAATTGAATAATTGGAAAAATTATACATTTTGTTTGTCTAATTTCGTTTAAGTCCATCACTATCATGTGGTTATTCTGTAGTAATAATAAGAGCAGTATGTCAGGGTCTCACCACATCTTGTCCTGTATATACTGTTTATCTAGACAGGACCACCATCAGAAATCGCAGGGCCCCATACGACAACATTTCCTGGGCCCCCTGGGCTACGCCCCTTGCAAGCCCCACCTACAGGTCCGCCCTCCCCACCACACAGTAAAAAAACAAAAAAATATTGGTGGCTAGGGTTCCCACATGTTAATAAAAAATAAAAAGATATTGGTGGTCAGGTCCCCCCATAAAAAATATTTGTGGCCAGGTCCCCCCAATTAAAAATATATTGGTATAGGACCCCACATGAGAAAAAAATTGGTGGCCAGGCCCCTCCCCCCACATTATAAGAAAATTGGTGGCCAGGGCCCCTTAAACGTCCATGCCTTCCCAAAGTCAGCAGCTCTCAGAAAGATGGGGGGCCCGGCTAATCAAGTAAGTGTGGTGTGGCCGGGCCCCCCTTACCCTCGGGCCCCCTACAACTCTCCCCCCTGATGGCTGCCCTGTATCTAGAGGGAAATCAGCCCCAGGGAAATAATTTGCTTTAGTGCTTGAAAGGCAAAGAGAGCCAGACTCATTTGAGGCATCTTGCAAGTGTTGAACCTGTCCCAGCACCCCTTAGTTCTGCCTCCTGCACCCACTTTTTTTCCTCAGAAAATCTTTTTCCTCCCTGTGTCCCACTATCCCCCAGTCAAATGAAATGGATCTTTATTCAGAACATGTTAGAATGAGCTTATAGTAAAATGAGTGGCACTGTTGCTGCAACTTATAGCTTTACCCCAATATGTGCCCTGGATGAGACCTTGCTACAGTGTGGAGGCAGGGTGTAGTATAACTGTAACAGTTGATACATGGGCGCCAGTGGTTCTTGAACACTTAACCATAGAAGAACAAGGTAATTCACATAGGAGTTCAAACACAGATAAACAGGAACATAGCACAGCAGTGGATAGGCATATACTCACAAGAACCATTGGTCAGTATAAGTTCCCGCATAAACTGCGTCTACCAAAGTGCACCCAGCGTTCAGCCTTTTCCCTAAACGAAGGGAAATCTAATGCTTAGTCCCTACTCTGGGCAATTGGTACCTGGGATCCCACTCACACTCCTCGGGGCATTCTCAGCTGCTCGGCGATCTATCATTCCCTGACCAAGGAAAGTGAGCTAGACTATCCTTACTAGATCTGAACTGTTCCACCTCACCCTCCCTGCCTGCTCAGGTAAGGGGATTAACAAAATGGACCCTGAGCACATTGGTGCACAGCTTTTTATATTATAACACAGCACAACCTAGTGGCTAAACCTGGGCATACATTGACCCAGGGAATGGAGTCTAGCTCCTGTATAACTAAGGGGCCCTTAAAAGAACAGTTCAGCGTAAAAATAAAAACTGGGAAAATAGATAGGCTGTGCAAAATAAATATGTTTCTAATATAGTTACCCAAAAATGTAATCTATAAAGGCTGGAGTAACTGGATGTCTAAAAGAACAGAATAGAAAACTGTTCCTGCTTTGTAGCTCTCTTATTTCCACTGATTGGTTACCAGGCAGTTGCCAATCAGTGACTTGAAAGAAGGTAAATTTTATTTGGTTAAAATGTTTATTTAACCTATATTATCTACCTCTAGAAATACTTTGCTTTTTCTCTTTTTCTGAAGCCTGACAACATCCTGCTGGACCTGGAGTGTCATGTGACAACATCTGACTTCGGCCTGGCAGTGTCGAACATGCTCCAGCAACAGGACCAGGGCTGTCATCAAGGGGACATAGGGGTGACTGATGTCCCAGGCCCCGGCAATTTCTGGTTCTCATGGTGGCCTGGGCATGCTGCAGAAAAGCTGCTCCAGAGTAGAACAAAGAAGCCCCCATGCAAAAGAACAAAGAAGCTGTCGACATAGAAGAAAAAAGGAGGAACTTTTAAAGGAGAATTCAACCTGTGGGGAAAAAACCTATATCCCCCACCACAGGGTAGACCCCCTCCCCCCAGGCTAACTATCCCCCCGGGAAATGCCCCATACTCCATACTTACCCCTCGGCGCAGATTCTTCCAGCGGAGTTCCACGCATCCATCTTCCGCATCCTCTGTAAGCTGACTGAGAGATCGATATTTCTGCGCAGTTGGAGCAGTTTGCCGGTTTGCAATAACTGCGCGAAACTACATGGAAATTGCTGATCTCACAGTCAGCTTACCATGGACCCAGAAGATGGATGCGTGGAACTCCGCTGGAAGAGTCTGCGACGAGGGGTAAGTATGGAGTATGGGGCATTTCCCCGGGGGAGGGGTAGTTAGCCTGGGGGGAGGTCTACCTGGGGTGAGGGTTACAGGTTTTTTTCCCCCAAGTTGAATTCTCCTTTAAGGGTAAGTCTCACTGAACACCAATGTATTTTTTTAACTTGTAGGGGGCACTAGCACCAAAGTTTTTTTCTAACTGTAAGGGGGGAGCCTAGAAATGTTTTTCCTATGGGGGCCCTGCAATTTCTAATGTCATCCCTTGACCTTCACCAGCCTTCACCAGCCGGGCAGGGACACTGGGATACATGGCACCAGAGATGAGTCATAGCCAGAACTGTAGTACTAACATTAAAATTGACTCCCCCTTCAATTAGTTTTGCTTTTTCTCAACTCTGCATGCAAATTGTGCCTGTTAATGAATCTCACAGATAAAATCATGTTCCTTTAATGTTGTTGGAAGGACAAAATGTCCTAGAGTGCAGTCAGAGCCTTTTGGAGTCTAGTCTTCTCTTAGTTTTCAAGATCTTTAAAAAAGAAATACAATGCTGCTGCAGTCGATTGGTGGGCACTTGGAATTATCATCTGTCAAATCGCTTCTGGTGTCTCCCCATTTTATAAAGGCAACAACAGGGAGAAGAACATCAGCTCTACTATCAGTTTCCCAAGACACCCTTCATTTATACCATCCCACAAAACTATTACAAAACCACCAGCCCATTATATCTGCTATGGATTCCCTGTTTCAGCCGCTTGCTGCAACTCAATAGTCACTCCGATCAGGTTCTCTATGGAGCAAAGCTCATCCAATGTACATTTTCTAGACCTTCACGAAACCACTTAGGACCTCTTCAACTCACCACCACTTAGCTGCTCCCCTGTAGTGCCGGGTGCTCAGTCCGCAGCGTCCCCACTGCCAACAGTAAATGCACAAACAGAAGGACGGCACTCCGGTAAAGAACAGGATTTTATTTGCTGGGTACTGTATACAGGCCTATGTTTTTCTACAGTACCCAGCAATGAAATCCTGTTCTTTACCGGAGTGCCGTCCTTCTGTTCGTGCATTTTCTAGACCTTAGCATTTGCCAGAGGGGTAAAAGTGGCCACACACTTTACAATAAAGATCTTTCCTGCGACTATAGGTTTCAGGAAAGATAATTGTTTTCTCTACTGACATTAAGAGCTAAAATGTCAGATATACATGCAGAAACAAAAGAATTCTACTTGTATCTGACAATTCAGCATTAACGTTTGGCTGATGTTCGGGCACCTTTAAAAATTTCATTGAAGCGACCGACATCCAAGTATTTTAATTATACTGGTTTTCTTGTCTCCTACCATTCACACACTAAAGTTGTGTATGATAATATCTGTGCGTGTATGGCCACCTACATTCTGCCCACTGTCTTGTTCCTGGATATGGCATGCAGCATCTTGGGAAGAAGGTATAGCGAGTCTGACATTTATCATCAGCTCAACAGGCACAGGAGGTTCACCCAACAGGATCACATAGGATCTAATACAGACATTTTGGTTAGAACCTATTCTACTGAGAGTGATGTGGTCAGCAGCGTAATTTTAGAACATTGAGTAGTGGATATTTTTCTTATTCTGCACAAATAGTCTGTTTCTGGTTAATTGGTCTGGTGCACCTACTGTGGGCTTGCTATGGTCATACTGTGGGCTTACTATGGCCATACGGTGGGCTTGCTATGGTCATACTGTGGGCTTACTATGGCCATACTGTGGGCTTGCTATGGTCATACTGTGGGCTTGCTATGGCCATACTGTGGGCTTGCTATGGTCATACTGTGGGCTTACTATGGCCATACTGTGGGCTTGCTATGGTCATACTGTGGGCTTACTATGGCCATACTGTGGACTTGCTATGGCCATACTGTGGACTTGCTATGGCCATACTGTGGGCTTACTATGGCCATACTGTGGGCTTGTTATGGTTATACTGTGGGCTTGCTATGGTCATACTGTGGGCTTGCTATGTCCATACTGTGGGCTTGCTATGCCCATACTGTATTGGTATTTACCCATTCTTCTCTTCTATCGACTGTGTGGAGCTGGACTGGAATTCACCAGTTAAACAGGCATTTCATGATCTGTAAGTAAACAATGGAATCGATGAATAGTAAAAGTGTAATAATAATCAGCAGTACATAATATATTGTGCACTTTGGGCTGAGGTTTGTACAGCCTTAGGCCCCTTAACCTCTACCCCTTAGACAGGATGATAGTATTTCAACATTTCAGAAAAAATGATTTCATAAAAAACAAAAAAATTAAGACTAATTCCCAGTTGTGATAGTAAATGGCAACTTCATGGTAAGCTACCCCTTTAACCCCTTATAGCGAGACTTGAAGTTACCTGTGCCTGTGGTGTTGTATCTAAGTGGCTTTACAAGAATGCGGATGGGGGTAGGGCAGAGCCGGACTGGGAGTAAAAAGCAGACCAGGCAAAAAAAGCGAGAGCTGCCCACACACAGACACCCACATACAGACAGATACACACACACTCCCCTCCTTATAACTGAACTTTGTGTTTCACAGAAACAGGACTGGAACTCTCTGATGCCTCCCAAACCATATGCCGGCCATTGAAAGGGACGTTGCCTTTCCCTGACTGGATCACAGGAGGAGGGGAGAAGATAAGGCAGCCCGGTGTGTGTGAAGGGAGAAGCAAAGCCTGTGTGCTGTACTCTCTATCCCTGCCCAGACGCCACAAAACAGAAGCGGCCCATTTCACCACTAAATGGAGCGGCACTTCGGGCATTTTCCCAACCGGACAGATTGCCAGTCCGGGCCTGAAGTAGGGTGAATTTCTGCAGGCCTGGACTGGCAATCTGTGGGTTCTGGCAAATGCCAGAGGGGCTGCTATAAGGTGCCATAGAAAGTCAGTATTTAGTGGGCTGGTGGGGGTTGTTTGGGTCTCTATGTGGGCTGAGTGGGCCTCTGTGTACCTGAAATGCCAAGGCCTAATTTAATTCTCAGTCCGGACCTGAATTGCTGGCATGCCCAGCCTGGTGTAGCCAGTGGCGTAACTAAATATAAATGGGCCCCACAGCAAATTATTTTTTGGGCCCCAAAAATGTCTAGAGGTTTACCAATATTTATTTAATTTCTATATGAATTAGGGCCTTTATGGGGCCCCTATAATACCTCCTGCCCCCGTGTAGCTGTGTTTTTCTAGAGATATGTTACCCATTTACTTCGTAAAACTACGAACACCCCTTCTTTTTCCCCTGCCACTGCAGATTTACACCCCAGAACTGTTGTGCATTCCACAGCATGAACAGATTCAGTCTACACAAGCACAAAAGCACATATGGAGAGAACCGCTGGAGCTGACTGTGGTATTAGCAGCATCCATGATGTGTTTTCGCAGCCGAGTGACGCCAGATTAAAGTGTCTTCCTGCTATTGAAACAACCAATCACGCTAGGGCTAGTGAACTGAAGGGGGAGTATACAGGCTAAGGGGAGGGGCATATTCAGCACAAATACGCACAGTATTGGTTCATTATTTGAGCCAATAGCATGAGCAAATGAGGTGACCAATCAAACGCTTCATAACACAATCACATGAGGTGTGACGGTTCAACTACTGCTTTCATTCGTAAAGCAGTCCATTCATCCCAAGCCATGGCTTCGACTTGTGGCGCTGCCTATTTTAAGCGGACGAGCCTATTCTGGATGGCTGTCATTGGTCTGTCCATGGGATTCTTTGCAGTAAGACGAGAACAATTTAATATTGGTGACACTTTACTAAAGGGGCATCTGCTGGTGGCTTGGGCCGTGCCATGATTTTAGCTGTACTGAGTGCAGGCAGCCGCTTTCATCTGCAGAAAGATTTCCTATCTCCTCATGATATTCCTGCTGCTGCTGCTGAAACAATCTGTGCTCCCTATAGTTAAAAGGCATTTCATACCAGCAGCAGTGTGGATACAGGTTTCACCCACAGCTTTTATGGAGCCCTGCAGTGGTCGCTGGGTGAGGGGACCAAGCACAAAAACTAGAAACGCTCTTCTGCTTTCTGTGTGAAAATATATATATATATATACAGGTATGGGACCTGTTATCCAGAATGCTTGGGACCTGGGGTTTTCCAGATAACGGATCTTTCAGTAATTTGGGTCTCCATGCCTTAAGTCTACTAGCAAATCATGTAAACATTAAATAAACCCAATAGTCTGGTTTTGCTTCCAATAAGGATTAATTGTATCTTAGTTGGGATCAAGGACAAGCTACGGTTTTATTATTACAGAAAAAACAGAAATCATTTTTAAAAATGTGGATTATTTGGATAAAATGGGAGTTTTCTAGATATCGGGTTTCCGGATAAGGGATCCTATACCTGTATATACATACATACACCATAAACACAGTGGCAGCTTTTTAAATGATCAGGAGCAAATGGGGAGACATAACAGAAATGTAGGAATGGCAGTTATTTTGGGTCTGTTTTGAATCACCCTCTCATCACTGAGCTGTTAGAAAACACTGTGCCTGTTAATTAAATGCTCTTAGGGCCACAATATGCCTGTTGTTAAATGCTTAGGGCCACACGGTGCCTGTGTTTAAATGCTTAGGGCATTGAGGGTTGGGGAGAGCAATGAAGGTGGACGACACATTTTTGACGAAACATGTAGCGCTGAGAATAAGACACAGAAGTTTGAGCAGTTAAAACTGCAGTTTCGCCTGTTCTTGTTCAACTACAACTCCCTATGTGGGTCCCGGGATGGAGATCTCTGAACTGTCAAGCTCAGCTGTTTTTATTCACAGCGGTCAGGTGGTCTAATTTTGAAGTGCAACAGGCACAAGGTGTTGATATTCAAATGCATCTAGGGACACCCTGACGCCATGCTTTCTGTGCTCTTTATTTCAGTGGACAGTTTTCTGGCCTACAACCGTCCCTTATAAGTTCCTGGGACCATTAGGATCCTTTGCTGAGTACACCGTGAAAAATCACCCCACACTCATGTATTATGGGTAAGTTGAAGGAAGCCCTGTACATATATGTGTAGCAATTGTAACCCTTTAA
Organism: Xenopus petersii; assembly: GCA_038501925.1. Classification (NCBI taxonomy): domain Eukaryota; kingdom Metazoa; phylum Chordata; class Amphibia; order Anura; family Pipidae; genus Xenopus; species Xenopus petersii. The sequence continues at coordinate 85,184,672 of CM076685.1, forward strand.
ATGCCGGCAGAATTTCGCATTTCAGTTGCACGAAATGCCAGACGTTTTTGAAACATTTTGTGCTCTCTCACTTTAGAGGCATTTTCTGCGGGGAAACCTTTAGTTTACCTAGAAAAACGATACATTGGTTTCTAAATTTTCATGTATTTCCACCTCTGCAAAAAGATGTGTAGCACTAAATACCAAAATAAAATGAAAAATTCCTATTTTTCATAATATATGAATTTATACCAAAAACATATTTCATTTTACGCATGAAAATCCAATTGATTTGGAAATCCTCATGTCTCTTGAACGTGCCAATACCAGATATGTATAGTTTTAGGGAGACTTAGGACTTCTGTACAGCAAAAACTCCCGGCAGTATATTACCGAATTTTGAAACACGAAGGCTGAAAACGGCATGCTTTAGATTCCAAGGTCAAAAAATCCTGAAACAGTAGGTTTACCCCAGAAAACCATATATTTTTAAAAAGTACACATTCTGCTGATTAGGGATGGGCAAATTTGACCCGTTTTGACAAAAATTTGCCGCCGGCGAAATGTCGCAGGCGCCCATTAAAGTCTACGGGCGTCAAAAAAATTTTGTCGCGCAATGAAATTGTTTTGACACGCGTCTTTTTTTTTTTTTTTGACGCACGCCGCCATACAAGTCTATGGGCGTCATTTTTTCTGCAAAACGAGGTGAAAAAATTCGCCCATCCCTACTGCTGATTCCAAAATGGGTAACTGTGTCTTTCTACTCCTAAATACTAAACGTCAAAGCTTGTCTGAACCTAACGTTTTTTATAAATATTTATCAAAATTCTGAAAAATCACTTAAAAGGTTTTATTTTGCTGCTCAGCATTTCGCACATTGTATTAGGTACCACAGAACACATTCTACCGAATCTAAAATGGGTACCCATGCCTTTCTGCTCCAAACTACTGAGTCGCAAGGCTTTCCCAAAATTGCCGGTTGTGGTGAAATATCTGGAAATTGCCTCCAAGCTTCAACTTTCCAGCATCATATCACCCATGTATCATTATGTACCAAGAAAAAGGAGCCTGAATATATGATTGCCAGGGGTCCACTGAACAGTTTGGTGCCCATTGTGCATAGGTTTACCAAAGTATCTGGCATTTAGAGACACCAATATGAAGTTAGTGTATCGAAATTGTCCAGGACTTTACTTCAGCTAATGAAAAATCAACACATTGACTGCATTTTTTGTGGGGTAAAAACACAGAAATATATGTTTACCCCCCAAAACCATATCTTTGTGGAAAGTACACTACCGAATCTAAAATGGGTACCCATGCCTTTCTGCTCCAACTACTGAGTCCCAAAATTGGCGGTTTTGGTAAAATATCTGCAAATTGCCTCAAAGCTTTCACTTTCCAGCACCATATAGCAAGTGTGCTTATATAATGTAACATTATATTTAATAATATGAGTGAGAGCGGTCATATTTCTTTATCTGCCGCTATGAAATGGATCCTGTTTTTCTCTTCCCTGAAATAACACATTTTTATTTATTCGAACAGGTTTTGGGGGGCGTGGATAGTGCACTTTCTGGAGGCTGTATACAGTGCCTGGCTTTGCAGGTTAGTATATCTCCATTTTCCTTGTAAGGCTGCAAAATATTCTAGGCAACTTGTGTTTTAAAATGGCAAACTAACCTTTACATATATAAGTCACTTAGAGGCAGAATCATTTTTCACATTCCTGCATAGAGTGTTTTGTTCCTTTTTTGTTCCTTTATAGGAAGAGCTAGAAGACTAATATTAATACTGATCATGTTGCGGTTGCAACACACCTAGAGGCCTATTTATGATGCTAGAGCTGATCATATCGATAATATCAAGGAATGAAATGCTGGTGGGGAAGATTGTTTTGTGCTCCTGCTTGTCACATTACAGCCAAACCACCTCAAATGCCAATGACATATGAAAGAAACCCTCAAATACAATTTTACAGTACATTTTAATCAACATTTTTGATGTATGAAAAGTTTGGCTAGTGGCTAGTGCATTGCACTTCCGAGCGCAGGCTACAATCTGCCTTTGTATTTAATAGACATCTGCTTTAATTGAGTTAGTCATTGCTATAGAGCTAAGGATATATTTTCACTATAGAAAAAAGGATGGAAAAATAAAACTTTAATTTTTATAGGATAAATCAACCATCAAATTGGAATACTTCGAATATCGAAGTCGAAGTTTTTTTTACCGAATTTGACCACCTTGCGGTCGAAGTAAAATCGTTCGATCGAACTATTAAATCATTTGATTTCAGCGACCGATTTTTCTTCGACTTCAAAAAAACTCTAGAAGGTCCCCATAGGGTAACATAGCACTTCGGCAGGCTTAATTTGGCGAAGTATTGCAGTCAAAGTTTTTTTTAAAGAGACAGTACTTTGATTATCGAATGGTCGAATATTCTAACTATTTTACTTTGAATTGGATTTTTTGAATTTTATTTACTTTGAAAATTCCCTTGAATTTACTTTCGACCCTTAATAAATCTGCCCTTAACTGTAACAGGAAGAAGTGTGAAAGCAAAAGACACAACTCTGTCTGTTAATTGGCTCATGTGACCTAACATATATGTTTTTTTGTGTGCACAGTGAATCCTACGATCCCAGGGAGTGGCCCTTATTTTTTAAAATGGCAGTTTTCTATTTATGATTACCCAATGGCACATACTGCTAAAAAAGTTTATTATTCTGAAAATGATTTATTTACATGAAGCAGGGTCAGTTATATATTTCAAACCACGTTGTCAGGCAAGTCTTTTAATGTTTACATCAATATACTTTTGCTAACACATAATATTTGCTTTTAATATTCTTTGTGAACCAATTGCAGTATGTTCTTATCACTTCCCATGTAAATACATTTAACTTCACTTATTCTCTTGAAAACTCACTTAGCCCTATGTAACAACTAACCTTATTTTTAACAACTCTTTTTTTCTTTTCCCTCTTCTTTTCTAGATGTAAAGGAATTACAGACACCAAGGTGCAAATCCTTTGGGTCCTACAGACTTTTCTCTTTGGAATAGCATCTCTCTCGCTGATTCTTGCATACAACCCTGCTTCAAAGAAAACGAGATAGAAATCTGAAGAGAGAACCTGTGCATAATCCAAACTTCTTATCACATTAGGCTGCAAACTTCCACCAAACTGAATACTATGGTTAACAACTGACTAAGTGTTATTATGTGCCTTTCACTCAGCACTGTCCCCTAATTACAATACTGAAATAAAGCAAGAGATGAGCACATTGACTGAGATAAGTTTATTTTATTGTATGTGGTTTATGTGATAAAAACAGTCGTGTTATAAGCTTTGAAATATCCTGTTACTAAAAATCTCCCTTTGCCTAGAAGATGTATAAGAGCGTACTCTTTCAAAATAACCTACAGCAACACAAATTCTGCCACTCTTACTTAAAGGATTTGTGCTAGAGTCAGTGAAAGTTTGTTATCTCTAATCGAAATATGCTTTAAGGTGGCCATACACGGAGAGATCCGCTTGTTTGGCGATATCGCCGACTTTCGGCCAGATCTTGATCGGGGAAGCCCGTCGGGGGGCCCCATACACGGGCCAATAAGTTGCCGACTTGGTCTGTCGGCAGCTTTTATCGGCCCGTGTATAGCCACCTTTATACAGTTTTTCAGATATCTGCAGATCCGCCATTTCATCTCCCAGACATTTGTACAAAGTGATACTCCCACACCAGCCCCTAAATATTTTGAGCTTTTACGTAACTCTTCAGATCAGAATACCCACAGGGGCGTAACTATAGAGGAAGCAGACCCTGCGACTGCAGGGGGGCCCAGGAGGTATAGGGGCCTCATGAGGCCCTAATTCATATACAATTTCAATAAATATTGGAGAAACAAGTCAACCTCTAAACATTTTGGGGGCATGAAAAATAATTTGCTGTGGGGCCCAGTAATATCTAGTTACGCCACTGAATACCCACTTGATATCATCATTGTATAACAGTCTGGCGCTGGATAATACCGCTTTAAAGCAAACCTATATGATAAAAACGGGAGGAAGATAGGTTTGCTTTAAAGCGGTATTATCCAGCGCCAGACTGTTACATAGTTAACTATGTAACTATGTAACAGTCTGGCGCTGGATAATACCGCTTTAAAGCAAACCTATATGATAAAAACGGGAGGAAGATCTGCAAGAGGTGAGCACACCAGCACAATGGCAGATTATGTGGGATAAGGCTAGCGAGACATCGATATGTGCAACAATAATGGAAAAGGCAATTGATATTTAGGAGGTATTACACCCCATGAGGCTAGCCCATATCTCGTACAATAGCCTATCTCTACAGTGCTTCGGGGGATGTGGAGAGGCACATTTTACCACATGTAGTGGACCTGCACACTAGTTAAAGAATACTGGGACGTGGTAGCTCACACTTCGTCGGCTGTATTCAAACACAATATCCAACCAGACCCATTATAATTTCTTTTGGGGCTACCTATTAAAACACAGTTTGTGAGTATTCGGGCCCCTCTGGACAAGAGTCTTGACAAAGGGTCCAGAGGGGCCTGAAACGTTGCCTCCCCCCCTCTCTTTTTTTTTGCAGATAAACATGGGCTAAATAAAGCACCTACATCATTGAGCAATATACCGGTGTGCTTCTGTATTATTTTCTACATGTAAGGGAAGGGTCTTCTGGTTGAGCACCCAGCACTTTGAACTGGATTTTGAACGGATAGAGCACTCCACGATCGTGCAGGGTTAGTTAAGGGTGTGAAGGGTCTGTTTGCACAAATGTGTAATGTTAGCAAAAGACTGAAGGGCAGATTCCCTAAAGGGCAAAGTGACTAACGCTGGCATTGCTTTGCAAATTTTCTCTGTGGCGAATGGAGGTAACTTCGCAAATTCAGTAAGATGTGGATTTTATTGAACATTACCTCATTTGCCAGAAGTGCAATGGAGTGCATAGGAATTCCTCAATTTTTAGTGCAAAAGTCCCAAAAAACGCTGGCGTCTTTTCCTTTTTTCAGAGTGATAGTCTGCAAAAGTCCGTAAATTTTTTTTTGGGTAACCGGGTTCCCCCCTTCATCTTCTAACATATGGCACGTAAAATATACAGTGGGCTCATGTGTAGGGCATTATAACAACTATATTTTATTTATGAAGCTTCCCTGGACTTGTGTAGTGTAATGTAGTTGCTGTAACATATACGTCCATGTAACTTTATTATTTCCCGCCGTATGCAAATTAGGCAACTCAAGCGCATCATCGCTTTGATTGCCGAAGTAACGCTAGAGAAAATTCGCCAGCGTTTGGTGCCCCGGACTCAACTTCACACTTTAGTGCATTAGCGTTGTCCTGTAAAATTTACGCCTGGTGAAGTGTTGCGATGGCTGCGTAGACGTCGCTGGCAAATTTTTGCCAGTTGGGGAATTTGCCCCTGAGTGCTAGAGAGTTTAAATAAGAATTAAATGCACCAGTCCAGCCATACCCTTATTTGGTATATTTGAATAACTGAAATTGCAGCATGGATTACTGATATAACCCATGGTTTATGCAGTTTGCTTCTTTACAACTTATTTTAAAATCTCGTCACAGAGCTGACACTTGTCATGCAGTGTGTGCTTTCTGCTCTGTAGTGTGCTGGCAGGGTGGGACTCTGTTGAACAGACTTGAGTTTAAAAACCTGAGGGCTAATTGTACGTCAGGTATCCAATGCTGCTATTAGTTTAGAAGGGTAGGTATCACTTTAAAATAGAGGGAGCACAGCCTTATCACTTGAGCACAATTACTAGGTGTATGGAAAGCACTGACTCTAATGCCCAGATGTCTCTCTTCAATGACTGGATTTAAAATAGAAACAATCAATTATATTGCCGCTACCCAAGATTTGCATCAGCAAAAGAGCAGCAAGTCTCCTTTTGTTCTGGAAAGGGAAGAGCCATCTCTGGACTTTCTCAAGGTTATGGGAGCAACTCTGTGCTAATGAGTCTGCCTCTCCCCAAACATCCCTGACAGCTCTCCCACTGTCCTGCACAACTGCTCCACGGATTATAATGTACATAATCTAGTAGCCTATTAGCAGAACAATGGGAAGGTAACTAGATAACAGCTCCCCGACACTTGCATTGCTAAAAATGCTCCTATGCCCTACCTAGTGGTAGATATGCCAACAGCACTCAACAGTAAAAATCCAAGCCATGACTCCTTCAGTTATATTGAGTAGAAGAAAATAGTTTATCTGAAAGCAGTTCCACTGTGAAGTGCTGGCTCTTTCTGAAAGCACATGACCAGGCAAAATGACCTGTGATGGCTGCCTACACACCAATATGACAACTAAAAAAAAAAAACATTAGTTCAAGAAAAAAAAATGTAAATAGTAGAATGAATTACTTGCAATGTACAAAATGTAATTTAGTAATAAAAACTATACCATAAAAAGCATTACAGAATCCCTTTAATGATGGGAATATTCTCAGCATATAAAATGTATGAACTAATGTAGCACAACAGGTTACAGAGTCGGTGTCATTTTATATGAACTATTAGAAAGTAATAGTGTTTAGAAGGTGAGCAATCCCTTTAAGTGTCAGACCCAGAGAAAAGCAATGAATTAACAGACGCTGCTTCCCACTGCCCAATTATTGGGGTGGAGGACGGCTCAAAGCTTTTGCTGTTTTGCTCAGACAGATCAGTCAGGGTGCTCTGGTTACACATTTGTGATATCAGCAGTGCAAAAACTGCCAATATCATGAAATCTAAAAAAAAAATTTAAAAAAATCTATTCTATCATTTTTTTGGGTAAGGTAGTATTTGGAGACTCATACACACACCCTTTGTCGCTTGTCCTCCTGTGGCTCCGCTACATAGATGACATCTTTTTGTGGCGGGACCCCAGGGAGGCATGCAGGGATTTCACCGACTTTCTGAATTGCAGTAAGTACAATCTCCATCTCACTTCGGAAATCTCATGTTTTACCGTCTCTTTACTGCACATTGTAATCAGAGTTAAGGAATCTCGTTAATTCGAACACATTGTTTAACACAAATAAAACGGTTTATTTTGATGATAGTGTCCAATTAATATGACAAATGTCTGTTTACAAAGTATTAAAACAAACAAAATATTTCTGTTTCAAAGACAGATTTCCATTTATATACAAACACTAGACAGACCGAATAACCATGTATCAAAAATAGATATTTGTAGTGTTACCCAACTTTCCCCCCTTCCTTTTGTATTATTTTAATCATACGGGTAGATAAAAGTCAGCAGCACCCTTTAGTGGAGAACTGAATACATTTTTCTTGTAACCACTACTATTAAAAGTTAAAGCTGGCAACATCTAGATAGATTTATTTATCATTGTTTTGGAGCAGTGTGCATAGTGCTGAGAAAGAAGGACTTTTAGAGAAAATACTCTATTGAAAAAAAATTTGCAATTTCCAAACGTGGGGAAATAAATTGCAAAAATAGAAGGGAAATAAACTATAAATTATTGTTAAATTCATAAAGTCCTAATCCTTTGCTCCCAGGGAAGAGATATTAGGGTGTTGGGACTTTTGTTATGGACCCAGTTAGCTCTACGCTGTGCTCCACAGCTTTAGTGAGACTGATCCCACATGCAGCGCAATGCAAAACACAGAGTAAAAACATGGTGGAGGAAGGCGGAAACTGGGTGCTGCCCTGGGGCCCACAGAGCAAAAACCTTATTAAGGGGAAGACTATTCGATTGCACAGGCAGCAGTGATATAAATATTTACCAGAGCTGCAAAAAAAGGACATTGATCCAGGTCTAACCTGTGGTCTCAAAATTAAGCTAAACAATCCCTTGATTCAACCTACAACCCAAGCCATTGTAGATGCCGGCAGCTGTAGTTTAGTAACGGCTGTAGAGGGCTCCACTGCCTTATACACCTCACTGTGTACCACTAACATCCCACTGTTTTTAAGTCTCACAAACAACGGGCAGCCCTAGGTCTATGCCACATTGTGTTAATAATCTTGGGAAACCTTGGCTGCACCCAAGCTGTTCTGATTTGACAGCGTATTTACATATTTCGTAGAAATGAGTAAACGGTCCAGATATCATATCATTGAGTCCAATAGAGTCAGAGACAGGAATAGATATTCCCTCTCTATACAGGCTTGGTTAGATCTATAGGCTTCTCCTCATATTGGGGTGGTGGAGTCAAAGGTTCAATTGTGGTGGTGGTGGTCTGGCTCGTCTGGCCTGACAGGTTTAATCTGAATTCTTTAAGGTGCAGCTTGTCCGATTTAATTCTCCTGACATTCAAAGGTTTCTTTTCTTTCCCTGAACGGGAATTTGTCCTTTGCGGTGGCTCAGCTATCGGCCTGGTTGGTGCGGATTCATCAAGTTCTGTTAAAGACTCGTAAGAAGGAAGAGACATGGGGATTCCGTCATGATCTTCTGGTGCCCTTGTGTTTGACGTTTCATATCCAATCCTCATCACTTCATCATAGCTGGGTGCAGAATACCTGGCAATGTCCAGTTCTGAACTAAAAGAACAAACAGAAGAGAATCAGCACAGAGTTCCCAAACCGGCCCATGCCATGAAAACTGCTTGCATTGATACCACATGCACTTCCAATATGCTTATAGGGAAATCATTTTAGGACATCATCAGGAGAACACACACTGCTGCATGAGCTTTCCTAAAGAAGAAGTATGCAGACTCGCCTCTTATTCTGCTCAGACCTCCGTGCTCAGACCTCCATTCGTAAGCCAGGAGCTGAGGAGGGTGGGCTGACAGCTGAGGAGAGAGGGCTGAGGAATGAGCCACGAGGGGGGGAGATTGCAACAGCAAATGTGGGCAGCATGGAGGTGTGACTGCAGTCTCCTCGGATATAATAAGAGGCGAGTCTGCATACTTCATCTTTAGGAAAGCTCCTGCAGGATCATGTGTTCTCCTGATGATGTCCTAAAAAGCTTTGCGTATGCTTATACCTACTGTATAGATATGTAGCAGCTGTTGCAGAATGGCACATGCTGGGATGTTTGAAATATATTTACACGCACAATCTGTAGGCCCACTCTCTATCATGACTATATGTGGCTGGACATATTGATATAAATAATAGAAATTCATGTAACTAATCAGATTTTTTTCAATCAACTTTGTTACACATACTACACTTTGAATGCCCAAATCACGTTGTAGGTGGCACATGAGAAGAGCAAACTAAAACGTACTGTGTGTGATTGGCCTAAAAATACACAAAACATTTTCATAAGTCAAAATGATAGAATGAAGGACTACCACTCCATTTTTGATAACCATTCACCTACCCACAGTCAAGAGTCACAATCAACATAGTTGGAAGTTTTAGCACCAGAGCTTAAAAGATATGGCAAATTATTTAGCAATAATCCTGTCTCAGCACTAGTTAAAAGACTCTGACCAAGAAGAAGCAGGCACTCTTGGACTGATAATCCTCAGGATCCCCAACCTTTTTTATGGATGAGTCACATTCACATGTAAACCGAGTTAATGAGCAACACAAGCTTGACAATAATCGTTTTTTAGATATACCTATACTAGATAAGCTTGAAAATAGTTCCAGGATGCCAAATAAGGGCTGTGATTGGCTATTTGATAGCTCGTGTGGAATGGTGAGTGCACCTAGTTTTTATACAACCAAAACTTTCCTCCAAGGCCAGAATTAACAAATAAGCACCTGGGAGCAACAGGTTGAGGAAATGTTACTTATGAGCCACTGGTTGAGGATCACTGGCTTAGTAAAGTCAGACTTACAGACTGTTCCAATTTAGCAATCACCTTTAACAGGCTTAATTGGAACTCACAACAATGCAAAAGATTACATTTCATTTATACTGTAGTAACAAGTCAGTGTGACTTATGAGCATGAGAAGTGAGTAGAAGGTGCAAGGAATGTTTTGCCACATGTTGGCTAGAAATTCCGCCTTTTCAAGATATAATGACAGTGTTTAAGGATGATCTCCTGAGCAAAGTAACCAAGTCCAACTGTCATTTTTTTTTTTTTATATAAAATACACATCAATAAGTTACTCAGAAAAAATTTTGCTGCTGGACATTTTATAAGCCACATAAAACAAAGATATAGTGGCAGCCTGGCTAGAGAAGATTTCACATCAGAGCCTGCCATCAGTACTATGTAAGGCAAATCATGTATGCAGAGCAGAATCAGACAGTACACACATTTTCTTAAGTCTGTCAATTTTTGTAGGCTGTTAAAGGATAACTATACCCTCAAAATGAACACTTAAGCAACAGATAGTTTATATCATATTAAGTGGCATATTACCAAACTGGAATATATATTTAAGTAAATATTGCCCTTTTACATCTCTTGCCTTGAACCCTCATTTCATGATGGTCTGTGTGCTGCCTCAGAGATCACCTGACCAGAAATACTGCAGCTCTAACTGTAACAGGAAGAAGTGTTGAAGCAAAAGACACAACTCTGTCTGTTAATTGGCTCATGTGACCTAACATGTATGGTTTGTTGGTGTGCACAGTGAATCCTAGGATCCCAGGGGACGGCCCGTATTTTTTAAAAATGGCAATTTTCTATTTGTGATTACCCAATGGCACATACTTCTAGAAAATTATATTGTTGTGAAAATGGTTTATTTACATGACGCAGGGTTTTACATATGAGCTGTTTTATGCAATATCTTTTAATAGAAACCTACATTGTTTGAGGGGTATAGTTTTCCTTTAAATCAAGAGGAGCTGAAGGGAAAATATGTGATGCCAGTCTTAAATTTCCCAGAGATTTACCGGTTCAAAATGAATTGAGATTTGGAGTTCTGTAGCTCAGTGCTTTAGCGCTTTATGTCCAAGAGATATACTGGCCAAAAATCCTATTAAAAACCATATAAACAGTATCGGACTGGGGGGCCCAGGTCCCACTGGGCCTGCAGCCTCAGGGCCTCCGCACCATCCCCCAGGCCCCTCAGCCGCAAAGTCTTCTTTCCCTTAGCCCCTCCCCCATGTCACGTTAGGGACGCGACAGGTTTCAGGGAGGGAGGTGAGGAGAAGGAGTGCTGAGAGGGGTTCTGGGTCAGCAGGGCCCAAAAGAGCAGGGACCCACTCCAAAAGAACAGGGGCCCACAGGGCCGGCCCAGTCTGATCCTGCATATAAAGTGCTCTGAAATATGTTTCTCTTTCATCCAGGTCCTGGTATGTCTGTAGAAATAGGTCAATTCAACTGGACTTGTGTTTTTCAATTCTAAATTGAGAAAGCCAGTTGGATGATGGGTGAAATGTCTTCGATGAAAAACACGAAAGAAAGTCCAGTTGTTCTCTGAAAGACAGTGTTTTACTATTCATCACATAACATTGCTCTGCTTGGGCGTGTATTTCTGGGCCGCCCCTGGGAATCACAAATTGCAATAGTTTATCACTGTAACTCAAACGAGCAGATCCCCCATATTGTGACACTGCAGGAAATGTGCTCTATAGATTCCTTGTTGATACAATGTTGTGTGTCGCACCCCTGTATTGTGACATTGGGAGGCGTGCCTTTGCTCCTTTGCTTATATCACTTGCCTGGCACGTGAATTCTAATTTTTATTTTCCTCATTCACATTCCAGAAGCTGAAGCTTCACATTAGAAAAACCAGAATAAACCTGCTTGAGACCCCCATATGTGTAAAAAGGGGTCACCTTCCACCCTGTGAGGAAGCAATAACATGCCTTTCAATTGTCCAGTTTTTAGAGGGACAGTCCCTCTTTTGACAGCTCAACCCGCAGTCCCTCATTTGTACTGGAAAGTCCCATTTTTCTATGCACTGAACACCCAGAAAAAGAAAATGTTTCTAACTTAATTGGCTTTTTGGCAGAGAGCCCAGAACAGCCACAGCAGAAGATAAGATACTTTTGTTACAATATCAAAGTTAGCAAATGAGTAACTGTAACAATATAAGATAACAGGTCCCTTGGGAAAAGTTAGACTCATAGCCGACAGAACTCAAAAACCTAAAGAAAGTCAAACGACTTTAAAGGAATACTGTCATGGAAAAACACGTTTTTTCCAAAGCGCATCAGTTAATAGTGCTGCTCCAGAAGAATTCTGCACTGAAATCCATTTCTCAAAAGAGCAAACAGATTTTTTTGTATTCAATTTTGAAATCTGACATGTGGCTAGACATTTTCCCAGCTGCCCCAAGTCATGTGACTTGTGCCTGCACTTTAGGAGAGAAATGCTTTCTGGCAGGATGCTGTTTTTCCTTCTCAATGTAACTGAATGTGTCTAAGTGAAAAATGGTTTTTACTATTGAGTGTTGTTCTTAGATCTACCAGACAGCTGTTATCTTGTGTTAGGGAGCTGCTATCTGGCTACCTTCCCATTGTTCTTTTGTTTGGCTGCTGGGGGGAAAGGGAGGGGGGTAATATCACTCCAACTTGCAGTACAGCAGTAAAGAGTGATTGAAGTTTATTAGAGCACAAGTCACATGACTGGGGGCAGCGGGGAAATTGACAATATGTCTAGCCCCATGTCAGATTTCAAAATTGAATATAAAAAAAACTGTTTGCTCTTTTGAGAAATGGATTTCAGTGCAGAATTCTGCTGGAGCAGCACTATTAACTGATTCATTTTGAATGATGAATTTTTTTTCCCATGACAGTATCCCTTTAAAGCACTGCCCAACTAAAAACAAATATTTTCCTAAAGTGAATTATATTTTTTTATTTTGCATAAATCTGAATATGCCAATTACTGTTAAATCTAAAGTACTAAATCTTTCATAGAGAGTTCTGTATTTCTCTGAATCCAAAAATGATGGATCTGGCAAATAATACTAAAACTAGGTGCAACTAACCTTGGGGAGCAGGGGCTGGGACCAACCTGAAGGAAAATTAGGATGAGAAGCTTCTGATGAAGTGGCGGGAAGCCATGAAATGTGTAGAGCAGGCAGCCATAAATATGTCTGTGCATGCTGTCTTTGGATTTTAATCATGATCAATACATTTCTACTTTTATAAAGAATGGACGATGGCTTCTTTCCAAGATTCCTTATCTGCATATGCTCAAGTTATGCTCATGGCGAATACAAAGCATGATGGAGGTGACCCCACTTTATACTATATAATTAATAGACATACAGGGGAATGTAATAAAAGTCGCAAAGAGCAAAACAATTCGCACCAATAAAAATAAAATTCCACATCTCGCAATTGCGAGATTTTGCAAATTTTAATTGCACATTGCGAATTTTCATTGCGCGTTGCGAATTTTAATTGCGCACTCATAAGAAGTGCTTGAAGGTGTCATAATCTTTTGGAGCAAACAACGACTTTTTCAGTTAGAAGTTTTATTACATTGACTGCGCATTGGCGCAAACTATAAAATTCGCAAACGGTCTTTCACTGTCGGAAGTGGTCGCTAAACAGTTTCCGGGCTCGCAAAAGCTAGATTAAATCCGCACAAAGCAAAATTTGTTCGCGCAAAGGCATAACTTTTTGCATTGCGAATAGTTTTTCCGTTAGCGATTTTTATTACATTCCCCCGATGGGCTTTAATAACGCACATTTCTGTCTCAAATAAAAAACCTTTTCCATATTTAGAACTATAATATAGCTGCCATGATGCACAACAGGGCACACATATAGCTTTCTCTTCAAGCACAAGATAAATAATGTTGCTGCGCGGGCCGCATAAATTTCTCTTATCACAAGACTGTTAAATCATAACAATCCCAGAGGTAATATCAAGCTTATTTACATACATTCTATTAATACAGAGCAGCAGGGAAACGGAGAGTTCCAAGGTGTCTGCTAGCGGCAGTCTAACTATCCCTTCTAAATTGCTGGATTCAGTGTTCTGGCTGTTCTCAAGCGGCTGAAGAACTATTGCAAATAATCTTTTTCTGCTATGATTTAATTACTATACAATTAAAATGAACAACTGGTCTTAAATACGAGATTTTATGAAGAGCGTAAGTGAAGTGTATGTGACATGATGGTTTGACTTGAGATTATGCTGGTGGGTGCTGACATTAATTAATTAGAAAACGAAAAAGCTAAATGAATGTGATCAATGGAGGATAAATCTAATAAGTGTCTGAAAAACACAAATTGAAATCGGACAAGTTCGTCATAATCATATGCTCATCCTCAGGGTTTGGGTAGGAATATTTTTGGGTCCTTATTTTATAGAATGCTGGATAAGCAATTCATGATTTCTACATTTACATTAAAGGGGTTGCTTACCTTTGAGTTAACTTTTTGCATGTTATAGAACTTTTCAATTGATCATCATTTCTTTTAGTTTTTTTATGTGCCTTTCTTCATCTATTTCCAGTTTCCAAATGAAGGGTCGCTGACCCCAGCAGGCAAGAAACTATCACTCTGTAAGGCTACAATTTTATAGCTATTGTTACTTTTTATTACTTGTCTTTCTATCGATATTCAAGTCTCTCATTCAAATCACTGTCCAGTTGCTAGGGTCATTTGGATTCTAGCAACCAGACAGATGCTGAAATTCCAAACTAGACAGCTGCTGAACAAAAAGCTAAGTAATTCAATAGAATAATTCACTAGAATAATTCAACAGAATAGAGAATAAAAAGTAAGACCAATTGCAAATCGTCTCAGAATATCAACCTCTACATCATACCAAAAGTTAATTTGAAGGTAACAACCCCGTTAAGAGACAGAATGAAAAAACAAGTATGGCCCTTATGTGTGATTCACATATAAACCTAACCATCAAAACACACTGAACAGTAATCTTTAACCTGGAGTTAAAACAAAGTAAAAGGCAAAGTCTTGGGAGGAAGATTGTCGTGGAATATAAATCAGAAGCAGGTATAATGCTACATCACCTAGAAAAGATAATAAGCATGTCATCAAAATGCACAATATAACGGAAGCATATTTCATGCTGATGTTCCCCCTGATCTTTATAATCAATCTTTTTAATAGCAAAACGCGGCAACTAAGGAGAGAAAATATTATTTTTTTGGCTAATTAGTTGTTTACAAAAATCCTACAGCCAAGATGCTCAGTAATCAAAAGGCAGATTCCTGCTGCCATCTTTTCTGAGAAAGTTAAGAAACCCTGAATTGCCTACAAAAGGTTATATAACCAGCCATGCAAGAATAACTGCAATGCAGACAGAGCATAATTACATATCAGGAAGATTTTAAGAGCTTCAGATGTAAGACTGTAAAATACGAATATAGCGATTATTGGGTATGTTTGTTGCCCAAGTCCTACGGGTCAATGCCATGCAGAGAAAGGAAGACTTTTGCAGGAATAGGGATAATTTAGTATCTGAGAGACTGGTATATGAATAGGAGAGGAGCTAAATAGAAAAGTATGTAATAAAAATTAGTTGTAGACTCTCCATTGTGTTGGTCTGGGTGCAAGCACACAAGGCGGATTCCAAACTCTTGTATTTCTTTGTTAAAATCCACTGCATGTGCCTGTATCTGAGCTGACACAACAGTTCTGGGTGAAGGTAGGACAGGAGGCTAATGTCCGTGTAGGGGTGGATTCTCGGTCTGCTTTATTTCAGAAGAACAATTTTGGCTGCATTAGCCTCATACTCACAGGTAGGAGCAGGGGCGCTCCACCAATGAGGCGAGTTGAGGCACTCACCTCAGGCGGCAGCGCCCCCCTGGTTGTCAGGGGCGGCAAAAATAATGCTCCTGGTAACTAAGAGCCGAATTTCCACCCGGAAATTCGGCTCTTCTAGTGCAAAGAGCGCAATTGCACTCTGCACTAGTGGTGGACCACCCCGACTCCTCCAGCGCGATGTGGACCGCCCCTGACCCCTTCCGGCACTGAAGAGGTGAGTGCCACGGGGCCAGCAAAAGGAAGGCAAAATGACCAGGATCACCCCTGGGTAGGAGGAAGAAACAAATAAGGTCTCTCTGGGAAAGAGCAAAGCAGAACATTTAAAGATGTAGAAAGTGGCCAGTTATCAATTTTTACCAGTTTTCTGTAGTTTTCATGAACCAAAAATGGAAAAAATTGCAATGATGTGAGCACCAAAAAAAAAACCAAAACAAAATTCTGTTGGCCACTGTTTCTAGCAAAGCAATGTCATTTGTCTTTGGCTCTTGACCGTTCTCTTGCCAAACAATATTCTTGGTGAAATAGGGTTTAAATCTGGGATATTCATTCTGTATATTCTTCAATTAACCCTTTAAGTGCCACAGAACGTAGAATCTACGTTCTGTGGAAAAGTATCTTGAAATGCCACAGAACGTAGATTCTACGTTCTGCAGCATAAGCGTGCGGGGAGCTCAGGAGCGGCTTTAAATGCTGCTCGCTCCTTCCCCGCTCGCTCACAACCCCCTAGGCAACGAGCGGAGCGGGTGGGAAAGGGGCTCCTGAGGCGCGATCGTCCAGGGGCCCCACAAACGCAACAGACGCACGTGGCTGCGCGCTGCTGCTGCTGCCTGCACTTCCGGGTCCCTCCAGCGACGCCCACGCATCGGATCAACGGATCTGGCGACTCCCTCCTGCTTCTCCACTCCTCCTGCCATCATGGACACAGATCTGCAGCTACACACCCCAGGTTAGTGTAACACACACACAAAATACACTTACACACACTTTATACACTAATACATGCTTAGATTTACACTTACACACACTCACATACATTTTTTGGGGGATCAGGGGGGTCACACACACTTGGGGGGGTACATACACTTGCACACACAAACACATGCACATAACATGCAATTTACCAATTGTACACATGCGCACACACATACACTGTTGTGTAGCTTTTTTTTTTTTTTTTTCCATATTGCATTGTTGTGTTTTTGGCTCAAAAAAATGTTTTATTGCCTTTGCGAATAGCGTATTCGCTAACCGTACTGTGCAATACCTTTTGTATGTTATTTCGGTGATTATTTGGAAATTTTAGGGATTTTGGTGCATTGTTAGCCATTTTATTGCATTTTCAGCGCTGCATAACTGTTGCTTGCTTTATTCTGTCCGTAAAACCTATTTTGCCAAGCTATAATATTCAAACTGTAATTCTGATGTCTGATTACACTAGTCTGAAAAAAAAAAGCATAGATTTTTGTGGTTTTATTGGATTTTAGTAATTTTATTTGAATTTCACACTTTCTGTATTATTTTGTTATGTCTTGTAAATTTTATCTACTATATATCCAATTGGGCGTCTCTGTGCGCCACATAGTTTGGTATATCTATGCATATTGGGCATCAAAGTGTTCAGTAGACCCCTGGCGTTCATATTTAGAATGTTTTATGCTGATACGTTACGAAATGTGGGGCATATAATGGGGTAAAATTCAAGCTTTGTGACGATTTTCAGAAATTTGATAAAAACCATTATGTTCAGCATTGCTTTGCAGTTTGCAGTAGAAACATTTATTTGCCCATATTGGATTCGTCAGAATGTGTACTTTCTAAAAATATATGGTTTTCTGGGGTCTCTGTACTGTTAGGGGGGTCTAATGTCGCATAATACACACACCAGGTGCTCATATTGCAGCAGCCAGCGCGTCAGCCGTGAAAATGTATATACACTATTGTCATTTGGGGGTCTCTGTGCGCCACATAGTTTGGTATATCTATGCATATTGGGCATCAAAGTGTTCAGTAGACCCCTGGCGTTCATATTTAGAATGTTTTATGCTGATACGTTACAAAATGTGGGGCATATAATGGGGTAAAATTCAAGCTTTGTGACGATTTTCAGAAATTTGATAAAAACCGTTATGTTCAGCATTGCTTTGCAGTTTGGCAGTTTGCAGTAGAAACATTTATTTACCCATATTGGATTCGTCAGAATGTGTACTTTCTAAAAATATATGGTTTTCTGGGGTCTCTGTACTGTTAGGTGGGTCTAATGTCGCATAATACACACACCAGGTGCTCATATTGCAGCAGCCAGCGCGTCAGCCGTGAAAATGTATATACACTATTGTCATTTGGGGGTCTCTGTGCGCCACATAGTTTGGTATATCTATGCATATTGGGCATCAAAGTGTTCAGTAGACCCCTGGCGTTCATATTTAGGATGTTTTATGCTGATACGTTACGAAATGTGGGGCATATAATGGGGTAAAATTCAAGCTTTGTGACGATTTTCAGAAATTTGATAAAAACTGTTATGTTCAGCATTGCTTTGCAGTTTGGCAGTTTGCAGTAGAAACATTTATTTACCGATATTGGATTCGTCAGAATTTGTACTTTCTAAAAATATATGGTTTTCTGGGGTCTCTGTACTGTTAGGGGGGTCTAATGTCGCATAATACACACACCAGGTGCTCATATTGCAGCAGCCAGCGCGTCAGCCGTGAAAATGTATATACACTATTGTCATTTGGGGGTCTCTGTGCGCCACATAGTTTGGTATATCTATGCATATTGGGCATCAAAGTGTTCAGTAGACCCCTGGCGTTCATATTTAGGATGTTTTATGCTGATACGTTACGAAATGTGGGGCATATAATGGGGTAAAATTCAAGCTTTGTGACGATTTTCAGAAATTTGATAAAAACCGTTACTTTCAGCATTGCTTTGCAGTTTGGCAGTTTGCAGTAGGAACACATATTTACCCATATTGGATTCGTCAGAATGTGTACTTTCTGAAAATATATGGTTTTCTGGGGTCTCTGTACTGTTAGGGGGGTCTAATGTCGCATAATACACACACCAGGTGCTCATATTGCAGCAGCCAGCGCGTCAGCCGTGAAAATGTATATACACTATTGTCATTTGGGGGTCTCTGTGCGCCACATAGTTTGGTATATCTATGCATATTGGGCATCAAAGTGTTCAGTAGACCCCTGGCGTTCATATTTAGGATGTTTTATGCTGATACGTTACGAAATGTGGGGCATATAATGGGGTAAAATTCAAGCTTTGTGACGATTTTCAGAAATTTGATAAAAACCGCTACTTTCAGCATTGCTTTGCAGTTTGGCAGTTTGCAGTAGGAACACATATTTACCCATATTGGATTCGTCAGAATGTGTACTTTCTGAAAATATATGGTTTTCTGGGGTCTCTGTACTGTTAGGGGGGTCTAATGTCGCATAATACACACACCAGGTGCGCATATTGCAGCAGCCAGCGCGTCAGCCGTGAAAATGTATATACACTATTGTCATTTGGGGGTCTCTGTGCGCCACATAGTTTGGTATATCTATGCATATTGGGCATCAAAGTGTTCAGTAGACCCCTGGCGTTCATATTCAGGATGTTTTATGCTGATACGTTACGAAATGTGGGGCATATAATGGGGTAAAATTCAAGCTTTGTGACGATTTTCAGAAATTTGATAAAAACCGCTACTTTCAGCATTGCTTTGCAGTTTGGCAGTTTGCAGTAGGAACACATATTTACCCATATTGGATTCGTCAGAATGTGTACTTTCTGAAAATATATGGTTTTCTGGGGTCTCTGTACTGTTAGGGGGGTCTAATGTCGCATAATACACACACCAGGTGCTCATATTGCAGCAGCCAGCGCGTCAGCCGTGAAAATGTATATACACTATTGTCATTTGGGGGTCTCTGTGCGCCACATAGTTTAGTATATCTATGCATATTGGGCATCAAAGTGTTCAGTAGACCCCTGGCGTTCATATTTAGGATGTTTTATGCTGATACGTTACGAAATGTGGGGCATATAATGGGGTAAAATTCAAGCTTTGTGACGATTTTCAGAAATTTGATAAAAACCATTACTTTCAGCATTGCTTTGCAGTTTGGCAGTTTGCAGTAGGAACACATATTTACCCATATTGGATTCGTCAGAATGTGTACTTTCTAAAAATATATGGTTTTCTGGGGTCTCTGTACTGTTAGGTGGTCTAATGTCGCATAATACACACACCGGGTGGTTATATTGCAGCAGCCAGCGCGTCAGCCGTGAAAATGTCTATACATATTGTCATTTGGGGGTCTCTGTGCGCCACATAGTTTGGTATATCTATGCACATTGGGCATCAAACTGTTTAGTAGACCCATATGTTTATATTTAGGATGCTTTATGCTGGTAATGATACATGGACAATACGATGCTGGAAAGTTGAAGCTTTGAGGCAATTTCCAGATATTTCACCAAAACCGCCAAATTTGGCAAAGCTTTGCGACTCAGTAGTTTGGAGCAGAAAGGCATGGGTACCCATTTTAGATTCTGTAGAATGTGTACTTTCCAAAAATATATGGGGTTGGGGGGTAAAGATATATTTCTGTGTTTTTACCCCACAAAAATGCAGTCAATGTGTTGATTTTTCATTAGCTGAAGTTACCCACAGGACAATTTGTATGTGCTAACTTCATTTTGGGGCCTCTAAATGCCATATACTTTGGTAAACTTATGAACAATGGCCACCAAAATGTTCAGAGGAACCCTGGCAATCATATTTAGGGTGCTTTTTCTTAGTACGTAATGACACATGGGTGATATGGTGCTGGGAAATTGAAGCTTTGAGGCAATTTTCAGATATTTCACCAAAACCGACAACTTCGGGAAAGCCTTGCGACTCAGTAGTTTGGAGCAATAAGGCATGGGTACCCATTTTAGATTCTGTAGAATGTGTACTTTCCAAAAATGTATGGGTTTGGGGGGTAAACATATATTTCTGTGTTTTTACCCCACAAAAATGCAGTCAATGTGTTGATTTTTCATTAGCTGAAGTTACCCACGGGACTGTTTGTATGCGCTAACTTCATTTTGGGGCCTCTAAATGCCAGATACTTTGGTAAACCTATGAACAATGGCCACCAAACTGTTCGGAGGAACCCTGGCAATCATATTTAGGGTGCTTTTTCTTGGTGCATAACGATACATGGGTGATATGGTGCTGAGAAGTTGAAGCTTTGAGGCAATTTTCAGATATTTCACCAAAACCGACAATTCTGGGAAAGCCTTGCGACTCAGTAGTTTGGAGCAAAAAGGCATGGGTACCCATTTTAGATTCTGTAGAATGTGTACTTTCCAAAAATATATGGGTTTTGGGGGGTAAACATATATTTCTGTGTTTTTACCCCACAAAAATGCAGTCAATGTGTTGATTTTTCATTAGCTGAAGTTACCCACGGGACTGTTTGTATGCGCTAACTTCATTTTGGGGCCTCTAAATGCCAGAAACTTTGGTAAACTTATGAACAATGGCCACCAAAATGTTCAGAGGAACCCTGGCAATCATATTTAGGGTGCTTTTTCTTAGTACGTAATGACAAATGGGTGATATGGTGCTGGGAAGTTGAAGCTTTGAGGCAATTTTCAGATATTTCACCAAAACCGACAACTTTGGGAAAGCCTTGCGACTCAGTAGTTTGGAGCAATAAGGCATGGGTACCCATTTTAGATTCTGTAGAATGTGTCCTTTCCAAAAATGTATGGGTTTGGGGGGTAACCATATATTTCTGTGTTTTTACCCCACAAAAATGCAGTCAATGTGTTGATCTTTCATTAGCTGAAGTTACCCACAGGACTATTTGTATGCACTAACTTCATTTTGGGGCCTCTAAATGCCAGATACTTTGGTAAACCTATGAACAATGGCCACCAAACTGTTCGGAGGAACCCTGGCAATCATATTTAGGGTGCTTTTTCTTGGTGCATAACGATAAATGGGTGATATGGTGCTGAGAAGTTGAAGCTTTGAGGCAATTTTCAGATATTTCACCAAAACCGACAATTGTGGGAAAGCCTTGCGACTCAGTAGTTTGGAGCAAAAAGGCATGGGTACCCATTTTAGATTCTGTAGAATGTGTACTTTCCAAAAATATATGGGTTTTGGGGGGTAAACATATATTTCTGTGTTTTTACCCCACAAAAATGCAGTCAATGTGTTGATTTTTCATTAGCTGAAGTTACCCACGGGACTGTTTGTATGCGCTAACTTCATTTTGGGGCCTCTAAATGCCAGATACTTTGGTAAACTTATGAACAATGGCCACCAAAATGTTCAGAGGAACCCTGGCAATCATATTTAGGGTGCTTTTTCTTAGTACGTAATGACACATGGGTGATATGGTGCTAGGAAGTTGAAGCTTTGAGGCAATTTTCAGATATTTCACCAAAACCGACAACTTTGGGAAAGCCTTGCGACTCAGTAGTTTGGAGCAGAAAGGCATGGGTACCCATTTTAGATTCAGTAGAATGCGTACTTTCCAAAAATATATGGGTTTGGGGGGTAAACGTATATTTCTGTGTTTTTACCCCACAAAAATGCAGTCAATGTGTTGATTTTTCATTAGATGAAGTTACCCACAGGACTATTTGTATGCGCTAACTTCATTTTGAGGCCTCTAAATGCCAGATACTTTGGTAAACCTATGAACAATGGCCACCAAACTGTTTGGAGGAACGCTGGCAATCATATTTAGGGTGCTTTTTCTTGGTGCGTAACGATACATGGGTGATATGGTGCTGGGAAGTTGAAGCTTTGAGGCAATTTTCAGATATTTCACCAAAACCGACAATTGTGGGAAAGCCTTGCGACTCAGTAGTTTGGAGCAGAAAGGCATGGGTACCCATTTTAGATTCGGTAGAATGTGTACTTTCCAAAAATATATGGGTTTTGGGGGGTAAACATATATTTCTGTGTTTTTACCCCACAAAAATGCAGTCAATGTGTTGATCTTTCATTAGCTGAAGTTACCCACGGGACTGTTTGTATGCGCTAACTTCATTTTGGGGCCTATAAATGCCAGATACTTTGGTAAACTTATGAACAATGACCACCAAAATGTTCAGAGGAACCCTGGCAATCATATTTAGGGTGCTTTATCTTAGTTTGTAATGATACATGGGCGATATGGTGCTGGGAAGTTGAAGGTTTGAGGCAATTTTCACATATTTCACCAAAACCGACAATTCTGGGAAAGCCTTGCGACTCAGTAGTTTGGAGCAGAAAGGCATGGGTACCCATTTTAGATTCAGTAGAATGTGTACTTTCCAAAAATATATGGGTTTGGGGGGTAAACATATATTTCTGTGTTTTTACCCCACAAAAAATGCAGTCAATGTGTTGATTTCTCAGTAGCTGAAGTAAAGTCCTGATCAATTTGGATGTGCTAACTTCATATTGGTGTCTCTAAATGCCAGATACTTTGGTAAACCTATGCATAATGGGTATCAAACTGTTCAGTGGACCCCTGGCAATCATATTTCAGGTGCTTTTTCTTGGTACCTAATATAGTTTGGGATATGCGGAGCAGCAAAATAAAACCTTTGAAATGATTTTTCAGAATTTTGAATTTTTTGTTGAAAAACCGCTATATTCAGACAAGGTTTTATGTTTGGTAGTTGGGAGTAGAGAGACATAGTTACCCATTTTGTAATCGGCAGAATGTGTACTTTTCAAAAATGTATGGTTTTCTGGGGTAAACCTACAGTTTCAGGATTTTTTGCCTTGGAATCTAAAGCATGCCGTTTTCTGCCTTAGTGCTTTCAAAATTCGGTAATATACTGCCGGGAGTTTTTGCTGTACAGAAATCCGAAATCTCCCTAAAACTATACATATCTGGTATTGGCACGTTCGAGAGACATAAGGCTTTCCAAATCAGTTGGATTTTCATCCGTAAAATGAAATATTTTTCTGGTATAAATTGATATACGATGAAAAATGGTAATTTTTCATTTTTTTTTGGTATTTAGCACTATAAATTTTTTTGCACAGGTGGAAATACATGAAAACTCAGGCAGATTTAGAAAGCTCAGTTTCTACCGAAAAAAACAATGTATAGTTTTCCTAGGTAAACTATAGGTTTCCCCTCAGAAAATGCCCCTAAAGTGAGAGAGCACAAAATGTTTCAAAAACGGCTGGCATTTCGCGTAACCAAAATGTGAAATTCTGCTGGCACTTAAAGGGTTAATGTACAACTCTAAACTGCAAGATCTTTGTTGCCAAACAACTGTAGAGGCACATTACTGATTGCTGTTGTATCACAAGAGAACCAGCATAATGTATCATGCCATGAAACAAGAGTTATTCTTAGCTATAGAGAGTGACAAAGAAGGACCAAGTGTGGTCTCTACATTTGGTCAAGGTCGAGTGTGAAAAAACACAGAAGCAATTCCTCACTAAATAAATTCTGGGAAGAAAGTGGTGTAACGTAACTGTTGTACTGCAGTAACGTAGTAAAACCCACTCTAGTAACCAATAACAACACATGTTTGCTTTTAAACAGATAACCAATAAATAGCACCTGCAGATTGGCTTTGTTTGAAATTTCAACCTGACCACTCATTAAATGGTGCAACCACAAAAAAAATGTACATTTTTCAAGAGTATAAAATCAGCCTGAAATGTTAAAAAGTTGGTTTTGGCACATAAGGAGTTAAATTAGACTACATTCAGCCAAATATTAATCATGTAAAGTCTCACAAACAAACAAAATACCTTCATTTTCAAATGTTTCATTTTAAAATTTAGTTGCAGCCTGCATTAGTTATAGGGGCACACGGGTATACGGTTCCTATTTCATAGGGTAAGATGCTACGGTCATAGCCAACACAAAAGGAAGAAGGGGCTGCGAGAGATTTCCCTGCACTAACAGAACAAGTGTTACCACGAGGCAGATCAATATTCAGAGAGTAGCCATTAGCGCCTTTGTGTTCCAGGACACAAACATGAAGATATTCAATCTGTCTGGGAAAGTCAGGCTTGCAAGGCATTCCATTAACAATGGCAAAGCATTCACAAGATTGCACTTATTACATAAAGGGCAAAATCCTACCATGTACTTCTGCTACCTCAGAACTCTATAGCTAAATTTGCTCATGGTAACCTGAAAAAAAAAATATGGTAAAACACAGATTTGAGATAAAGGTTTTTTTTTAGTTCCCTAAACTTCGGTCGACTAATCTCCCCAAACTTCCCGCCGGATATCATAGAAATCACCGGCGGGATGGCACTCGAAGCACTTCGTTTTCCGAAGTCGCCCGAAGTTTCCTCCTCTGCGGAAAACAAAGCGATCCGAGTGCCACCCCGCTGGCAGGGAGAGTAGTCGCCCCAAAGAAGAGGAGATTTCTCGATTTGATGTCATCAATGAATCATTACTTTGAAGAAGACTAATCTGAATTCCTGACTGCTGATGTGGAAACTTGGCAATTAAAGGAAACTTGTAGATGACGTAACGGAGGACACAGAAAGGGTCACACACTGTTGAGTCTTTATTTTTATGCCAGCACATACAGTCATCAGTGAAAGTTTGTGAACCCTTTAAAATGGTCTATATTTTTAGATGAATGTGACCTAAAACATCATCTGTTTTCACACAAGTTCTAAAAGTAGATGAAGAAAACCTAGACAAACAAAAAAATATTTGGCCATATATTAATTGGGAAAAAACCATTCAACAACATATGTGTGTAAATTGTGCTCTCAGTATTCTGTGTTTCCCCTTGCGCAGCAATAATTGCAACTAGATGTTTGCTGTAGCTGTTTATCAGTCCTGCACATTCCTCCATACAGAAAAGCTTTTGGATGTTGGTGGGTTTCCTCACATGAACACTTGTTTTAGTGCTTTTCACAAAATTCCAATTTTATTAAGGTCAGGACTTTGACTTGGTTTTCTTCATCTACTTGTAGAACTTGTTTGGAAAAAAATTCCCCTTCTATTTTTGTAAGAGATCAATGGAAGAGAATTTCCTGGAGATCGTATGCCAGTCATATAGTCTATTCATAAAATAAAATCCAGATCTTCAGGTACAAGCTGATCATCAACTTATGCCGCGACAAAAGTATGATTAATCTCTGGAATGATGGATTCATCAAATTAAGGCTTTAGCTCCTGTTTGGCAACTTTATCAAGTGTGGGCTTGACCTTGGTATGTTAATTTCCAGTTTTATGTGCACTATTAAGGTCACTGGCGTGCCAGCACATTATTTACCATAACACAGACATACCATGTATAAATAGAGAGAGCTGAGCAGGGGAACTGAAAGGTGTTCAGTGGCAGAAGAAGTAAAGCTAAAAATAATCAGAAAAAAGGGAATAATAAGTTCTTGAGGAAGAAGGTATGACTGACTGGCAGCAGGGAAGATAATTCCAGGTGATTATTGTGGCTTCTATGCTAAATACTTGGGGAGTAGTGTGGCATGAAGATTTCTACTTCTTTGAGAGAGATATGAGGTGTGCAGGCAGTCCTGGAACAATGGAAGCTATGAAATAATTAACTTCAGCATATTTATATTAATTTATGGTATTTATACGACAAAGGCATGTCCCGAAGTTACTGTGGGGCTATACAGAACCCTCTTATCAATTTCAATTAAACAACATCTAATTTGTTTTAAATTAGAAACTTTAGGGCAGGGATCCCCAACCTTTTTAACCTGTGAGCAACACACAAATGTAAAGAGAGTCGGGGAGCAACACAAACATGAAAAAAGTTCCTGGGGTGGCAAATAAGGGCTGTTGTTGGCTATTTGTTAAACCCTGAATTTTTTTTGTTAGAACACCTGGTTTTTGAGCAAGCCAAGAAATCAAAAATAATGTTGAGGCCACTGGGGGCAACATCCGAGGGGTTGGTAAGCAACATGTTGCTCGTGAGTCACTGGTTGGGGATCATTGATTTTAGGGAATTACTCTTTAGCAACCTATTTATATATTCTGATCACTAAATCTAAGGGGCATATTTATTATGTGGTGCAAAAAAAAAAAAAAAAAAAAAACAGCGGGATGATACACCACACATCGTCAGGCTTCGATGCGTAAAAAAACGGTGTAAATTTTTTAGGCGTTCTTTCTTATGTGACTTCCGCCGGAAGCAATGTAAAATAACAGCGTCAAATCTGGCATTCGCATGGTATATAATTACACACATCGTCACCATTGATTTTACACCTTTGTTTTTGGCAAACTTTGTTTTACACAACATAATTAGGGATGGGCGAATTTGACCAGTTTCGTTTCACCAAAAATTCAAAAAGTCTATGGGCGTTATTTCCGCAGCGAAACAAGGCGAAAAATTCGCCCATCTCTAAACATAATAAATGAAGAACTGCATCTCTTGTTTACTGGAAGCTGGAGTAAGCTTTGAACTTGTTATTACATTTAAGGAACATTTACATTTCAACCCATCCATTTACCCGTTTTTTATTTTTATACTGAACAATTCCTTTAACCACTCAAGTAGTGTAAATGGGTTTGTTAACTTTAGGTCACATATGGGTCACATGCAGTAGGCCGCTGGGAACTGTAGTTTAATATCTGAAATCAGGCATGTTGTAAATCCCTGCCTTAAGTTATATAACATTTACCACTGGCCTCTATAGATTCAACAGAGTAGAAGCGATATGGGATTTAATTGGATTCTCACATGGTCTTACATCACAACTGTCCTGTTTTGGGGCAGGACAGTACCCCAAAACAGAACCAAAGCAGGAGAGGCAGGGGGGCTAGTATAAGAGGTGGTTATATCAGGGATGTTACTGAACCTTACCATACCTCAGTGGACAAAGGTGACCACAAAATGTCCCAATTTTTTTCAACTTTTTCCACTTGTTTCAAAGAGAAACTATATGGTATCCTAGTCTGGCCTTATCATAAGCATATTCATTCAAATCACACCTAACAGAATGTGTACAAAGTGTTAACATATTCTGCAGTTCATAGCAAACATATAATATGTACTATGATAAACAGTAAAGAGGGCCATGCTCATTAGAGCTTAAAGTCTAAAGGAGAAGGAGCTATGAGGTGCTTTCCTATTGGCGTGGGAGAACTGAAAGTGCTTTGGGTTTGTCAATCTTCCTCTGTATACACAAGTTACAAACAAAAAAGATTATGTTTCCTTTACAAAAGACATGCACACACTGCTATGAATATAATCACAGTGATAACAATATTCTACTCTGCATAGTAGAAGTTCTAGTAGGCAGAGTAAGTAAAGGGGAAGTGCAGAACAACTGACGGGCTGGGCTGATCACTAGTCCAAAGTTCACATTATGTTTCAATTCTAGATTTATGTTGGACATGGTTTCTAATCTGTGGCTTCGTTTGAACATACAGTAGAACCCCCATTTTACGTTTTTCAGGGGACTAGAAAAAAAATTATGTAAAATCCAGGAAAATGTAAAAATCAGGGAAATGTGTTAATGTAACTTTTTCTTCAAGTATTGAAAGGATTTAAGCACAGGAGTCAGTTTTACTTTGAAATATAATATTTACTGCGTTAATAACGTTAAATTAATGTTAATGTTACACTATGGGGGGCATGTGCAAGGCCTCTCTGCCAGTCACATACACAACCTAAAGCAATAAGTGATTGGTGCAGGATTGTATAAGGGGCAGAATAATTGGAATTGACCATTTACAGGCAGAACCATGGCAAAATATACACCTGGTTAATATTTTAACCCTCTTTATTTTACAATATCATTCATAGAGGAAAACATGATACATCATGGCAAAATTTTTATGTAAAATCTGGGAAAACATTACTTAAAATCAGGGAAATGCACCCATTGAAATGCATTATAAATTGGTGGGAACACAAATAAAAACTGTAAAATGCAGGAAAACTTAAAAATCGAGGTTTCACTGTATTCTAATGCAGGAGTTAACAGACTGGCCAACAGCTTGCAGTGGTTGGGATATACAAAAGGTAGAAAATAGAAGTTGTGTACATCCAGGTAAGGATATAACCTATTTATAAGTAGTGTTTACACACACTTGGGGGCATATTTATCAAGGGTCGAATTTCGAATTAAAAAACTTCAAAATTCAAAAAGACCAACCGAAATTAAGTCGAAGGTTTTTTGTGTCGAATTGATCCGGTTTCGATCGAATAGGTCCGTATTCGGCAGAATTTGAATCGTTCGAATCAAATTAAAGTTTTTCCCAAAAAAAGTCCACCAATTGACTCCAAGTAGGTTCTAGGAGGTCCCCCATAGGCTAAAACTGCAATTCGGCAGGTTTTAGATGGCGAATGGTCGAAGTCGAATTTGTAAAAAAAGACAGTACATGATGAATTTCGATATTCGAATTTTCTAATTTTTTTCAAATCAAATTTGGACTATTCCCTAGCTGGATTACACAAAAAATAGCTTGAAATTCTAATTTTTTTTTATTTGAAAATTCACCACGACCTTTGATAAATCTGCGCCTTAATTTGGATACGGAAAATTCAATTAAAACATATTGCATACCTTCTAGCTGCCCCTTCTTTCCCAGGAGAGGTCACCGTCCACAGTGAAAAAGAGCGCCACTGAAATGAAGCCATGGTTTGGGGCATACTGATGGAAACGTTTGCTTTGCCATATAAATAAGCTTCCCTGTGCAATCTGTAACACTAGCAGATGGAAATCATGCAACTGCTGCTGTGCCCAGGAATGTAGAGACACCAGCAGAGCTTTATAATTCTATGCAATTTCAAGGTGCTTTAGGTCACCTTCTGTAAGGTGGGGCCTTAAAATTATTTTGCAGTGGTACAAGTTACATTCAAAATTCTGGACCTGCTTATTTTGCTTTAGCAAACATCTCCCAATGGCCGAAGAACCCTTGTTCTACACACAATTCTTTTCTTAATCCATCATTTGTCAATATAATGATCAATGAATTCAAAAGAATTACTGGTGCACTCCCCATCACATATTGTATCAATGTTTATTTCTTAGAACAATTAGCTGAATATATATATTTTTTATCATTTATTTATATAGAGCTGACTTGTTCCTACCTCAGTGGAGCTTACAGTATATACAGTAACAGCACTATGAGCAACTGAATCCATGTATGTTTTATAATTGTATGTTTTTGAATCCATGTATGTTTTATAATCCATATATGTTTTTGAATCCATGTATGTTTTGGAGTGTAGGAAAGCCACACAGTTATGAGTAGAACATCCAAACCCCTTGAAGATAATTCCCTGGCTAGAATCAAACCTGGGACTCCAGCACTGCAAGGCAGCATATAATTTCCCTGTTATTATCAGAGAGGCCTGCTACCTGATCATACACATAATTAGGTCACAATAGTCAATTATAATACAGCTTTAAAAGGATAGGTTAGTCCACACGAGGAAATTCGGGGAGATTAAGTCGCCTAGCAACTAATCGCCTCTTCTTCTGGGCGACAATCTGAACTGCCTTTGCGTGTCTTCCCATTCGCTATAATGAAAAGTCACCTGCGCTAAAGCACACGCGGCGCTTCGTTTTCCGAAGTTTCCACGTGAGGCAACTTCGGAAAACGAAGCGTCTCGTGTGCTTTAATGCAGGCGACTTTTCATTATAGCGGATGGGAAGACACACGAAGGCAGTTTGGGGAGATTGTCGCCCAGAAGAAGAAGCGATTAGTTGCCAGGCGACTAAATCTCCCCGATTCTCCTCGTGTGGACTAACCCTATGGAAAGCACACAATTAAACCTCTTAGTTCCAGGACTGCGCATTATTCAGTAGAGCAGATTCTGGGAAAGCAGAACGACCTTTACACTTTTATCTCATTTTATTTTTCCATTAGTCAGCGTGACAACTATTTCACCATTTTATCAAGTGGGAATGCTGCCACTGTAATTTTAACCCTAGAATGAATATATCAGACACAGGAATGACAAAAAGTTTGTATTTCTACAATACTGCGTTGCTATTATTAATTTAACTGTTAAATATCACAAATAGGATTTAAAATGTTTGTTTTATTGAATACATTTTCTTATATGAAAGGTTAAATATTACTTTTCCTGCTGCAAACAACTTTGACAGTTGAGCACCCAAAATCTCATACTAATGTTGAGAAACATTCAACATTAAAGAACAGGCAAGGGGATAATCTGATCTTTGTCTTTAATGACAATAATTGCTGTGATTTGTTTTCTACTATTATGTCGCATATACATTTGTTTTGTTTCCTCCACACATGTCATAACTTTGCTGTAACCAGACTCAACTGTCATCATACG
The DNA here is from genome assembly GCA_038501925.1 of Xenopus petersii. Taxonomy (NCBI): domain Eukaryota; kingdom Metazoa; phylum Chordata; class Amphibia; order Anura; family Pipidae; genus Xenopus; species Xenopus petersii. The sequence goes on from CM076685.1 coordinate 85,215,538, forward strand.
AGTGAAAATGAGGAAGAATACTTTGATCTAGAGTTTCAGACAATTTTCTGCCACTTTGCAGAGTGATTTGTCTAAGTTGGGAAACTGGGCAGCAAACTGGAAAATGAGCTTCAATGTTGATAAATGCAAGGTTATGCACTTTGGCAAAAATAATGTAAATGCAAGTTATACACTAAATGGCAGTGTGTTGGGAGTTTCCTTAAATGAGAAGCAGGTCTGGACTGAGAAGTAAAATAGGCCCTGGCATTTCAGGTACACAGAGGCCCAAACAGCCCCCACCAGCCCACTAAATACTGATTTTCTATGGCACCTTATAGCAGCCCCTCTGGCATTTGCCAGAACCCACAGATTGCCAGTCCGGGCCTGATGAGAAGGATCTAGGGGTTTTTGTAGATAACAAGTTGTCTGGGCAGTGTTACTCTGTGGCTACTAAAGCAAATAAAGTTCTGTCTTGCATAAAAAAGGGCATTAACTCAAGGGATGAAAACATAATTCTGCCTCTTTATAGGTCCCTGGTGAGGCCTCATCTGGAGTATGCAGTGCAGTTTTGGACTCCAGTCCTTAAGAGGGATATAAATGAGCTGGAGAGAGTGCAGAGATGTGCAACTAAATTGGTTAGAGGGACGGAAGACTTAAATTATGAGGGTAGACTGTCAAGGTTGGGGTTGTTTTCTCTGGAAAAAAAGACACTTGCGAGGGGACATGATTACACTTTACAAGTACATTAGAGGACATTGTAGACAAATAGCAGGGGACCTTTTTACCCATAAAGTGGATCACCGTACCAGAGGCCACCCCTTTAGACTAGAAGAAAAGAACTTTCATTTGAAGCAACGTAGGGGGTTCTTCACAGTCAGGACAGTGAGGTTGTGGAATGCACTGCCAGGTGATGTTGTGATGGCTGATTCAGTTAATGACTATAAGAGGGACTTGGATGATTTCTTGGACAGACATAATATCAAAGGCTATTGTGACACTAAACTCTATAATTAGTATAGATATGGGTATATAGAATTTATGTGGAAGTAGGGAGGGTTGTATGTATGGAAGCTGGGTTTTCATTTGGAGGGGTTGAACTTGATGGACTTTGTCTTTTTTCAATCAGATTTAACTATGTATCTATATGTAAAACCTATTTTGGTCACCAAAACCCGGTTATTTAGTAGTGATAATACCATACTCAATTGGGCTGCTTACTTAAAGCATTTAATACAACTTTATTGTTTTTACTTAAAAAGATTTTTGGGTATCATTCTTAAAGAAGTGCAATTGTCTTCACTATATCCTATTTGCACGCCAAGTTGTGAATATACATATTATGTTCTTCATTTCCCCCTCTATTTTCAACTATGTTTCTTGCACAACTCACAAAACCGTGCCAAATTTAGACTGAAAAGTGAACTAGGCTTGTGTTTGGGTGAATAGAACTATTACGGACAGCTCCAAAAAGAAGAATAAACTACAATTACAGCAGCCAAGCCGGTAACCTTGTACATGTGGATCCATGATCCTTGGTTTTGAAGTTCAAACCAACAACTTACTCACTGGTTCTAGCAAATATTGATACATACATCAACATGATAATTCAAAGAAAAGAGATGAAAAGATTTGCAGTATACCTCAGGCCAGGCCCGGACTGGCAATCTGTGGATTCTGGCAAATGCCAGAGGGGCTGCTATAAGGTGCCATAGAAAGTCAATATTTAGTGGGCTGGTGGGGGTTGTTTGGGCCTCTGTGTGGGCTGATTGGGCCCCTGTGTAAATTAAATGGATGGGCCTATTTTAATTTTCAGTCCGGACCTGCCTCAGGCGTGTCCGGATCCTGTTTAAAAAAAAAAAAAACATCTCAAATTTGTACAGTCGAATTTGAATTCTTGAGCTATATAAAAACGTAGTCAGTCTTATTTACACGGTCATAGAACTGCTCTATAACTTCCTATATAAGAGGAGGAGAGTATTATCCCTCATATTCATTTTTGTTAGTATAGACGCTTACCTTTCACTGTTCGCTTGTGCAACATTAGGTTCTTCATGAGGGACTCTAGCGTCCTCCATACTTTGCCTCCTTTTTCTTCTACTTCGAATGCTTAGACAGATGGCGATTAATAGAAATGCAATGCCCGACCCGACCAGAACATAGGCCACTGTAAAAGACTTGCTTTTTAAGTTTGTCTCTGTAGGGACTTCTGGCTTACTGCTGTTTCCTGTGGAGGATACTGGTACCAAGTTCCACACTGCCATGACCACTCCCAGGACAAGCATTCCCGCTCCGATGGCAGTGAGCGCATAATGGGATCCACTGGATTTCATCTGGGCCATGGGTGCGAGATTAAATGTTTACTTTGCTTTCTTCACTTCATCATCCCACTACCCAGGCAAGCATATCCAATGTCACTGGCCCTTTAGAAACATTGTAGATACTCCTGCATTAAAGACAAAATAAAGCACCATTATTATGACACCACCAACTCAACCCAAGAGATCTGACCCAGTGTATTGACACTATTGTAAGGATTCAAGGAGTCAGTAGTTGGGCTTTAATAAACATCTGTGGAAAATGTTAGGCCATGACTCCAAAACATTTATCTTGCCACTGATATGAATGAAGATCAGGCAGATCAGAAAATGCACATCCTTATAATTATGTACGGGGAACAATACATAGATTGCAAGGCATATAGGCAAAAATGCTATGATATACACAGTATTGGCATCATTTTTATACATGGTAGTGGTGGTTAACCTAAAATTCACTTTATAAATATTGTGCTTTATTGACGTTAAAGTTATAACACTCTGGGGTATTTGTACAGGTATGGGACCGGTTATCCAGAATGCTCGGGGCCTGTGGCTTTCTAAATAACAGATATTTCCATTATTTGGATCTTCGTATCTTAAGAAAACTAAGAAATCAAGTAAACATTAAATAAACCCAATAGGCTGGGTTTTCTTCCAATAAGGATTCATTATATCTTAGTTTGGATCAAGTACAAGGTACTGATTTATTATTACTGAGAAAATGGATTATTTGGTTAAAAAAAAAGTCTATGGGTAAGGGATATCATTCCTGTACTGTAGTAAAGTGCAGGTCAAGAAATAAATGACCCAGCCATGTACTCCAATTTATATACCCATGCCCGCCCACTGTGATTTCATGGAAGGGGGAGTATATTAAAAAGGCACGAGTTTGGCATTTATCTTCTATATCTAATATTTTATGCTGTGCAAAAATAATAAAATATTCACACCCATCCCAAAGGACCAGGAAAAGCTTTTTAATAACAAGTTAAAATCCCCCTGGCATTATCACATTCAGTGATTAGTAGTGAATTGTAAAAGTTCAGTGGAACAAACTCAGGGCGATTATGTTACACTTTTCGAACTCTCCACCACTGGCTGAACTCAGATGAGCAGACCTATTACTCCTAGATACTGTATATTATGACCTGAATAATGAGTATGTACTAAAGAGTTAATGTGCTGTGCTCCAGAATGGATGAGCCCATATAATGCTTATAGTGCTCATATACATCCATTTGGATATAAGAAAAAAGCCTCACAGCACTGTGATTCAAAGGTCTGATTCAAATTTTTTCCTGATTTTATGGTCTTTTCCTGCACCTAATTTTGCAAGTTATTTTACTAATAAACAAGTAGACGGGGGTTTGGCTGAATTTGTTTTAATAAAAGAATGAGAATATTTGGAGTTTTAGTAAATAACCTCCAATAAATTTCAAACCCACATATTTAACAAAAAGAACAAAGTTTGCCCAGGAGCAGTAACCCGTAAAGACGTCTTGCTTTAAAACAGGAGGATAGTAAATGCTACCTGATGATTAGTTGATATAGGTAAGAACAGGGGGCGATCCTTGGGCTGCTGCCACCTGAGGCAGCAACCCCTATGGCGACCCCTCTCCCCCTCGGCACCTAAAAGTCTAGCGTTGGATTGGGTCAAAAGGGGCTACATCGCTAGCGCAACGAGCGTATACTGCACTAACAGAGCCACATTTCCGGTTTACAAGCCGGAAATTGGGCTCTTAAAGTTACAGGAGGCGGCAACCACCCCTTCTAACTGGCCGTTCACTGCCGCCTGAGGAAAGGTGCTCACCTTGTCTCATGGCAGGAACGGCCCTGGGTGAGAAGAACTTTAGCCAATTTTGTTCCTTAGATTACATAACCCCTAAAATGGTGTTGGCTACAAAATGTGACCCTCTTTCTATCTGGACTCATGTGCATGTTATTGATTGAATTGGCTGGTCTGATTAGGACATGTAAATAAAGGTGCTTTCTTGTGCCAGGTGTAGGTAAGGTCTGGTAGAAATCATAGAAACATTTGATTTTAAAAAAAAATGACTGCAAATAGGTAGATTTGGGGGGGGGGGGAAACGACGGTGGTAAAGTTAGGAACAACTGAGCAGGATATACAGTTCGTTCTGGGAGTGCCTATAAAACCTGTATGCTTCCTCTTTATCGGTCCCATAAACCTTAATTCTCTTGTTGTTGCAGTTGATCACAAAGAACACGAGCACTATCTCAATTCCTTACTCAGTGGGGGAATTGGCACTCACTGCTTTTGGGTGGTCATATAATGGGATAAGCAATTGTATGGTACACACCTGAAGAAGGGACACGCCACCGAAACACAGTGTGCAGTTTGCTTTTGACACAATAAAACAGGGGATTATCCCAGCCTGTCAAAGGAACAGTAACACCAAAAAAGTTTTTTTTAAAAGTAATGACTGGTAAAACGGATACGTTTGCTTCAGAAAACACTACTATAGTTCACATAAACAAGCTGCTGTGTAGCAATGGTGGAAACTACAAAAAGGCTGTAAGACACAGGTTAAATAGTGGATAACAGATAACACCATTATATAACCTGAACCATTTCTTTGAATGGCTGCCCCCATTGCTACACAGCAGTTTATTTATATAAACAATAGTAGTGTTTCTAAAGCAAACGGAGCAGTTTTACTAGTGCAGAGCAACACTGTATTATATTTTTATTACTTTAAAACACTTTTTTGATGTTACTGGTACTTTAAGGTAAATTCCACTGACCCCCATGAACATTATTAGAACATTGACATGAACTGTAATTATATAGTACCATCATTGTTCATATTGTGATCTGGTTCTTACATTTTAACATCTATCTCCTACATGATTTTTAAACTTCTACGGGTAAGGACACATGGGCAGATTCAGGGAGATTAATCGCCTTTCTTCGGGGTGACAATCTCCCCGAACTGCCATCCCCTACCTTCCCGCCGGCTATAATGAAAAATCGCCAGCGGAATGGCACTTGCGGCACTTTGTTTTCAGAAGTCGCCCGAAGTTTTGAGGCAACTTAAGGCGGCTTTGGAAAACGAAGTGCCGCTTGCGATTTTTCATACATGCCAACATTTTGGAAATCGAAAGAGGGACAAAAAGATTTGCAACATTTTTTGGTCCCACCCATTTGTGTGGCCACACCCCCCTAATTACCATGTTCAATTTAAAAAAATTGGCGAGTTATTAAAGTTGGAACACATTTCGGTGGTTTTTATGTGTTATTACAGTTGAATTGCCCTTTAAGCTGCAAGTCTCAGTTTCCCTAAGAGACCTGTTTATCTTAAATTGTTACACTTGTTTCTTTGCTCATCTTAAAATGTTACAAAAGTATCCAAGTGCACCTGCCACATATTCTGTGCTCTCTGCCAAAAGCCAATTAAGTTTTAGAAACTTGTATCTTTTTCTGGCTGTTCAGGAGATCAAGAGCTGTTAGAATCTGGACTATCCCGCTTGGGAGGTAAGGTAATGTTTTGAGCGGTTATTACACATGTACGTGGTTGATATATGCACTGTGCCTAATCTCTACTGTACTGCATATGTAATGCTCTATAGTGGTCATGGGTACCTTGCCTAATCTGACCTTTATTGCATATGTAATGTTCTGATTGTTTACTACATGGACAGTAACGTAAAAAAAGTCTTCCAGGCCCGGGCGCAGGATGTGCACCCGGGCCCCTCCCCACTCCTCTAGATGCTCTGATTAACCCTCTAGACAAGTGGATTTCTTACCGTTTTGATTTTCGGGGGAACTACCGCACTGCCGCGAATCTCGGCGGGCCCCGAGGCGGAGAGGACCTTGGTGCAATTGCACCCCCTGTTCCCCCAGTAGTTACACCACTGGACTGTGGAGCGTCCCATGTCCCCTGGATACCTGGCATGTTATCTCTATAATCATTGATTTGCAACGTAACAACTTGATGAAAATGATCTTCATTATTTATAGATTATACTTTTTTGAGTAATTTGCCTTTTTATTCTAACCCTTTCCAGCTTTCAAATGGGGGTCAATGACCCCATCTAAAAAGCAAATGCTCTGTAAGGCTACAAATGTATTTTTGTTGCTACTTTTTATTAATCATCTTTCGATTCAATCCCTTCACTTTTCATATTCCAGTCTCTTATTCAAATCAGTGCATGGCTGCTAGGGTAATTTGGACCATACAAACCCGATTGCTGAAATTGCAAACTGGAGAGCCGCTGAATAAAAAGCTAAACTTCTCAAATATTCCTCTTTGTGCTTGTTACATGCACAGCATCTCACATTTTTTGTAGTAAGTGCAATCCACAGATATATAGGAAAGTTCCCTGAACTACAACTTTTCAACAGACATTCATTTCACCATTTTAAACTAACCCCTAAAAAATTCCATATTTTACATACTGAACCAGCCTAAAGTTTCAGCTTCTCAATAGCAGCAATGATCCAGGACTTCAAACAAGGCTGTTTATTAAATTCTGGTGCTAGTTGCACTGGTTTCTGTGCTATCAAGTAGTAATTATATTACCTACCCAGGAAATTATGTTATTTATTTGCGGTTTAACATAAATAAGCAGCATTCTTCCTTCACGAATCCTACATTTTCCAGGAATTAGAAGTGAATTTTTGAAGTTCCTAGAAAAAGATAAAGGGGGGTTCTACTGTAGTTTGGGGTCTATTGCTATTATTTAAGGTCACAGGAAGATTGGCATATGTTTATGCAGTTGGTTTAACACTCCCTGGCAGAGGTTAAAATAGGGTGTGCACCTTGAAATTAAAAACAGTAATATGTGCAGAAACATGAGATAAAGTAAAATCCTGCTTCCCCTGTACAAAATATTCAATGGATTTGGAAGAAAAGCTTAATATCCTCAGAAATTCAGTTTTACCTTTTCTGCTTTAACATAAAAAGTGTGCAACTTTAAAGGGAAACTAAAACCGCATTCTGTTTTTAACTGTACAGCCACTGAACAGTGCCCGCTGGCTAATAGCCCACAGGTCAGTTCCTGGCCAAGTACAAAGCTGTGGAACAAGAAGTGTTGTGCGTTCTGATCCCACGCATTTGAAGGTGACCTGATCCTGGCTACCAATGTGCTTCTGCTCGTAGCCATGCAGGAAGTTTGGCTTTCTTGTGACCCACTACTTGAGATGATTTGTCGGCCCTATCAACTACATTGAAAACATAAATGCTTGTATGCATTTTAAAGACTTGCTTTGAGTAAGAAGTATGATATTTATATTAAAGCCTGACAGGGATTACAAATAGACCTAAATGTGCTATTAACTGAAACATATAGTGCATATAAGCTCCCAAGGTTAGCACTTGTCTGACTTTATACTGAATCCCTACCAGAATTCTTACTTTCTTAAACACAGACAGAAGCGAGCAGGGAATGTTCAGAGCGGTGCCAGCTTCTATAAACACTGTCTCCTACAGGGCTACGGAAGCCACATCACTAAAATATATCACAATTTGTCTCCATACAGCTTGGACTGCTGGTATGTGGTTTTAAAGAAATTAAAGGAAAACTATACCCCCAAAATGAACACTTAAGCAACAGATAGTTTATATCATATTAAGAATATTAAAGAATCTTATCAAACTGGTATATATATTTAAGTAAATATTGCCCTTTTACATCTCTTGTCTTGAACCCTCATTTCGTGATGGTCTGTGTGCTGCCTCAGAGATCACCTGACCAGAAATACTGCAACTGTAACAGGAAGAAGTGTGGAAGCAGACTCTTGTCTGTTAATTGGCTCATGTGACCTAACATGTATGGTTTGTTGGTATGTTTGTGAGTACAGTGAATCCTACGATCCCAGGGGGCGGCCCTTATTTTTTAAAATGGCAATTTTCTATTTCTGATTACCCAATGGCACATACAACTAGACAAGAATTATTATGAGAATGGTTTATTTACATGAAGCAGGGTTTTACATATGAGCTGTTTTATGAAATATCTTTTAGACCTACATTGTTTGGGGGGTATAGTTTTCCTTTAACAAGGGACACCACTTTGAGTCATATTCTATATTATAATGGAACAATTTGAAGAGAACAAACAATGGGCTATTTTATTTCCTCAGGGAACATAAGTATATAGCTTTATTGGTTTCTTCTGACAGAATGTACTCACTTTCCTGGGATCAGATCAGAATCAATGAATCCAGATGAGTATGCCTTTAGGATAGCAAGGGAAATATTTACTTGTGAGTCCCACACTCCTCCTACATAGAATCACACGGCAAGAACAGAGGTACCCTGTAAAACTTTGCCTAGAAAGCAAGTGTGGTTACGCACAAGCACTCATATACAATCAGCTGACAAGCACCAGTATGTTTAAGATCTTTACCTAATTCAAATAAGTTACATTCCTACTTATTGTACAAGCTGTGCTTTATTAAATAGTAACTCAGCTTCAGCCTTAAAGGGGTGGTTCAACTTAAGGGTAAGTTCATACTGGGCGTTTCGGGGAGATTAAGTCGCCTGGTGACTAATCGCCTTGTCTTTGCAGCAACCGATCTCCCCGAAAGCCTTCCCTCACTCTTGCGGTGGCTAAAATGAAAAATCGATGGAGCTAAGCACACGCGGCGATTTGTTTTACGAAGTCACCCGAAGTTTCCTCGTGAGTCAAGTTATTAAAGTTTGAACACATTTCTGAGGTTTTTATGTGTTATTACATTTTTGCTATTAAAGATTGATTGCCCTTTAAGCTGCAAATCACAGTTTCCCAAAGAGATCCACTTATCTTAAATTGTTACAAAAAGTATCTAAGTATCTATTCTGGGCTCTCTGCCAAAAGCCAATTAAAACTTTTCTGGCTGTTCAGTGCAGGAGATCAAAGAGAAAGTCGGGACATTTCAGTAACAATCCGGGACGGCAGGTGAAGCTGTCAAAATAGGGACTGTCCTGAAAAAAAAACGGGAGGTATGAGAACTTGTAACTATGCAATTTCCAGATCTTTTAGGGTGTAGTGTACCAATTACTCAATGTATTAAAGCCACTATCAACAGGCTTGAGAAAAGGCTGCTTATAAGACAGAATTAACTTGTTTTGAGCTTCATGCAAAACCAAAGCACCACAAGGGCAGGGAGTACTGTCAAAGTAGAGGACAGTGTAAAATGTCGACACCTAATCAAAGGATAACGACAACAGGAACAGGTCTTTGCTAAGCTAAAACAAAAATTTCCAATAACCTTTTGTTGAGGAAACAAAAACGATAATGTGTTACCAAAATAACATGGAATCCAGCCTTTATAATGACATATGTAGGTCTGTGTGTGCAAAACTCTCAACATATTTTGGAGCTCAAACTGTTGTACATATGCACAGCTCAGAGGCAAGCATTGCTACTCACGACTATCCATAATTATTAACCACAATACTACATTTTACCCAGCATCCCAGTGAAATCTTGCTTGCCAATCAGCTAGTGTCAAGGTCAGCATTAGCTTAGGGTTGATTACATTTAAACATCAAACGGAGTATAAAGCAGAGATACTGATCATTCTAACAAACTATTGATTCATACTTTAGCTCACATGGACAATATCCTTGTGTTATACGCCACAACTTCAACTGTCACTGAATGAGACAAGAATGAACGGATCTCATGTTGTCCTTGCGGGCACCTTCCCAAAGCAAGCTGGACTCTAGCAGCATTCATGTAAGGTCCTCCAAACAAAAACTATTTTAAAAACTTTAAAACCCATTAAATTTGTGTAAGAAACATATACAGGTATGGATCCGTTATTTGGAAATCTGTTATGCATATTCGAAGAGGCCATCTCCCATTGACTCCATTTTATTCAAATTCTCCTTTATCTCTGTAATAATAAAACAGTACCTTGTACCTGATCCATACTAAGATATAATGAACCTTATAGGAAGCAAGACCAGCCTATTCGGTTTAACATTTACATGATTTTCTAGTAGACTTAAAGGAGAACCAAACCCTTAATTATAAAAACCCATCCCCATAACCTACATAGACCTCCCTCCCTGCTCCCCCCCCCCCAGCCTAGCCGTTACCCCCGGTAAATGCCCCTAAAGCTGGCCATACACACAAAGATCCGATCGTTCAAATTCTCAAACGATTGGACTTCTCCAGACCTGCCACTAACTATTCCGATCAAATAAAGTAGAAAAGAACAGATCAGCCGATGTTCTACGCCTGACAACAAAAGTCCCTTGCGGTGCCAAAGAAGGGCTGTGATTGGCCATTTAGTAGCCCATATGTGGACAGGCAGCCTACAGGAGACTCTACTTGGCACTATACGAAGTTATTAAGCAATTAAAACTTGCTTCCAAGCCTGGAATTCAAAAAGAAGCACCTGCTTTGATGCCACTGAGAGCAACATGTTGCTCGGGAGCTACTGGTTGGGGATCACTGCTTTAAGGCATGAAGATCCAAATTATTGAAAGATCCGTTATCTGGAAAACCCCAGGTCCTGAGCATTTTGGATAACAGGTCCCATACCTATACTCAGGGTCAAAATGGTGGTTGCAGGGCCCTCAGGGCTGCCGCCCCAAGGGCCCTCAGACCCTCTATAGGGCCCCTGCTGCGCCACCCATGCCCCACCTGGGGCCCCAGCTGCAACACCCACACCCCCCATGGGGCCCCCATTGAGCCACCCACCCCCCATGGGGCCCCCGATGCGCCACTTGCACACCCCAAGGGGCCCCCGCTGTGCCGCCAGCACCACCGCCACCTGCCCTACCCCATTTAAAGTAGCATCAGCGCGTCAGGGGAGGGAGATCTACGGCCTGGGGTGACCTGGCGAGGATTGGGTCTTGGCTGGCAGGGCTCACCGGGGGTTTTTTCCACTGCCCACTGTACATACATTAATTTAAATATATACTGATGAGACACTTTTCTTTTTAAAAATAATGAATATCATGGAAGCATTGCTGCATGGCTATTTTATTTGGAGCAACAATCATTAGTTTGCAGCCAGCTTTGCTCAGCCAGAAGCATGTCAGGGAGAAGGTAGTTATGACTCCACTGTGCACCGATTAGCCTAAATTTACGCAATCATTTTTCTTGACCCACCACTATTGCCAGTATCAGAATACCATTTAACAGCCGGGACAATAAATGGATATGCTAAGCCACCTTGTCACTCGGAATGCTGGAAATCTAACAGCCCTGGTTTTACTTTTTTTTTTAATCAGTTGTGATTTAACTAATGTATCAGTGTAGTTGTGCTCTTCATGATATCAGTTTTGAGAAGTACAACAAATTGTGATTGTGGAGCAAGAGAGTTCCAGGTGAAAGGGAACAAGTCCCTTGGAAACAGTGTGACTATAATCAATAAATTCCAGTCTTGGTGCGGTCCTGTGTGGGCAAATATATTCAGCTGAAGCAAAAATACTGTCACACATAGCCCAAGAGGTCAGGTTTCTGGTTATGGCACATGTCACAATGTCATTAGTAGGAAGTTAATTTGGCCGACATCATGTCTCTTACAACTATACAACTTCACACTCTCATGGGAGTTTACTGATAGAGGCAAGTCTGGCTCTAAATATCACCACAAAGTTAAACACAGCCCAAAATGTAAGCAATCATTCGAATTCCAGGAAGCAAACATAAAGTTAGAAGGAGAAAGCGTCAAAGTTCCGCACACCAGACACCGAACTGTAGTTTTAAAAGTTGGGAATCTTTATTTAATCCATATTAAAACACGCTGCTGGCTTGACGCGTTTTGGGCACAGCTGCCCTTAATCATAAGCATGCTTATAAAGGTTGCACAATTCATGACTGAAATAAAGCAGATGGTGCTCTACCAACGCTCAGGGCTGCACAAAAAGGCATAAAGAAGAACAATTGATGGGTGATTTCCTGATGAGTGATTAAAGGGATATAAAACATTTAGCAGGCCAAGGGGGTGGCAGTTGAAAGGCACATCCAACATGAATGTGTATAAAGGTGATTAGAATGTACCAGCAACTGCTGTCAGTCCAGCTCCTGTTTGTACCTGCCCCAAGGTCTTCAGGGGAACATTTACTCTGGCATAATCCTGACACAGATACTGTTACAAAAAAGGTATGTCCGCAATTCAGACCTCCAACTGTCAAGGAACTACAACTCCCACAATATCCTGACACACACAGATTTCCTGTGACATGTAGGAAAAAAGATAGTTCTTTAAGGCTACAAGACCATAAAAAGCCATTGCGGGCCTTGCCCATTTATATGGTTATTGCACACCTGGCAATTTCTTCTTTTTTTTTTTTACTTGAAATTTTAATTAATTTTCCAGATTACATTCAAAATAAATTTTGCAATCTTTTTTGGAATGAAAGAAGAAGTCGAGATCAAGAATGAAGCGTCTAGTAAGAAAGGTAAGTATCAGAGAGGAGGGAAGAGGGGTTTCTTTTGTAGTGAAATCTCAGTTGTTATTATACCTGCTAATTGTGACTGTAGTTTGCTTTTTGAGCTTTTTTGAGTGGTAATTTTAAATGTCCTTATAAACTACATAACACAGTGGAAATTAACTACTTGCAAGGAGCAACACAGTCATAACCAGTGATAAACCTGGCTTGGAAGAGCAGGACTGGAGTTGTGTAGGGTAGGGGTTTTTTAACTTTAGGATTGAATTCTCCTTTAAGACAGTGAATGTTGGGCCCCATTTTGGGGGGGACTATATGATTCATTTCTGTCCAACCACTCTGCACACCCAAGGTAGGGCTGCCCCCTTTTCAGGAAATTTTTACTGGCCGTGGTGGGGGCGGGCACAAGAGGCGGACCCATGGGGGTGTCGTGATGCAAAAGCGGGCGGAGCCACGTCACGCAATGGCCAGAAGGTGAATAAAAAGCAAGTTTGGAGCAGAGGGCCTAGGGCTTTTGTTAAGGGTGTAACAAATTTACCGGCAACTACATTGCCTGTATATTTGTGATACTGGCCCCGGCTTTTGCAGGTGTTTTACCGGCTAGGCAGGTAAAATACCGTCCAGGTGGCAACACTACCCCAAGGAGCCCCTGTGAGAACTGGGCAAAAGCCCCCTCTCTGCCCTAAAACTGGCCCTGGTGGAAGAAACTTGTGTTTGAGTTTCCAGCAGAAATATGTGGATCATGCAAAGCAGCTACAGAAAACAAACTCCCCCATACAGTAGGGGCTCATTTATCAACACAGGGCAAATTTGCCCAAGGGCTGTTACCTATAGCAACCAATCAGATTGCTGCATTCATTGTTCTACTGTAATAAACCAACTGTGTATTACTTCTATCCACATTTCTACTGCCCCAAAGGAAAGTATCAGTTCCAGCTGTGATTGGATGGCAGAGACCACTGCAAGACCAAAGGGGGGGGGAAGCTCATCAGGCGCCAAGTGTTTCACCAGGTCTGGGATTTAAAATAGACCCTGGAATTTCAGTTACACAGACCCAAACAGCTCCCCCGCCCATTAAATATTGACTGAACCCTCAGATTGCTAGTCCGGGCCTGGACGTCACTATAGTAGTTGAGCAGTGAGTGAGGCAAATCCCACCCTGCGAAAAAGAGTTTAGAGAACTTACAGCAAATGGCAGAGCCGCATCGTCCCTCGCTGTGTGAAGGGAAAAGCGCGTAGACAAAGGGCTGGGCTACAATCCTTACCTGAAGTCAAAGCCGTTCCGGCATAAGTGAACTAATATACCCGATAGACAGGGAGCAAGGCGCCCAGGAGTGTGTGTGTCTATGAGCAGCCCAATGTACTTCTCTGTGACAATAAAGCACGTCCCATGTTACTGAGCAGCTCAGGTGAGTTGGACGTGACTCCTCCCCCCTCCTCCAGTGTGGAATGTACTCACCTTCCCACGTTCACTTGTGTAACATTCTATCCACGTGACCCACTCGGCCCTGACTCCCCGAGATGTGGGACTGTGAGTAGTTAGTGAGGAGCCCGACACGGAACTAGGCGCAAGGACACAGGAGGAAAGTGCTGTTCCAGCGCACACCCACCCGCCCCCGCTCTCAGCAACAGGGAGGGAACTGGCGCTCTCTTCCTGGGTCCTAAAGCTCCAACTTTACAGCCACACGGATGTACGACTCGGGAAGCATTAGCCTGACAGACGCGGACATCTCCGGCGCTAGACGGGTTAAAACAGCAGCTATGGCTATTAACTGTTAGAGTGCTGGTGTGGTTACTAATAATGACTCAGGCTGCCCTTATTCGTGTAAGAAAACTCGTACCAGGAAACATTCATTGGCTGGCAGAAAATTCCATTCCTTCCTCCTTTTTGGGAAGTGGTTACCAACGTTACCTTTCATTTATTGCAACTCAGAACTGCCCCTCCCCCCCCACTATTCTCCTGGGACCACCCGGGTGTACTTGAATAATACTTAAAGGGAGTCCGTTTGCGTGTGATCTTTATGTTCGTGTAGCATTTATATTATTTGCCTTAAAGGAGAAGGAAAGCCCCAGGGCGCAAAACCCCTCCCCTCCGTTGCCCCCCCTCCCTCCTCCCCCCTGGCCTACCTGTCCCCCTGGGCAAATGCCCCTAACTTGTTACTCACCCCTCTGCGCAGGTCCTGTCCACGGAGTTCACAGTCGCCATCTTCTCCGACGCGCGTCTTCTTCCTGCTCTGACCGGCGTTTTCTGGCGCATGCGCAGTAGGAACAGTTACGGTACGGCTCTACTGCGCATGCGCCAAATGTCACGAAGTGAAATCGGAAAACTTTGACATTCGGCGCATGCGCAGTAGAGCCGTACCGGTACCTGTTCCTACTGCGCATGCGCCAGAAAACGCCGGTCAGAGCAGGAAGAAGACGCGTGTGGCAGAAGATGGCGACTGTGAACTCCGTGGACAGGACCTGCGCAGAGGGGTGAGTAACAAGTTAGGGGCATTTGCCCAGGGGGACAGGTAGGCCAGGGGGGAGGGGGGGAGGGGTTTTGCGCCCTGGGGCTTTCCTTCTCCTTTAATGTTCAGCCTGAATTGGAGGAATCTAATTAGTTGCTAGGGTCAGTAAAAACATAGCAACCAGAGAACACTAACGGTAAGGCTACACTTTTTGGTTATATAAGGGCAGAACCAGTGTCGGACTGGGCCGGCGGGACACTGGGAAAAAACCCGGTGGGCCTCAGGCCGACCCAGATGCGCGATTTTCACGCTTCTTCCTGCTGTGCCGTCTGTAAAATGAAGTGCGGAGGTGTGCACATACGCAGTGGCGTGCACGGGATCGGCGGTGCACCAGAGGGGGGCCCTGGACAGCAGCCCCCAGTACAACCCTGGGCAGAGTTCCGATGCGACGCGCTGAGAGGAAGCGCAGGCAAACAGTCGGAAGCGAACGCTGCGCGCTGCATCTTCATCCGACAGTCGTGTTGTGTGTAGTTTGTAGCTGCAATGTTTCTATAACTTACATTATATTCAGCACCTCCGACTGGTCGCCTGCGTTTCCTCTCAACGTGTCACAATGTGAAATGTCAAGTTTTGGCGTCAAAATCCGTCATGTCTGCCTGTACCCAAGGGGTGGTAATGATTCCAGGTGCAGGCGGGACCAGGGGCGATCCTGCCCATGGGCGGGACAGCAGAAAAAGAGCAGCGGGGTAGAGGATTCTTGGCCAATGTTTTTCAGGATCCATATCATGTGGCCCAAGCCTAAGACTTTTGCAATATTGTTTAAAAAGTAACAACAGGAGTTAAAGTATCAGTAACATCAAAAACTTAAAGTGTTTTAAAGTAATACAAATATAATGCAGTGTCGCCCTGCACTGGTAAAACTGCTGTGTTTGCATCAGAAACACTACTATTGTTTATATAAATAAGCTGCTGTGTAGCAATGGGGGCAGTTATACAATGGAGAAACGCCTCAGGTTACACAGCAGATAAGCTCCATAGAACATAATGGTGTTATCTGTTATCCATTATTTATCCTGTGCCATATAGACTTTGTTAATGTCAGTCATTGCTACACAGCAGTTTGTTTATATGAACTATAGCAGTGTTTCTGAAGCAAATAGATCAGATTTACCAGTGCACGTCAAGACTACATGATATTTTCATGACTTTAAAATACTTTCGTTTTTTGGCGTTACTGTTCCTTTAAGCAAATGCTGCTTTCAAAATTTGTGGTTTTTACAAATAACTTTAAAAGCAATGACATTTTTTAAATAAATGTATATTGGAAAGTTGTTTAAAATTATGTTTTCTTTTATTAGGCACATTTTTATTTTGGGGCTGACTTGCCCTTTAAAGTTTCCTATAAATTTATAATTTAGGTGACCGTTAAATAGTGAAAATAGTGAAATAGTTAACAAGGTAGAATAGGAAAATGATTATACACAGGGCTAGAGAGAAGTGCAGGCCAATTACAGAAATCTATGCGCACTGTGTGTAATGTAGATAATGTAGATATAAAACTGAACAGGAGATCAGTACTATAAAATTCAAGCAGGTTCAAAAGGTTTGTGTTTACAGTATATTAATGGAATATTGAAAATATTATTCTTCTCTTGGCCTAGGGAGCAGTTTATGATCCTTGGTACTATGGCCACAGCATAAAACTGCCCTCACGGTGCCCTTTATTTTGCAGCTAAGGTAAGATACCTTTTATCATTTTCTCTTCCCTCCCACTGGAGATTGCTATTTAAGTGCATACTCATCCCTGAGGTGTTTCAGCTTAAGCTTGCAGTGTGGTGCATGACAACACAAGTATTTATTGGTTGAATTCAGCTCTGTGTGGCTGCACATCAAAAGGCAGCAAAAATAAACAAAAATAAATAAAATAAATGGCCCGGATACATTTCTTTTCTGCATTTGGCTGTCTAGAAAGCAGATCAATACAAGATACCGGCACAGACCCCCTGCGTAGCTCTTGTGTATATCATATCAGCCTATGATTAAGGGTCCAAACCTAAAACATGACAGGCTTTTTGGACCAAAGCAGCCACACATTTTTAATAAACAAATAAAGGACTGCAGCCTTTAAAAAGCATTTGCTTTTTTTTTTCTCTCTCTGCTCCTCTAGGTTCAGTTACATAGTAAGTAAGTAAGGTTGAAAAAAGACACACGTCCATCAAGTTCAACCTTTTTAGTTTTTTTTTTTTTATCTGCCTAATTGCCAGTTGATCCAGAGGAAGGCAAAAAACCCATCTGAAGCCTCTCCAATTTGCCTTAGAGGGGGAAAAATTCCTTCCTGACTCCAAAATGGCAATCGGACCAGTCCCTGGATCAACTTGTACTATGAGCTATTTCCCATAACCCTGTATTCCCTCACTTGCTAAAAAGCCATCCAACCCCTTCTTAAAGCTATCTAATGTATCAGCCTGTACAACTGATTCAGGGAGAGAATTCCACATCTTCACAGCTCTCACTGTAAAAAACCCCCTCCGAATATTTAGCGGAACCTCTTTTCTTCTAATCGGAATGGGTGACCTTGTGTCAGCTGGAAAGACCTACTGGTAAATAAAGCATTAGAGAGATTATTATATGATCCCCTTATATATTTATACATAGTCATCATATCTCCCCTTAAGCGCCTCTTCTCCAGCGTTGCTGCCTACATGAGCTCCCAGTAAGCACATAGGGGTATATTTATTGAAGAGTGAAGTTAGAGATCTCCACAGTCCGCTCCAGTGAAATTCTGCCACTCTCCATTCATTTCTATGGGATTTTGAAAGGTATATTTATCAAAGGGTGATTTTTCATTTTCACCCATTAATAAATACTCTTTTAAAAATCCCATAGAAATAAATGGAGAGTGGAGGAATCTCACTTTAGTGGACTATGGAGATCTCTAACTTCACTCTTAGATAAATATACCCCATAGATTTCTAAGAGCGAAACTTCCAAGTATAAATTGTTAAAAGGAGAAGAGCACATTAACCACGATGCTCACACTGATTACAATGGCAAGTGATAAGCAGTGATCCCATTATTAGGTCACCCCAGTGTTCCACAAGGAAATTACCTCTGCTTAATAATTAATTAATAATTAACCACTTAATAATTAGCTCTACATGAGTCTTAAAGGTGCCTTGGGGTAGTTCTCCTTTAACACTTTCCTTGTTCTTTATATCAAGTATCCAACTTTCAGAATGATATTGTTCATCTGAAACAACTTTCAATCTTCCAGTACCTAAGATGTCCAGGTTTCCTTGCAGTCAATGTTATAGGTATTTCCTGGCCATCCCCCGTCAACATGAAAATTCACTAATGGGTTAATCTCCTGCTACTCCCAGCCTGGACAGAAGATAGTTAATGTTAAGAACCCATAAAGCCCACCCCCTCCTGGCTCACATCAGTCTTTTTTCTTCTGTCCCAGCCTGGGCATAGTGTGAGAGGGTTAACAGTTTACACTAACTCTCTTTTCTTTATTTTACAGCAAGTACTCACTTATTTGCCAAGTTGTAGATTACCGGGTGCAGTTTTGTTTCTGGAGGTTCTTTCTCCACCCGTAGCCCCTGTTCCGTATTGATAACTGCGTTGTCAGGAAGGGGACCCTGTGAGGCCCGGGGTATTATTGCTGCTTTGCAGTGTCTGCTGGTGCTTTGCACACCCTGTATGGAAAGCTGTTTGGCGCCAATCTGGATTTTCTTTGCTGCTGCTGCTGCTGCTGCTGCTGCTACATGTGCACTATGAGGATCTGGCTGCATCTAAAAGAGCCGCTCCAAGAGCTGCCGAGTGAGTACCATGCTTTGCACTTCGAAAAAAATTAAAACAGTAAGAGAATGCATAATAAGCATAACACTCTGGAGGTTCTAAGTGCCTCTGCTCCTTCTGAAGAGCCCAGTAAAAGTGGGTAAGTGAGATTCAGAAGCATTTAACAAGTCTGCAATGAAGGGCATAGAATTTGTAATACATTTTTATTGAATATATTAAGGTGAATTGTTTCACATGATGCAGCCATTCCTTCCAACTCATTGCCAGATCAGGAGTCTTTAATTAAGAGAGCAGTATCCCAAACTCTTAAAGAGACAGTGCTTATGCTTAACATCTCTCTGTGCCTATCAAGGTTTTCTCTATCTAGGAAATTTCCTTTAATATAGGGCCAGCAGCTAAGCTCAGTGACATGGTCAGCTATTAAAGAAAGCCTACAGCTGTACTCATTTGCCTTCTAGAAAAATCAAAGATGCACCTTTTATACAGCTTAAGAAGTGGGGCTGAGAGGGAGATCTCCCTATTTGACCAAAAGCTTTTAATTCCCTTATTAAGACTGTTAAATGTACCCTCAACCTGGAGGAGTTTGACCAACTAACCACTTCTCTTCTTTTTCCAAGGGCTCAGACCTTGGGGCACAGCGCCTGGTTTACGGCTGTGGAGCTTTGAGTTCGAATACCGGCTGTGATCCTTTGATGAATACTTAAGTGCCAGATTTTATTCAGGCAGAGTAGTTTAAAATCTCCAAAAGAGTTCTGGTTGAGAGATAAGTGTACAAGCTGAATCATCTTTTTCAGGTGAGACGAGTGGATCTGATGGCAGACTCCAATGGCTAGATAAGTTAAGAAGGCGGCTTTGCCAATAGATGACATTTCAGCACTGAAACATCTGCGAAGTAATTCGTGATCATTCTAGGCCTTCTCAGACTGTAATCAGTATCCTGCCTTAAGTTGTTTCTAAGTTCCACATTAATTAACCAATTGTATTGCTGTCCTTGGAGCCTCCAGCATCCTCTCGGGATGAGGATTCAAATATAGATATAGTCTTACAATGTTTTGAGATTTATTCAGAAGAAGAGAAGACTTCAGAAAGTCTAGAATACTGTTTGCTGTGCCAGCAGGAAGGAAAAAAGGGGAACTTGCCTCCAAGTCTACTCTTCCTGGATAGTCAAGACCATATCAAGGGCTTGTAAATAGCAGGGCAACTATTTGCCTAGGGGAGTAAGGTACATTAGACACTTGGTGTGGCAGCCTCTTCAGAGGCATCAGAGGCAGGAGTGTCTTCCGAAATGATCAGCAGTTACCCCTACTACGTTTCTTTTTAGACTCTACAGATTTGAGGTTTTGTCTTCATCTCAGGTCCTGTTTGGACAGTTGGTTCTCTTATTTTTTAGCCTGTTGGGCCATAAAAATTGAAGTATAATTATTTTCCCTCCCTTGTGGTTTAATTGCTTGGGTATGACCCATTAGTGAATTTTCATGTTGACGGGGGATGGCCAGGAAAATAGAAAATTCATATCATACTTACTGGAATTTTCTTTTCCTGGCCATCCTCCCCGTCAACATGCCCTCCCTATGGTGGCTTTATAAAGAGACTGATGTGAGCCAGGAGGGGGTGGGCTTTATGAGTTAAAATTAACTATCTTCTGTCCAGGCTGGGAGTAGCAGGAGATTAACCCATTGGTGAATTTTCATGTTGACGGGGAGGATGGCCAGGAAAAGAAAATTCCGGTAAGTATGATATGAATTTTCTATTTTCTATTTGGTTTACGCTAATTGGTAACAAACAGATTAGTAAAGACTGCAACATTATCTCCATGAACACATGTAGTTGGTTAATACTTTGGCACCTTTTTCGCTGCACATAGCTTCCAGTCTCAGAGGGTCTAATTCCTCTGTAGTTTACGCCCCTGGCGAGTAGCTACCGAATGCATCCATTAGCTTATGTCGGTTTTCCAAAATCTGCAAATTCTGTTTTGTTCTTCTAGTTCTTTCAAATGGTCTGGTTGGTACAAAATATTCACCTCATTTAAAATCTCATCAGGTTAGATGAAAACCACTTTGGCCAAGGACTGCATTGGCCGAAGATATAGTTACCCCATGTGATAGAATATGTAGATGTCCAAATCTGGCACAGATCAAATGAGTTGGTCTTTCTGTGTATGGTGAGCATTAGGTAGACCAGTCAACCCTATAATGCTTCAAATTAACTTAAAGGGGTGGGTCACCTTTAAATTAACTTATAGCTTGTTATAGAATGACCAGTTCTAAGCAACTTTTAAAGGCTAACTTCCTAGGCCCAGATCAATACACAGTTTAGTGGTGTGTTGTTATTTTTAAGATAATAACAGAGAAAATTGGTATAATTATGGTTGTAATGTACAGTATATGTGCATATGTTTAAATACCTACCTTTTGTGAATCTGGGCTCCAACCAGTTCTGGTCTACAGAGTTTACCACATATCCACATTTAGAAATACCTTTAGTCAGATAAGCATCTAATTAAAAAGAGATTTTTTGTGTACAACTTAAAAGTAATTGGGGTTCCAGTCTTCTCATTTCATTGTGTCCCATACAAACCAACACCATAATCTGCTCCAGTTTTTTTTTGGAGAAGAGTTGTTAATATTTCTTATTAGATATATCAGAAGTTCACATTCATTCCTTCCTTTCCTGTTTATAACACAGGATCATAGGGACATATTTATCAAAAGGCAAATACAGCCTACACCCTCATATCAGATGGAAATTCTGCCACTTTCTGGTCACTTGTATGGGGTTTTTAGGGACATGTTTATCTTATGGTGAAAGTGAGAGTTCACCCTTTGATAAATATTCCCTTAAAAAGCCCATAAAAGTAATAGAGTGGTGGAATTTCCCTCTGACAAGCTCCAATTCCCTTTGTGATAAATATGCCCCATAGGTCAAGTTGAGTCTTCACAGAAGCTCAATGTTTGTCAACTGCCTTTTATTTATTTGGTATAAAGACAAACGGACATTGGCTGATTTTGGAATAATGAAAAACTTACAGAAGTTGCATCTAAGGGTAAGGGGAGATTTTAATCGCCTCATCTTTTCGGCGACCAATCTCCCCAAAGCCTTCCCTGACTCTGCGCCTGCTTAAAATGAAAAAACGCAGGCACTAATTACACCGGGCATTTGCCCAGCGGGATGGGTAGGCCAGGGGGGAGGAGGGAGGGTGGGCAACACACGGGAGGGGGGAGGGTTTTTGCACCGACTAGGTTTCCTTCCCCTTTAAGAGGGTGGCAGAGTGAGGGTGACAGGTGATTGTTTTGCCAACCAATTTCCAAAAAGTTGAAAACAATAGGATTAATTTGAGTGATGAAATGGGGCAGGTCTCCCTGATAAAACACAGCTTTGTGCACGTTTATTTGTGTATTACAGTAACTGCAGTCTGCTTTGATGTGGTATCGTCAAACCTCTTTCAAATTATTATTATAAAGATGCCAAATTAATAGCAGTTGTAATTATAAAATGAATGTGATTGAGTTCCATTCTTAGTTGCTATTAAGTTGGGTGTGATGGCCCAGTTGTTCCAGCAGGAAGTGCTAACATTCCCTTAACTTACAATTTTAGCAGTGATTTAGTGAGGAATAGATACACTTCCTGGGTGCTACAGTACCAATGTACTGGTGATAAAATACCATCAGATATTTGCTCAGGAATATGTGTGTATATGAGAGCTGGAATTGTGCTTATAGAATGAATCATAACCTTTATAGCTCTCTGTTGGTTTGCCCATTATGGGTGTTCCACAGTGTTTTTGGTACATTGTAGATTCTGTATTAGACTCTGTGCCTAGCTACAGCATAAACATTAGATAAAGAAATGTTTTATCATACATTATTGAGTGTAATAGATACCTTAATGGGGTCTGACTTCCCGAGGATCAGCCCTGTGGCTCTTGTAATTAGTAATTAGCTCGATACATAACAGGTGTTACTTGTGAGAGTTGCATGAATGGATGTGTGAAGTGTTCTGAATCTGCCGGGGTACAGATGTCAGAAGATAGCAAGGTCCAAATCTTGGATAAAGAAGACGCTGGTTTGAACGAGGCGTGAAAGAGGCGATTCATGTCAAGGTGGAGAGACCATCTCTGAACAGAGGCGGGGGCCTTCGACACCACCTGTCTGCTACATACAATGCTGTTCTAACATCTGTACCCCGGCGGATTCAGAACACTTCACACATCCATTCATGCAACTCTCACAAGTAACACCTGTATCTAGGAGTTGCATGACACATTGGATAATCCTATCACAGTAACTACACAGAATCAACACCTCTGTGAGTTTCTTCAGATGTCACCTCTTTGAAGAGTTACAATGTGCCATTGTAAATGGATTAGTGGAAGAGTTTATATGCCGAGAACTTCCCACACCAGTCAGTTGAACTGAAGAAGCTGCTCGGATGAGTAGTGAAACGTCTTCATTGATTACTCAGCAAGTCCAGTTGTTTTTAGATTTACCTTTACTAGATATATTGGAAATAGATTTCTTTTTCATTAAAGAAAGTAAAAATTAGATTTTATTTTTTTGCCTTTACATCCCCTTTAATGTTATACTATGGAAAGTTCCTTTTCGGGAGATGTGTAGCCAGGGTCGGACTGGGGAGGTCCAGTCTGATGTTGTGTGTATCCCACAGAAGCAAAGATTTAACTGTGGGTGTCAAATTTCCCCATGTGCCATAAACCTTAAAGGTGAACGAAGCATTGCATACAGCATGGGACACTCATTTAGCCACTTTTTAGTATTTAAAATATTTTATTTTATTTTCACATAAACAAGAAAATTCAGTATGACAGCAAATACCTTGCAGACTCAGAATTTGGCCACTTTTTAACACCCAGGGCCACTTTTTAACACCCATTAGGCGGCAGCGACCACCTGTTACAAGGGGCGTAAAAAGCCGGAAATTCAGCTTCGCTAGTGCAGAAAGCGATATTTCGCTCATTGCACTAGTGATGTGGCCCACCGTTTGACCCGCACCGATGCTGATGTTTTAGGGAGAGGGGAGAGGCATGGGCAGTATTGCCCCTGATAACACCATGCTCAGAAATACAACAACAGTTAATGCTGAGGCTGTAGTCGATACAGCACAGGGAGATAAAGTATTAATGGGGGAATGTAATAAAAGTCGCAAAGAGCAAAACAGTTAGCACAAATAAGAATAAAAAGTCTAATTTCACAATGTAATATTCTTCCTTAAATTGTTATTACATTGTGAATTTTAATTGCACATTGCCTACTTTTAAGAAGTGCTTGAAGGTGTCGTAATCTTTTGGAGCAAACGTAACAACTTTTTCAGTAAGAAGCTTTATTACATTCACTGCACACTGGCGCTAACTATAGAATTCACAAACCTTCTTCCACTGTCGGAACCAGGGCCGGAACTAGGGGTAGGCAGAAGAGGCACGTGCCTAGGGCGCAAAGGCAGAGGGGCGCCAGGCACGTACCTCTTTTGATGCTTTCCCTTAGTTCGGACCCATCTGTGGCTGCAGTTCCTGCTCAATGACGATTGTGCGCTCTTCCGCGCATGCGCATTTGCGTGGCAACGGCGCTTTCGCGCATGCGCAGACGCTCGTTCTCTTCTGCGCATGTGCGAACGATTGGGAGCGCCGTAGTCGGCCAGGTTGCCAAAAGCTATATTAAATTCGCACAAGGCAAATTTGTTCGCACAGAGGCGTAACTTTTCGCATTGCGAATATTTTTTCCGTTACCGACTTTTTTTCCATTCCCCCATAAGTGTCTTTGGTGTAACTACAGAACCAGCAGATAATGGCTGTCTAGGTGTATATCTATAGATATAAAAGGTTGTGGGGATTGGTGGCTGTGGCAGGTTCCCAGGTAGCAATTGTTATTGATTTATTTCAGCCAGCAGCAGCATATCGAAAAATAAAGACCGTTTTCTATCAGCAAACAGTTCAAAAACTGGCAATTGCTAGAATCGACACATTGCCTGTCTGGGCCTGTATGTGTCCCGGGTCTGTTGGAGGGTCGATGGAACCATTAAAGCCAGTTATATTCGGCTGTATGTAATTGACACAATTTGTGTTTCTTAACTGCTATGCTTGACTGATTTATGAAACCCAGTCTGTATTTAAATGCAATGTTTTTTTCTATTTTCATTGCTTGTTTAGTATTTTTACTCTATGCATTTTATAATCTATGTAAATTTAAAACATGTAAAAAAAAAAAAAAACAATGTATTTACTATGTAAATTTAAACCAGTAAAAAATGATATGGAAATTTATGTGGAGGTATTTTGGTTGCTCATACAGTGTCATTCAATAACACTACATAATAAAACACACGAAGAACAAATCATTTTTCTATTATTAAAATCTCTAGTTTTAGGTCTTTCTATGACTTGTTATAATGACATACAATCCATACACAAAACAGTTGAATCGGTCATTACTTGATTTAATATAAACTGTGGCTGATGATAAAACCTTCCGATCCCTCACGCCCTCCTGTCATCAATAAAATCTCCCGTCCAAAATGATGGAGTGGAATTGGCAAGTATTGCTTCCCTAGATGCTCCTAAAGGTCTTTTTCTCCCAGAACTGTATGAATGTAGTGGAAACAAATCAATTTGGATTTCTTATTGGGGTCTAACAATAAAGAGAGAGGCACAGTTACTGCTTGGGGTCCCCAGGATGATGGTGTGGGACTTGTTATTCAGAACGCTCAGGACCTGGGGTCTCGCAGATAAGGGACCTTTGTGTAATTTGAATCACTATCTCTTACGGCTACTAAAAAATATTTTAAACATGAAGTTTGCCTCCAATAATTGTTAATTACAGCTTACAGAGGTTTGGATCAAGTACAAGGTACAGTTTTATTTATTTATTTTTTACAGAGAGAAAGGAAAACGGAAATCCTTCTAAAAAAAAAAAAAAAAAATCACTTGAATTCTTTAGTTTACCCACATAGTTGGACCTATTTGTTTACCATTGGGCTGCGACAGTATATTACTGTTTCCTGTATTTTCAGTGATTATACCAATAAATGACTAAGAACACTGTTTTCCTTTAGATAACCCAGATCTTCTTTGAATGAGGTCCCAACCCAGAAAGAAATGGTACAACAGGGACAGAAAGGACTCTCATTTGGCAATGTTACTGAAAGTAAGAGCTCAAGAGTTAAGGTGGCCATAGACGTAACAATTACGATCTTTCTTGGAAAAGATGTTTCCAAGAAAGATCGTTTGTTTCAATACACACGTGTAGAGCTGAATCGTCAGATATACATATAGAAACAATAGAATTCTACCTGTATGTGACGATTCAGCACTAACAACGGCCGATGTTTGTGTTCCTTAAAAGGCACCCGATCAAAATTTTCCATCCAGCCTGATTGACGAGCCAACAGATATCCAAGTCTTCTGCCAATATCAGTGGCGTAACTAGATATTACTGGGCCCCACAGCAAATTATTTTTCAGGCCCCCAAAATGTTTAGAGGTTGACCAATATTTATTGGAATTGTATATGAATTCCTCTATAATTACGCCCCTGGCCGATATCGGGCAGCTTTTTTCCCACCATACACGCACCGGATATTGTAGGAAAATTAGTTTTGTACGATATCTGCGCGTCTATGGCCACCTTAAGAGTAAGTTCAGTGGCTTAACTAGATATTAATGGGCCCCACAGCAAATTATTTTTCACACCCAAAGATGTCTAAAAAGCTTACCTGTTTTACCGATATTTCTTGAAATTGTAAATGAATTATGGCCTCATGGGGCCCCTTTACCTCCTGGGCCCCCCAGCAGCCGCAGGGTCTGTTTCCTCTGTAGTTTTGCCCTTGACTCTGTTAGATTAGTTCAGCCAATCACTCTGCTGCACTTTAGCCCTAATAGATAAGCCGGGAAAGGAGAAGTCACAGCTGATAATGTAACCTGCAGTTTTAAAGTTCAGCTTAACTTCACATCTATATTTGTTTTTAAAGATAAAAAAACATTATCTTAGTGTCATCTTTCCGACATGCACAAATATCAGTATTCCTGTAAATTATGTGCGTGTTTCCTCTCTACGTTACCTAAAATACAATGTTCTCTGCATATGGAAGACCTGGTCGCTTCTTTCCTTTATCATATAACTTGCAGTTAAATATTTTGTAATCTTCGTACATAATTTAGCATTGTTTATGAAGAAGTTATGGAAAAGTGAAGTTACGCCAGCGATGCTTAATTTGCATACGGCGCCAAATTCAAGTTACAATGGAGGTATATGTAGCATCTCTACAAATGCCTGGGAAACCTTCAAAACAGCAAAAACTAATTTTATTTTGCCCTACACATGTGCCCACTGTATAGTTAAGGTGCCCTGAGTTAGGAAATGTAGGGGGGATGAGGGTAGCCCCAAATTTTTTTTCGATCTTTTTCAGCCTATCACCCATAAAAAATGAAAAAACACCAGCGTTTTTTGGGACTTAGAAAAATGTTTAACTTTTTTTGAAGGAATCCCTAGCTACTCTATTGCACTTCGCCTGGTCTGAGGTGGCGAAGGAAGTCTGGCGTAAAAGGTAGCGGTCAGCATCATTCGCACGTTAGTGAATTTGCGTAGTTACGTCCATTGCGCAAATTCGCCAGGCGTAAGGGTGCGAAGTAACACTAGCGAATTGACGCCAGCGTTCATTAGTGAATTGGCGAATTAACAAAAATGCCCAACGCTGGTGAATTCACACTATCGTTAGGCGCTTCGGCATTTAGTGAATTTGCCCCATATGTATTATTGGTGAGCTCATGTACAAACTCAGTGCTAGCTTTAGGAACTGTAATATATTTTCTATACCGCTAGTGGTGGAACCTGACATACAGGATCCTAAAGGGCTGCAGGGCATAGTAAATAACTGATATGCATAGTGTTTATTCTGTACACACATATGGTATAATACAAATTAGAATTGCTGTTGGCAAGAAAATGTGCAAATACTGGGAAGAAAGACAACTCTTTTTTTGTAACTGATGGCGTGAAAAATAAACCTGACAACCTTGAATACACAACAAAGTGAAGTGACTCACAAAATCACAATTTCATTTGAGGAATTAGGCACACTAATATCAACCAATCCAAACCATGAATCCAACACCAATGCCACTCCTCTCCATAATCCAGTAAAATCAAAAGCTATATTGTGTCATGACATTTATTAAGTGTCCACAAACTCAAGATTCTCCTCTACATGTTTCCCATACTCAGGAGAAGCTGGGGCAGATCTTCTCAGAAGCCAATGACATGCCTACTTGTGTGTGTACAACACTTTCTGTCCTGCGGCTTTGACTGGAGCTTGCTTAACCTAACCTTTATTTATATCTTTTTCACTACAAATTATCACACACTTGGAATTGGCTGAACCATAATAAGCAGCACCTGGTAGCCTTGCAGGAGGCCATTGTGGTTACATACAAGTTTACCTACCATTCCTTGTTTGTGGGCACTCATCCTAAGGGGCTGGCACCCCTGTTCCCATTGATGCATTATTCTGCATTTGCTTCTGTGGATGCTCAGACTCGCTTCTGTAGCACTTTTGTAGCACATATTGGTGGCTCCCACAAATCCTAACTCAACTCACACAAGTCCTGGTGCCAATACCACTTTGGTGCCCTTTCCCCCTTAAAAGAAAATTCAACCTTGATATTCTATTGATTTTTACTCTTCCCTTTTTGGCCTGTTTTTTGGAATTCCACTTTCTTGCTGCCTGACTTGGCCTGTCCACAATCATCTGGTGCCTGCCCTGCCCTGGATCTGTCTGATAGGCCCCTTAGCTAAAATCATCTCAAATGCTTTAAAATGGCAACCAAAACCTGAAAGGTGTGGAAGAAAACAGAAAACAACCATTTGAATGGATAGAAGAATAGCCAAAATGGCAAAGACTCAGCAAATAATCAGCTCCAGGAAGATCAAAGAAGGTGTAAAGTTACCTGTGATACTGTTACAATTAGAAGCCAAGCTATCGGTAAGAAGCCCCTGCAAAGTCCCATTGTTGAAAAAATGACGTGCTGAAGAGCTTACAGTTTGCCAAAGAACACATTGATTCTCCTAAAGAGAAATTGCACAATATTTTGTGGACTGATGAAAGCAAGATTGTTCTTTTTGGGTCTAGGGGCTACAGACAGTTTGTCAGACGAGCCCCAAACACTGAATTCATCCACAGTACAGTGTGAGACAGTGAAGCCGGTGGCACAAGCATCATATGGGGATGTTTCTCATACTGTGATACTATTTATCTTATACCAGGGATCATGGATCAGTTTCAATACATCAAAATACTTGAAGAGGTCATGTTGCCTTATGCCGAAGAGGAAATGCCATTGAAATGGGGGTTTCAACAAGACAACGACCCCAAACAGACCGGCAAATGAGCAAAACCTTGGCTAAAGTATTTATTTTTTTGCCCTAAAATGCATTGTGTGTTTGTGGTTACAGGCTCACCCTATAACTATCAGTGAGCACACATACAGGGTAAGGAAGGCAGCGGGACAGCTTTTCTCTATGTGCCATTGCCTTTAGAAAGACTTTTCAAGATTGTTACAGTTTTATGCATTTTTTCCCTCTAAGGTTCCTTGATCGTTCTTTCAGTGAGGGAACAGTTGTTGCCTGAGAAGAACTGACCAAACTGTGAGTAACAGGGCAAGGCACCTCCAATACGTCACTGGCCTAGAGGTTCCCTTCCCCCTTTCAGTCTAGATTGTGAATGTTTACACGAGTTCAGTATTGACAACAAAGTAAATCCAATAGTAATTAGTTGAAACAGTTTGGGGCCCATTTACTACTGCTTTGGAACTGGGGTTTTCCAAAAAACAGATCTTTTTGTAATTTGGATCTTCATACCTTAGTTCTAATAGAAAATCATTTAGACGAAAAAAACCCAAAAGGCTGGTTTTGCTTTTAATTATATCTTAGTTGGGCTCAAGTACAAGATACGGTTTTATTATTACAGACAAAAAGGAAATCATTTTTAAAAAAAAATTGGATTATTTGAATAAAATGGAGTCTATATGAGTTGGCCTTTCCACAACTCGGAGCTTTCTGGATAACAGGTTTTTGGACAGGGGATCCCATACCTGTGTAATTCTAAAAATGCACCCTGAACAGGGATAGATGCTTAATAAATATGTTTCACATTTCATCATTATGTTTTCATAGTTATTAAATGGTTTATTCCTGCTGAAAGAGCTGCGCCTTCCTGTTCTCTGACTTTCCATGGTGGAGTGTATTTGTTGGAGCAATAATGGATGACTGCTCCTGCAAACGGACAATTTCACCTGGTGCCGTCAATAGTTTCTGCTATTAGTATAGGATGTTTTTATGGCAGGGACCGGTCCCTTTATTAAAATTGCAAAGCCTCCTCCGGAGAAATCAATCAGCTCTAATTTTCTTCTCATTTATAATATGAACAGAAAGTTTGCCCTGAATAAGTAAATATTGATTTCTCTAAATACAGCATTACACCAATGACCTGTTTACAGTGAGCTTTAATAGAACACGAACAAAGGAAGCAAAATGATTAGAAAATATTAAAGGTGACCCAGAGTGAAATATTGAATAATATTCTGCCGATGCCGTCACTGAACTGAGGATTATGGGTAATAGAAGAAGCATTATTATTATTCTAAAGGTAGACTAGAGGTGAACGGCTGAGGACACACACCGACACAGTGTTTAGTTACTGCAAAGACATAAGACGTATCTCTCCCTGCAACAAATCACTAGAATTAGTGTTAGAGAGAAATAATATGTTTAAAAAATGTCATTGCTCTGATTTCATTAGAATCTCTGCAAGTCTCATCCTCAGGAGCTGAGCAAACTTTACCCTACAGTGCCCTCTCGTGACCGACTGGAAATACTTCAGTGTTAATATCAGGAGCCTTGCTGGGAGAAAAGGGAAATACTATTTCAATTGTATCCACATCCGACTGAGAAGTGCCTTGAATTTGAGCAAGAAAGTTGTTGGACTGACTCATGAGCCAGATCGTCCCTAATTATCACCATTATTTATTTATTTGGTGACAACAAGTTACTCAGCACTTTCCAATAACTGCAAACAAACAAGGGTTATAGAATAAAAATGGGAATGGAGGCCAATTAGGCCTGACTTCACTACTCTGAGGATGGATTATGAGCATTATACACTAGAAAAGGAGATATTGGACCTCCATAAGATAAGGCTTTCAGGATCTGGCAGGATCTCTAGAGCATTGTAGTTCAACAGAATCTGCCGGGTATCAATCGGGAAAGCCCATCGGATGGCCCCACACACGGGCCAATAAGCTCCCGACTTAGTCTCTTGGCAGCTTTTATTGGCCCGATGGGCTTCCTCGATCGATATCTGACTGAAAGTCGGCCAGATCTCGATTGGGCAGATTAAAAAATCCCGTTGGATCACGGCCGCATCTATGCGTATATGCGGTCCGCGATCTGACAGCCCATAACGGATCCGTTATGATCCAATCATTGGGCACTAGGGCCCGCGGTAGGATCATCCCGATACTGCCCACCTCAATGTAGGCATATCGGGGAGAGATCCGCTTGTTTGGTGACATCGGCAAATGAGTGGATCTCTACGTCTATGGGTAGGACTAAATGGACGGTTTTCGACGCGATCCGGCATGCTGCGACTGTCGGATGCATACGCAGCGTCTGCATCCAACAGTCGTGTTGGGTTGGATCAATTCACTTACCTTATTTTTGTCACATGCGACTTGTCGCAGCACGTCGGATCGCGCCACAAACATCCATGTAGTTCTACCCTAAGGCCACCTTAAGAGTTCAGGGGCGTAACTACAGAGGAAGCAGACCCTGCGGCTGCAGGGGGGCCCATAAAGTAAAGAGGGCCCCATGAGTCCTAATGAATGAGCAATTTCAACATATATTGGTAAAATAGGACAACCTCTGGGTATGTTGGGGGCCGTAAGATTAATTTGAACACATACACTGTTATTCAGCCGTTGTCAGTCCTGTTGCAAATAGCTGCAACTCCCATCAGACTCTGTAGTTCTGCTTGAGCCGAGGAATCACAGGCTGCTCTTTAATTAGTGGGTAATGAGTATTTGCTTCCTCCTAACACTGACTGCACATCTTGTTTAATTATGAAACTGTTTGTTTCAGTGTGATGTTGTCTTTACTATTTTGTATGTCTTTGCAGTTTCTGCAACTCTTCATTCCAGCTGTTGGTTCATAAGCTCCTAAAATCAGGCCCTGCCCCTTAGCTGGTATTCTAGACAGGGTCAGACTGGGCCGGCAGGACACCCGGAAAAAAAGCCAGGCCCGATTGCCCTTCTGCGTGATTGGGGGGGCGATGGTGTTGCTTTGTGTGTGGGGGGGGGTTGGTGGCACTTGGTGAATTTTGGCAGAGAAAATTAAATCAAACACATTGCAGAAACCAAATGCTTTTTTAGATTTTTAGAAGGAATTCCCTATGGAAAAAAACATGGCTATTCCCTTGAGACAACTTTCCTTTCTCATCCACTGGAACAAGGGCCATATAATAGTGAGTGGGAAAAGCTTAACTACTGCTGGGCTGACATATTGGCCTGATGAAGAGTTCTATTTCCAGATAACACACAGTCCCAGGACTAAATATAGTTGTAGCCATGACTGATGGAGATAAAAGGAAAGCAGTGTGTACCTTACGCAATGGATGTGCCTGTGGGGAATCATATGAAACAGCTGAAGGGCAGGAAGTCGGGTCACAAATGGAATGAAGAGATGGTGGGAAAAGTCTCCCAAGCGCAGCTCATACACAAGAACATCTCACTGCTGGAAAAGGCAAACGACTGCAGATCCACAACACATTGCTTTGTATATTTACCATGATCCATTTGCTGCTGTGCAGCATTAAATGTGTTAATGGTTTATTTCCTTTAGTAAGCAACTTGGAAGGGAACATTACTGGAGAAAAGTAAACAGATTTGAGAGAGTGAGAGAGAGAGTGTGTGTGTAATTCATTTCTTATACTCCTTAACTACACAGCTGTTGGTATCCGTATTTGACTTACACGGATTTAATACTTTTTGAAATACTGATGAAACATAATGGAGACTTTTGTTGTAAACTACATATAAGTAATTTGCTGGTGTAACTATGTTTCCCTCTCGCTCATATATTGCCAGCAGCGCTGTGAGCGCTTCTGTAGTAGAAGGATGAGCTAGTATGGAAGCTATAGTAGAGGGATGAGCTAGTATGCTAGCTGTAGTAGAATAGAAGGATGAGCTAGTATGGTAGCTGTAGTAGAGGGATGAGCTAGTATGGTAGCTGTAGTAGAGGGATGAGCTAGTATGGTAGCTGTAGTAGAGGGATGAGCTAGTATGATAGCTGTAGTAGAGGGATGAGTTAGTATGGTAGCTATAGTAGAGGGATGAGCTAGTATGCTAGCTGTAGTAGAGGGATGAGCTAGTATAGAAGCTGTAGTAGAAGGATGAGCTAGTATGGTAGCTGTAGTAGAAGGATGAGCTAGTATGGTAGCTGTAGTAGAGGGATGAGCTAGTATAGAAGCTGTAGTAGAGGGATGAGCTAGTATGGTAGCTATAGTAGAGGGATGACCTAGTATGGAAGCTGTAGTAGAAGGATGAGCTAGTATGGAAGCTGTAGTAGAAGGATGAGCTAGTATAGTAGCTGTAGTAGGAAGACCGAGTACAATACACAGAAGCGAAGTTGTGATGTTCACTCAATTTTATTTGATATTCTCACCTGAATCTCTTTGTGTTATGCTTTACTCAATATATTTCAGCACTAGCTCTCCCATACTCATTCCCAGACAGCAAGCTTATTGTACATAGGGTAAGGGTAACGGCAGAAGCACGGGTTTCCGTGGTGGGGGGAAAAAAAACCACACAGACAAACTGGAATATTTTAAAATATGCTTTATTGATTTTTTTTTGTATTTGCCTCCATGCCTTTAGAGTTGATCCACGACCAAGGTGGCCATAATTAAAACTAAAGTTACCAAACATTTTATACTACATATTATCGCTCTTTTATTTCTTTATTTTTTTTCAATAGACCATCTGCTTTAAAATGATTTCCTAGCATGTAATGAAAAGTACTAAATAACCATGAGCTTTTGTTTTTTTTTAAAAATAAAACAGGGGGGAAAAAAAAGCTTTATAAAACACTTCGTCTGGACACGGGAAAAAAAAAATGTGTTTTTTCTTCCGATCCCCAAAGACAGTGAGAATATGCATGGTGTTAACAAGAGCTGTAAGACTAAATGCCCCTTCCATGGGGTGCACTAAATTGAAAAATACCATC
The DNA here is from genome assembly GCA_038501925.1 of Xenopus petersii. Classification (NCBI taxonomy): domain Eukaryota; kingdom Metazoa; phylum Chordata; class Amphibia; order Anura; family Pipidae; genus Xenopus; species Xenopus petersii. The sequence goes on from CM076685.1 coordinate 85,249,715, forward strand.
TAAACATTATCAAATGTCCATGTTACAGTTTTCAGAGCTCGACATTCAGTTGTTTTTTCGGATAAAGCAAAATACACAGATTAGTAGGAAGGGAGTAACACAAAGCCAGTTACAGGCAATTACACAGTCACTTGCACAGAGAGGAGTTTGATTGAAAATAAAATGGCCAAACAAAGATCTATTTATGCCACTGCCAGCTCATTCTGCTTGGCCAGAAATTGCCGCATTTTAATGGAAATCACAGGACAAAAATAAATCCAGTGTTTCTTGTAAGAAGTAAATGAAATGGGTTTTTTTTCTTCTTCTTCTTCCAGGCCTCTCTTTACAATACGAAAATGGAAAATGTCTCTTGTAGGGAGAGAATAGGAAATAGAACGAGCCCAAAACAAATGAAGTTGTGGAGTGTAGTCATCCGAGTAATGTTATAGTTTTAGGGGGTTATGTAATAAAAAGGCACTAAGATTGCCCAGGTGCAGTAACCAATCAGCAGGTAGAATTTTCCCGGTCATTTGTTTAAACGCAAGCATCTTATTCGTTGCTACTGAGCAAACTTCTGTAATAAAAGGCACTATGCTTGCCCAGGGGCAATAACCCATAGCAGCCAATCAGCAGTTAGCATTTACTGTTCACCTGTTTAAAAGCAAACATATCATTGGTTACTATGGGTAACTGCTCCTGGGCAAACTTAGTGGCTGTTATTACATATGAGGGTTAGTGCCTTATATTACATATGAGGGTTAGACTTTTAAAGCCCCTTTTCATCTTCATGCCACCCTACTTGCTCTGCAGTCTGACCTTCCTTCCATCTGATATAACTGACAAAACTCAGTGGCTCCATACTTATCTTGCCAAAGCAACTCTTATGAATAGCAGGCGCTACTCCATATTCACCCCAATTATATAAGCCTTGGGATATGGCATATCTTATTATTTAAGGCTGAATAACCCCTGTACAGGTGCAATGTACCAGTTTGTACCCATCATCTTGTCTCTACAATTATCCAGCTCAATTGCTCTTTGTACAGGGGGACACCAGTCCTGGCATAGTTATATGGTTTCTCCTGTACATGCTGTGAATACCTCTTGATTTCTTCATTCCAAGATATTAGAAGTTACATAAAATGAATGAATTTTGTTACAACAGCGCCACCTGCTGGTCATTTTCCCACCAGTCTGACCAGCAAGTAGTCAAGGAAGTTGTCAGGAGAAAGAAAGAGACTGTTCTGGTGGTTTTCTGGTTAGGAAAGATGCAAGAAAGATTTTTTTCCTAAACAGAAGAACATCAGATCAGCCTCTTTCTTTCTCCTGACAACTTCCTTGACTACTTGGTGGTCGGAAAATGACCAGTAGGTGGCGTTGTAACACAATTAATTTATATTAACAGCACATGTATTCCTTAATATCTTGGAATTAAAAAAAAAAAAAAATGAATGTACATTGCAAAAGTGCTTAGAATAGTACCCACATCAATTTTACATTCACCTCTTTTTAAGGTTTACTTATCCTTTAAAATACAAAAAAAATAAACTGTAAGATTACTTAAGGCATCTACTGTCCACAACTTCCCCTTTAAACTGAGCAATGGTATGTAAATGAAATTGGGGTTACATTTTCCACTAAAATATTTCTCTTATTAAACGGGGGGGGGGTGGGGTGCTTTTTGATTGCAGCCAATAAGCAAAAATTTTTCATTATTCAGCTTTTAGAAACACTGCTATGTACCCATAACATTTTATATATATATATATATATATATATATATATATATATATATATATATATATATATATAAATATATATATATATATATATATATATATATATATATATATATATAAATATATATATATATATATATATATATATATATATATATATATATATATATATAAATATATATATATATATATATATATATATATATATATATATATATATATATATAAATATATATATATATATATATATATAAATATATATATATATATATATATATAAATATATATATATATATATATAAATATATATATATATATATATATATATATATATATATATATATATATATATATATATATATCTAATCCTGTCTCCCCTCTAAACCAATCTCGCAACTGCCTGGGTGCTCGTGAAAAAAGTATCATACAAAACAGAAAAAAATGCACTCCAAGGGGTTTATAATGGAAAAGAAAAGTTGTGTTTATTCTTCAACGTTTTGGCACCTTAACTCAGGCAGGTCTTCCTGAAGACGGTCCGGGTTAAGGTGTCAAAACGTGTGTGTGTATATATATATACATATATATATATATATATATATATATATATATATATATATATATATATATAGTAAAAAGCAACAACAAAAAGATTTTATTTCAACATTTTGGCTACCACACTGGAGCTGTCTTCACGAAGATGGTTCGAGTGTGGCAGCCGAAAAGTTAATAAATGACAACTTTTTGTTGTTGCTTTCACTAAAGTCCTGTGAGTGCGGTTTATGTTGGTATATATACATACATATATAGACAGTTGTGTGGGTGTCTGTGCGGGCTGCTACCTTAAATACAGTGGACATGGTAGAAATTGTATATTGGAAGACGTAACCAAGTGGATATTAAAATGCTGTTAAGTCGAGAGGTTTCGTTTGCACTGCCTTTGCGCCGGCCACTTCTCCACTCCACTGACACGCTGAGATGGAGCTCCAGAGAACAATATGATATAAACATACCCTCCTTCCTTTAGGAAAAAAATAGAACTTCAACAATTACTTTATAATTTAGATATAACATGTTTTGTGCATTTATGCAAATAAATTAAAAAATACAAACAAAAGAAAACTTTGTCTGGCAGGCATTAAAGGTTATTAAACCCTTCATCCAGAAAAAGTGGTGACCTTCTCTGAATAAAGATTCTGTATATATATATTTTTTATTTTTTTAAACTTTTTTTTCCCCTTTTTTTAACAAAGCACTGGCACACCCCTTAAACAGGATAATGTCACGCAAACATATGAAATAACAGGATGCATCATACTAGGGGCTCGAGAAAACCGCTTTCTGGACAAGAGACACTACAAGCACAAAGTGCACTTTTTATGTTATTTACAAATACACAGTAGTTTTTCAAGTTTTGAAACAAACAAAAAAAAAAAAACAACAACAAATCCCCTTTCAAAAAAAAAAGGAAAAAAAAAAAAGAAGGAAAAATTAGGGGAAAAAATTAAAAATGGAATCCAACACAACTGCATCAAATATACAGGCAACAAACAGGTTTGAACATGTTATGTACAACACAAAACTTGAGCTTCTCCAGTTGACCTACAACTCCCAGAATGTCAGAGCTGAGGGTTTTGTTGTTTGGTTCGTAAGAGCGGTAGATCAATGACAGCTGGAGAGCCACAAGCCGCAATCCCTCATACAACAAATACAAAATAAAAGGCTCACATTGTATGACACGGGCACGTGTGTCCTGCCACATGTACACACACAGGGTAAACAGGCACTTCACCAGTCTGCATCTTCCTCAATGTAATAGTCAGGAGTGGTACCATCATATAGGCTGGGATCTAAAGATTTCCTCGGCTTTCCCCTGGCAAAAACTCTGGATATGGAGCCAAAACCCATCTTTTCTTTCTTCTTCTTCTTTTTTTGGTCTTCAAGGTCTTCTAAAGACTGGAAAGATTGAAAGGAGCGGCAATTCAGTAGCCGTGTGATATGTGCCTGAATATGGTTCAGGGTAATGGTCTGTATTGCATGTCATAAGCATGACAGTTTCACAGGTGCGTGTCTCATGTTTTGCAGGCCTAAACTGATTTCGTTTTTGGGAGTCAGAATGCACAGAGATTCAGATGTACAGTTCATATGGCTCTAGGTCATATATTCAGTCAAGGGCAGCAGATGGCTTTGCCTTGTTGAATTCCTCACACCTACCTGCTCTCCTCTCATCCAATAATCTTCCCAGCTGATTTCTAACTGGCTTGTTATTACAATTAGCATGCACCTTGGAATTTTTCCATAAATACTAACAGAAACTAATAGGGAAAGCTGCACCTGCCAAAGACAAATTTGCTCTATGTTTAGTGCTAAATGCAGTTCAGGAAAAAGTGGAACAAGCCTTCCTAGGGCTGCAAGGAAACCAATCCCAATTGATTTGAGCCCCTGTCACATATTTATTAGGTTTGCCCTCATAACTGCCAGCTATTTCCTTATTTCCCCAGGAACATCTAAGAAATGCTAATTTAAACAAAAAAACCAAAACTGCTCCCCAGATGTGACTTGATTTACATTAATCCTGTGCGCCATTTTGACTAGGGTAGAGCTTAAGATGGAGCACCATCGTGCCATGATCATGAACCCCAAAAACATTTGGTCAATGAAATAAAATGTCTTCAGTTAATCTGCTAGTGGAAGGTCATTATTACAGTCTATAGGTATATGTAGGAACTCTCATGGTTAGTAGGATCCTCTGCTGATTTACAGCTCTTACAGACCTGTTAACATGGGCCACCGTTCTGATCCAATCTGTGGCTCGAGGGCAAAAAGATGATAGACAGATTTGGAGACGCGTAGGTGCAGGCAAAACATTGCTAATTGAGTAGATCATTTTTGTGCATACCTAAGTTATGCACATAAAGCACATTAACGTAATTACAGCTGCAAATGTTGCTACAGGTCTTGTAACTCATAGCAACCATTCAATGAGTAGCACATAACAGCTGTCTGGTTGCTAGACTTGGGCAAACAGTGCGCCTTTTATTATCCTCCTAGACATTAACTAGCTGGCTGCAATAAGAAAATAAGAAGCAACTGGTGAAGCTACACTGTGCTGATCATCATTTCAGTTTGGGTACTGAAGATTGAGCCTATGGAGAGGCTTTTTGAAAAAGGAACAATATTGCAGTTCTCTCTCAAACAAGAACTAAATTAGGGTTCAGGTTATTTTAGAGAATAACCCTACTGAACCCTACTTTTAAACAGGAAATTTTACCTTTAAAGACTCTTTATTCTTCTAGCAAAGGAGTGGGCCTACTTAAGCTTGGTCACTCTTGGCTAAATTAGGAGCAAACTGGACCATCTGGTCTATATACAGTTGTGTTCAGAATGATAGTTTGTTTAAAAAGTCAATTAATCCTTATGATAGCTTTAATTTCCTTACACACAAAAGCATTGGGAACACTACACATTCTATTCCAAATCAAAAAATGTATCAAATTTGTGTTATTCCTTTACAGGAAGTGAAGAAAAGGGAATATTAGGTCGTTCCAAAAAAAAAAAATAATAAAAAAATTAAAAAAATAGCAGTGTCTGCATTCTTCTTTACAAACATTCACTGTATGAAATGAAAAATATTTCAAGATTGTGCTTTCCACACTGCTCTTATTTGGAACAAGCTATTATTATTATTAATATTTTGATCAAGCTTCAATTAATGATTCATTTACACAGAATCAGCAGCATGCATGCCCTGTTGGTTTTCTATTACTCTACTACACCTACTAGTAAATTATTTGCCATGTAGAAATACAATTTCTACCAAAAACAAGCAGCGATTGATTGTCGGACTGCTATTATTCTGAACACAACTGTATGTGAATTGTAACTTTAGGGGAGCTTTATTAAAGGATTTGAGGTTAATTTTGATTTGCGGTTTTGGATACACTTGGACCACTATAATAGAAGGATTTAAGGTAATATATGATGTGTCTTCAAGAGGCCTGCAAAACACTGGCACCATGTTTCAGACAATAAAATGTTACATGTATTGCTTATTCTTTCTGATTGCCCTAACACATGCAATAACGATTTCCACACCATGATAGGACATATGGATTTGTTCCCAAAGGCATGCTTTGTCTAGGAACTACTGTACATGGAATAATGATCACAATGCCAGTCTTTCAGTCTGCATGCATCCCTCCTGTCTACATGCAAAAGGCAAGCAAAGTACAAGTTGGTAGAAAAGTAAAAGATTCAAAAACCTTTCTGGAAAAGATGGAAGAAGAAGCCAAGAAAATGCCTACACTACCGTCTTACATTGCAGAGGGAATGCGTTCGATGTCTCGGAGAGTTGATGTCACTTGGTGTTGAAGACCTGTCTCCGTCTGCTGCAGAAGCGTCAGATATTACTGAGGGTTGACGGGAATGGCAAGGACTAACTCTGACAGCTTAAAAAAAAAAAAAAAGAAAAGAGTCATAGAAAGTGAGTCTCGACACAGACATTTGTGCTCACAAATACACCTCCTCAAACCAGTCTAACTGTGGAAAAAGTTTATACAAAATGTCAGCCATAAACCGTCAATTGTTTTAGTTGTTTTCACATGTAAATCGGAGTTGAGTGCAAATACAGAGGTGGGGTGGAGTGGGCCACAAGATGTTTGGAAAATTGGTGCTTGAATTTTAATTTGCAGAGCACTCTTATCGTATGCAAAGAGATTAAGCAGCTTAAATCATAATGGCCCAAAGTGACTGATAGCATGTATGACTAAATCATTTGCACAGCTGCTAGGCAATTCAGCCTTTGTAAATTGACTTAATATTCAAATAGGTGTCATAGTGCATCTTTCTGGGGCCTTGAATTAATCACTTGCTGTATAATGCAAATAATAGATCCCAAACGAGTATGAAAAGACAGTGCTGTATATTACAGGTACTGAGCTAATGGATTTATGGAATAACAGACATAAAGAGTGACAGATTCACAAAAGCCTCCCTCCAACTTTGTAAACTAAGGGAGAAAGAGAAGCCTGTCTTAAAGTAAAAGGGGTCTCCCTGGGCAGGCAGTGTAATTGCTCCATCACATCCCATTGAATAATGAGATGAAAAAAGTATCATCTGATTAACCCGAACAAAATGGAGCAATTGGCCTGGAAGAATGGGTCAAAAATCACTCCTGAACAGTGTGTAAAATTTCTATGTACTTACCCCAAAAGACTTGTATGTGACTACAAACAAATATTTATGCAACCTACAAGTGTCTGCTTTTTTTTTTTAATATCTTTTCTCATAAGTATTTTGCACCTTCAAAGTGTAAATATCCCCCATCTAAATACATTCCAGGATATAATAACAAAAAAGTGAAATAGTCCAAAAGTGGGTTTAGGTGTTTTCTGAATACAATGCAATGTACTGTACAATCCAGTCAACATGTAGACCAGTGATACCCAACCAGTGGCTCGTGAGCAAAATGTTGCTCATCAATCCCTTGGATGTTGCTTCCAGTGCCCTCAAAGCAGGTGTTTATTTTTGAAGTCCTGCCTTGGAGCCAAGCTTTGGTTCCACAAAAAACAGATGTACTGCCAGAGCCTCCTGTAGGCTGCCAATCCACTTAGAGGGCTACCAAATAGCCAATTACAGAGCTTATTTAGCACCCTCAGGGACTTTTTTCATGTTTGTGATTGTTCCCCAACTCTTCTTACAAGTAAATGTGGCTCACGGGTAAAAAAGTTTGAGGACCCCTGATTTAGACAAAGTAAAACTCACATGTGCAGCTCAGGATGCAGTTTATAATATTGGCCACTGCAGTGTATTGCTAAAGGTGGCCATAGACACACAGATAATATTGTACAAAAAATTTTTCGTACGATATTCGGTGCGTGTATGGTAGGAAAAGAGCCGACTGATATCAGCAGAAGACTTGAATATCGGTCGGCTCGTCGATTGGCTGGACGTAAAATTTTTATCGGGGGCCTTTGAAGGCACCTAAACATCGGCCATTGTTAGTGCTGAATAGTCAGATACAGGTAGAATTCTATTGTTTCTACCTGTATATCTGATGATTCAGCTCTACACGTGTGTGTTGAAACAAACAATCTTTCTTGGAAACATCTTTTCCAAGAAAGATCATAATTGTTACGTCTATGGCCCATAGCCGGGCCAACCCGGCCAGGCGCCCTATGCAACCTGGGTGGCCATGGTGCCGTTCCATTGAGCATGCGCAAAACTGCACGCGATCGCGCATGCAGAAGCGCATTTACTCACAGAAATTCAAGCAGCGGCCGGGGAGAGATGGAAACTGTGCTCGTGCAGACATGCACAGCAGCGCATTTACGCACAGAAATTACAGCAGCGGCCGGGGAGAGACGGGACTGGACATGGGGTAGGCGACAAAGCAGGTACGTGTCTGGGGCCCCCCCAAGCTTTGTGCCCTAGGCACGTGCCTACTCTGCCTACCCCTAGTTCAGACCTTGCTATGGCCACCTTAAGGCAATTTCTAACATCGCTATGTGTTTGTGTAACTTGTATTTAACTTTTTATGCAGCTGATGTTTGTGTGGCCAGATTAGAAAACACTTACTCCTGAGGTACAGAAACGAAAGTGGAAAACATGCATTTGTGCACAGGAACATATGTAGGAAACCAGTATTAGGAGCTGCATGTCATGGTGTGTTACTGCATGTAACATATTTATATAGAATAATGGGTAAAGGCAGAGATACCAATCTGAATCAGAAGCTGTTAAAATACAAACCTTGCCGGTCTATGGTATGCTGTGGATGCCCGTGGTATAGGGTTTGCTGGCTTTGTCGAATTGCTGCGGTCAGCGGGAGGTCTGCATGCATTACCCACTCCTGATTACCATTTAACACCGTTTCCCCAGGCATTGCTAGAGAGTGGCGCTTGGGTACATCCTTTGTAAGCGTCGCTAAGGACTGTTTTGCCTAAAAGAAGAAAGAAAATATTCCAGAACACAAAATGCCAACCAACTTGAACTGAAGGTTATAAGTATACCCTTACCAAATACGTTTTAAATTGGCCAAGACAATTAAAAACAAACAAAACCAGGACTAGTTAGGACCCATTATATGCAATAGTCCAATATACTGCAGTGGCCACTATTTGTCTGCTCATATGTTTTGAGCCAATAAAATCATTTTGCTGAAAAGATATTCACTTGAGTTGACTGCTGCTGCTGCAGTATATTGGACTTTTGCATATGATTTTCTTGACCCGTGGCAGGTCGGATTTAATACTGTTCACACACCTGATCCTAAGGGATTTGTCACATGAGGTTTGAGCACTCCATTATTGTGTAGTTAGACCTATTAGGGATTATATTTATGAGACACTTGATTCTCTACAAAGCTCAGATATTGGCCCAGGACTATCAAGGGCCAGTCTCACTGGAATTATCCTAGCACCGACAAGTCAAAATATTAAAACTAATCCCAGTGTTAAATGAATTCAGGGAATGGATAATTAAAGGACATTAAGACTGAAAACCCCTGAATGTTTTATAAAGGGAAACTTGAAAGAAGCACGCATTTGCCTTAAAAGGGCAACTAAATTTTGAGTAAAACTCTGCCAGGCATAACAAAAATAAACAGTTTCCATCTAGTTGAAGTCATCAAAGTAGTAAAAAGTCTGCCCAACCAATAACATCCTCCTTCACTTCAACAAAATCCAGCAGAGGCCTCCAAACTAATGGGATGGCCACCATAGGGGCCCAACACTGCAAGGAAGGATCAGCATAATTTAAGGGGGATGAACTATAGAGGGATGAACTATAGAGAGCTAACCTTACTACAGCTTGGAACTCAACAGAACTTAACATGTTTGTTACTTGTTGGCTCAGTTACAGAGACATTGTCAGGCTCTCAGCAGCAGTGTTGCCTTCTCCATGTGCAATAATTCAATATAGCTGTTACATCATTTTAAGTACCATATTTTTCTCTTGATCAGCCAGACTAGTATAAGCTCAGAGTGCACCCGTAGCACAGTGGCATTAAATTTTGTCTTGCTATTTGCAAAGAGTTTAAATGTTCTGCATAGATTTTCAGATTTTCTCTCACATTCCAAAAACATAAAAGGAAGGTTAATTGGCCACTGATGAAATTTACCCTACTGTGTTGTGTGATAAGGACAATAGACGGTAAGCTCCACTGGGGCAGGGACTGATGTGAATGAAAACTCGTGCTACATAAAATACCTATAACCTTAGGCTAAGGTCACACCAGGCGATTTGGGCAGATTTAGTTGCCTGGCGACTAATCGCCTCGTCTTTGCGGTGACCAATCTCCCCAAATGCCTTACCTCTGTCTTGTGACGGCTAAAATGAAAAATCGTCTGCGGCATGGCACACGTGTCGCTTTGTATTCCAAGGTCGCCCGAAGCTGTCTTGTGAGGAAACTTTGGGCGACTTTGGAATACAAAGCGACGCGCGTGCCATGCCACAGACTGTTTTTCATTTTGGTGATTTGGGGAGATTCTCTATGTGAACATAGAGAAAGTAAGAGCAGATCTCTCCAAAGTGGTTTAAATTCAATACAATGAAAAACACACTAAATTTGTACCAGTACACCTGTAAAATTAAAGATGTGTAAATGAAGAATACATGTTGTAGTGTGATTGGCTAATACACATTTAGACGGCAAACTAATATGAACATTTTGATAATGATACATAGAAATCTACTGTATATCTGTAACAAAATACAACACAAATACAATGCAACGCATAACATTTGTATCTAAACAGAGAGCCCTTTTTACAATGGTGCAACACATACACATTCTGCCTATTGAGCTGAAAAAGGAGCTCCAATTCCACACGGATAGGCTGGCATAGTGCCTGCACCTTCTTGTACCACACCTTAGTGCCAGCATTGTAGTGCCACTAAGCCTAGTGATGTGCAAATCTTACAGCTTCATATGAATGTGCCGGTCTAAGAACATCAATGTTTGCCACATAACGGAACTTGTGAAGATCTAATACTTTGTATCTAGTAGCTTGTAGGCTCTTTGAAAACAGGACCTGTGTATTGAAATGTGTAGCACTTTAAAATATTTATTCTCATTGTCTAATGCAGTGATCCCCAACCAGTAGCTCACGAGCAACATGTTGCTGATCAACCCCTTGGATGTTGCTCCCAGTGGCCTCAAAGCAGGAGCTTTTTTTTGTATAAAAACCAGGTGTACTGCCAAACAGAGCCTCAATGTAGGTTGACAATCCATATAGGGGCTGCCAAATGGCCAATCACAGCACTTATTTGGCACCCCTAGAACATTTTTTATGCTTGTGTTGCTCCCCAACTCCTTTTACTTCCGAATGTTGCTCATGGGTTCAAAAGGTTGGGGATCCCTGATCTAATGTATTAGAAGTATAATCCTTAGGACAGTTCCCGGTTCTGTTCTTTCTCGGAGGGTTGCCCTAGTTATATGAAACGTGTTGGGCTGTTTATTGGCTAAAATAAAATTGCCTTTTAATTTAAAATCATCAAGTCCATAGAGGTTTGTCTATACAAGTATTTCACCCTTGCAAGCCAGATCGCTACTCCAATTTGAATACAGAAAGTATCTGGGGGAAAAAAAGGAACCGCCACAAGGACCAAACAGAAGACCAGAAGCACCACTAAAATTTGTGGGGAGTAACATAGATGGCCGGCGAGACTCTACGATCCACTGAGAAAGAACAGAACCGGGAGCTGTCCTAAGGTCCTCACACACACGTGGCTTTGTAAGTGTAACTGCTCACCGTGTGTCGGCGAAGTCCCGACGGTACTTCACCATAAGATCTTTTTTCCTTACAGATAAGCGGCAGTTCACAATAACAGCTCGGAGAGAAAGTACTTGCGATATGCGCTACAACTGAAAGACGCAGTGCGAGTAGATCCGATTTTGCCTACTATTGGTTTTTAAAAGGGAAATACACTCAATCAAATGTATTTTCATCCCTAGGACTTGAAGAATATATATAACAGCGCATCAGTCCTTGAATACATTTATTTTTTCCGAACTGTGGACAAGTTGCTCTACAGACATTAATGCTGTTGCTGCTTTAGAATCATTTGAACTAGACATAGAGCTTTTTTCTGAAGAACCAATCGCATTGAGCGCGGAGCTCATCTATATTGCATTGACTTATAGAACTATAATCCTGTTTGTGTTCATGCCTTGTAAATCATTGCGTACTTTGACGGTGATTATATTGATTAGGTCTCGGGGATGGGTGCCAATGAAGTCTCATTATCTAGACACCAAGACCCTTTTGGGTAATGCTATATGTTTAAATTCATACACAATTATACTACAGGCTTAAAAAAGAGCAAAATGCATGGACACCTTGGAATTATATATCACTGTAAGGAAAACACATGGTAATGTACATTGAAAGACCCCCAGGCGCTAGTTATTATAGGAACATGCACGCATGTTAAAAGCAGAAACACTGACAATGCAAAAGAACCGATCGAGCATATATGAATAAAAACAGCCAAAATACAGTACAACATCCCCTAGCTATAAATGACAGAATATGGTGCTTTGTCTAGTCTCAGTCAAATCTATCATATAACATTATACCTCCACTAACATATAAACATGTGGCAGCACCCACTGAAATTTCAGTGGATCGATACCCGGTTCATTACTGCTGCTATTACATACACGAGAAACGGTGATAGAAAAACACCACGTTCCTCTCGCTGAAACCCCTGTACTACAGCTACAAAGTCAAAATAAAACAAAACATTCTGGTCCCTTTTGTTACAGCCTTGGTCCCCCAATTGTTATATGCTTTATGATTATATAATACACAAAAGCCATAAAAATCTTGTAAATTATATCGTTATAAACGGTGAGTTCTGATGTCATTTCTGTCACATGACTCACTGAAACTTGTGTATTACAATAAATAAAGTACCCCAGTTGCAAAATATGAGGATATTATAAGTTACCTCGGAGTTCCATGACCTGTATAAAAGGCCTTCGGCCTCGTGTTTTTATATGGTCATGAAACTCCTTGGTAACTTATAATATTCTTACAATTTACAAGAGGAGGTACTTTATTCACTATATATTTGTCTGTAGTCGCCCTCATTTAAGCTCTGCTCAACTGGTTTTCTGCTGTAACAAGTCCATCTCCAGCGATTGGACCCGAGATCTAACGGAGCCACTCCATTGCAATGCAAAGAATGCGATATTGGCTGAATAGTGGAGCACGCAACACAGCACAGGGTCTGACCAGTGGCGGAACTACCGGGGGGGAGCAGGGGGTGCAAGCAAGGCCAGGCCCCGGCAGCATGTGCGCCACTGAAAATGCGGCCGTATGGAGGGGGCGGGGCCCGGCTGCGCATCACGCTCCAGGGCCCGCCCCCCTCTAGTTACGCTACTGGGTCTGACGGATATGGCCAAGATACCGCCACATTACTTCAGATTCATGTGGCCTCTTTGCTTAAACAGTTATGGACCTATTATCCAGAATGCTTGGAACATGGGGTTTTTTTTCCTCATAGATTGGATGACTATGCTGAAAGTTTACTAAAAAATATTTAAACATTAACAAACCCAATAAGATTGTTTTGCCACAGTATAAAGGTCCTATTTTATTATTACAGAGAAAAGGGAAATATAGTTTTTCTGGATATTGAGATCCCATGACTGAACAGTGATTTTAAAGGAACAGTGAATTTTCAGCTTGAATGACTTTCTCAGCGGAGATAAAAATCAGGTTGGAATAGTTATAACTCACATTATAATCACATTTAACCATAAAATCCGTAGCCATATTAAGTATATTGCAGTGCTTTCAGTATATATGGATGTGTGTATGTATGCCTACCTTTTCACAGTAGGTGTCACCATTATCAAGTCTTTAACAACCTTCTCCTGTTGGAGGTGCCCTCAGAGCACTGCTCAGGCGCTTCTGACTGGGAACAGCAAGAGTGAAGTCTAAAACACACACTTATTGCTCTATAAAACCATTGCCAGAGCAACAGGAGGAAATAAAAGAAACCCAAGGCTAAAACTTTCAGTACCTGCAAAATACAGAAATGACAATAGATGCAGTTCCTGAATACTGAGCTCACTAAACTCTGTGAATGTGTGCAAAGCCTTTGGTTTTGGGGTGGAATTCAATGACTGTAACCCTTCGCATTGGCACAAAAAACACTTGTTACCGGAGCCTATTCATATTCAACACCATAATAAGAGGCAATTTTTGAGATTGCACAAAAAAAAAAGAAAACCATCCATATATGTAGGCCGAGAAAGAGCCCAATATGGTACTAGCCTAAAGCCCATGGGAGGGAATGAGCAGAATAGAGTTCTCTTGTATCCTGACAATAGAATTTGCATTGCCAGTATCTTACGGATCTAACAAGTTAAAACAGTCCTGCATTGCAAATGTTATTAATAGAGGAAACACATTTCTAGAAAATGTAGTAATTGTATACACAAGGGATTAAAGTAGTCACAAACTCTGACCCATCTTTGACCTGAAGTCAGTGGAAGCTTTGACAAAACATCTATCAGTAGAATTGTCGGAATGTGGACATTTCTTTCTCCATAATTTAACCTTTCTAGAAATATTAAGGATTGAAACTACTCATATACCTTAAAGGTATTTGAGCACTGAGGGGAAGTTTTACCTGTACTGGACCCGGCCACGTCTGGGAGGGTTAGAAATTCCTCATTGTAGAAATCAATTTTCCATCTATTTTAATTAAATTCAGCTTGCCTACAGCAAACCTGCAGTGGATCAGCTTTGTAAACCGCAATGCAAAATGTTTGCTCATCTCTATTTTTACATTTAGCTTAGCAATAGCAAAATACTTAAGGAACTCAAGGGCCTTCATGGAAAAGAACAGCAGAGGACTATTTTTTGCCTCATTGTTTCAACTGGACAAGTGCATAACCATTACAAGAGTTAATTGTTCCTAGATGATAAAACACCAAGTTATGCCGTCAAACCTACTTTTTGTCTTGTCCGTTCATATAAGGATCAACTCTTTAACCCTTTCCATTTGGAAACACTGCTACCATTGCAGTTACCTCTGGCAGTTAGCAAGATAAAAGCCAAGATTTGATTTGCTGCTAAGAGCAAATCAAAGAGCAAAAGGGTTAATAGTGGAGGCCTCTGACATAGTATACATACAGTTCAAGCTGGACTGTCCCAAAGCTGTTAAATAATGTGACACTGCATGTTCAGGTTAATTGGTGAAGAGGAAAAAGAGTAAGCTTTTCTGGTAGTGCCTACTTTGATAGTAAAAGTGTACAGTTGGCACAACTTTGATTGGTAACTACATTGCCCAAGCATTAGATTTCCTGTACAACATTATCTGCCCATTAAAACCACTTACTACCACAACATTATACATCTCTATCTCATGATACGTGTTCTCAATATAATTTTGTTTCTGGAGGTTTCGGTCTTGCAAGACTTCCTACTTGGACAGAACTTGGCCTCTGTGCTATATTTAAAGGATAACTCAACCCCCCACTAATAAAAACCCCTATCCAGTACCCTACATAGTCCCCTCCCTGCTCTCCCCCGCATAGGTGATAACACCTATAAGTGCCCCTAATCCTTTACTCTCCTATAAGTGCAGGGTAAGCGCAGCTTATGGGCTCATGGGCGCCATCTTCCAACTCTTGGGACCCTTTTCCTCAAATTTCTGTCAATTTTGGCGCATTTGCTACAAACAGGAAGACTACTCCAACTGCGCATGCGCCAATACGGTGATCACTTCCGGAAGAAATCTGAAGAGCCAGAAGACGGTGCCCACTAGCTCAGCTGAGCTTACTCTGCACCTATAGGTGAGTAAAGGGTTAGGGGCACTTATAGGTGTTATCACCTATGCGGGAGTGGGGCAGGGAGGGGGGGCTATGTAGAGTACTGGGTAGGGTTTTATTAGTGGGCGGGTTGAGTTCTCCTTTAAAGGGCACATGTTGCCAAAATATATTATCCCCAACCAAAGGTGCGGACTAATACTGTTCCCCCCCCCCCACTAGTGCCAGTTGCAGCATTGGCTCATTATGCGCATGGGTGTGCCTCAACATGGCTGCTCGAACAGGGAGCTTCCTCCTGGTGCAGGTGGCCTAGTGCTGGCGGGGGCATTTAAATATATAAAATACTGTTACCCCCAACCGGAGTGCACCTTTGGTTGGGGATAATACATTTTGGCAACAGGTGCCCTTTAATGGCAGATTTCAGTTAGAAGTGTACAAGACACATGCATCTTCTAAAGAGATTCTTTTCATTCTTGCTTAGACACATAGGGTCAGGTGAGAAATACGTTTACAGCCAGGGTTCAAGCCAGGCATAATGTGGGTGGGTGCTTTGTTTACTCTAAAAACAGATGGTTTAGAATGACAGGCTTTAAGTCAGGCATAATTGCCTTACTGAGAGCTTGTTGCTTTACTTAATCCAAGACATGGAGTCACTTACATATAACCACCAAGGCCTTCTAAAGATATTTGGTAACCTATGGTTATCAATAAAGGTGCTCTGAAAGAGTACAAACCAACCAACCACAATTAATACATACATTTGTATAATTAAAACTCTCTTTTTCAATGGGACTATAACAAAAGATTGAAACCACATAGCAACCATCAATGCCAGTAAATGGTTATCCATATATAATATAATCAATCTTGTTCACATGGCAGACAGGCTTTACCTGAAAGTCACATTGCACCTAAATGAGTTTGCTTGTTCATTGGTTTGAGTGTGTAGAACCAGGCCTAGATTTGTAGAAAGGCCACAAAGGCCCATAGGAATTTAGGGGGCGGCATGTTTCCCAACCACATCCACGTTGTTTGGGAAGGACTGGATATGGGCAGAAGATGCTATCGTTTTTTAAATTTCCCATGAGCCAATCCCCAGTGCTCCGGACCCGATGATGAAAATTTGCGCATGTGCACAAATGAAGGGGAGGGAACGGGGCAACAAATGTTAAGTGAGCCTAGGGGTGCCTGTTATGTAAATCCAGCCCTGAGTGGAACATACTGCAATTCCTTCTTTGGAACAATGAACAGTCCCATCCAATTCACATACAGATGTATAGGAAAGATTGACTAATTGGCTACACTGCCCAACTTAAAACTGAAATGAACAGCTGTCCTTAAAGGAATAGTTCAGTGTAAAAATAAAAACTGCCTAAACAGACAGGCCGTGCAAAATAAAAAGGTTTCTAATATAGTTCATTAGCAAAAAGTAATCTATAAGGCTGATGTCTAACATAATAGCCAGAACATTACTTCCTGCTTTGCTGTTCTCAGCAACTTTAAGGGGGACCACATGGGACATAACTGTTCAGTGAGTTTGTAATTAATCCTTAGCATGCAGGTCAGATTCAAAAGCAACAGTTATGAACCATGTGGCCCTCCATCAAGTCTCTGATTGGTTACTGTATGGTAAGCAATCAGTGGAAACCAAGAGAACTGCAAAGCAGGAAGTAGTTTCTGGCTATTATGTTAAAAATCCAATCACTCCAGCCTTTATAGATTATATTTTTGTCAAATGACAATGTAAACTTTTTAATACCCAACTGGTCAATCACAGACAGAATCCCTTTAAAACCAAGAAAACAGACATTCACTCCAGATCTCACATGGCCTTCATATTATAGTCTGGTGCATGCATCAGTGGAGGTCAAAGGAATAATGACCTCTAGCCGGATCTCTGCTGACAAGTGTGCAAAAGAAAGAGTGAAAATCATTTTCTTGGTATAGTTAAGATTAGTGATGGCTAAAGTTGATCCCAACCATCACTTCTAAAATGCATCTGGTCTCCCCTGACACTTTCAACGTAGCCTTCAGTTTCAGGTCAGAAATTTATTATATGCACATGTCAAAGCCTATAAAGGAGATGCTGTAGCAAATGCCTATTAAGCCCAAGCTTATTGGTTCTTTTGCAAGTGAACAGTCATAGGTCTTCTCTCTGCAGAGATTTAAGTCTTCTAGGAATTTGGGGAATTCACCAGCTACATTCAGCTGTTCTTCTCAGACAACAAATATTGACCCCCAAGGACTTTTACTTATTTGTGTCTGCCTAATACTTCATTGCTGCTTAGTCTTTCACTGGTGTAAGTTTCAGGACCTTGAAAAAGGTCCCAATAGGGACCGGAAACGTCGGTTATACATATGATTTATATATAATTTTTTCATACTCAAAGTCCCTTGGTGCTGGTTTTTCTTGAATGGAGTACATACTATTTTCTTCCGTGCACAGGGGCAGCCACAAAATGGCTTACCTGACATGAGGTGCTGTCGGCTACAGGAATATATATATATATATATATATATATATATATATATATATATATATATATATATATATATATATATATATACATATACACACATATATATATATATATATATATATATATATATATATATATATATATATATATATATATATATATAAAATGCAGACATTAGAACAAGCACTTATGTTTGGAGAATAAACCAACAGTAACACCAAAGAATGAAACTGGTTTAAAGCCATTAAAACATGAAGTACTGTTGCCTTGCACTGGTATAACTATTTCATATAAATACACTTCTGGGTAGCCATGGGAGAAGCCATTCAGTCTGATAAAGGAGAAAAGACAGATTACATACAAGATAAGATCTGTTAAATACAATGGGTTTAGATTTCTATGTATGAATGTATGAACAAACCCCATTGAATTCTACAGTTTTGCTGCTATGTAACTTGTGCCTTTTTTAATTGAATGGCTGCCCCCATGGCTACACAGCAGCTATGATTTCTTCAAAGGTTGCTGTGATAGTAAAATCAACAATTACTTATAGACTTGTACACAGTTAAATGAAAAAGTTTGGGAACCCCTCTCAGCCTGCATAATAATTTAATCCACTTTCAACAAAAAAAGGTAACAGTGGTATGTCTTTCATTTCCCAGGAACATCCGAGTACCGGGGCCTTTTATGAACAAAGATTTTTAGTGAAGCAGTATTCAGTTGTATGAAATTAAATCAAATGTGAAAAACTGGCTGTGCAAAAATTTGGGTACCCTTGTAATTTTGCTAATTTGAATGCAACTGCTCAATACGGATTACTGGCAACACCAAATTGGTTGAATTAGCTTGTTAAGCCTTGAACTTCATAGGCAGGTGTGTCCAATCATGTGAAAAGGTATTTAAGGTGGCCAATTGCAATTTGTGCTTCAGTTTAACTCTGCTCTGAAGAGTGACAGCATGGGACCCTCAAAGCAACTCTCAAAAGATCTGAAAACAAAGATTGTTCAGTATAATGGTTTAGGGGAAGGCTACAAAAAGCTATCTCAGAGGTTTAAACTGTCAGTTTCAACTGTAAGGAATGTAATCAGGAAATGGACGGCCACAGGCACAGTTGCTGTAAAACCCAGTTCTGGCAGGCCAGTATCGGCATATTCGGAGGATTGTGAGAATGGTTACAGACAACCCAAAGACCTTCAAGAACATCTTGCTGCAGATGGTGTATCTGTACATGGTTCTACAATTCATGGCAATTTGCACAATCGGTATGGCAGGGTGATGAGAAAGAAGCCTTTTATGCACTCACGGTACAAACAGTCGCTTGTTGTATGCAAAAGCTCTTTTATACAAGCCACAGTACTTTGGACTGATGAGACAAAAATTGGTCATAACAAAAAGCTTTGCATGGTGGAAAAAGAACACGGCATTCCAAGAAAAACACCTGCTACCTGTCAAATTTGGTGGCGGTTCCATCATGCAGTGGGGCTGTGTGACTAGTTCAGGGACTGGGTCCCTTGTAAGTCGAGAGTCGGATGAATTCAATCCAATTTCAACAAATTCTTCAGGATAATGTTCAAGCATCAGTCACAAAGTTGAAGTTACACAGGGGTTGGATATTCCAACAAGACAATGACCCTAAACACACTTGGAAATCTACAAAGGTATTTATGCAGAGGGAGAAGTACAATATTCTGGAATGGCCGCCACAGTCCCCCAACTTGAATTTTATTGAAAATCTATGGGATGATTTGAAGCAGTCTGTCCATGCTTGGCAGCCATTACATTTAACTGAACTGGAGAGATTTTGTATAGATGAATGATCAAAATACCGCAATCCAGAATCCAGACACTCATCAAAGGCTATAGGAGGCGTCTAGAGGCTGTTACATTTGCAAAAGGAGGCTTGACTAAGTATTGATGTAATATCTCTGTTGGGGTGCCCAAATTTATGCACCAGTCTAATTTTCTTATGATGCATATTGCATATTTTCTGTTAATCCAATGAACTTTGTCACTGCTGAAATACTACTGTTTCCAATCGGCATGTTATATATTAAAAGGACGTTGCTACTTTGAAAGCTCAGCCAATGATAAACAAAACTTTAGAGGGGTTCCCAAATGTTTTCATATGACTGTTTAGTTTATATATGTGAGTGCATAGATAGGGTGTTACGAGTGTGAATGGACACTGGGGTTTGTTTGGACGGACGGACCTCAATGAACTTTGTTCCTTTTTCAACCCAACTTAACCATGTAACTATCTTTAGGTAGGATTTGGCTGTACTTTACATAGCCATCTCTTTGTTTGTCTACCAGGCATTCTGCATTCTTTTAATTTTCATTGACTCGCCTTCAATGCTGTCCAATTTATATGTTGTGGGATGATTTCTTCTCATTTAGTATTTAATTAAAATTATGTTTTACAACAAAGTATATGGCGCCTTTAAAGGAGAAGGAAACCCCCTGGGCGCAAAAACCCTCCCCTCCCCTGTGTTGCCCACCCTCCCTCCTCCCCCCTGGCCTACCTGTTCCGCTGGGCAAATGTCCCTAACTTGTTACTTACCCCTCTGTGCAGGTTCAGTCCATGGAGTTCACAGATGCCATCTTCTTCCACGCCATCTTCTTCCTGCATTGACCGGTGCATGCGCAGTAGGAGCATTTCGCCGGTAAGGATCTACTGCGCATGCGCCAAAAGTCACAACGTTTTCCGATTTCACTTTGTGACTTTTGGCGCATGCGTAGTAGATCCGTACCAGTGAAATGCTCCTACTGCGCATGCGCCAAAAACGCCAGTCAATGCAGGAAGAAGATCATGTGGAAGAAGATGGGGTCTGTGAACTCTGTGGACTGGACCTGTGCAGAGGGGTAAGTAACAAGTTAGGGGCATTTGCCCAGCGGGACAGGTAGGCCAGGGGGGAGGAGGGAGGGGGAGCAACACAGGGGAGGGTTTTTGTGCCCAGGGGGTTTCCTTCTCCTTTAAGCAGACTAGAGGCCATAAAAATCATTTGGAGAGCCACATCCAACTAGCGGCCCGCCAGTTGGACAGGCTTTTTAAAGATGCCATTAGGATGTCCAACTAGAATTTCACAGTGCGGACACCCACCTACAGAATGCCAAAAACTCACCTTGAGAGAGGAGGGAGAACATATATGGCTGCTAAATGAAAGCATTTATATAGCAACCAGTCATTCTGCTGAACTACAATTTCCATCATCCACTATTGGACTGAGAGAAAAGGTAAGGAATTTTGAAAATGTATAAATAGCATATCCCTAAGCAGATTCCAAATATAAAGACAAAAAGGGAAGTTTTATAGGAAAGTACTGTTAATACTGTATGAAGTTCCTTCATTAGAAGTAGAGGATTTTTAGCAGCTGCCAGTCATAATGACTGACTGCAAGCACTCACTGACATCTGCTGTGAATCATTTGCAGACTGTTAGTCTGTTAGTGTGGCTCCAGCTGGGTAACATCATGGACGCTTTATATGAAAGTACAGCAGCGCCCTCCTCTCAACCTTATCAGGAGAGTGGGAGAGAAAAGGAAGCTGTGGGGAGAAAAATGAATGCAGTAGACAGGAGGAAGACTAATTAATCTCCATGCGCAGATCAACATTTTAGAATGAGTTTGTTTGCCATCCGCAGGAGAAAAATTACAGCTGTTGAAGTAGAGCTCAGTGAAAGTGCTTATTGACTGTGTGGGCAAGTGGTGGGAGAAAGGTAAATGACAAGTGACAAAGTGATTACTGCTACCTGCAATACAGGGCTGCTCATTCACTCACACAACAGTCAATAGAGGCTTATGTATCTGCTTATCAATAAGAATTCACAGCAGCACGACTACCTCTTCATTATTAGTACAACAAAGCTATTTAGTAATCTAGATTATAGGGCAGATGAGCCCTGGAGGTTCTTGGCATTCTGGAAGTCTGATCTTGAAGGCAAAGTTAACCAGAAAGTACACCATATAAAGCAATAGCATCACTTTTTTGTAACTAAAAACATTATGTGAGATAATTATATATGTTCTGTCCCTAGAGGAATCAACCAGTTGACATCAACAGGAAAGCAAAAAATATCTTGCGAAAATTACACTGCTGCTAAGGCTCCAGCCTGATTAGCATTCTTATTACTGAAACACAAAGGCTTACATTCTGTTGCGAAAGATTGGCTTTGCTGCACTGTTAACAAAGCTAGGGAGAACTTTAATTTGTGACATGGCTAAAATAAAGGGTGACATTTTATTCTCCTTGTTACTGCCTAAAGTGATATGGCTGGATATACAAGAGAAATCTTAAAGTTTGTGCACTCATAGTAAGAGTGCATGGCTACAGAGCGAGGGGTTACTGCTTAAAGGGATTGTCGTGATTTTTGTGAAGTTTTATTTCTAAATTACAATGTTTACACTGCAAATAAATAATTCACTCTACAAAATAAAATTTCATTCCTGAACCAGCAAGTGTATTTTTTATTAAGGTGTAATATTGTTGTGTAGGCAGCCATCGCAGGTCATTTTGCCTGGTCATGTGCTTTCAAAAAGAGCCAGCACTAGGACGGAAATGCTTTCTGGCAGGTTGTTGTCTCTCCTATTCAATTTAACTGAATGTGTTGCTGTGGGACCTGGATTTTACTATTGAGTGCTGTTCTTAGATCTTCTAGGCAGCTGTTATCTTGTTAGGGAGGTTACCTTCCCACTGTTCTGTTGTTAGGCTGCTGGGGGGAAAGGGAAGGGGGTGATATCACACCAGCTTGCAGTAGAGCAGTAAAGAGTGACTGAAGTTTATCAGAGCCTGGGGGCAGCTGGGAAACTGACAATATGTCTGTCTATCCCCATGTCAGATTTCAAAATTAAATTTAAAATTAAAAAAATCTAGTTCCTCTTTTGAGAAATGGATTTCAGTGCAGAATTCTGCTGGAGCAGCACTATTAACTGATGCGTTTTGAAGAAAACATTTTTCCCATGACAGTATCCCTTTACGGAAACACCCCACCCCTGGGGTAGGAGGTTTTTAAAAACCAGAATAACAGATTTTTAAAGTATGTGTATTTTATATTAGAAAAAAGACAAGACTGAAGGCATCCATACAATGGCTAACCTGGTACCCTCTTGCCCATTGAATTGGGATTGAAAGAGAGTGTATAAGGGGCCACATATGGTATTGCTGCCTTCATATTGTTCCAATCATTCCAACTTGAAGTGAAGTCACATCTGCTGATGCACCAATAACTAGCCATCATGGTGCATCGGCAGATTACATTTTCTAACCTGCCTGTTTCCGGATCTGTACATGGCAGCACACCTTCCACTTACCAGTAATTCTATGAAACAGGTATGTGCATGGCCAGCTTTACACCACACCTTTAGACTAGAGCTAAAACATGAAGATTAAATATACAGTAGCAGAAGGCTTCTCTGAAGCTTTGATAAGCAAGAAACCCTATGCATATTGTACTGGACAATTCATAAATCACCGGTATGCAGTATCAATAATATCTTTTGCATTGGAAACTTATGGTTTTAGATTTCAAATCCGAAGAACCCCAGGGAAAATGAAATTCCTGCGTGCAGTTTGCAGTAAAGGTAGCAGAAGCCAGTATTTCTGTACATGCTGTCAGACCTTAAGACGTTACATAGAAGACTGAAGTGAAACAACTTGGTGACAACATCTCAACACTTATTTCCATGTCTCAAACATGTACAGAAAAAAAATGACACAGGACTGCCCTATCCTGGACACCAGAACAGAGAAGACAGGAGTGAAAAGAGATAGTGATTAACCTAAATCATATCTTAGAGTAGCCAAGCTGGGAACATGCATTGATGCCAACTTTACACTGATCATAGGAACATGGAGGTTAACTTGTAAAATACATTTGCGATCTTTTTGTGTTTAGTGTATGTTATTGTAATGTTCTAATATTACAAATCCGGAGACAATAGATACCACATAATCTTGTTACAAGAAGACTTCTATTTGTTGGCAGCAATGCATGTGCCCATCTTATTCTAATTACAATGTACTTAGTGACAGGTAATCGCCAGTGGGTTAAGAATCATGTGAATTTCCTCCAGGGAGAAGTGCATGTTAGTATACGAGCAGTGTGTCCCCATTATACATGTTAACAAAAAGAAAGGAAGCAATTATTAGGGAAAACAAGATGGTTTCCCCCAAAGAGCGTCAGTCTTACCGCTATCCCTCTTGAAAAGTGCTCCTTCTCATAGAGGTGATCAAAAACACGATATTCCCTTCTCTGGACAAAGCACTTTGTTATCTGGAGAAACAGGTCACAACCATGACAATGGAACCAGAGTATCCAAGTTGGATCATTGAGTAGTAATAGTTACATAGACAAGCTTACAAGAGCAGAAACATTCATGTGAGTCACATTAAAGCGTTTCATTGATTATAGCTGCAGTCCGATGGGTTAAGAAAATACAAGCAAAAATGTAAGACACTTTGAGGTAAGAAATCATGAGCAAAATCAAACACTTTTAAGTAAGAATTAACAAAATGAATAGCAAAAATAATCTACCCAACATAACATGGGTGAGCTGTTGTACCGCATATAAGAATACACACAAGGGTGTTACATAACTTGGGTCTTAACGATGATCATCAAATGTAGATTGAATGAACATCAGTAATTCAAGGGCCCAATACCCAATATATCCCACAAAGCTTGGGCAGTGCAAAGCTTTTTATATCATAAATTCTGGTATTTTGTGGACACAACTTCTTTTGTGAAAATCCCCATGCTGCTAGACTAATAGAAAGGTAAGAATAATGTGCACATTACAGATACATATTTACACGATGATGATAATGGTGATATGATCATCTCTGCTTAGTTCACTGAAGAAACCAGTGTAGCCTGTAGTAACCATGCACACAATAAAAGAAAAGCATATATTCTATTTTCCCATGGTAATTACTGTGACAAACACTGGGACATGTCTGGAAGCTAAAGGGCCATTCTCTTAAGGTTTAAATACGTCTAAACATATACTTTAGCTGAAGGCCAACAGTACGAAATCATGCTGAGCAATCTAAAACCTGATTTTTTTTTTTTTCAAACCTTTTCTAAACATTTTTCTCTTCTGTTTGAAAGCCTAACGTGTGTGGGTTAATTCTAATGGATAGAAAAACATATTTAAATGCTTAAAAAAAAAAAAAAAGTCCAATAAACTTGAAATCCTGGATTCCCAGCCAACATCTGAGTTCAGAAGTTCAAAAATCTTTCCTTAAAGTTTGCCTGGTGTAGCTTTAACAAGGCCAGAAACAGTTAAAAAAAAAGTTTATTGTAATACCTTGTCATGAGTCATTAAACATAACTTTACTAGCAATAATGTGCAACTGACCAGTGGAGGAATATGAATTAGAAAAGCAAGATTGTTTCTGAACTGGAAGCCTGTCTAAAGAAGGGGAAACATTTAGAAAGATATACAGCCTAGAGCTCACAAAAGTCCAGTTAAATTTCAACTCCCTGCACCCCTTGACAGGTTTTTGCTGTAAGTGCAATCTGAGAGATGTAGTTAAGCGTTTTACCAGACAGCAATTGTTAAAACTACCTATGGCTTGCAGGTACAGCTGAAGTGGCTTTAAAAGCTATAGTGCAATAAAAAATCTACAGCATACAGGAATAAATGTTACTCCTACTTTAAATATATTAATTTCTAAAAAAAAAAAAAAAACCCCCTCATATTTAAGACATAGTTGTAAACACCTGAATCAAATGAAATTCGTATGGCTATGTCACATGGTGTGTACCAATTATAACTTTTAGTATGATGTAGACAATTCATATTCTTAAGCAATGTGTGATTGGTCTTCATTTTTTTTATTTATGGTTTTTGCAGTTTCTTAGCTTTTTGTTTAGCAGCTATCCAATTTGGTATTTCAATAGCTATCTGTTTGCTAAGGTTTTATTTAACATAGCAACCACGCAATGGTTTGGACGGCAGACAGGAATATGAATAGGGGAGGGCCTGCATAGAAATATAAGAAGTAATAAACAGTAACAATAAAATTGGAGCCACACAGAGCAAAATGTGACCCCTACTTGAAAGCTGGAAACAGCCAAAAGTGAAATGCAAATAATTAAAAAAAAAAATTAAAAACCACACGCAAAGTTGCTAGGAATGGAACATTCTATAACATACTAAACGTTAATCTAAAGGTGAACTACCTGTTATTAAACAATAATTGCTGTAGCTTGCCATGCAATGCAACATTTTAGGGCGATATATTTACTCATGCGTGGCAACCCAAACCCCTAAACAAAAAGAAACAAACAGAAAACCAGGCCAGAAGTTTTTTCACATATACAAATGGAAAGTGTGATAAGTAGCACTACCCTCTTTAGTTTGAATAGAAGAACAGACTTGTATGGACACTTTCTAGAAACTGATAGCAAGTAATTGCATAAATTGGCCAAACCAGACTCCATATTTCATTGTTACTTGCTTATCTACTAAATAGCTTTTTATAAAGAGGTCTTGGTAAATGGAGAATGTAACAGTTCAAAGGCAAAGAAAAAATGCAGAGAGACTTGGGCACAATGTTCCCTCTAATTCCTTCTTGGCTATGTATGAAAAAAATTATTATTTTGTGCCACATTTTAAACTTGTGGGTAGTTTTTAAAAACTGTGTGCTCAGGCCAGATTTAATACAAAATGTTGTGTTTTCACGCACACCTTAGAGGGAACATTGCCTGGGCATGTTTTCTTCCATCAAATGCATGCAATATATACACTGCGAGCTAGCACCTTGGCATCAGTCACCTTCAAATATTCTGACTGCCATTTTGGCACTTTTTGGCAAGGTTTGTGGGCTCTCCTAGAGGTGAGGTTGGGATTCCAATGCATACTCATGTATTCGGGTTACAGGGGAGCACAGTAACCAAAGAAAAGGGAACCTTTGGGACTAGAATTGGAAATAATGTTCTTATAACTCTAATAGAAATAGCAGTTGGGGGAAGAAAGGCAAGAAAAAAAAACAGCTTTCTCCAAAATAACTATATTGGATGACCAGAAAGTTTAAAAGAACCTGCAAAAATGTATTTTAAACCAATTTAAATATATAAAAACCAAGCAAGCGCTATAGAAGTGTGTACAGTCAAGTGGTTAACCTTTTACAAGCATCCTGTTTTCCTGTGACTTTCTGGTCATGGTATCATGTTGCGGGCTACTTTTAGCTGCAATACCGCATTGTAACCAGTAAGGGGTACACATGGTTCACCCAGCTTTTCAGAGAGACCAGAAGTCAGCCAGTTGCTGACACCTTCCACTAAAATTTATAAGGAAGCTAAACTAGTCAAGCTCACCTGCAAAATATACATCTGGAAAAGATATTGCTGCCCCTTTAATAGGAAGGAAAAGGCATTTCCTACTTTTCAGGAAAAAAAAGCAAGGGATCACCATGACTTTGTATGGGTAATAGTTCCCACTAAGTGATTGTGTGTATCCCGTTATTTGATACTGTGTGCCTTTGCAGAATCACTTCCACAGCTAAAAGTGCAAATCGATGTAGTTATTTTGTAGAATGAGGTGGCATTATTCATTCCGTCTAACCCTGCCAGATCCTTCAAACTGCTTTGGGGTTGAAAGTTAATACATTTTTATTCCTTACCATTGCAAGCTCAGCTTCAAGCTCCTTAATCCTGTTGTCCTTTAAATCCAGCTGTGACCGCAAAGAACTTGCATGGTCCGTTGCTTCCTTGGCCTGGCGCCGCAGCTCCCACTTTTCTCTCTCTAAAACATCCTTTTCTTTTGCTAAAGCCTTTACTGCATCTTCACTCTCCTGCAAGAAGGACAGGTGATTAGAGATTGAGGAATGACTGCTAATTACAACAGAACATGAATGGACAATGAGGAGGCAAAAAGGTCAGAGACAATATCCTAACAGAAGTTGGAGGATTTTTAGAGAGGAAATAATTCCTCATTTACACAGTGACTGACAGGAATAGGTCACAAAACACAATCTGCTATTCCTCCAGGCCTAGACCATTCAGTATACCCAGGCTGGGATTCTTAAAATATCATCCAATCAAGTATTTTCATAGTTTCCTAAGGAAGATACACAAAGGCAATAGCGCAGCTGCAAGTTTGTATTCAACATTTTACATACAGACAAAAATTATAAAGTGGTTGCACAATTACAAATTATTTTCAGATGGTAGCAAATTGTATCACCTTCTTTATACAAACTATGATGTGTTTAATAGCAGCACCAGAACTACCGGTGTAAAGGAGACGGAAGTAAAAACGTAGCCTTCTATAACCCAACTGGATGGATGTGTGCAGGATACATTGAGTTATTATTATTTAATGGGCTCATTGTGAACCTCCTAAATGTCCATGCCGACTCCCTAGATGCTTGTGTGTCATCTTTGTTGAGCCAAACTGTTACTTTGAGCTGGGTTACAGGCTTCAATTTTCATTTCACCTATTTAACCCAAGTATCATAACCATGGCAGGACATGTAGACTGAGGATGCCCTTCATTTGTTTAGGAGCATGTAGAAATCGCAGTGTAAAATCAGTACTCTTACAGTTTCTGTTCTGACATTCTCAGATGTCCTAGTTTAAAAAAGCAATGACCAATGTTACAATTTGCTAAGGATTCATGAACATCTGATTATAACACTGTTTTCTGCGTGCAGTGCACATGATCTCATTACTTCCAGTGGAACTTGTATTTACAGCAGAAGGAAAGTCTGTTAGCACTTGGGGTTGTCAAATGTTAGGCACCCCTAAGTGATTCTATTGACTTACCTGAAACCCTGGGCTGGTGCTCCTATCAGCAGAAAACCGTCCCGGCCCGGGTTTGTTCTAGTGAGCACCACGGAACGATCCTCTTCCGGCTTCTTCTTCCTTCAAATTTCCCAGGGCAGACGCATGCACAGTAGAATTAAAGAGCCGACTTTTTAGTTAAAGTTCGGCTTTCCGTTCTACTGCGCATGCGCAACCACACGAAAAAAGAGGAAGCAGGAAGAAGATCTCTCGTGGTGCTCACTGGTATAACCCCAGTTCAGTGCATTTTTCTGCCGATAGGAGCACCGGCCCGGGGTTTCAGGTAAGTCAATACAATCACTTTGGGGTGCCTAACATTTGGCACCCCCAAGTGCTAACAGACTTTCCTTTCCTTTAAACACGAGTTCCACTGGAAGTAATGAGATCATGTGCACTGCACGCAGAAAACGCAGTGTTACAATCAGATGTTCATGCATCCTTAGCAAATTGTAACATTGGTCGTTGCTTTTTTAAACTAGGACATCTGAGAATGTCAGAACAGAAACTGTAAGAGTACTGATTTTACACTGCGATTTCTACATGCTCCTAAATAAATGAAGGGCATCCTCAGTCTATTCATAGATGCAGTTGCATGTCTGTCTCATAAAGAATGTGTATAAACACACCACAAGTGACCCTCTGAACTCAACCTCACCAGTATTATACAGAATTGCTCTCCTTGTCCTGTGTTGTCATTCAGCTTAAAGGAGAACTAAAGCTGAAGGAAAACTATACCCACAAAATGAATACAGATAGATGCAACAGATAGTTTAAATCGTGGCATATTAAAGAATCTTAGCAAACTGGAATATATATTTAAGCAAACATTGCCCTTTTACATCTCTTGCCTTGAACGACCCTTTTGTTATGGTCTCTGTTCTGCCTCAGAGATCACCTGACCAGAAATACTTCAACTCTTAACTGTAACAGGAAGAAGTGTTGAAGCAAAAAGACAGAACTCTGTTAATTGGCTATACAGCCGCTGGTTATATAAACTAAAGTTTTGTTTCTGAAGCAAACAACACAGTTGTACCAGTGAAGCACAGTACATTATATTTGCATTACCTTAATACACTTTTAATTTTTACGTTGCCACCATTTAGGCCATGCACCAGAGCAGCTGTACAAGGGAGAATGCCATTTAGAAAACTAAGCAGACAAATAGAAATGTAATTTTGCATTTGTTGTTTTCTAAATTGTACATAATACTTTACAAGCAATGTGTTACTAAACATTACTAAGTGGTGTAGAAACATATGTCTAGCTGTAATATGAATACAATTATGGTTAAACCCATATGGTGAAAATTAGGCTGCTAAAATAGCTAAGGAACATATCAGAACAAACGTGTTGTATCCGTTACTGAACAGCACTCAGAGCTGCCTTATTCCTATGATTTATCAGCAAGCAATGCAGGTAGACTATGAATTAAACCAGCTGGCAGGGCACAATGCTTTCACACTCCCTGACTGCAGTCATCTAAATACTTGGGCTCTCACACTACTCTGTCCTCACCTCAGCTATGTACATATACACATGCAGCAACGATGCATTATTTGGTAAAAATCAGCAAGGTTTGTTGTTGAGGAGAGAAAGGCTTTAAATGTGAGATGTCATGTGAACAATTGAGTGCAGCGGTGCCTGTGGGGATACTTTATGGCCTCATTCAATTTCAGCAAGTACAGTATCAGCAAGCTCACGGGTATCCTGCATTATAGCACCACTCTGCTTGCTTTCATTAAATGTCAGAAAGAAAAGGGAATGGACTTTTTGCAATACGCAATGTGATTTTTAGCAAAAAGGTTTTGGTTAGCAGTTAAGACACTTTCCATTGTTTCTGTATGTATTGATTCAGAAGAGGCTGACCGGATACATAACTGATTTAACCAGAGAGAGACAGTCACAATAGAAACTATTGAACTTAGGGTTGCCACCTGTCTGGTTTGGACCCGGTTTTTTGAAGGGCTGATTAGGAAAAACGGGCCAATCGCCATGTCATAGCTCCGCCCCTAATGTCATGACCCCCCCCATGTCACAGTTCCGCCCCCTATCTGTAGTTCCACGGGACAGAAGGTGGCAACCCCAATTGATCTGCATATGAAACACACCAATGTTTTTCTGTCCTTCAAGTACATCCTAATGCAATGAAATGGAACAGGAGGTTTCCAAAGGATAATCATGTAACTAGGCCCTGACTTACAAATGGGGCGCCCCTAGGCTGTCTCTGCTCATATTCCCATCCTCCCCCCTTCTGCTTCCCCCTCCGTATCTCCCACCCCTTCCCCCTCTGCATCCATGTCTCTCTCCCCTTCGCCTCCCCGTCTGCCTCCCCTACTGCTTCTCAGTCAGATTCTGCTTCCCCCTCCGCACCCCCATCTCTCTTCCCTCCCCGTCTCCCTCCCATTCTGCTTCCCCCTCCGCTTCTCTCTCCCCTTCCCCTCCCCTTCTGCTTCCCCCTCTGCGCGTCTCTCTCCCCTCCCCGTCCACTTGTGTGTTCGCATATATGCGCATATCTTGAATATGCTTAAATGCCCATCAGACTTCAATGTGGCTGGGAGGCATGCCGCCCCTGAATTTCTGCCTCCCTAGGCCCAGGCCTTTGTGGCCTTGCCACAAATCCGGGTCTGCATGTAACTCACCTTGTACTGTAAGAGGCCCAGATGCACCACCCGGAGCCTGCACCTAGGGGAGTGGATCAAACCGTGCTGGTGTAGAGCAGGCACTCAACGAGCAATCTTCCAGACGTTTAAAATCCAAAAATAGTTTATTTAGGTACACATAGATGTACACAAGACTACCTCTATGTGTACCTAAATAAACCATTTTTGGATTGTATATGTCTGTTTGCTTATTGAGTGCCTACATCCTAATGGTCTGTACAAGATCCAGTGAATGGCAGGGCACCCCATGGCTGGCAGAAGCAAGTGTAGCAGTGGGTGTCTACTGAACAGAATCCAAAAGCAGCCTGTTGCATGAAGAAATCAAAGCAAACTGTAAGATGATACAGCTCTATGAGGATGTTTCAATGTGTAGTTACATTGTCTGAGAGAGTGGTTTGTCTCTCTGCTTCCCCTTCTTGCTGTGCATATCTGGTTTCATCCGGTGTACCACTGATATTCTATTACCTTTCTGAACACATGAGATGTCTATAAAAATAGATGTGATAAAGCACATCAGACCTAGTACAGGAAAAATGAAGCACATCAACCAGCAAAAGGGCTTCACAAGAATCAGAAGTAAAAGGTGCTCCTATGCAGACTGGGTGTCCCTCTCTCATATATGAGCTGCAAATTCCAGCCTGAAGGGGTCGATGCACCATTCATGGAGTGACAGGAATGAAAATGGGGGTTGGGGTGATGAAGGGCATTTGTAGAGCAGAACTACAAACTATAGTGTAGGAATAAGGAGACATTTAGGTCTCTATTTATATATTGCATAAAACGGCTTAGATTTAAAACACTGCTTCATGTATATAATCCATTTTCATAATAATATACGTTTTTAGTAGTATGTACCATTGGGTAATCATAAATAGAAATTGGAATTTTAAAAAAAGGGCTGCCCCCTGGGATCGTATGATTCACGGTGCACACAATCAACAATGTTAGGTCACATGAGCCAATTAACAGAGTTTTGTCTTTTGCTTCCACACTTCTTCCTGTTACAGTTAGAGCTGTAGTATTTCTGGTCAGGTGATCTCTGAGGCAACACACAGACCATCAGAAATGGAGGTTCAAGGCAAGAGATGTAAAATGGCAATATTTGCTTTAATATATATATATATATTCAAGTTTGGGAAGATTTACTATGCCATTTAATATGATATAATCTATCTGCTGCTTAAGTATTCATTTTGGGGGTATAGTTTTCCTTTAACAGGTCAAGTTTAAATTACACCCATGCTAAAGTACGAGCCAGGCAGTTAGTGATTATTTTTATTATTATTATTAAGTTCAGAACCTTCATAATGAAACAAAAAATGGAAATAAGGCGGCAAGGAACTTGCTTAGTGCCTATCTAATCAACAAAACATCTTTTGTAGTGGGCATCCATGCCTTGGTCAGGCACTGTTAAGCAGCAGAGCAAACATATTAGAAAAGCATATTTGTAAAGACCACATATAAAAGTTTATTTAATAAGGCCCCCAAATAGATGGAAGATGATTCTGGAAGCATGTAAATCATTGTACAAACATCTAACTTGGGCTCTTCCACAACATATGTAGCAAGGAACAATTTATCTACAGTTCTAGGATAGGCTATGGTACCAGAAGTCTCACCTTTCTGGCACCTAATCCTAATTTCATTTAGTTAGAAGATTTGTAGAACAACGTTCCTGTATCATTGATATTGGTGCAGCACTGTCCATGTCCCAGAAAACCTCCAACCATTCATGGTTTGTCAGTACATTCTCCATTTCTATTCTTGACTAAGATCCTTCACTAGAGTTAATCAATACACTGAACAAGACATCTGGGGAATAGGCCCTTAAAAGACAATCAATTTAGAAATAACTCAAAACAGGGAATTGTGACCTTGCCTGACCCATTTAAAAAGGATATAGTTCCTGATCTGGGGGAAGTGCAAGATATTTCAGCACTGGGGGGAAGGACATTACTAAATTTAGGAATGGAATGGACATTGCAAAGTTGCTTCTGCCTCTTAGCCCAAGAGATAGGCCAGTTGCCTGCCTGTAATATTATGTAGAGAGAGATTTATATTTTACCCAAAATTTAAAAAAAAGTTAGTTAATAATTGGTTAGAAAGTAACGGAGGGGCATTAATCTGGCATAACCAATGAATACGCTGGCATGGTTGTAGTGGTGGTATTATTTGGAGAGGATGGGAAAGGGCTGTACTGTACAAGGAAAACATACCTCCCAACTGTCCCGTTTTTAAGGGACAGTCCTGATTTTGACAGCTCAGCTAACTTAATTGGCCTTTGGCAGAGAGCCCAGAATATGTGGCAGGTGCACTTAGATACATTTGTAACAAAGTTAAGCTCTCTTGGGGAAATTGTGACTTGCAACTCTAAGGGCAATTCAACTTCATTAGCAAAACTGTATTAACACATAAAAACTTTCATAACCTGCCAAATTTTGTAAAATTAACATGGTAATTAGGGGGTGCGGCCACAAAAATGGGCATGGTCACAAAATCTTCTTTCAATACTTTTCGTCCAAAATGTTGGGAGGTATGGGAAAGTCTGTAGTTATAAATGTACTGTTCATTATTGCATGATAGGGTGGATGGAGATGAAGCTATATTTTTAATTTTTCTACCAATAAATTTATCTTTTAACTGGTCTTGTGGATCGGTTTGAGTGCCGGTCAGCCCTGCTTCTTTATCTTCTGCATTATTGAATGATACACCAGGGCCAAGTTAATGGAATGTAGCGCAAAAGTGAAAGTATCTCATACTTCTTTGAACTGGAGACCTTACGCAAGCCATCTGCTGATTTTTTTTTTTAATAGGTAACTTTTTATTAACATTTCCAAAGGACAAAAAAAAGTGGGATACAGAAAAGGGGGGAGGGGAGGTACAGCAAAGTCTATATAAATGGAACATCTTTTACATTCCATAAGCACACAGAATAATATCATGCACAATTCAAGGCAATGTTGTCAGGTGCACATCGGTCCAAGGGTCCCAAACATTCCCAAACTTTCCAGGACAACCTCTGGCTTCATAGGTCAGTTTGATCAAAGGCAGCATTTTGTTAACATATTGTACCCAGTCACCCTTTTTTGGGGGTAAAGGAGCCATCCACTTCATAATTATTACTTTCCTAGTATAGTAGAGGAGGGATCTAACTAGAACTCTTGTTCTGGTTGCATTAAGAAAGTCATCTACTAGGCCCAGCAAACAAATCTCTGGGGAACAGATAGAAGGAAGGTCAAGAATTTCCTGTACATGGTGTGTTACCGCTGCCCAATATCTATTGATGACTGTACATGTCCAAATCATGTGCCAGTAGGACCCATCCTGATCCCCACACTGCTTGCATAGTGGTGCTTGAAGTTTCCCCATGCGATATAACCTGTTGGGAGTGAGGTAAGTTCTTAGAATAAATTTGTGCTGAATAAGCTTGTCTCTGGCACTAATGAGGAAGCTATAAAGGTTCCCTGTTACCTCATCCCACTGATCAATACTGAGAGTTGGAATATCTCTTTTCCACGCTGCTAGAGCTTTATCAAAGGGTTTGGGACCAGTTTCTACTATTATGGAACATAGTTTGGAGATCATTTTGGAGAGGTCCTCTTTTCTGAGTTGGCTTAGCACCTGGGGTTCTTCCAGTACCATGACTCCTGTCCCAAACTGAGCCTGAAACATGTGGCGGAGTTGGAGATACCTATACATGGGCATATTTGGGGTCCCAGTTTTGTCCCTTAATGGGTTCATATCAATGAAGTTAGAACGATCCACTAAATCCGCCAGATACTTGATTGCTTTGGGTGCCCAATATCTAGTGATCTCTGCATCTAGAAAATATTGTAAATGGGAATTTCCCCATAAAGGAAGTGCTGGGGATTCAATTGGGGGTTTGGTTCGGGTTAGTTTCATTACTGCCACCCACGCTAACCATGGAGCTTTCATGCAAGGTGGAAGGTGTGGAATATCCTTCTCTTTTCTAAAGACACAGTTCCGTAGAGCCTCCAGAGAGCCCACACATTTGGCTTGCAGAATTACATTGGGATTTTCCAGGTCCTGTGTTAGCCACCAATTAATGTAAGCCAGCTGGGCTGCCAGATAGTAAGCATAAAGATTGGGCAATCCCAGTCCCCCTCTATCATAAGGCGCCATTAACGTACTCTGCGACACTCTTGGGACTTTATTATCCCATAGAAAGGGTCTAATCAGGGCTTGTATAGAGTATAATGTATCTTTAGCAATGCTCAACAGTGAATTATGCAGTACATAGAGGTACTTTGGTAGAAAGATCATTTTGATTACGTTAGTTCTGCCCCAGAGGGTAAGTGGGAGTGAACTCCAAGATATCAATGCTGATGTAAGCTGTCTAGTGATGGGGGAAATGTTCTGGGGTACAAATTGCTCTAAGTCCCTATGGATATGTATCCCTAGGTATTTGAAAGTAGTGACCCATTGCAGTCTGTGGTCAGCTGCTAAACCAGGGTCCAGGTCTTGTTCGAGAGGGAAAACTACAGACTTGGCCCAGTTAATGCGTAAACCAGCATATTTAGTGAAGTTGTCAAACAGGTCTAGTACCCCTACCAATGAAGTATAGCAATACATCATCCGCGTATAAGGAGATTTTCTCCTCAATGTCGCCATATTTGAGCCCTTTAATCTGCGGTGATGTTCTGATCTGTATGGCCAGTGGTTCAATAGCCAGCGCAAAGAGAAGGGGGGACAGAGGGCACCTCTGACGGGTCCCCCTTCCTAGCAGAAAATTATCAGTTATAAAATCATTAACCTGTACTTGGGCCGTTGGATTTTGGTATAGGAGTTTGACCCACTTAATATATCGATCCCCAAACCCATATTGCTCCATGATTTGGATTTTTCTGAGTCAAGCGACAGTATCACCCTGGAACCTATATTGTCATGTGGGACCTGCAAATGAAAGTAAAGCCTCCTTAAATTTACATCAGTGGCGCGATCAGGCATAAAACCCGTCTGATCAGGATTTACCAATTCGGTGATAACCAGCTTGAGCCTGATAGCCAACACTTTCGCTAGGATCTTAGCATCTACGTTAAGAAGGGAGATTGGACGGTACGACCCACAGGATTCCACATCCTTCCCCTCCTTATGTATTAAAACAATTAAAGCATTACTAAATGATGGAGGCAATGTACCCTGGTCATTGGCCTGTGCCAGAATATCACATAATGTACCCGTTACTTTCTTTCCCAAGGCCCTATACCATTCTACTGGTAGACCATCAGGTCCAGGGGATTTCGAGGTTGCCATTGCACTGATCGCCTCTTGAATTTCGGAAGCCGTTATAGGGCTATCTAATAGAGCAGCATATGCGGGATGAAGTTTGGGGAGAGGTATGGTTGTTATGAAGTTTTCTAACTGTGCCTGGGAGTATTTGGCTTGGGTACTGTACAATTTGGAAAAGTACTCTCTAAATTGGTCAGCTATCTGCCCAGGATCAGTTAGGATACGGCCCTCTCCAGTCTTGATTCTATGTATTACTGTCTTAGGCACAGCTATTTTGGAAAGGAATGCTAGAGTTCTACCTGATTTCTCTCCCTGTTCAAACCCCCTTTGGGAGGCATATAACATTTTTTTCTGGGTCAATTCAGTGAACTTACACTTCAATGCTGTTTGAGCTTGGACCAGAAGAGCTTGGACCAGAAGAGCATGGCCCCCCTCTGAAGGTGCTGCAATATAAGCTTGCTCTACCCATTCCACCTCCTTAGCAGCCTGTTGGACCTGTAGCTTAGTATTAGCCCTAACCACATTAATTGTTTAGATAATGTCTCCTCTAGCCACTGCCTTAAAAGCATCCCACAGGAGAGCTGGAGATGTTGAGTTACTATTTTCCTCCCAGTAATTTTCTCTACGACCTCCTCCTGTGAGAGCCATAAGGAGTTCAGTCTCCACCTTTTGAATCCCTGATGCGGGTATAGTTGCAGCTTAATACGTAAGGGGGAGTGATCTGAAATGGATCTTGGTTCGTAATTAATGTCTACAATCTTAGCGGCCAACCAGGGCCATATCGATACGTGACAGTGTTCGATGGGTCCTTGAATGACATGAGTATGACTGGGCAGAGGGGTTCCTAGCTCTCCAAATATCCAGCAATCCCATACTGTCCACCCAGTTTTTAAATTTAGACGGTGTAGTGTCCATGGAGTTAAGTCTATCAAGGGCCGGGATTAGGCAGCAATTAAAGTCACCTACCCAGCACTGAGGGAGGAGAGTAATAACTTTACGCATTATATGATCCATAAGTCCCATACTAAAGGGTGGAGTCACATAGACAGTAATCAGTAGGAGTTCAGTAGATCTAATTGTACAATGTAGGATAATGTGTCGCCCGTAATGATCTGTATGAATCTGGTGGAGCACATATGGAAGGCTTTTTTTAATAAGGATAGCAACCCCTCTGGCATGGGAGGAAAATGTAGCATGGTACGCCTGTACTACCCATCCTTTCTTAAGTGCAAGAGTTTTGCGCCCTATTAGATGAGTCTCCTGGAGACAAACTATTTCAGGGGCCCATTGTTTCAAAACTGTGAACATAAGAGCTCTCTTTATTTTGTCACTGAGCCCCCTGACGTTCCACGATACTAATGTTGTGGTTGCCATTTATACCTATGGTTGATTGCACTCGCTGGACCCAGCTCTGTACCTAAGTATACGGGTAAGGTAAAGATAGGGGAGGGGAGCCATCTGCTGATTTTATTTCTAGATTTGCATTCCACATTCCAGTGCTTGACCTCAACAATGCAGTCACAAGGCATTGGTGGTCCCACGTGGGAACAAGGCTGAGAACGCTGCAAAGCAATGATACTGTATTTACTGAGAAAGCTAAAGGAACTGTATATGTCCATGAAGAACCCATTGCAAAGCTTCCCTGCTGCAATTATTTCTTGGTGTGGGCAGTGGCAATCTTCTGATTTCAGTAAGCACAGGCAGAAATAATTGGCATTGTCGGTTTGTGCTGAACGGGGATTACTTCTGCCTACTTCCAAGTGGTTCATTAATCATGACACTGTACCTATTTCTGAAAACAAAAGATCCACCGTAGAGATGATCAGACTACCCAGCATTATTGCAGCAAATTCTATCACAAGAGACACAAGGGAATTTAATGCCAACTGCTTAATAGCAAAAAGCGTAATGCTTATAGAAGTGAAAAACTTATAGTATCCGCTTCTACTGCAATTTTTATTTGCTGAATAACAGCAGCTCTGAACTTCATGATAAAGTTCTGTGCTTTTCCGTTGATCCCTGTTATGCAGCATGGGGCAGTCTTGAGTGAATGTTGGACTGCACCTCCCAGCTTCCCAAAAAAAAGGTGTGCTGGTCTTCACTACTCATTTGACTGCTGTAACGCATAACTGGTGCAATTCATAAGGGCAGAGACACACAAACTGCCTCCCGCTGGCTAGAATGTAAATCTCCGGTGGGATGGAAATCGGTGCAATTCTTTTCCGAAGTAGACCAAAGTTGACTCACAAGGAAACTTCGGAAAACAAAGTGCTCCAAATGCCATCCTGCCGGTGATTTTGATTATAGCCGGCTGGGAGACAGTTCGGGGAGATTAGTCGTCCTGAAGAAGAGGCGATTTATCGCCGGGCGACAATCTCCCAGAATCTTAGTGTGTGTCTCTGCCCTAAAGGATACTATTATACTGCTTTAAGCATTTATTACTCATCTTCTATTCAGGCCCTCTCCTATTCATATTCCAGTCTCTTATTCAAACGAATTCATGGTTGCTAGGGTAATTTGGAACCTAGCCACCAGGCTGCTGAAATTGTAAACTAGGGCACTGTTGCATAAAAAAACCCTAAATAACTCAAAAAACACAAATAATAATATATGAAAACCAATGGCAAATTGTCTCAGAAAATCACTTCTACAAAATTAACTCAATGGTGAACAATCCCTTTAAATCTCAGCAGCTCTTTCTGTGGGCTAGCAGACTGTTAGTCTGACGATTAATTAAATTAACCCAATTAAACACTACTCTGCATATTGCTCACTCTGTTCCCAGGGGATTTCGGCTGTTATTGACAGCTAAAAGAAGCAGGGATGAAGCAAATCTATTATTATTTTGGGATCTGCTTCCCTTGAGCCTGGCACAGATCTCTCAAGTCTCTCTTTTAAATCTGAATAAATGTTGCTTGACGGTTCTTAAAACCCAGGAGGCAATTGTTCTTATGCCCCAAACCGCTAGTGTGGTAACAAATCCACATTGATGTAAGCTAGTTTTTTACTATAACAAAACAGCAACTGTGATACTGCTATTTCTGACTGCTGGTTTTACATAAAACCTGGAATCCAGTGCTTGTTTCTTGGTCCAATATACTCTTTATCGACTGACACATATGCACAGATGAGCAGAAAGGGGTAATCAAAGATAATACCTAAACTAAAGCTGGCCATAGACTCAAAGATTCGTTCATTTGGCGACATCGCCAAACGAGCGGATCTTTCCCCGATATGCCACTAACGGCATGGCTATATCGGGGGTAATTCGAACGTTCGCCCGTATGGCCGAACGATTGAATTACGATGCGCCAAGGGGCTCCGACGGGTTGGTCAGTTAAAAATCAAACCTTCCAGATCGATATCGTGGCCAGATATCGATCGGGAAGACCCGTCGGAAGCCCCCATACACGGGCAGATAAGCTGTTAAATCGGTCCAAACGACCAATATCAGCAGCTTTATCTGCCCGTGTATGGCCACCTTAATATGTGATTGCTTTTCAGGCTCACTATCCGTAGCAACGGACTACATTAAAAATGTCCAGTAGCCACTTGGGTCATAAATGTGAACATATGGCAAACTGTAAAATATTTAGGTTTCACAGACATACATTTGCAAGTAATTGCACATTTAGCAAGTAATTATTAGAGGATAGAAGAACTGCCATAGCTCTTTAAATCAAGTGTCTGATTAAAAAAAAACTACACTTCGGAAATAATCAGATTTGTGAACTTCATCAACTTTTCAACATTCGCCATCAAGAGAAAATGATCGTGTTAAGTGCTCTTCTATCACATAAATTAATTTTCCTCCCTTAAGGCAAACGTCTCCAGGCGGCTGTTCTGGGGCCTGAATTCATTTAAACATTTTTTTCAAACGAACGCAACAGCAAGTTAATTTGCTCTATTTAATAAGGGGAATGCAATATACAAACACCCAACCCACAGTGCCTACTGGAAGAGATTTAAGCAAATTATAGATTTGTTGTCACTATTCTCTGAACTAAAGACATTAACATGGAAATCTCAATACCCCCCGTATTCAGAGACAATTTGCAATCGGTTTTCATTTGTAGTTTTGCACTTTCAGCAAACTGGTTGCTAGGGTCCAAGTTACCCTAGCAACCATGAATTGATTTGAATAAGAGACTGGAATATAGATAGTAGAGGGCCTACTTTTATTACTCATAACAATACATTTGTACCCTTAAAGCACATTTGTTTTTTTAATGGGGGTCAGTGACCCCCATTTGAAAGCTGGCAAGAAGAAGGAAAATAATTAAACTATAAAAGTCATTCTACAACATACTAAAAGTTAACTGAAAGGTGAACCACCCCTTTA
This sequence comes from Xenopus petersii, assembly GCA_038501925.1. NCBI lineage: Eukaryota > Metazoa > Chordata > Amphibia > Anura > Pipidae > Xenopus > Xenopus petersii. The sequence goes on from CM076685.1 coordinate 85,290,734, forward strand.
AAATAGGGATTTGTCCTAATTGTGATCTATGGTACAGATATAGGATCTGTTATCCAGAAACCTGGCTCAGGTTTACAGACTCCATAGACTCCATTACAACCAAATAATCCAAAACAGAACCTTGTACATGATTCAAACTAAGACACAGTTAATCCGTATTGGAAGCAAAAAACTTGTTTGGATTTAATTAATGTTTACATGATTTTCTAGTAGACTTTTAGGTATGAAGAAGCAAATTACAGAAAGATCCGCTATCTGGAAAACCCCAGGTCTCGAGCATTCTGGAGAACAGGTCCCATATCTGTATTAATAATACTCATTAAATAATGGGTTAGGTCAGGGGTGTCCAAACTGCGGCCCGAGGGCCAAATGCGGCCCAGGATGCATATGAATGCGGCCCAACTTGGTTCCTGAGGAAACGTCATGTCGCAAAGGATATATGAGGAGGGGGAACTCTGCCCATTGCCCAGTTAGCAATAATAATATAATAATAAGTCTATTTAATACCAAGTGTCCCATATTCCAGTGTATAGCTCCATCTGGTTATCCAACTGGCATTGTAGTTCTTTTCTGTGTTTTTCCTTTACTTTTACAAAGCAAACGTGTTTGTGTATTTCATATGTGGCCCCAGACAATTTTTCTTTTTCCAATGTGGCCCTGCGAGCCAAAAGTTTGGACACCCCTGGGTTAGGTAATGACAAACTTGGGGCTGAACCATAGACATCTGTAGGAAAGCAACAACAGTTCTAGGCTGGGTTTCCCTAGGAAAAGAGCAGTGCAGTGACAAACACTTATAAAGCCGCAGCTCTGACATGAGCCTTAATTATATGAAAGCTTTAATATGTAGTGTAGAGCAAAATAAAGAATAGCTTTTTCAAATTTTATTCAGAAATAAAGATTAAAAAGGGCAGTACTTTGGCATGGGTAGTATGGGAAGATAATATCTGCCAGACTCTCTGAAGCGTAACATTTTTTTCCCCGATTGTTTTTAACGAATACTTTCTGGCTAAAGGTGCTGTAGCATATAAATTTATCCCCAGGAGAATATGACTGGTAATGTTCATTCCCTACGGATACATTCTTCAGTGTTTACTTATTCTGTGCTGGTTACCATTATCAGACATCTCATTTTAAATGAATAAGCAGCACAAAGCCGGTTAGGCTGAACAGTTAGTAAATTATATTAAGTAAAAGCTTTTGACTATTAAGAAAACAAGAAAATAGAAGCAATAGCTACCAGCAGGCATGCAAAAAAACATATTTACATTTTCCATATAATTCAGCATATATGAAAAACACAATTAACACAAATAATCCTCTTGCACTTCAAAACAAATTTGCAAAGACCAAAAAGGTAAAACAAGTATAAATGTGGCTAAACAGGGATATTAAGATACTATGCATGAAAAGCTGAATAGCCATGTGAATTTTGAATCACTTTACAATCCAGCCATTGGATGAATAAAGCATACCTCCCAACATTTTGGAAGTAAAAAGAGGGACAAAAAAAAATTTTCCGCACGTAGCGCAGCAATTTTTTGACCACACCCCTTTCTGTGCCCACACCCCCTAATTACCATGTTTGTTTTACAAAATTTGGCAGGTTATGAAAGTTTGAAAATATTTCTCCTTCTCTAAACTGTGTTTTTGTGTCTCAAAATAGTTACAAAGTATCTTATTTGCACCTGTGGCTGTTCTGGGCTCTCTGCTAAAAGCCAATTAAGTGAGAAACTTTGTTTCTTTTTCTGGCTGTTCAGTGCAGAGAAAAGAGGGACTTTCCAGTACAAATGAGGGACTGTGGGTTGAGCTTTCAAAAGAGGGACTGTCCCTCCGAAAAAGGGACAGTTGGGAGGTATGAATAAAGGTTTATAACACCTGTAGTCATTTAAATTTAAGATGCACCAAATCCATACATTCAGGCCTGGATTTGTGGAAAGGCCACCTAGGCCCGGGCCTAGGGCGGCCGGATTTTAGGGGACAGCATGCTGCGCAACCACACCCACATTGGTTCAGATACACTGGGGATGCGCAGGAGATACAGTCGTTTTTTAAACTTCCAGTGCGCCAATACCCAAATTCTCCAAAATTTGTGCAAATAAAGAGGAGGGTACAGGGGCGACAAATGACAGCAGGCCTAGGGGCGCCCGCTATGTAAATCTGCCCCTGCATACCTTTTGGATCCAGAGTAAAATCGAATAATACTGAAGGTCCATGCAAACACAAAAAATTTGGCGGACTCTGAATCTTGCAAGAGGTGCTTTGCTGAAACCCAAACCAAATCTAGCATTTGGTGCATCCTTTGATTAAACAAATAAGATGTAAAGAAAATAAATGAACACATAATGGCAGCAACTTGTAATGGCCTGTCACACTACGGATGTGGATGGGGGGTGGAGTGAAAAAGGCCTTTCTTTTACTACAAGAAAAATCTTTGCGTCTATGGGGAGCTTTACACTCATAATTGATCTACACTTACAACCAAAATGATATACAGCAGATGAAACAACACATCTTTCTGTTTTTCAGGAACAGATATTATTGTATCACCTATGTTCGTAAATGTCCCGTTTCATCCTTTCCTTGTATCCATTGTGAAGTCCTATCCACCTGTCGGGCAATGTCTACACAGTGAAAATTAACAGGGGTAACAGATGCAAAGTTTGCTCCAGGTCTAATAACAGACAGCAGCCCAAAGACATTTGCTGTCAAACAGCAGAGCAGAAAAGGTTACCTGCTGTATGGTTGCTATGTATCATGAGAACTGGAGCAGGCGTTGCTCTACTATTACATTTCCTCCAACTAACAGTATACAGACTGCCTGATAGGAGCGGAATAATATCTGTCAAAATCACTTTAGTGTTCCAGCTGAACGAGTAACTGTTAAAATGTTCAGATCTAGCCAAAAGTGTATCTCACTTTAGATGTTGGTTTTGCTCATTTTTTGCCCTCATTAGCTACCACAGTCACTGGCAGTTAAAACCAGGGCCACCTCTCCATCTCCTTAAGATTCTTTCTAAAGATGCAAAAATCTTGTCCGAATTCCAAACTGAATCCTGAATCTGTTGTGTCCCTAATCCTTTCATTTTAAAAGGCCCTAATTGGTACAAAAATGTTCTGATGGTGACAGGCACTGTTAGTAACCAAAAAAACCTGACAACTAAAGATTGGTACCCATTGTTGGTACCCATTAGTATGCCCACCATCAGAAACATATTCAGCACTCTATAAGGTACAAGGGATCACAGGTCCAGTGTGAATTACACAAATAATTGCTTTTAAATGAGAACAACACCCTTGCAAAAACTGCAAGAGCACAGTGGGGTCAGAAATGGATCCTGGAAGCCACATGCTAAATGAGCCAATAACAATAGCAGGCATGGCGTCACCGTGTGTCTTCTGATTCCTTTGAAATCCAGCCCCCCAGTATTGACCCCCGGAATTCTGAATTCCCTCCTGTCCATGGAGCTGCCCTCCCTTAGGGCTATGGTAAACACAATTTATTTTCCAAACACATCTGGTTTTCTGGGGGAACCTATTGTTTGAGGCTTTTCTGATCCACCAGTAGCAGAGGAAATTAGTTGCCAAATAACCGGCACTATATAATCAATAGAATTAGTATACAGAGTACAGGGGCCCTTATTTAAAATGGATAGCAGAACTGGAAGAGTACTGCAGCCAAATAATATATAGGAACTTCTAGGCTCCAGAATTTATGAGTATATATGGAATATAGATTAAGGGACCCCTAGAAAAGGATAACAAGTGTCACAGCACAGGTGGGCCTCTATAATATATGCAGACAGTATACTGAGCCTAGGAGCCTTATAATATAGCATAGGATTTTATGAGGTCCCACTTAGAGCAGAAACACCCTATGGTATATCAGGGATCTGTCTACAGCTGATGTATTATCAAATTACCCAATTAATCCCCCAAATGTTCATCTGGTACTAACCTGAGCAACTACCCCCTTAATTCCCCCCTACTGTCAGTGGTAGCAACCCATTTAATTACCCAATTAATCCCCCACCTACTGTCTATGGTACCAATCTAAACAACGACCCCTTTAATCCCGCAGCTTCTGTCTGTGGTACCAACCCAAACAATGTATCAATAATGTAGTTGGTTGTAGAACAAACCCAAGGCAGCAAGTTGACTGTAATACTCATTATTGAGAGATAGAGTTACACAACATGATGTTGTGTAACTCTATCTCCCAATAAAGAGTATTGCAGTCAACTTGCTGCCTTGGGTTTGTTCCACAACCAACTACATTATTGATACATTGATTTGGGATATTGAACACAGGATAACCCGTGGAATTAAACCAACAAAGACTTTTGGTGAGCCGCACCCATTCCTTTATTTGAAGTACCAACCCAAACAATTCATCACCCCTTCTGTCTGTCCATGGTACAAGCCAAACAACTACTCCCTTGATCCCCTCCTCCTGTCTCTCTGTGGTACCAACCCAAACAGCTACACCATTAACTCGCCTCCTCCTGGCAGACTACTGGGCTGCCATCAGAAATCACGGGCCCCATACATAAAATGATAAAAGCCCCACCCCAAAAGTCCTGTAACTCCCTCATCTCTTTAGGGGCCCCACAGTAAACAATTTCAATTTGTTGTTGTTAGGCCCTTCATTAACAATCACACTAAATGTTTTCTTTACAGAAATTGTGTTCCACTCATTCTTCTGAGGACAGAGCTGCCGACCCAGTCCTCCTCAGCCCACACAGGCCTGTCTCCCCCAAACAGATGCAAGCACAGAAATATGCAGCGTCTGGCACAAGTGGGGGTGCGGAGAGTATTAGGAGCGGTGCAAGGTTGGGTGCCAGGAGATGGGTCCTTGAGTCTCAGTCCCAGTGGGCCCTAACACACCAGTCCAACTCTATCTGAATGTGTAATAATGTGTGGCGGGCTGTTTGCAGTTTTTATTTTTGGGGATCCTACTTTTAACCCAATAGCTGCCACAGGGGTCTTCCATTGTAAATAGTTATGCACGGTTTATACATTTTTTTTTTTACAAATCAGAAAAAAGGGAAGAATTAGGAGAAAAAAAATGGGGGGGGGGGAAGGAACTTTTTGTTTGCTATGGGCCTAACTCTGACATGTGCAGCGGGTTCCCTGCCAGTTATTTTGAGTTGCTCTCACGTGAAGACTAGGCCAATATTTTTCACAATTTAGGGACAAGTTACAGTCTAATTAGGAGAACATATGGTGGAATATGGATGGTCCCAATGTTTCATATAACAGCTAAATTTTGCCTAATTTACTAACCAAAATGGGCTGATTTAGAAGACTGGGTAAAACTGACCAAAATAATTCTGCCATTTTCTCCACGTTTCCCAGTGGAGACTTGTACCAGATTTTTAATAATTTAGGGGAAAAAAAGGCTAAATTTACAAAATATTATGGGTGAAATACTCCAACAGAAATTGTTCAGTTTTTAGGGTTTTTTTTTTTTCTTTCTTTTCTTTCTACAATGGCATTGAAGGGTCCCAAGGGACACAGTTGGCAAAGTATATCTCTATGGGGCTTCTGTTCCTACATTTAGTGCTTTATATTCAACACTTTATATTCAACACGGACAACTTTATTTGCTTTGAGGGGAACATTATCACACATACACATATATATTGTGGGAATTCACTCAGATGGTAGTCTCAACAATACCTGCACAACGTAGAAAAGCAAGGACTTCCAGGCAACTTTACAAGAAATCTGTATGTTTATTTCACAACAGAGTTTTCAATGGAGAATAACTTGTAAGTTGTAACAGAATTAACAGAAACTCACAAGTTGTGCTTATTAATCAGAACAGCCTTTTTAACTGGCCCACTGGCCGCAGATGTGCTGCTCTTGTCAGTAATGATTTTGTCCCGCTTAGGCAGTTAGTCCATACCTCTGTCTCTCAAAGACTTGTCTCAGTCTCTTCTCTTCTCTCTCTTCTTTTCACAGCCCTCTCTTAGTTACCTGACGCGCACACACTCTCACTTCCTGCTTCCTGCCTTTGGCCGAGAGCTTCCCTCCTCCCCTTTTTTTGTGCAGCCAAGCTCTAGATTTTTCAGAATAATTTAATAACAAAACAATGGCTAGTTTCAGTAAAGATAATCTGAGTTTGATCAAAAGTCATTTTGAGTATTTAGGTTTTTTGCATGTGGAAACTAGTACAGGTATGGGACCTGTTATCCAGAATGCTTGGGACCTGGGGTTTCCGGATAACGGATCTTTCCGTAATTTGGGTCTTCATGCCTTAAGTCTACTAGAAATTAATTTCAACATTTAATAACCCCAATAGGCTGGTTTTGCTTCCAATAAGGATTAATTGTATCTTAGTTGGGATCAAGTACAAACTATTGTTTTATTATTACAGAGAAAAAGGAAATCATTTTTAAAAATTTGGATTATTTGGATAAAATGGAGTCTATGGGAGACAGCCATTCCGTAATTCGGAGCTTTCTGGATATCGGGTTTCCGGATAAGGGATCCTATACCTGTACCATATTTTTAATAATTTAGGGACAAAAAAGGCTCAAAGACTTGTCTCAGTCTCTTCTCTTCTCTCTCTTCTTTTCACAGCCCTCTCTTAGTTACCTGACGCGCACACACACACTCTCACTTCCTGCTTCCTGCCTTTGGCCGAGAGCTTCCCTCCTCCCAGGTGGTGACATCACTCCCACACCTGCAGTGCTAATTAAATGCAGATTGTTCATAACATCTGTAATTCTCTTTACATTCTGTGTCTCATAGAGCATTCTGGGAGATAAGTACCTTACAGCGAATGAGCATGGTGACATCATCACATTGGCCATTGTGACATCATCACATTGGTCATTGTGACATCATCACTTGGCCATTGTGACATCATCAATCTGGCCATTGTGACATCATCACTCTGGCCATTGTGACATCATAAGCCTGGAAAATATCAAAGTGTACAGCTGGCACTGAGCTCATTTCATTGTTAGAGCTTGAAGTGAACACATCATGTATCTTAATATAGCTAAAATAATGGATCATCGTTTATTTATCTTCATATTCGGACTATTTACTTTATTTATGCATACCACATCAGGTAAGAAAGATCATTCCCTGTTTTTTTTACTCCGGAGACATTAACTGGCTCCGTATGTTTCAAACCAATGACTTATATATATCAATGTAAGATTAGTGAGAGCATGTGAAAACTCAGGGACACGACTCATGAATGAAATTTGGTAGGCGCCTCTGTTGCAGGATGAGGCTGATAGAGACTGCTCTGTACATTTCATGATCCTAATGTCATTTTTCCCCTCTTTTGGCAGTGAATGTTGAACATTTTACATTATTTAAAGAGAAGCTGACGCTGAAGGCACATACAACCAATATAATTCCATGTATGTTTCAAACACACACACCACTCAATCCACTCAAAGTCCAACTGGAATGGGGGAAAATGGATTCGAAAGGTTACACGTCTCTAATCCACCTGTACGGAGAACATGCGACAATGGAATCGCCCGATTTGAAGGACAAATACCGCCTTTTTGAAAGCCAGGTGGCAAAAGGGATCTGCTCTCTGGTGATTAATCCCACAGAGATGACAGACAGTGGCACTTATCAGGTCCGGCTGAAAGTTGTAGGAAAGTTGTACGAGCCGGTTCCATCTATAGAAATTCAGGTTGAGAATAAAGTTGAGAATAAAGACACAGGTAAGTTAAATCGCAAGAAAAACAATCATTCCTAATTTCAAATGTAATCCCAATGAAATGTATCACTCATTAGATGTGAAAGAAAAGTGTCTGTATTGTAACCCCAATACACAGCACATTGACTAAAGTGCCCACACGCTCACTTAGTAAATCTATCATTTCCTTGAGATTCATGGGATCATTTTACTTTGCAGATGAGTCGCAGAGAGGGTTCTGGTCAAAGTCTGAAACAACGACTGTGCCCCCAACGACCACTACTGCATCAACAGCCACAGCCGCAGCCACTGTCTCTTTTCAAGATGCCATCCTCGAATATATTAATTCAAGTGCTAAAAGGGAGACTGGAAATACTCTAGAACTTGGAGCGCTCCTTGTTATAGGCATAGTAGGCTTACTAATAGCAGTCAAACTATGGTAAGTGACATTTCTTTTTGCTTTTGTGGTGGACAAGAAAGGTGGAAACATATCTTACACTAAAATACAAAAAAGAAAGACAATAAGGGGGAATGTAATATTGGTCGATAATGCAAAAATTGTTCGTAATTCGTTCGCAATGCAAATAAAATGTTCGCAAAGTGAAATATTTTTCCTTTCTGAACACTTTGCCCCTCATGTGACAGTAGGATAGCGATTGCAAACGTTATAGTTTGTGATAGTGCGCAGTGTATGTAATAAAACTTCCCAATCGCAAACCTTTTTTACGACAAAATATTTCATGAAACTTCAGAGCATTTGTTAAAGGATCTTAAAGCGCAATTCACATTCGCAAAGCAATAAAAGCCTAACGAAGAATATTACATTGAGACATGAGAATTTTTATTTGCAAAATTTTGCTCTTTGCAAATGTTATTAAATTTTTCACTAAATATTTTAGCAAAAGCCAATTTAGTTAGATTTGGGCAAGAGCCAATTTAGTGAGATTTGAGTCTGCTCAGCCATAAATAACCAGTAATATAACCTTATATATGTGGGTTAGGGATGTCATCAGTTGTTCTTCCTTGGAATCTGTGTCTGGCCTTGAGCCTTTATATGGTCACACACTTAAGTTATAGGTTTTCATACATACATACATATACGTCAACTGCATCAAAAATATTGTATAAAATAAAAAATCCTGTAGCCATTTCACAATTTTTTCCTGTTTTTTTTTTTTTTCGCAGTACTAATGGAAGACAAAAAAACCCTGATGGTGATGAAGAAAACCCACCAGATAATACTTCAAAGAAAGGGTAAGTAAACATTTATTATGTTTTTTTATAACCACTAAATACTCTGAACCCAGGGCCTTGCATACATTTTCATCTAACATACCAGATACATATCGCTAAGTAGTTGCATTTTTAAGAATCTCTTGAATGATTTTGTATGTGCAGGAAAGATAAAGAGAAGAAGAAAAGAGAAAAAAGTAAGTCAGAAAAGTCTTCCAACGAGAGTGAGGAAAGCACATCTACTGTATCAGAAGAGAGTGAAAGTGACTAGAACAGGAGTGACTGGGCATCATTACAAGAATATGATGAGAACAAAGAGAATTTAGAAGCTTCGTTGGACAAGAATGACTTCTTGATAGGAGACTAAAACCTAAAATTGAAAGACGCTGCTTTAATTGGAGGCAGGAAGGACTTTTGTCTCTTTTCAGCCTCATCTCCAATGTCACTATGGAATGAAATTCTAATCGTAAATTCTGTCATTTTCAGAAAAAATATTTTCAATAAAACCTAAATATTATAATTTCTTCTTTGTATTCATCTCTTTCATATAATATGTGTAGGGTTTTATACATTTCTTTTAATGTCATTTAACATGCCTTTGTAAGTAGCAGAATTATAATATCTATCCTTTACAGAGTGCACTTATTGTAGCAAACTTGTACAGGTATGGGGCTTGTTATCCAGAATGCTCAGGACCTGGGGTTTTCAGTATAAGGGATCTTTCTGTAATTTGGATCTCCTTGCCTAAAGTATACCAGAAAAACAAGTAAACATTTAATAAATCCGATAGGCCGGTTTTGCTTCCAATAAGAATTAATTATATCTTAGTTGGGATCAGGTACAAGCTAAGGTTTTATTATTACAGAGAAAAAGGAATGGGTTATTTGGATTATATGGAGTCTATGGGAGATGGCCTTTCCATAACTCTGAGCTTTCTGGATAATGGGTTTCTGGACAATAGATCCCATACCAGTTCACACATTTCTTAATTTGTTTAAGGCAGAGATGGCAGAGAGTACAAGCCACAAGACCACTCAATAGTTTTCCAGTTTTAGCTTTGGAATCAGGGATTATTATCACATCCAGAAGCAGGAATTGACATTTGCCAAGGGTGCAAGTGCTAAGGTGCTGATGAGTGAGAAACTGCCCCAGTGTTAATGACACCCCTAGACCAAATCTGTTCCTTTTCAATACACTTGAGTTTAGTACTTATTATGGTGGCTCTTATAATACATGTACCATTTTTCAGTTGTAAAACAGAAAAAAACACATCACATAAAAAAAAACATTTTAGGGGCCCGAAAACTTTGGAAATAGGATATTTTTCCTAAACATACACTATACTGCAGCAAAAAATAAAAGATGTTCTCAGGTACCTCCTCGCATACACTCAGCAAAATGACCTCCGATATAAGCAGTAGAGGTAGATAGGAGCACCGTGGAAGGGGTGACATGGGTGTGGTTAATCCCAGGACTCTGGACCCGATGCTGAAAAATTGTGCGTGGGCACAAAGGAAGGGGAGGGGATGGGGGTGATGAGTGGCAGCGGGCCTAGGGGTGCTATGTAAATCCGGTCCTGGTGATAAAAATACCCACACTGTGAGAGCTTTTTCTTCTAAAAAGTGACAATGAAAGGACTCTTTTTTTTTTTTTTTTACAAATCAGAAAAAAGGGAAGAATTAGGAGGAAAAAAAATGGGGGGGGGGAAGGAACTTTTTGTTTGCTATGGGCCTAACTCTGACGTGTGCAGCGGGTTCCCTGCCAGTTATTTTGAGTTGCTCTCACGTGAAGACTAGGCCAATATTTTTCACAATTTAGGGACAAGTTACAGTCTAATTAGGAGAATATAATGGGTGAAATATGGAAGTTTTTTCCACAACGGCATTGGATGGTCCCAATGTTTTATATGACAGCTAAACCCTCATTTTGCCTAATTTACTGACCAAAATGGGCTGATTTAGAAGACTGGGTAAAACTGAGGTAAATAATTTTGCCATTTTATTCACGTTTCCCAGTGGCATTAGAGAGTGTGTTTGTTATTTGGCAGACAAACGTCAGATGAGTCACAATTACAGGACAGAACAGGGGCTAGTTCAGGAGAAAAGAAACTGGGTGAAATTGAACAAAAGTCATCTTTTGCTATTCCTGTGATCTGGTCTGAACCCCGTCAGTTCCGCAGCAGCAAGTTTCTTTGCCACGTTTCCGTGTCTCACAAATGAACTTATTTCGGGTTCCAATCCAGAGGTTTTATTTGCCCATATTTTAAAGCACAATTTGGGCTAATTTAGGGGATGATAATAGAAAACAAAAGCAACCATTAGTTTTTAGGCTTTTTATAAAATCTTTTTTTGTGCAGCCAAGCTCTAGATTTTTCAGAATAATTTAATAACAAAACAATGGCTAGTTTCAGTAAAGATAATCTGAGTTTGATCAAAAGTCATTTTGAGTATTTAGGTTTTTTGCATGTGGAAACTAGTACAGGTATGGGACCTGTTATCCAGAATGCTTGGGACCTGGGGTTTCCGGATAACGGATCTTTCCGTAATTTGGGTCTTCATGCCTTAAGTCTACTAGAAATTAATTTCAACATTTAATAACCCCAATAGGCTGGTTTTGCTTCCAATAAGGATTAATTGTATCTTAGTTGGGATCAAGTACAAACTATTGTTTTATTATTACAGAGAAAAAGGAAATCATTTTTAAAAATTTGGATTATTTGGATAAAATGGAGTCTATGGGAGACAGCCATTCCGTAATTCGGAGCTTTCTGGATATCGGGTTTCCGGATAAGGGATCCTATACCTGTACCATATTTTTAATAATTTAGGGACAAAAAAGGCTCAAAGACTTGTCTCAGTCTCTTCTCTTCTCTCTCTTCTTTTCACAGCCCTCTCTTAGTTACCTGACGCGCACACACACACTCTCACTTCCTGCTTCCTGCCTTTGGCCGAGAGCTTCCCTCCTCCCAGGTGGTGACATCACTCCCACACCTGCAGTGCTAATTAAATGCAGATTGTTCATAACATCTGTAATTCTCTTTACATTCTGTGTCTCATAGAGCATTCTGGGAGATAAGTACCTTACAGCGAATGAGCATGGTGACATCATCACATTGGTCATTGTGACATCATCACTTGGCCATTGTGACATCATCACTTGGCCATTGTGACATCATCAATCTGGCCATTGTGACATCATCACTCTGGCCATTGTGACATCATCACTCTGGCCATTGTGACATCATAAGCCTGGAAAATATCAAAGTGTACAGCTGGCACTGAGCTCATTTCATTGTTAGAGCTTGAAGTGAACACATCATGTATCTTAATATAGCTAAAATAATGGATCATCGTTTATTTATCTTCATATTCGGACTATTTACTTTATTTATGCATACCACATCAGGTAAGAAAGATCATTCCCTGTTTTTTTTACTCCGGAGACATTAACTGGCTCCGTATGTTTCAAACCAATGACTTATATATATCAATGTAAGATTAGTGAGAGCATGTGAAAACTCAGGGACACGACTCATGAATGAAATTTGGTAGGCGCCTCTGTTGCAGGATGAGGCTGATAGAGACTGCTCTGTACATTTCATGATCCTAATGTCATTTTTCCCCTCTTTTGGCAGTGAATGTTGAACATTTTACATTATTTAAAGAGAAGCTGACGCTGAAGGCACATACAACCAATATAATTCCATGTATGTTTCAAACAAGCAATCAACTCAACCCACTCAAAGTCCAACTGGAATGGGGGAAAATGGATTCGAAAGGTTACACGTCTCTAATCCACCTGTACGGAGAACATGCGACAATGGAATCGCCTGATTTGAAGGACAAATACCGCCTTTTTGAAAGCCAGGTGGCAAAAGGGATCTGCTCTCTGGTGATTAATCCCACAGAGATGACAGACAGTGGCACTTATCAGGTCCGGCTGAAAGTTGTAGGAAAGTTGTACGAGCCGGTTCCATCTATAGAAATTCAGGTTGAGAATAAAGTTGAGAATAAAGACACAGGTAAGTTAAATCGCAAGAAAAACAATCATTCCTAATTTCAAATGTAATCCCAATGAAATGTATCACTCATTAGATGTGAAAGAAAAGTGTCTGTATTGTAACCCCAATACACAGCACATTGACTAAATCGAACGCTCGCTCGTCAGTGCTGCCCACACGCTCACTTAGTAAATCTATCATTACCTTGAGATTCATGGGATCATTTTACTTTGCAGATGAGTCGCAGAGAGGGTTCTGGTCAAAGTCTGAAACAACGACTGTGCCCCCAACGACCACTACTGCATCAACAGCCACAGCCGCAGCCACTGTCTCTTTTCAAGATGCCATCCTCGAATATATTAATTCAAGTGCTAAAAGGGAGACTGGAAATACTCTAGAACTTGGAGCGCTCCTTGTTATAGGCATAGTAGGCTTACTAATAGCAGTCAAACTATGGTAAGTGACATTTCTTTTTGCTTTTGTGGTGGACAAGAAAGGTGGAAACATATCTTACACTAAAATACAAAAAAGAAAGACAATAAGGGGGAATGTAATATTGGTCGATAATGCAAAAATTGTTCGTAATTCGTTCGCAATGCAAATAAAATGTTCGCAAAGTGAAATATTTTTCCTTTCTGAACACTTTGCCCCTCATGTGACAGTAGGATAGCGACTGCAAACGTTATAGTTTGTGATAGTGCACAGTGTATGTAATAAAACTTCCCAATCGCAAACCTTTTTTACGACAAAATATTTCATGAAACTCCAGAGCATTTGTTAAAGGATCTTAAAGCGCAATTCACATTCGCAAAGCAATAAAAGCCTAACGAAGAATATTACATTGAGACATGAGAATTTTTATTTGCAAAATTTTGCTCTTTGCAAATGTTATTAAATTTTTCACTAAATATTTTAGCAAAAGCCAATTTAGTTAGATTTGGGCAAGAGCCAATTTAGTGAGATTTGAGTCTGCTCAGCCATAAATAACCAGTAATATAACCTTATATATGTGGGTTAGGGATGTCATCAGTTGTTCTTCCTTGGAATCTGTGTCTGGCCTTGAGCCTTTATATGGTCACACACTTAAGTTATAGGTTTTCATACATACATACATATACGTCAACTGCAGCAAAAATATTGTATAAAATAAAATATCCTGTAGCCATTTCACAATTTTTTCCTGTTTTTTTTTTTTTTTCGCAGTACTAATGGAAGACAAAAAAACCCTGATGGTGATGAAGAAAACCCACCAGATAATACTTCAAAGAAAGGGTAAGTAAACATTTATTATGTTTTTTTATAACCACTAAATACTCTGAACCCAGGGCCTTGCATACATTTTCATCTAACATACCAGATACATATCGCTAAGTAGTTGCATTTTTAAGAATCTCTTGAATGATTTTGTATGTGCAGGAAAGATAAAAAGAAGAAGAAAAGAGAAAAAAGTAAGTCAGAAAAGTCTTCCAACGAGAGTGAGGAAAGCACATCTACTGTATCAGAAGAGAGTGAAAGTGACTAGAACAGGAGTGACTGGGCATCATTACAAGAATATGATGAGAACAAAGAGAATTTAGAAGCTTCGTTGGACAAGAATGACTTCTTGATAGGAGACTAAAACCTAAAATTGAAAGACGCTGCTTTAATTGGAGGCAGGAAGGACTTTTGTCTCTTTTCAGCCTCATCTCCAATGTCACTATGGAATGAAATTCTAATCGGTAAATTCTGTCATTTTCAGAAAAAATATTTTCAATAAAACCTAAATATTATAATTTCTTCTTTGTATTCATCTCTTTGATATAATATGTGTAGGGTTTTATACATTTCTTTTAATGTCATTTAACATGCCTTTGTAAGTAGCAGAATTATAATATCTATCCTTTACAGAGTGCACTTATTGTAGCAAACTTGTACAGGTATGGGACTTGTTATCCAGAATGCTCAGGACCTGGGGTTTTCAGTATAAGGGATCTTTCTGTAATTTGGATCTCCTTGCCTAAAGTATACTAGAAAAACAAGTAAACATTTAATAAATCCGATAGGCCGGTTTTGCTTCCAATAAGAATTAATTATATCTTAGTTGGGATCAGGTACAAGCTAAGGTTTTATTATTACAGGGAAAAAGGAATGGGTTATTTGGATTATATGGAGTCTATGGGAGATGGCCTTTCCATAACTCTGAGCTTTCTGGATAATGGGTTTCTGGACAATAGATCCCATACCAGTTCACACATTTCTTAATTTGTTTAAGGCAGAGATGGCAGATAGTACAAGCCGCAAGACCACTCAATAGTTTTCCAGTTTTAGCTTTGGAATCAGGGATTATTATCACATCCAGAAGCAGGAATTGACATTTGCCAAGGGTGCAAGTGCTAAGGTGCTGATGAGTGAGAAACTGCCCCAGTGTTAATGACACCCCTAGACCAAATCTGTTCCTATTCAATACACTTGAGTTTAGTACTTATTATGGTGGCTCTTATAATACATGTACCATTTTTCAGTTGTAAAACAGAAAAACACACATCACATAAAAAAAAAAACATTTTAGGGGCCCGAAAACTTTGGAAATAGGATATTTTTCCTAAACATACACTATACTGCAGCAAAAAATAAAAGATGTTCTCAGGTACCTCCTCGCATACACTCAGCAAAATGACCTCCGATATAAGCAGTAGAGGTAGATAGGAGCACCATGGAAGGGGTGACATGGGTGTGGTTAATCCCAGGACTCTGGACCCGATGCTGAAAAATTGTGCGTGGGCACAAAGGAAGGGGAGGGGATGGGGGTGATGAGTGGCAGCGGGCCTAGGGGTGCTATGTAAATCCGGTCCTGGTCTGAGGAAGATGTGTGAACCCAATATAAGGACCTGTATCATGTTAACGGGGTTGCTCACCTTTGTAACAAATTGACAAATCTAACAGTTCACATTAATAGAACAAACTTTGAAGTAGAAATAGTTTCCCTGTACTAATCCTTCAGTTCCACATGGATAGGGTTGCCAACAGGCCTGTATTTTACCGGACTGGCCGGTAAAAATAAATGGTTGATCCCAATGTTATTAATAGGGAAAAAAGATAAATATATAGGAAGGCCAGTATTTTTTTCCAGAAATGGTGGCAACCCTACACATGGACCCTGTGCTGGGAGGAGGTCACAGACACCCAAAAACACTAGTGGCTACTCCACTTCCTTACATGACATCACACATTGTACTGGCAGCTACCTTATCTCCTATTGGCTGTGTCTGCTGTCAATCTGGCACTGCTTCCTGTGCTGGGGAACTTGAGCAGCATTCAGTTACTGAAGAGAAACGGTTACAAGTTTGTGAGAGGGAGGGGGGAGTGTGCGCTGTGTGCTGCAGAGACTTCAACTGTGCAGATGGGGGATTGAAGTGCTTGGGACCTGGGGTTTTCCAGATAACAGATCTTTCTGTGATCTGGATCTTCATACCTAAAGTCTACCAGAAAATCATATACACATTAAATAAACCCAATAGGCTGGTTTTGCTTCCAATAAGGATAATAATATCTGAGGGGTCCGTTTACTAAAGTGCGTTAAAAATATTAAATAAAAATTTGCGAATTTTCTAGCGCATGCATTCGCCAGTTATCACATTCGCTGAAAATAACGCTACGTACACATTAACGGGCGGTTTACTAAACAGCGAAATGTGGTAAAGACAAAATTAACGCCAGAATATTCGCAAAATTTTACCGCCACCTATGTAGTGGCGTAAAAGTATTTTTTTTCAAGGGGCAGGAAATATCCCATAATAATTTTTCCCCCCCATCATTCTTTGCTCACAGGAGAGAAATGTGTAGCTATTGCTGAGGATGTTTTGTCGTCTGCTTCTATCTGTTGCAACAGCAGCTCAGAGTCGTATTGTTGGCAGCGGCATTCACAGTCCAAGGATTCGTCAGCCTCTACACTTTTTTGGTTTCATTGTGATTGGCTACATTAAACTGTGCATTTCTATGAAGCAAAGAGATTGACTGGTATGATTCTTGTTCATATGATTCTATTGGCAGAAGGGTTTATATGATGCAGACATGTTTGATTGGTGTTACTCTGGTGATGTTGTTGGATGGTATAATCATCAGTCAATAAAGTTTATGAGTTTTGAAGATGCATTTCTGGCCATAAATGTCACAGTAAAAATTGCCATAATAACCGCCATAAAACAAGACTATTTTATACCATAAATATTAGCAAAAACTTAATTTGTCGCCAGAAAATTAGCAACTCGCTAAAATTACAGATAAACTTAAAGTCAAATTCACCGCACTTTAGTAAACTGACCCCTTAGTTTGGAGTATAATTATTAGGTACTGTTTAATTAAATACACAGAAAAATAAACCATTTTTAAAATTTGGATGATTGGATTATAATGGATAATATGGGAGACGGTACTTTCCAGAAATATATTATTTTGCGGGGGGGGGGGGGAGTAAATGTTTTATTTTGTGTTTTTATCCCATAAAAAAATATTATTCAGCAGCTGACGTGACTTTGGGGACTATTTGTATGCGCTTGAGGCTTTCCAAATGAGTTGAATTTTTGTGCAAAAAGTAAAATATTGTTCTGGTATATATTTTTTTTTTTGGTATTTAGACCTCTAAATCTTATTCCAGAAGTGGAAAACTCAAACACTGGTTCTCCTGAAAAAAAAAGGTATAATTTTCCAAGGTAAACTACCCACCATCCCATACAATGCCTCTAAAGGGAGAGAGCACAAAATGTTCAAAAAACAGCTTACACTGAATGCACTTAAAGGGTTAAACCTACCTGCCCTTATCACACTGCTCTGCCTGTCACTTAGGGTTGCCACCTCACCCCTTTAAATCCAAACACATGGAATCCACCGCCTGCATGACCAATTAGCAATTTATTTAGATGAATGATACATGACTGCACATAAATCAGTTCAGTCTGCAGCATGCATCTAAATGAATTGCTAGTTAGTCATGCAGGCTGTGGATTCCACATGTGTTCGGTTTTAAAGGTGTGAGGAGGCAACCCCATACCTCCCAAGATTTTGGAAGTAAAAAGAGGGACAATATATTTTTTCGTACATAGCGCAGCGATTTTTTTTGACCACACCCCTTTCTGTGGCCACACACCCTAATTACCATGTTCATTTTACAAAATTTGTTAGGTTATGAAAGTTTGAAAATAATTTGCCTTATCTAAACAGTTTTTTTGTGTCTCAAAATTGTTACAAAGTATCTTATTTGCACATGTTCGGTGTTCTGTGCTCTCTGCTAAAAGCCAATTAAGTTAGAAACATTGTTTCTTTTTCTGGCTGTTCAGTGCAGAGAAAATAGGGACTTTCCAGTACAAATGAGGGACTGTCCCTCCGAAAAAGGGACAGTTGGGAGGTATGCAACCCTACTGTCACTGCTTGATGTGCAAGTAGAAATTCAAAATTCTGAAAAATCATTTCAAAGGTTTTATTTTGTTGCTCCGCATATCCCAAACTATATTAGTTACCAAGAAAAAGCACCTGAAATATGATTGCCAGGGGTCCACTGAACAGTTTGATACCCATTATGCATAGGTTTACCAAAGTATCTGGCATTTAGAGACACCAATATGAAGTTAGCACATCCAAATTGATCAGGACTTTACTTCAGCTACTGAGAAATCAACACATTGACTGCATTTTTGTGAGGTAAAAACACAGAAATATATGTTTACCCCCCAACCCCATATATTTTTGGAAAGTACACATTCTACAAAATCTAAAATGGGTACCCATGCCTTTCTGCTCCGAACTACTGAGTCGCAAGGCTTTGCCAAATTTGGCGGTTTTGGTGAAATATCTGGAAATTGCCTCAAAGCTTCAACTTTCCAGCATCGTATTGTCCATGTATCATTACCAGCATAAAGCATCCTAAATATAAACATTGGGGTCTACTAAACAGTTTGATGCCCAATGTGCATAGATATACCAAACTATGTGGCGCACAGAGACCACAAAATGACAATATGTATAGACATTTTCACGGCTGACGCGCTGGCTGCTGCAATATAACCACCCGGTGTGTGTATTATGCGACATTAGACCACCTAACAGTACAGAGACCCCAGAAAACCATATATTTTCAGAAAGTACACATTCTGACGAATCCAATATGGGTAAATAAGTGTTTCTACTGCAAACTGCAAAGCAATGCTGAACATAACGTTTTTTTATCAAATTTCTGAAAATTGTCACAAAGCTTGAATTTTACCCCATTATATGCCCCACATTTCGTAACTTAGCATAAAACATCCTAAATATGAACGCCAGGGGTCTACTGAGCACTTTGATGCCCAATATGCATAGATATACCAAACTATGTGGCGCACAGAGACCCCCAAATGACAATAGTGTATATACATTTTCACGGCTGACGCGCTGGCTGCTGCAATATAAGCACCCGGTGTGTGTATTATGCGACATTAGACCCCCCTAACAGTACAGAGACCCCAGAAAACCATATATTTTCAGAAAGTACACATTCTGACGAATCCAATATGGGTAAATATGTGTTTCTACTGCAAACTGCAAAGCAATGCTGAACATAACGGTTTTTATCAAATTTCTGAAAATCGTCAGAAAGATTGAATTTTACCCCATTATATACCCCAGATTTCGTAACGTATCAGCATAAAACATCCTAAATATGAGCGCCAGGGGTCTACTGAACACTTTGATGGCCAATATGCATAGATATACCAAACTATGTGGCGCACAGAGACCACCAAATGACAATATGTATAGACATTTTCACGGCTGACGCGCTGGCTGCTGCAATATAAGCACCTGGTCTGTGTATTATGCGACATTAGACCCCCCTAACAGTACAGAGACCCCAGAAAACCATATATTTTCAGAAAGTACACATTCTGATGAATCCAATATGGGTAAATATGTGTGTTCTACTGCAAACTGCCAAACTGCAATGCAATGCTGAACATAACGGTTTTTATCAAATTTCTGAAAATTGTCACAAAGCTTGAATTTTACCCCATTATATGCCCCACATTTCGTAACGTATCAGCATAAAACATCCTAAATATGAACGCCAGGTGTCTACTGAACACTTTGATGCCCAATATGCATAGATATACCAAACTATGTGGCGCACAGAGACCCCCAAATGGATATATAGTAGATAAAATTTACAAGGCAAAACAAAATAAGGCAGT
This sequence comes from Xenopus petersii, assembly GCA_038501925.1. Classification (NCBI taxonomy): domain Eukaryota; kingdom Metazoa; phylum Chordata; class Amphibia; order Anura; family Pipidae; genus Xenopus; species Xenopus petersii. Next base: position 85,310,835 of record CM076685.1, read on the forward strand.
AAAGAGTGAAATGCAAAAAAATCCACTAAAACCACAAAAATCAATGTTTTTTTTTCCAGACTAGTGTTATCGGCCGTCAGAATCACAGTTTGAATATTTTAGCTGGGCCAAACATGTTATATGGCTAGAAACAAGTGAACACAACATATGCAGAGCTGAAAATGCAATAAAATAGCTAAAAATTCAATAAAATGGCTAAAAATGCACCAAAATTGCAATATAATCACCGAAATAACATACAAAAGGTATTGCACAGTACGGTTAGCGAATACGCTATTCGTAATGGCAATAAAACATTTTTTTCAGCCAAAAAAAGAGACAATGCGATAAGAAAAAAGAGCCACAATGCCATGTATGTGCGTGTGCGTGTGCACAAATGGTAAATTACATGTTATGTGCGCATGTGTGTGAGTGCAGTAAGTGTAAGTGACCCCCCCAATCCCCAAAAATGTATGTGTAAGTGTGTGTAAGTGTGAATCTAAGGGGCCGATTCATGAAGCTCGAGTGAAGGATTCGAATTAAAAAAACTTCGAATTTCGAAGTGTTTTTTGGGCTACTTCGACCATCGAATGGGCTACTTCGACTCGAATGATTCAAACTAAAAATCGTTCGACTATTCGACCATTCGATAGTTGAAGTACTGTCTCTTTAAGAAAAACTTCGACCCCCTACTTCGTCAGCTAAAAGCTACCGAAGTCAATGTTAGCCTATGGGGAAGGTCCCCATAGGCTTGTCTGAGATTTTTTGATCGAAGGATATTCCTTCGATCGTTGGATTAAAATCCTTCGAATCGTTCGATTCGAAGGATTTAATCGTTCGATCGAAGGAATAATCCTTCGATCGTTCGATCGCAGGATTTGTGCTAAATCGTTCGACTTCGATATTCGAAGTCGAACAATTTTAGTTCCTAGTCGAATATCGAGGGTTAATTAACCCTCGATATTCGACCCATAGTGAATTGGCCCCTAAGTGTGTATTACTGTAATAAGTGTGTGTTGGTGTGTGTGTGTGTGTAATTGTTGCACTAACCTGAAAAAGTCGCTGGAGACTGTTGCAGACGATCTGGAAGGGCCCCAGGAAGAGATCTGCAATGTCATCCGTGTCCCTGTGCTGTGGGGGTGGAGCTGACTGGCACAGTGCAGGCTGTAGCAGCAGGACACGTAAGTAACACGTGCCTGCTGCTGCTTTTGGGCCCCTGGGTGATCGCGCCCAAGGGGCCACTCCATCCCCTGCTCTGCTCGTTGCCTAGGGGCAGGGGATCGAAGCGGAACGGAGCGAGCGGCTCTAACAGCCGCTCCTCCGCTCCAGAACCCGGAAGTGCTGCAGAACGTAGAATCTACGTTCTGTGGCATTTCAAGTTACTTTTCCACAGAACGTAGATTCTACGTTCTGTGGCACTTAAAGGGTTAAAAGATAAAAACGTTGAAAAGCCAGTATTTATTCCCAGAAACGATTGCACCCCTTTGGCACTCCAGTGCAAGAATTGGGAGAACAAGGTTGCTCTTTCCTTTTCTGCAATAATTGTCTGCAAGGCTGTGTGCTGCATCTGTTAACCTTTACAATGGAGTAATCAATGACCATTCAAATTATGTGACTGGTTACATTGCACAAGCAACCAATGAATTACTAGGAGGAGGGCAGTATCAATGTCCAATAGGAAACAAGTAAGGGCAAAGCCTGGGCATGATGATGTCATCATATAGGAAGTTCTTGGAAAACTGGTCTGAGTGACAGGAGAAGGACTAAATTAACAGGTATAAAAAAAATAGCTTTTACAATGGCATTTTTACTTTTTGTTAGGGGAAAATGGTTTTTTCGAACATGTTGAAAGCATCAGTGGTTTCATAAGATTTCTACATTGAAGGTGAACAACCCCTTTATAGGAGAAGAAAAGCTACTGAAGCAATTTATTGCCAATAGATTAGCCACAATAGTACAAACTATAACACTATATGTATTCTGCAGAATGCTTTACCATACCTGAGTAAACAGCTCTAGACGCTCTCTCTGTTTGTTAAGGACAATATTAGCTTGGTGTGACATCACTTCCTGCCTGCGTCTCACTCATAGCTCTGGGATCCGATTACAGCGGGGAGGAGGGAGGGGGAAAAGGGAGGGATAGAGGAACAAACTGAGCATGCTCAAGCCCTAGCCCTGGAGGTTTATGCTGAAAACCAGAAGCCTGATACAGATGTCCATGTGTACACAATAGAAGGAAAGAAATGCTGTGTTTATTTTGACAGAGCCACATTACTTCGAGGGTTTACCAGTGTATTTATATAGACCTTTCTGATAAAGCTTACTTAATTTTAAAGTTTCCTTCTCCTTTAAGAAACACACTGAGTACAAAAACAAAAAAAAATTACTCTACAAAAGGCACATCACCGACACAAAGGCAGATCCGATCAATGATAATACATGCTAATGGGAGGGGATTCACACCATGTCTATTTAAATACCACAAGCCTTCTCCTCTGTTCTTTATTTCCTGAAATTGTGCAGAATTTATCAGTCTTGACATGAACGCCCAGTACTTACTTCCTCTTCTCTAAACACGGATCTGAGGGTGTCAGTACCTTGATAAAAGTGGCAAACATCTGGAGTTTGCAAAGTTCTTGGCATGGGTATTTAATGATGTGAAGTCTAGGCTAGTCTACATTCTAGATGTAGGTTGAAAGCTCCTCAATTTACTCAATAAAGCACTACTACTGATTTAAGAAAAAAATATTAGAAAGGACAAAAAACAGACACATATTGCCTAAGGAGATTTTAAGAATTGTACCCACCATGTTTTTAAGTAGTGCAGGAGGCTACAACACCCCTCTGCATTCTAAAAGAGTCCACAAAAGATGACATTTTGGCAAAAAAAAAAAATTATATTTATCTGTCAGAAAGCAGTCAACTCTTTCTAGAAAAGGCACCTATCATAGAACCATGTGTAGCCACTTTTAGAGCAAGTGATACGTTATAAACAAAACCATTTTGCTAGTGATAAGCCTTGGTGTTACCAACTCAGAAGCTAGCTGCAGACATCATTTCAATGCTGTGGTTTCTATAGAGACAACAATATTTTGCTGCATTGTAAGAAGCTGCATTACTAAAAATCAAGTTGATTGCAAGCAGGTCATTGTGTTTAACATACCTTCTGTAATGCTTCTATACATCATCTTTGATTAGATCTAAAAGCAGTGGACCTGTCTGCAAATCAGAGGAACAAATGTCTAACAATGGCCCCTTTGTGACAGCGGTGCATTGACTCTGAGCTTCTATTCAGTGGGCAGTATGAAAAGATTAGTTTGCATTCACTCCACACTGCAGGTTGCTAAACGTCATATTCAGGTTTTAAGGACAAAACATCCCTGGTTTGATTCTATCACTCACACAACTGGTAGGTTTCATGCCGCTCCTTGATATTTGCAAGAAAGTGCACAATTCACAAAGCGGCAGAATAACGGTTTGAAAAGTAGATTTTTCTTTAGCCGAGAAACAATTTCTGCCCTCACCTTTCTATGCTGCTCATAATTCCTGATGAAGTCCCGCAGCTGTTCCTCCCGACTCTCAAGGGTTGTATATAACTGTTCCATTTGGCTTACTAGGTCCGTTTTCTCTGCCTTTAACCTCTTCCGATCTGCTTTCATGGCTGCACAAAAGCGAAAGACATTTGATAGTTTGATTAAATGCGAAACAGTCCTAGTTCATTCCTTGTATTACAAACTGCATTTTTGTGGAAATATAATAAGAGGAAATTTAATGGAAATACATATTTGTTTTAGTTGAAACTTTCACATTTTGATAACATCACAGAGCTTGCGCCATGTTGTAAATTAAACAAAAAGTCTAAATAATGTCAATTGGTTTTGATACAGACAAGAAATATTTTCAACTAAAAAAATCCCAATGGGTCTCAATGTTTTTAGGAGCGATAAGACACAGTGGCCCTCCTTTTGCGGTGATTTGCCATTTGCATTCAGGCCCAGACTCGCAATCTGTGGGTTCTTGCAAATGCCAAAGGGGCTGCTGTGTACCTGAAATGCCTGGGTGTATTTTGAATGCCAGTCCAGACTTTTTATATTATACACATTTGTAGCACCAGGCAGCTCCACATTCGCTAGTTGCTTTGCCAGCCAGAGGGAGTCAGTGCTGGGACTCATCTCTTTGCACTGTAGAATGCCAGCTAATTTGCAATTTGGCAGACCCAATAGTGAACTGCATTATATACTGTATGTTCCTGTGTGAAGGCAAAGCTGCAATAAGCTACCTACATTCTATTGTCTACATCACTTATCTGTAACACGAAGCATGACCATAAAGCTTGTAAAGGACTATAAGACTATCACTTGAACCCCCTGAGTCCCCCTTGATGGCTGCCTTGTACTCTTCCATGATGTTACCCCCCCCCAAACTTTGATTCACAGATGGTCACAATAAATGGGGTAATCTTTCCACCTGTGGTTACACAGTGTGTGAGCAGCTCCTTTAATATCTTGTGTAACAGTGTATGCTATATGCCTACTGTCTAAGTGGGGCAGCATTTGTGGAGTGTGTGGTTTGTTTGTTGTATGGCTCAGCCAAAAGCCTTGTAGGACAATTGTGTAGTACATTAGTAAATATTAGTAAACAGAGACAAAGGGGAGTTCATCTTGATTAAAAGGTGTTCTGATCTTAAGTGCTTTCTAGAATCTATACATTAGGCAAGGCAAGACTGTTGGATATTAACAGGAGAGAAATAGTAATTTTGAGGAGACTCACCCCATCCAAACACAAAACGAAACATAAGGTCACAATTTTATTATGCATTTTAAAACAGTATACATACAGGGTTATGGGAGATAGCTCCTAGTACAAGGGACTAGTCTGATTGCCATTTTGGAGTCAGGAAGGAATTTTTTCCCCCTCTGAGGCAAATTGGAGAGGCTTCCGATGGTTTTTTTGCCTTCCTCTGGATCAACTAGCAGTTAGGCAGATAAAAAAAACTAAAAGGTTGAACTTGATGGATGTGTTTCTTTTTTCAACCTTACTTAATAGGTTACTATGTTAACTATGTTACTATGTATTCCTTTACCACATTATTTATCCCACCTGAAATATCCAGTCTGGTGTTAATCTTCAGACCAGAAAAAACAGAAATAGACCCTTATCAAACGGATAGTCACCTGGCCCATACAGGGCATCAAAATCCTGATGCTTGAGAAAAGGTGGCAGAAGTCTACATGAGGCTTTGTATAAGTCAATGGCTAGCTTAAGCAGGGGCTATCCTGAGCAATTTCCCGCCTGAGGTGGCCTTTGTTTTTGCCGCCCCCCCCGCCTCTCACCTTCAGCGCCGGACGGGTCCACGTCGCTAGTGCAGAGAGAGAGAGAGAGAGCAATTGCGCTCTCTGCACTAGAAGAGCCGAATTTCCGGGTTGAAAATCGGAAATTCGGCTCTTAGTTACCAGGAGCGGCGCTGCCACCTGAGGCGAGTGCCTCAACTCGCCTCATTGGCAGAGCGCCCCTGAGCTTAAGATCCAATAAGCGACCAGTAGTTGGGATGAAACTAAGAGCAGGAAGAAGAAGCAACTGCTTAATTTTTAGTGGGGCCTGTTCTGACATAAGCAGAACATATCAGCTCTTTGGAAATCTTGTAAACCAACTCTTAACATGAATGGCCATCTAAATGAAACTGACTATATAGATTAAACATCAGCATAGGCCCAGACCAACTATGCTATCTTTCACTCCATTTAGACCATGGTCTCATGTAGAACATACTGTGAAGACTTAGGGATCATCTTTTTACTCCTAATCAGCTCATTTGTAAGTGCAATAGTACAGTATGTATGCATGCTCACCTTCGCTGTAACCAGGCAAAAGTACATTAGCCAATTAGAATTGATATAACAGAGATGGTGTTCCAGACTGTATTGTTTAGGGTAACCTATCAAAGGGAGACTCTAGGGCCTGGCTTGGTTTTTAATCCTGTGCACCTGTTCTGAGTGCTCTCAAAATAACAATGGAAGGCTACAATTGATGTACTTATTAGTATAATAGTCCACCCTCCCATTCACAAATATGTATTCAACAAAAAGTAAATAGAGAATCTGCCCTATGGCCATTTCCTTCCATTGTGTAATTACAAATTTAATATTCAATTAAAAATATTAAAGGTGATCTAAAAGATATCATATATAACTCTACCTCTACAATATATGCATTAAATAAAAAAATTAGCTACAGCCCATCAACAAGTCCAACAAATGCCTCTAGTGCCTATTTGCTCTGACTGCTGAGACATATGTTTCCCAGTAGACAAAGGCTACAATGCTTGGAACAAATCAGTTGTGCTCATGAAAGCAGTGACCATGTTTATTTCTCACTGATACTTCTACCCGCTGTAAGGCCAAACATATTTGCCTGTTTTCTTACTGGCTTACTGTTCAAGCTCTGTTGATCACTTGCAAGTAGTGCAGCAGGCAGCTGCTGGGAGATCTTTGAGAATGTCAAAGCAAGTGGGGACAAGTTAAAAAGAAATGTTGTTGTTGTGAAAAATAAGAGAAACTGTCCCAGGATCAAAGTGGTGTATTTTTCAGGGCGTTGTAAGATGCCAAGTGCTATGATCATGCACAATAAAAACGACATATACCAAAAGAATAAGAATAGTGTAGAGAATGGACACCCCATATCAAATGACTTGGTCCTCCAGGTTGAAGTTTAGGAAACGGGGCTAAGAACCCTATGCAGAAAAATTGTATGCTATGGAACAAAACAACAGCAAAAGCTGAACTGATACTGCAGATAAATCATTGAGGCAAAAGTTATTTATAAGATGAAAAAATGAGAACAGGGTGCAAGATTGGCGCCATACAGAACGTGGAATAACTGGTATAAAACAAAGTAAGTTAAAACTGAAAAAAGTACAAACTGAAACTGCAAAAAAAGTACAAATTTAAATTGGCAAAAAACTACAATGTGGAGATGGAATCATTTAAAAAATAAAGAAAAATCAACCTCAAGGGTAAAATACTCTTTCAGAGCTCTGGTGTACGGTAATTGGAGGTAGTGGCTTTTTTTTTTTTCTTTTTACAAATAACAGATATAAATCAACAGTAGTAAAACATAATGTACAACATTTCCAGCCAACTTCTTTAGTTAAAGGGATACTGTCATGGGAAAAAAAAATTCAAAATGAATCAGTTAATAGTGCTGCTCCAGCAGAATTCTGCACTGAAATCCATTTCTCAAAAGAGCAAACAAAGTTTTTTATATTCAATTTTGAAATCTGACATGGGGCTAGACATATTGTCAATTTCCCAGCTGCCCCAAGTCATGTGACTTGTGCTCTGATAAACTTCAATCACTCTTTACTGCTGTAGTGCAGAGTGATATCACCCCCTCCTTTCCCCCCCCCCAGCAGCCAAACAAAAGAACAATGGGAAGGTAACCAGATAGCAGCTCCCTAACACAAGATAACAGCTGCCTGGTAGATCTAAGAACCGCACTCAATAGTAAAAACCCATGTCTCACTGAGACACATTCAGTTACATTGAGAAGGAAAAACAGCAGCCTGCCAGAAAGCATTGTAGGCACAAGTCACATGACTGGGGGCAGCTGGGAAATTGACTAAATGCCTAGCCCCATGTCAGATTTCAAAATTAATATAAAAATAGTCTGTTTGCTCTTTTGAGAAATGGATTTCAGTGCAGAATTCTGCTGGAGTAGCACTATTAACTGATGTGTTTTGAAAAAAACATGGTTTCCGATGACATGATCCCTTAAAGCTTTAGTTCTCCTTTAAAAGTAAAAGAGAAACAGAAAACGGACATTGCAGTCACTTTTATCATATGTTGTGATAACAGTGATATATCCAACAGATGAAGAGGCAGTTAACATCTTTCCCATGAAAGAATGTAGTTTCCTTTTCTTTCATGCTGTACTATTCACAATATATTTGGCGCTTTCAGATTATGGAACTTTTTCCTTGCCAACAGAATCTGCATTACTAGCAAGGAAGTTAAACATGTAAGTGAAGTAAACTACACACACAGAAAATTGCCACTGAAACAAACTGCACATCTAACATTTAAAAGAGACAATCTACCTTGAAGTGCTTCTTTTGCTCTTTCTAATTCTTGCTCTTTCTGCGCTAGCTGAACCTTTAGCTCTGTCACAGAAAGGACCTCTGCAGACCTGCTGTCGTGCGACTCTTCCAGGTCTTTGGTTAACATTTCCTTCATTTGTCGGAGCAAGTGAACCTCATCTTGTAGTTGCGACACCTCTTCCCTTAGCAGCACTAGAAAGGGGAGATACATTTTATTAAAAGGTATAAAAACAAGGGAAGAATATGATGTCATTGTACAACTCATCCAAAACGAAGGATAATAGAAGTTCATTTTTTTTGTGCATAATAAAAGAAGCAACTTTCAGACAAAGTAAATGTTTCAAAGGTTTTAAAAGTTATTTTAAAAATGCAGTAGCTATTGAAAGCAAGTGTTTATATTCTCTCACTCCTGGCTCGGCCTCCTGATCCATGTAGCAGAACCAAGGAATAAATGCTGCTTTTACTTGGAACCTTTAAACCATTACAATGATTTAATTGAAGTTGCTTAGAATGACAATGTCTTTCAAGAGAAAAATAATTGTTGGGCAATTCCATTTTTGCAGAATTGCTCAATAACAAATGCAAGTGGGTGGCAGAGGTGGGTAATGCTTAGCAAGAGAAAGGGGACGCTAGTTTGAACCTTCTTGCTGCCTTAGGACTGAAAGAGAGATCAATGGAGAGAGCTGTTATATAGCTAGATATGAACATTTTTAGGTAAATTATGTTGAGCCAATGGACAAACATGGAACATAGAACAATGCAGTCTATTTCTGAGATGTATTCTTGGAACTCAAGTCCATACAGTGATTTTACAGTAATATTGGCCACTGTAGAAAGAATGCACATTCACTTTTACGTTAACTTTTAGTATGTTATAGGATGTTCAATTCCTAGCAACTTTGTGATTGGTCTTCATTATTATAGGTTTTGAGTTTTTTCCCCTTTTTCTTCTCACTCTTTCCAGCTTACAAATGGGGGGTCACTGAAGGCGGACAACCCCTTTAAAGAGAATCATGGGTATCCCCTGGCTTATGGATTAAGAATTCCTGCATTAGAGGAAATTAAACATATTTTTCCCATCATTATGTTACTCTGAAAAAAGGCAAATTATTTTTAGATTTAAAAATAGTTCTTCCTCTGCAGCAAGCAATATTCATGTCTGGGAGCTGCTCATTTAGATATCCTGAGAGGTGTGAAGTTCCATCAACACCATAAACATGGCACCACAATGAAGAGAAAAAAAAACAATGGTGTGGAGCCCATAGGACAGCTTTAGTGCATTTCCATAAGTAAATACCATCATTTAAGAAGCTTGTACAGTTAAGCAGTACAATCAATAGCAATGTAATTGGGCTGCATGACCTGGAGCTTTTTAGTCACATACCCTGAGAAAGAAGTCAAGATTTCAGTCTCAGGGTCAAGAGATGGGAGAAGAAGAGTAAGTTGCCAAAGATTAAGAAACACAAGTTTCCAAATATTAATGAAAGCAAAGCTAGGCAAAATAAATACATTGATTTAACTGGTTGGACCAACATAGACATCTCTGACTTTGTATAAATGGATATGTATATAATCATGTTTCATACAGTGCTGGCACTTTAACATGTGTATTATAATAATAATTGGTAGATCTGTTTTCCAAATAGAATTGCTTTCTTTTGAGAATCGGAAAATACATTTTCAAATATTTAAAAGGGGACATTTTGCATAACCTTCAAATTCAGATATATGATTAATCTTTCCTCAAACAATGCAATGAAGCAGAAAAAAAAAAACGTTTTAAATGCATTTTACCTGCTAAAAGTGTCATTACATCAGAGCTACAATGAGAACCTCTCAGTTCAGAAGCTAGGCTGAAATGAGAGGTGGGAATGTCTGTTCATTCATAAAACAGGTGACCAGACTAACCCAAACAAAAAGTTAAACAATTTCATCTCTGGAATGAAATCTAATACAGGGTAAACCCCACTACTGCACAATAGGAAAGACAAAGAAAAAAAAAGAAAAGAAAAAGAAAGAGAAAAAGAAAGAAAGACTAAACATTTTCTACAGCAGTACTTTACTTAAAATATATATAGGATATATATATGGTTTTGTCCCACTGATTGCCCTTTTCTTTGGTTATGGATATTAGAAATATAAAACCAATAGCATGAAGGCCATCAGGCAGACTACAGGAGAGAGAATACATAGTTTTAGTAGAGAAATACATCAGGTCCTTCATCTCTTTGTGCTACTTAAACCTAACAAGTTTCCCTGTGGGGCTAACCTGAAAGGCATTATGTGCACATCATGTAATCACTGCGATGGCAATCACTTGATCCCAAAGTTAAAACTATTAATGCTTTGGCACCAAGAGACTGATTTTAACACTACAGAATAGGTTATGTTGTTTGCTTTCAATTTCTACATAGTATAGATCTGCTATTAACCTTTTTTGCCTGTGAAGGATAATAACAAATGGCACTTGTTTCAGTTAAGGATTTAAAATAATTTGTCTCAACAATGTGTAAGCTTATAGTTAAATGAGCGGCCCTGTTGCTCTACAGTAGTAGCTGTCCCCCAAATTGAGCTCCGGATGAGACCTTTTATCCTCAGGGATGAGCCCTCGCAACGGTGTAGAAGCAGGGTGCAGTATCACTGTACATTCAAACAATAAGCGCCAGTGGTTCTTGAACAATAACTGAACTGCTTTATTATAACAAATCCAAAAGGGAGAATAATGCAGTTATAACGGATAAGCAAATACTCACAATACAGAATAATAGGAGTCTTTCCTCTAGTAGCACTTGAGAGGGGAATATCACACTGTCCTCCCAGAATTTCTCCTGTGTTTCTCAGGGGACACCTCTGATGTGGAACCTAGGTGGGAATCTAGCTAAATCCTTTTAACCTGGCTCTTGTTCACTGTCTAGGCCACAATGCCCTTGGAACTCTACTTCCTTTTAATCTCCTCGGTGGAGCCAGAGCTGCTCAATCTAGGAAGCCCTACTCCTGGAGTATTATGCACTTCTGGGGTTCCTCTTCTCCCTTGGGGAAGCAGCTGGCAAGAGCACCTAGAGCCACATGGCTCATCCTTTTATATTTGGGCCCTCTTCCTCATTGTGACCAAACCTGGGATCTCTATGAGTCATTCTATACACCCAGAATTACACCCTGTATTAACTAAGGGTCCACATGATGACCAATCCTTAGGGAATTGCACTATAAATGGGGATGCATTATCAGTTCTGACTAGGGATGCACCAAATCCACTATTTTGGATTTGGCCGAACCCCCGAATCCTTCGTGAAAGATTCAGCCGAATACCGAACCGAATCCAAACCCTAATTTGCATATGCACATTAGGGGTTGAAAGGGGAAAATATTTTTTACTTCCTTGTTTTATGACAAAAAGTCACGCAATTTCCTTCCCCGCCCCTAATTTGCATATGCAAATTAGGATTCGGAATTCGGTTCGGCCGGGCAGAAGGATTCATGTATGATTTTAAGATTATTTCTGGCTATGCAACAATACTTCCACTTTACAGTGACTGGCAATACCTTCTTGGTACAAACATTCTTCTAGGGTTTTTATTTATTTATTTTTTTTAGTGTCAGGAAGGATAATGCAGGCTGAGAAAGACTTTTTAAAGTGGTAGTATCACCTATTTAGAACCATAATTGCCCAGATTGTAAAAATTTAGAACTAGCCTTGGCCTTAGCTGAAATTAAATGTTGATATTGTTAAATTGAATATCCACTGTATTCAGCAAGATCATGGTTACCCAGCCTAACCATTAAGAGGACCCAGTATGGGTTCTGAAGCACAGCTAAGAATTTTTGGGCTATATTGGGATAGCTGGGTTGTTATAAGAGGGTGCCATTTGCTGCTTTTATTCAAGTACATTTAACATTTGTGGCACTAATATTTCAGTTTTGAAGACACATAGTCACTTGTTTTATCCTCACTTGGGATCAGAGCAATCCAATATGCACCTACAAAAGTATTGAATAGTGGGAATAGGGGCAGTTCATCTTTTCCAAATTTATAATTGTTAAATTCTAGAAAATAAACAAATGCTACTCTTTCAATTTCATTAGCAGCTCAGGAGGCATGAAGGTTGACTTTCTAAACAGTTACGCAATGCAGACAAACATGGGCCAAAAAAATGCCACAGCCTGAATAAACACATAGGTATGTTAGTTGATACATATCGCCGAATTGCTACGAATATAGATAACGCATTAGCCGCTGGCATTTCTCTGATGCTGCTAAGATGTGTGTCGACTAATGTGACAAATTTTACGGTTTAGGTCACAGACCTACTGTAGCTTACAGAATTTGATAGACAAGACAGATAACAACATTTTTTTTAAAACACAAGAGATTAAAAAAATTGTACCAATAGAAAATAGTATACCATAGCGCATGAACTCCATGCAATGCAGGTCCTGCATTTGTGTTGCCACTACCACTTGGCCAGTCTGTTCCACTTTCTTTGAAAATCCCTCCACTAACTGCAGTTTATATCATGGGTATAAATTAAAGCCCATGGGTAAGCAGCCAAATGTGATTCCACATTACAATTATTAGTTACAAAAGCAACATGGAAAAGCAACATGGAATAAATGAAATACTACAGAGTAAACTTGCCAAAATACGGTCCATGAGGTCACTCAATAATGCCGGCTAAAAGAATCTGGCTCCTCACATATGAATATGGCCCATCTGGCTACTCAAACTAGACAAACGAATGAGAATCTACAACACCCCCTTACAGGAGAGCACAGCATGTCTCAAGTGGAGTAATTAGTAATAGTAGTTTAGTAATTATATCAACCTATAACAGGCAGCTGTTGGATCTCCGGACAGTATACCAGGCTTAACCAGGACGCCAATGCGGTTCTTTGCCAAGAGATTTCAGATTGAGAATATTTTATGTAGGGATGCACCGAATCCACTATTTTGGATTTGGCCGAACCCCTGAATCCTCTGCGAAAGATTCTGCCGAATACCAAACCGAATTTGCATATGCATATGCAAATTAGGCGTGGGAAGGAGAAAACATTTTTGCTTCCTTGTTTTGCGATTTCCCTCCCCGTCCCTAATTTGCATATGCAAATTCGGATTCAGATTCAGTTCAGCCTGGAAGAAGGGTCTGGCCTAATCCAAATCCTGCTGAAAAAGGCTGAATCCTGGCCAAATCCCGAACCGAATCCTGGATACTGTGCATCCCTAATTTTATGCCCCTAATGAAGTCAGTATTGAGACAAAACGCATTGGAGCTATCAATCTGGAGGATTACATATTTGATATGCTGATTTTACTACAACAATTATTCTTATCTAAATAAATGTTAACCATTGATTTTACACCACAGGAGCACATCCCTTTCTTACTTTTCATTCTTCCCAGATTTGAATGGCCTGACCAACTATATTAGGGGGTAGCACCCCACGCTGGTGATTTGCTTACTGTTCTACTGTTGTGAGACTAAAGAATTTTTAAACGACACACATCATAGTTTAGCGCCCCTTGTCTTGATTTTACATTGGGCCTAAATGCCAGTGAATGTCAGTTTTGGGTACAGATATTTATACAGACAGGCACAATACATCTACAAGTAAAATGAAAGCAGGTTCTGGCTTTTTAAAATGACAGAACCTGCATAAGCTAAAGTAAAAGAAGCGTTGAAATAGATATGCCACTTAACTAGCCTCTTCAGACACTGGAATAAGCGACAGATATATTGAGCATAAACTGAATATATTTGACACTGTGCAAACAAGACGTACACACCCAACTTCTGAGACGGTCAATACAAGAGGCTGATAGGCAGGAACCAGGCACACATCCAGCTTGAAATTATTTTACTTGTGGGCTCTGTGTAAGCAAAGCAAACCAACAAGGGCCAAATAATGTCAGTCTGAATAGCATGGTGATTGCTCATTAATGTGATATACTACACAGACATAATAAATAAGGAGGCAGGTTAGAACATATTGATCTAGGCTATGCACTGGGGTTTACTATCAATACAAAGGTTGAAGCACAGACTCAAGTATGGTACTTGGAGAGCAGGCAGTGGGGATGCCGATTTCCCCCAGCTGTAACATAGCCTAGTCAACTGCACAAACAGAAGGGAATACCACAGATTTCATTATTCGTTCAATAAAACCATTGCTACTGACATTTGCAAAGGAAAGCAGAAAGTGCTGCACAGTCATAGATCAAAATAATTACAAATGGAAATGGATCAAGCATAGGTTTAACACAAGTGCATTTTACAGCAAAAGACATAGCAGAAGCGATAGCAGAAGACATAGCATCCTAAAGCTACCAGAGCGACCTCCTACAATACACGGGAGTCTAATGTTAGTTCTGTGTCCATCACACCTACTTACACCTACTTTCCCATGAAAGATAAAATTGGCAGAAATAATTAGCGTTTTGGTCAATATTAGGTATTCAAAGATTTCATTTCAAATTAGTGATCAGAAGAAATTAACTTTACATGCCCTTCATTAACAAACCGTAGGATACAATGAATGATTTATTTTAGCTTGTTAATACAAACACATTGCCAGCCGCTTTAGTGAGCTAAAACAAACAGAAACCCTTGGCCACTAATTTGCTAGTGATGCGGAGACATGTAGTTGACACATCGGACACCCCCATTAGCTACACACAAAGGCCTTAAATGATCAAATTAATTAAATTCAACAGGAATAGGGATGTAGCGAACTGCCGATTTGGTGTTCGCGAACGCCGGCAAAAAATGCGAACGTTCGCGGACAGTTCGTGAACTTCGAACACCCGCTAAAATCGTTCGATTCGAACGATCAAAGGATTTTAATCATTCGATCGAAGGATTTTCATTCAAATCGAACGATCAAACGTTTTAAAATCGTTCGATTGAATGAAAATCATTCGATCGAATGCTTAAAATCGTTCGAACGAATGGAAATCGTTCGATTTTTAGTGGTCGAAGGAATTCGAATGGTCGAATGGTCGAACGATTTTTATTCGAATCGAACGCGAACTCAAAATGCGAACGTTCCCAAACGTTCGCGAACATTCGGCGGACACGAACGGTCGAAGTTTGTGCGAACTAGTTTGCAGCAGAACAGTTCGCTACATCCCTAAACAGGAATGCAAGAAACTTGGGTTAAACCAGTGACGATTAACCAGTAGTCCTTCCTTTTCACTACACCATAATACCAGCATCCAGCACTGATATAGGTCACCAGGAACCCCAAATTGTGTAATAAAATGTTACAGTGTTTTACTTAACACGCATATACATACAGTGGTGTGCAAAACTATTTGCCCCCTTCCTGATTTCTTATTCTTTTGCATGTTTGTCACACTAATATGTTTCTGCTCATCAAAAACCGTTAACTATTAGTCAAAGATAACATAATTGAACACAAAATGCAGTTTTTAAATGAAGGTTTACGTTATTAAGGGAGAAAAAAAACTCAAAATCTACATGGGCCTGTGTGAAAAAGTGATTGCCCCCCTTGTTAAAAAATAACTTAACTGTGGTTTATCACACCTGAGTTCAATTTCAAAGGTTATAAAGCCATTTCTAAAGCTTTGGGATTCCAGCGAACCACAGTGAGAGCCAATCTAAAAACAACTGGACTTGAAGTCCAGTTGTTTTTAGATTGACCTATACTAGATATACTATGACCTGGATGAATGAAAATCTTCATAGTCACACAGTGAGAGCCATTATCCACAAAAGGCAAAAACATGGAACAGTGGTGAACCTTCCCAGGAGTGGCCGGCCGACCAAAATTACCCCATGAGCGCAGAGACAACTCATCCGAGAGGCCACAAAAGACCCCAGGACAACATCTAAAGAACTGCAGGCCTCACTTGCCTCAATTAAGGTCAGTGTTCACGACTCCACCATAAGAAAGAGACTGGGCAAAAACGGCCTGCATGGCAGATTTCCAAGGCGCAAACCACTTTTAAGCAAAAAGAACATTAAGGCACGTCTCAATTTTGCTAAAAGAAACATCTCAATGATTGCCAAGACTTTTGGGAAAATACTTTGTGGACCGACGAGACAAAAGTTGAACTTTTTGGAAGGTGCGCGTCCCGTTACATCTGGCGTAAAAGTAACACAGCATTTCAGAAAAAGAACATCATACCAACAGTAAAATATGGTGGTGGTAGTGTGATGGGCTGGGGTTGTTTTGCTGCTTCAGGACCTGGAAGACTTGCTGTGATAGATGGAACCATGAATTCTACTGTCTACCAAAAAATCCTGAAGGAGAATGTCTGGCCATCTGTTCGTCAACTCAAGCTGAAGCGATCTTGGGTGCTGCAGCAGGACAATGACCCAAAACACACCAGCAAATCCACCTCTGAATGGCTGAAGAAAAACAAAATGAAGACTTTGGAGTGGCCTAGTCAAAGTCCTGACCTGAATCCTATTGAGATGTTGTGGCATGACCTTAAAAAGGCGGTTCATGCTAGAAAACCCTCAAATAAAGCTGAATTACAACAATTCTGCAAAGATGAGTGGGCCAAAATTCCTCCAGAGCGGTGTAAAAGACTCGTTGCAAGTTATCGCAAACGCTTGATTGCAGTTATTGCTGCTAAGGGTGGCCCAACCAGTTATTAGGTTCAGGGGGCAATTACTTTTTCACACATGAAAATGTAGATTTGGATTTCTTTTCTCCCTAAATAATAAAAACCCTCATTTAAAAACTGCATTTTGTGTTTACTTGTGTTATCTTTAACTAATAGTTAAATGTGTTTGATGATCAGAAACATTTTGTGTGACAAACATGCAAAAGAATAAGAAATCAGGAAGGGGGCATATAGTTTTGCACACCAATGTACATAGTTTAGGGGTCAAAGTCCCATTTGGCCTTCAAGGTCCGTTTCCCATTTTGCCATAAAACGCAGCACAACACAGCTACTAACACATTTTATAGTTGGTATTCTGGCATCCACCAAATGCATATCCTTGAGACTGCAATATGGTGAAGTGCAATTCATCAGTCCATCGGACGACTGAATGTGTAGTGATATAAACAAAAATATTAACCTGCCAATAAAAGAATTTGACTTTAGAAGGGCAGGTCTGGACTGAGAAGGGTTATCTGGACAGTTTTGGTTTGGCTATACATTCCTCCAATAAAACAGTAAGTACCAATATCCAAACCTTTAAAGGCAATAAAATAACAAGGTGACCACATGGAAGGTGCCTGTAACATATTAACAATAGCATAAGCTACACCGTTGCTTACAGTTAATAGCTATGCCCCTAATTCCACAATCTGTCTCTGTCTCTCTCTAGGGTCATTCCTGGAAGCAGTGGTTACTAAATTATTAAATGATATAAACTGTATACATGTACATATCACATGCCAAAACTCTTCTAAGCACATAGGGCCAAAATCTGCACAGGGGGGCAGCAAACATCCAGACTATTATTCCCCAGCTAACAAGGGATCATGGGGAGTTGGGGTCAACCCTAAACACCATGGGGACATATATTTGGGTCATGACCGACAGATTACGAATCCTTGCTTTACACTTTGTTTAAATCATTTTAACAATAAAGTTATCATCCTGGTGCAGAGCCAAGATAAATGACAAGCTATTGCTTCCAACAAGAAGGCACAATAATGCGGCACATGATTATAGCACAGTACTCAATGTACATATGGACACCCCCTGCACATAACCGAGCTGAGGTGCCTTGTTTAAATGACCCGTATCAAGCAGAAAGGCCTGGAAAGAGAGAGAGAGAGTGGGAAGTGCCAGCACCTCTCTCTGCACATTCTCTGTAAAGAGCGACACACATTCTCCAGACTGTCAGCAGTGAAAGATGAGAATGAAAATAAAGTGAAGCATGCTTCATACCAGGCTTACTTTCTTCACCGTCAGACTTCATGCTGGGAATGGCAGGAAAGTGCTCTGTCACAATGTAGTGCCTGGCTCCTCCCTGTGCTTCAGGAAGTAATGTTTGTTTTACCTGGGCTGCCAGGAATTTGACCCTCGCACAGGCTGCACTAGGAGCTGCCATGATGTCACCACTAACGGACAAGGAGAGGAGGGGCCAGCTCACCTATTCAACTAATACAGGAGCTTTAGCTTGTTATCCGTTTGCTTTGCCTCTCAGCACAAGCTGTTTCACTGCCTGATATGTGCAACCCCCTCCTTTAGGGTTAGTTCACACAAGGAGATTCAGGGAGATTTTGTCGCGTGGCGACTAATCGCCTCAACTTCTGGGCGACATTCTCCCCGAACTACCTCCTCGTGTCTTCCCTTCCGCTATAATGAAAAGTCACCTGCGCTAAAGCACACGCAGCGTTTTCCGTAGTCGCCCGAAGTTTCCTCGTGAGGCAGCTTCAGGCGACTTCGGAATATGCCGCGCCGCATGTGCTTTAGCGCAGGCGACTTTTCATTATAGCGGATGGGAAGACACAAAGAGGCAGTTTGGGGAGATTGTCCCTAGCAACGATGCACTGATGTGAATAAGAGTCTGGTATATGAATAGGAGGGGCCTGAATAGAAAGAAGAAGAAGAAAAATTAGCAACAACAATACATTTGTAGCCTTACAGAGCATTTGTTTTTTTAGAAGGGGTAAGAGACGCCAATTTGAAATCCGCAAAGAGTCAGAAGAAAATAACTATAAAAAATAAATCATGAAAACCAATTGAAAAATTGCTTAGAATTGGTCATTCTATAACATACTAAAAGTTACTTTAAGTCCTTTAATATGCCTCTGGGAAAGACAATGCCTAAATCAGTAGAACACCCCACATCACCCAAGCACAGATTAACATGTGGGTTTCTTAAATTAAAAAAACCAAAGAGGGGGAAAAAAAAATATATGGTTACCCATCGCTGGTAACATGTCTTATCTGCAGAAATGGTTAAATAATTGATAAAAATGTAGCGTGGCCACTGGAGGCAGTCATTCAAGTTTTAACTGGCAGCACTTCTTTACTTGCTGCATTTCCAATCATTTATTAGGGTCAGGCCACACAGGGCGTTTTGGGGAGATTTGGTCGCCTGGCGACTAATCGCCTCATTTTTGTGGCGACGAATCTCCCCAGACGCCTTGAATATGTGCCGGCTAAAATGAAAAAACGCCGGCGCTAATCACACGTGGTGATTCATTTTCCGAAGTCGTCAGAGGTTTCCTCGTGAGGCAACTTCGGGCGACTTCAGTAAACGAACACCTGCGCGAGATTAGCACCGGCGTTTTTTCATTTTAGCTGGCGCAGGAACAGGGAAGGCGTTTGGGGGAATTGGTCGCCGCAAAAACGAGGCGATTAGGCGCCAGGCGACCAAATCTGTCAGCCCCAGGACCACACGCTCCAGATGTAGACAGGTCATTGGGCTTGAACTCTCAAGTGGCAGTGATCAGTCCTTAGGGCATGTCCTCAGGTGTGGGGGGGGGCACCTTCAATACAGAGCAGAAAATCCAAGAGGTAGTGGCTTTAGGGCTAAATAGCTGGTCTCGTCATAGTACTAAACTTACCATGGCAATAACCTACAGCCAATAATAGGGAATAAGTTAAGCGTATATGAATTTTCATTACATGCCAAAAGTCACCCTGTTCCTAAACAAACCCAAAGGCTGGTGGCAGACGTGATTGCGGGGAGATAAGTCACCCAATGAAGAATCTCCTCTTCTTTGGGGTACTAATCTCCCCGAAATGCCTTCCCGAAAAATCGATTAGTTTTCCAAATCCGCCCGAAGTTGCCTCATGAGGAAATCATAGAAGCCAATATGCCAAGTGTATTACACATTGCTTTCAGGCAATTACAGGCTATCCTTCCTTAATCGCTATAAGTATAAAAACCACCTCTGTGGGCACATTACTAAATGTTCCACTTTTTGTTGCGAGACAAAAGATGTTACAGTCAGTAATGTCCCTACAGAACCCCCAGGCCAGTTATTTAGCAATGCAACATAAACCCCTAGTAGTGAATAAGTACAGCAGCCATTCACACTGCAGTAGGAGTTAAAGGAAAGTTAAATTGCAGGACTCCATTTCTCAGTTTCTTCTTGTATCCACAGCAACAAGCTTTGGATATGTAGTGAAAATCGCAAGATACATATAAACTAGTAAGAACAACTTTCTCCTAGCTTTTGTGCAGGACACGGGTGTATTCTCATTTGCATTAGGACCCACACAATTCCTTCCGTCCCAAAATTTGATCCCACACCTCCAAACTTCAGATTTAGGGATTTGGAAGAGTACATTAAAGAAGCAACTATGTTGCAATCATATCCAGCAGATCCACCATCAATCAGGTTGCCATAAACCATAGGGCTCACAGAGAAGGATTGGCAGGTCAAGCATTTTTATTACCGTATTGAGAACAGACATTTTAATTTAGCAAGCTAAATTCAAATCAAAACTATTTTTACTGTGTTATCTATTCTTCAAATCTCACAACAAAAATACTCTTGATTTTGCAGATGTCCCATTTTGTGCCAGGAACAAATTATTATGGTGGTGATGGGTTTGGGGGGGGGAGAGAGATCTGTGTTTCTTACCCCCAGTGAATTGTAACCCTTACCGTTTGCCTTAAGCCACAAACAAAAACAAAAGCCTGCCTCTGGATACACGGCTAGGGAGCACTGCTGCAAATATTTTTCTCCCACGTAGTCCTTGTATGCCTTTGGAGTAGGGACAAGGCACACTGAAGGTGGCCATAGACGCAAAGATAATATCGTACAAAACAAATCTTCATACAATATTCGGTGTGTATGGTGGGAAAAGAGCCAACTGAAATCAGCAGAAGATTTGGATATCAGTCGGCTGGTCAGAAAATTTTGATCGGGCCCCTTTGAAGGCACCCAAACATTGGCCAATGTTAGTGCCGAATCGTCAGATAAGGTAGAATTCTATTGTTTCTACCTGTATATCTGATGATTCAGCTCTACAAGTGTGTATTGAAATGAACGATCTTTCTTGGAAAGATTGTAATTCTTATGTCTATGGCCACCTTAAAACTTGCCTGATTGCACAGGCTTGGCCTGTACATATGCTGAATTTAGCTAGACTGTATGGGAAAATGGTGCTCTGGCGTTTCCCAGCCAAGTACCCCAGTTCAGCACAGATGACAATTTTACCGGAAGAATTGGTCATTCCTCCCAGTAAGTAAACCTTTTTATTGTGCTTTAAGTGTTTTTTGGATGCAAAGGATCCCTAGAACTAGGGGACACATAATGAAATAGGAGAACAGAAACAGAACCTAATGAAGCACTTACAGCAAGGTTCACATAGATGAAGCAGCCTTCCTTATATGTGCCAGGGACAAACAAAATACATCCAATAAGTCACACAGGCATGGCTTTATATAAAGCAGTGCTGTCCAACGTCTGTGGTACTGAGGGCCAAAATGTTTCCAGCCTACATAGTGGAGGGCCGATAATGGAAGCCAGTGTTGACCAATCCCTGTTTTTTCATACACAGGCAGAGCATATGGAAGGCAGAACAGAGCAAGAGACAGGGAAACCTATCAGGACCAGTCTAATAAGTACTACATACAGTGACACAGTGCTGGTGCTCCATTAACATTTTGGATAAGGTGTGAACAGGTGAACAATATGGGCAGTTTCAGTCTGGGTCTCAGGTGTGAACAGTACAGGCCTTTGGGGGTGTGAACAATAGAGGGGATTACAGTCTGAATTTGAGGTTTAAACAATGCAGGGGCTGTATGCATGGATAGCTTCAGATTCATGCAAGTTCAAAAATAATATATTTTTGTTTAAAGGAATGGCTATATTTAATGTTCTGAACGCATGAAATTTGGCATTGCTAAAGAAGCACCAGAAGTAAAAAATGGAGCGAAGACTTAAATGGGCAAATAGCTGCTTTTTTTTATACTTCAGCAGGCAGAGAAGCTTAGAAGCTTAGAGCTCCATTAGGACATCTTACTCAAGTGGCAACCTGTTGAATTGGGGCATTTGACCATCTGCTCCATTTAGCCATTTTTTTTTAGATTAAAGGCAGATGGCACTTAATGTAATCACCTATATCTCAGGGGAGTTTACCCCAGTGGGAACAGTCCACCCAAAACTCATACACCCAACAGTTTTTGCCTCCTTCCACAGGCAAGAATTTGAAGTGCAGCTCTTGAGCCCTGATATCAATCATAAATGTGAAGCAATATAATGTCTCTTCTATAATCATTTAAACAGGGGTGTAGTATTACTGTACTGTGCATACACACACACACACAGGGAAGAAACAGCGCCCGACACAAGTAAACATGTTGCACCTTGGTTCTATTAAAAAGCAGATTAAAATAAACTATGTAATTACTGGAAGACACTCCATTCAAATGCTATTGCATTTCACACATCACTGTTTAATCTGCGGGGAGAATCAGGACTGTTCTGTTACTGCCAGTAGAAATAAAATTGGCCTTCAGCCCTTAGTTTACAGAATTTAGACTTAATAAATGTGGGTTGTTGGGAAAGTGAGAATAAATACAATGCTGATGGATTTACTACATCCGGAGAAAGGAAAACTGCTTTCCTTACCATAATATTCATAACAGGCAACAAATATTTTTATACATATATTTTTATAAAACATAATTGTGAAAGGCAAAAGCTAAAGCTTTTAAGCAACCTTCAGGAGCAAAAACAGTTTTAAGTGGAAAGCAACCTATTGTGCTGCCACTGAGATCAAATATACTTGACCTGAAGCCTAATAACAGCGACTACACTGCAAACTGTTCGTCAGTTCAGACTGACAGTAGAAGGACTAATTATGGATTCTGAAAACAATAGAAATTATGTGTGGCTTTTCCTGTGGACTAAAAATACAAGAAGTACCCTCCCACAGGCCATAGCAGAGATTCTATAGCTCTACAAAGCCAAAACAACAATTTATACCCCTTTTCATCATAATTTTACCACCATGGGTATATTTTCATCAGAGTATATAGCTGTAAAATGAATGATCTAAACATAGAGTACCCTGGCAATTTCAATATGCGTTATATAACACAAGCATACAGAAAATATTAGGCTAACTTTGCTATTAACTAGTACCAATATGTTCTGCTTACTACTGATAAAAAATAAAGGAAAAGTAAAACAATATTCCTTGGAATGTATTTACCAAATTAGATAGTCAGATCATTGACTTTGGACTAGACAGAACAAGCCTTTTAGCCGAGTGCATGCACACCCAATATTTTAAAAAGAGGGACAAAAAGATTTGCCGCGCAGACATTCTTGACCATACCCATTTTGTGATACACCCCCTAATTACCATGTTCATTTTACAAAATTTGGCAAGTTATTAAAGTTTTAACAAATTGCTGTGGGTTTTATGTGTTATTACTAGGTATGCACCGAATCCAGGATTCGTTTCAGCCAGGATTTGGCCTTTTTCAGCAGGATTTGGATCCAGCCAAATCCTTCTGCCTGGCCGAACCGAATCCTAATTTGCATATGCGAATTAGGGACGGAGAGGGAAAGCTCGTGACTTTTTGGCACAAAACAAGTAAAAAAGGTTTTCCCCTTCCCACCCCTAATTTGCATATGCAAGTTCGGATTCGGTTCGGTATTCGACCGAATCCTTCGCGAAGGATTCGGGGGTTCAGCCAAATCCAAAATAGTGGATTCGGTGCATTTCCCCAAGAGACCTGCTTATCGTAAATTGTTTCTTTGCTTAACTTAAGTTTCAGAAACGTTTTATCTTTTTCTGGTTGTTCAGTGCAGGAGATCAAAGAGAAAGTTGCGACATTCCAGTAACAATCCGGGACTGCGGGTTTAGCTGTCAAAATTGGAACAGCTGGGAGGGGCGTACATGGATGATAAAATCCATAAATGGGTTCCCTTGGAATTCTCTCATAGTAAACTGCACACTGGGTCACTTGGCCTAGTTATTACAGTTTTCCTAATAAAGGTGAATTGCCCTTTAAGCTGCAAGTCACAGTTTCCCCAAGAGACCTGCTTATCGTAAATTGTTTCTTTGCTTAACTTAAATTCTTACAAAATGTATCGAAGTGCACCTGCCATTTATTCTGGACTTTCTGCCAACAGCCAATCAAGTTTCAGAAACGTTTTATCTTTTTCTGGTTGTTCAGTGCAGGAGATCAAAGAGAAAGTTGGGACATTCCAGTAACAATCCGGGACTGCGTACATGGATGATAAAATCCATAAATGGGTTCCCTTGGAATTCTCTCACAGTAAACAGCACACTGGGTCACTTGGTTCTGGAAACATACAACAGCGACAGAACGATAAGAAGTCAACGGGGAATACATCCTGTAATGGCAATTCACTTCCTAATATAAATATACCCAGTTTAGGTGGTCTTTGGCCCCTGTACGATATTCTAGTATGTCTTACCTTCCAGTGTTCTGAAACTTGTTAAATAGGTCAAGCCATAATTAAAGGGGTGGTTCACCTTCAAACAACTAGATTTTTTTCAGATAGATCACTAGAAATAACTTTTTCCAATGACTTTGAAGCAGCTCTTGGAGGGGGGGGTCAACGACCCTGTAAACTGTTCTACATGGATACATTCAGGGTCAGTCCACACAAGCAGATTCAGGGAGATTAGTCGCCCCAGAGACAAATCACCTCTTCTTTGGGGCAACCATCTCCCCCAACTGCCTTCCCCCTGCCCTCCGCCGGCTAAAATGAAAATCGCCTGCAATGCACACGCTGCGCTTTGTTTTCCGAAGTCGCTCTAAGTTGCCTCACAAGGAAACTTCGGAAAACTAAGCACCGCGTGTCCATTGCCGCAGGTGATTTTCAGTCGGCAGGGGGAAGGCAGTTCGGGGAAATGGTCGCCCCGAAGAAGAGGCGATTTGTCGATGGGGCGACTAATCTACCCGAATCTGCTCGTGTGGACTGACCCTTAGTTGATTCATTTCTTATCTTTATCCCTGCTGAACTGAATCACAGGCAGCTGTTAGAATTGATACAATAGTTGCTAATACTCCAGAGATGCTGCTGAGAAATGGATCAACTTAATGTTGCAAAATGTTAACAGTTTAGAGTCTGCACCTGAGCTGCCAGACTCAAACAACAGAGACAGGGACTTTTAACTTTAAATTTAGATTTTGGAAAAACAGTAAAAAAAATAAATAATGGAAAGTAATTGAAAAAAGTCTATGTCTGAGGAACAATCTAAAAACAATTGAATTGAAAACATTGTTTGGAAGGTGAAAAAAACCCTTTAACACACATGGTGTGCTCCTTTACGGAGAACAACACTAAATTGTCTATTTTACCTGTACTTTGGGTGTACCTCTGCAAGTTTGACTCAGTTTACAATACTGCCCCTATATAAAATATACAGTGAAATATAATATATTTCAAATAATATTCAGAATAAGCCAACATTTGTATGGTTTCTGGTGGCCAGAAGTGTATATTGCCCCTCTGGAGAAAACCAGTGCCAACCCCTGGCCATACTCATACGCTGGGAGAGAGTTACTGAAGAACAGAAAAGCATTTGCAGAAAGGCAGCACCGAAGCATAATTCCTTAACTCATATTTACATCTTGGCTTAGATCGCGATCACACAGCCTATAAAACTCAGGGTTATAATTATAAATTGCTGTTATTAAAAGCGAATGAAGTTGTCTGCTCCTGCCAAGAGAAAGAGATTTGTTACAGAGCCGCGCTCTCCACATAATGGTGAAGAAGGAAATCAAGGAGTTTCAATTACAAAACTGCCAGCACAAATCTTAGAACTGTAGCTCCTAACTACCCATGGAAATTCAGCCAAGGGAAAAAAGCCCTCCCCCAGACTTGATCATCAGATGTCGATGTATTAATAAAGGATATTGCTTTAAAAGAAATACATTCATCATTTTTTTTTTTTGGAAAGGGGCATTTATCAGCAGTAAGGCATATAAAAAGCTCTTTGGATGAAACAAGATGCTCTAGTGGCTGTTCTGTATTTATGTATAAACTGCCTTCTTCCATCCTGCAAAGCTACTGCATAAAGTAACAGCTGTGGTGCCATCACTCCGTAGTAGAAACCCCAGCAACCACCAAGCAGAATGTATAATCAGAATTTATTGGAAAAAGAATGGAAGATAATCTCAGTACCTAAAATATTACAGTGTGCTTACACAGGATTCTCCTTTTTTGCAAATGTTGATAATTTTACAGACAGCCCACATTTTGGGTCTGTAGAAGTGTGTGGGACTGCTTTAATGGTTATATTAATTGTAATATTTACGGTGATCATCAGTAAAACATGTGCTGGTAAAAAACAATATAGTAGCTGCCATTCATTAAGGAATGCAGACAAGAAAAAATATTTTGCGCACACAATAAGCTGATCCACCATTCTGAGCAAAACTACCAATTGTACAGTTCTGCAAAACTACCAGATTGTTCATTTATTTATGTAGTGTCAACATATTCTGCAGCGCTTTACAGAGATTATACATCAATCCTTGCCCCAGTGGAGCAGAGTATCCATAAAATAAACCCACATACAAACGACATAATACCCTAGCTAAAATTGAACAGAGAAGTTTCATTTAAACTTCTTCCTTCACCTTTCAAACTTCTCTCCTTCCTGCACGACACTAAACAAAAACCATCAAGGGACAAATAGGGATTGTGGACAAAAAAAAAATACTGCATCTTGGGAGTTTGATAATGAGATATTGTTAGTGGATCTTCAGGCTGCGGAGAAATCCCAGCCGCAGAACAATGTAGCACAATAACCCACCAGCGGGACGTCTCTGGTCCTGTGTAGTGCAACGTTCAGCGGCTTGCTTATGAATTCTCAGCAGCTTGCTTCTGAACTCTCAGCCGCTTGCTTATGAATTCTCAGCGGCTTGCTTCTGAACTCTCAGCCGCTTGCTTATGAATTCCCAGCGGCTTGCTTATGAATTCTCAGCGGCTTGCTTCTGAACTCTCAGCCGCTTGCTTATGAATTCTCAGCGGCTTGCTTCTGAACTCTCAGCGGTAGCAAGGAAACAACATACCATGAAAAATCACTCATTAAATCTGCAAAATAGGGGCCTAAAAATGATTGTTTTATTATTCTAGCAATTTCTTATTTAAGCCACAAAATACCAAGATATAAGAATATGACAAATAATTATCCATCCGCCCTTGCTGGTTTCTGCTCTTTCTATTGAACATAATTCCAATTCATGCTGATTTCAATCAAACCCATCCTCCTATTGCTCTACAGTATCTGCAAGTAAAGAGTAAGGATTGCTCATCTCCCCTAAAGGATATTTCAGTTCAAGCCAGATCAGGCTGCTTCAGTTGCAAAGCATTCAATATAATTGAGCAAAGAACAGGCAGGCTGTGCCGTCATTCTCCTTGACAGGTTCAGTACTGACAGAAACTTGCATGAAACCCTCTCTGAAGCCTACCTTGGCATTTCCATATTGTATTATATTGTCTGGATTCCTTTGTATTCAAATTGGTTATTTCAATAAGCAAGTGGATGTGGCATTTCTTAGCTACATATTACCGGGCCACTTCTCAGCCTAGTGTCACATTGGGGAATTAACTGGGGAAAATTGGACCCCTTTGTGATTAAACCGAGAACAATGAGATTGGACGGACCTATTAAAAAGGCAGTTGTACACAGGACAGCATTAGTAGCATGTGTTAAAAGTGGATGAGTATCTTAGCAGTAAAGGCCAACGAACAAGTGGGTATCTAAGCATTGTTCCTGTACTGGTTATAATTGGACAAAAATTCAAAATCAAATAGTAAAGTTCAATTTGGCAGATGGCCTGAACAAGTGGAAAACAAAGGAAGTGACAGGACTGTGAAACTTTCCCTAACTGGAGTCAAACTAAAATATATGGTCGGGTAGTAAATATGTATTTGCCCAATACCTGGATCCTCAACAAAAATATGTCTGAATCTGGAACAGAATACGTTGTGGCCAAAAAATTGCAATATCTGAAATAAAATTGTGTTGCCTTCGGTCAGCCGGTAGGATTGATTCGGATTTAGCAGAATCTAGGGATGCACCAAATACAGGCTTCGGTTCGGGATTTGGCTATGATTCAGCCTTTTTCAGTAGGATTCAGGTTCGGCCGAATCCTTCTGCCCAGCCAAACCGAATCCGATTTGGTTTCGGTATTTGGACGAAGCTTTCACGAAGTAGAAAGTAGAAGTAGCAGAATCTCAAAACAAATCCTGATAAGTGCATTCTGGAATGCTGGAATCAGCCAAAATGCCACACCATACACTTTGATTTTTTGTTTCTGCAGCATATTAATCTGATCTCCAATCTGCATGCTCAGACTTGGTTGATTTTGATGTAAACTGTATCATTGCCAAAATGTGGCACTTACCTCCATGTACCTTAAAATTATGCACTGCAGAAGTTACTTTTATGCAGCTGTGCTCAATAAAAAAAAGAAAATTAGAGTCTAAATCCTGTAAAAACTGCTGCCATTCATCTGAATACAGAACTGATTTTTTCTCTCTTTCTGATGCTCTTTTTCCATGCCGACATTATGGATTGCTAAGGTAAGTAAGCGCTTATCTAAGAAACATTTTCAATTGCAATCTAAAGAGCTATATAACAACAAAACATTAAACACAAAAAGTGTACAGTGATGGGAGAATTTGGTCCCTTTTCGCTTTGCCAAAAATTCGTCAAAATGCATATGGGCGTCAATTTTTTTTTTGTCACATGCTGCAGCATGTCAATTTTTTGTTTGTTAAACAAACATTCTAATTACTAAACTGGTACACAAGCAAGCATGCTTCTTTGTAGCTGGTGTTGCTTCTCTTTAGTTACAGATGCTTTTAATTGGTATCAATATCCAAATGGCCTAAAGGAAGAAATGAGCATAACTCCTCATTTGCCAGCCATTTAGCAATGTTCATTAATACAAAGAGCTGCAGACATTGCAACACACTTCTGCTACAACACTTTCATGTTGCAATAATAACAATTAATTGCATTAATAACAATGGCTTTGCATGTCTGATCACAAAAATCAATATATTCCCTAGAAATGCATTTAGTCCTTCTCAATGCAAAATGTAAGCAAGCTTGTCCCTTAATAAACAAAAATACAAAAAGATAAAAAAATACAAAACATGGCAACAAACAAAGTTGAGAAGTGTTTATCAGTGTGATAAGTTTTATCAGTGAGGTACTCCCTTTAGAAATGTTCACAAAAAAAAACAAAAAACAATTATAAGTTGGATGGCTTCTCTGTTTAAGGTGTAGGTGTTGGCATACTTATCTACTCATTTGTTAATTTATATAGGTGGAAGGTTGCTGTTCCCCATCAGAACCCAAGAAATACTATGTGCAGGTCCCAGCAAAACTATGGCTGGCAAAACAGTGATAAAATGGCAAAATGCAACACCTTTCAAACATAGGAATGCTCTTGTTTTACACACAACATATTAAGTGCTTCAAAACCCATAAGTTGAAAGCAAAAAACACATTAGAAACACTTCAGTCCTTTGAAAATTGAACTACATTTGCTAATGGAGGAGATCTATGAGAGATATAAAGGCCCAACCTTAATTTACTTGCGTCTCCTTTTAGATTCTAAGCTCTAATCATGCATATAATCTTCTACTGTACAACACTACAGACTATGGGGCCACTTTATAAACATATGTTAATACTGTTTATAAGTATTTAGTTTAAGTATGGGATCAGTTATCCGGAAATCAGTTTTCCAGAAACTCAGAATTACAGAAAGGCCGTCTGCCATAGATTCTATTATAATCAAATAATCAAAATTTTTAAAAATGATTTCCTTTTTCTCTGTAATAAAATGGTACATGAACCAAACTAAGATTTAATAAATCCTTATTGGAAGCAAAACTAGCCTATTGAGTTTAATTAATGTTTATATGATTTTCTAGTATGGAGATCCAAATTACAGAAAGATCCATTATCAGGTAAACCCCAGGTTCCATGCATTCTGGATAACAGGTCCCATACCTGTGCTAACAATGACAACAAAAGATCTACAGTGTTTTAAGCTGAACTTGTGGCAAAAAGCATCGCTAAAGGTGGCCATACCAGGCAGATTAAAGCGGTCGGTATCAGTCCTTTAGACCGATTCGGCAGTTTATCTGCCCGTGTGTGGGTGCTCCCGATGGGTCCTCCCATCCTAATATCAGGCAGATATCCATCGGTCAAGTTTGATTTTTTTTCTGAGATCCAGGCCCTCATTGGTCCTGGCGCCCATTCTCAGCATTGTAATCCGATCATTTGGATTCAACCGATATCGCCCAGCCGTTAGAAGGCATATCGGGTTAAGATAGCGGATCTAATAGTGTATGGCCACCTTTATTCTCACCTTTTATTGCAGACTGAATAAATGAAGAATAATTGTATCAATATGGTTTGCATTTGAAAAGAGCCAGACCAGAACATTGCTGGGAATAATCCTGTTGCAGTACACCCATAAAACAAGAGGGAGACGGCTAGACAGAAACAAGCTAGCTGTGTTTGTATAGTCTGGCAAGCAGAAATTGCTTCACAATAACCGACAACTCTGAGCACTTAGGGAAAACTATTCTGCTGCTATGGACACATTTTCTTCTCTGTAGAAGACTTGATAAAGACTCATCTGAATATACATTTATAAGAATTATCAGTCAATAACACACCCAAAGGACAGATGCCCACCGGTGGAATACAGAAATATTTTGATGTTCTTTGCTTTTCCAGGATAATGTTTCTGTGTTCAAGTGAAGGCAAACGGTTCTGAATAAAACCTACTAGCAAAGAACAGCCAGGGAGCCTGCTGGCCAGATGGACAACACAAAACAAGGTCATGACTGAGCAACCAACACAAAAAAAGCAGCTTGAGATGGATTCTGAACCTCCACAGCGCTTCCATTCAAAAGGCTGTCACACATTTGAGACATCCATAAATGGGAGATGCTACTCCTAAAAGCATTCCATGTGCATACAAGCACACAGGCTAACACTGTAGGGTTTAAACTGGTGAAAACTGCTTTATAACTGGCTACTAAAGGTAAACAGACTAATAAAAATTGGAACCTCAACCAAGTTAAATAGTTTTACAACTGGTAATTGGCTCCACACAGAGAGCATAACAGTTTCCAAAGCAGTAGGCTGTTTTTTGAATAAGCCTGTCATTGCTTAGTAGGAGCTGGTGGCATTTGAACTTGACTGCACTCATGGCACCGGATTCATTTCCCACAGCAAATTCCTTCCGATTGTCTGTTCCCTAAAGACAATGTACGTTAATCTCCTCTGTGCCAGCAAAAGTGTCACACTAAACCATGCGAGGAAGGAAATTTAGGTTTAAAGGGATACGATCATAGAAACCATCAGCTTGGTTTTTGTATCTGGAAACAATGTGTTGTGGATAGAAAAGAAGAGAAATGTGGTTTAATTACTTAGAGCCTGAGTGGGGAATATGGTTAGTCAAAAACAAAACAAAAAACAACTGGAGCCTAATTCCAGAGCAAAACCTATAGTATTTCAATGAGTAAGACTAATATTGTTCTCTTCAATTATAATGCAACATATTTGGATCACACTAAATTTATTTAGGTGGGATAAGCAATTTTCTGCAGATCTGGAAAGGTCTCCAAGAAAGGCTAAACAGTGCCAGACTTACAATCCATTCATGTTAAACAAAATGTTAAATGAACCATTAAGCAAACTGTCTCATTAGTGTGAATCTAGAAAATCACTCTCATTAGAATCCACCCAATGTCTTGCTAAGCAAAGGCAATGGCCATATTACAAAGGCTATAAAATTGTTAAATATATTTAAAAATAGGAAAAATTAACATAATCCCACAGTTGCCGGGGTGACAAACCGGTTTTAATATGGCCAGAACTGGGAAGCATCTGCTCCCTGTTAAGAGATAACTGTTGTAAAACGACACCTCTTATTTTATAAATAAACCTGTAAATGGGGAGACACAGGTTGATTAATGGTGCATGCATGGAAGTTATAGAAAAGTAATCAGTTACTTTTTCAGTTACTAGCTGCAGAGCACAGAAGTTGTATAAATAGTAACACAATAAATGTCACACTTTGATTCTGCAAATTATTTCTAAAAGTAGCATTTGACATTTTGCCAACTAGCAGTGACATGAACACTGTTAAATTACAGGGCTGACAAATCACACCCCAAATAATCGGTCATTAAAGGGGTGGTTCACCTTTACGGTAACTTTTAGTATGTTATAGAATGGACAATTCTAAACAACTTTTCAATTGGTTTGGATCATTTATTTTTTATAGTTTTATAATTATTTGCCTTTTTCTTCAGACCAATTGCAAATTATCTCAGAATATCACTCGCTACATCATACTAAAAGTTATTCCAAAGGTGAACTACCCCTGCAGTGCAGTTTGAGAATAGAATGTAAAAAGCCACGAAAAGTCTAACCCCAGTGCAACGCTCTTCCTACACCACATGCCACACTGCAGCACTTTAGGGTTAGTTCACACGAGGAGATTCAAGGAGATTTTGTCGCCTGGCGACTAATCGCCTCTTCTTCTGGGCGACAATCTCCCCAAACTGCCTCCCTGTGTCTTCCCATACGCTATAGTGAAGTCGCCTGCGCAATGCTGTATTTTCCGTAGTCGTCCGAAGTTGCCTCACGAGGAAACTTCGGGCAACTTCAGAAAATGAATCACCGCGTGTGCTTTAGAGCAGGCGATTTTTCATTTTAGCCAGCGCAAGAGAGAGGGAAGGCGTTCAGGCAGGCCCGGATTAGTGGAAAGGCCACCTAGGGCGACAGGAATTTAGGGGGCGGCATGCTGCCCAACCACACCCACATTGGTTCAAAAAACACTGGGGATGAGCTGGAGATACTATAATTTTTTAAAATTTCCCGTGCGCCAATCCCCATTGCTACTGTCCCCCTGGAGGGGACAGGGGTGACAAATGGTAGTGGGCATAGGGGCCGGCCCTGCGTTCAGGGAAATTGGTCGTCGCAAAGACGAGGCGATTAGTCGCCAGGCGACTAAATCTCGCCGAATCGCTCCAGGGTGTCCCTGCTCTTAGTGTGAACAGTAAACAGCAGGGGGTGGGAGGGGAAGCAATGATAACAAAAGCTCTTCCTTCTGCCCCAGTTACACAAAGCTTACTTTGTCTTATGTGCACACTCCAAACTAATGCTACATTTCTACACAAGTGTCCTGGTGTTATTGACAGTAACACTTCATAGTACTTCCCCACAAATCGACCCACAACTACTGACTGTAGCCAGAAAAAAAAAACCCCCACCAAATATAAATAAAATTAAAACAAAAAATAAAACTATTTCTCTGTAAAGCTACAGCTTTATTGTTAGTTCTAGGGTAACCACACATCAAAAACACCTCCACTGTGCCCAGTGTTGCAGGAGCACTGACAATCATACTATCTGACCTTGCTGTTCATATTTCAGTCCCTCATTCAAAAGACTGCTGCTATGGTTAATTGCAATTTAGCAACCAGATAGAAGCTGGAATTTCAAACTGATGAGCTGCTGTACATAATCCAAGAACCACAAAAAAACATAAGAAAAAAAACAATAATTACAAAGGAAAGGTGAACAGTATGTTTCATATTTCAGAGGCAGGAAACAATGGGAGTCTTAGGGGCAGATTTATCAAGGGTCGAAGTAAAAAAATTTAAATTTCCAGCTATTTTTGTGTACTTCGACTATCGAATTGGCCAAAATTCAATTTGAAAAATCCTAGAACCCATTTGGAGTCAATTAGTGGACTTTGGAAAATCAAAGTTTTATTTGAAAATACTTTGAATCTAATTCGATCGAATACAATCTTACTTCGATTTATATGATTCGAATACAGCCTATTCGCCCACAGAAAAAAAAAGATTTTTTTTTCAATAAATTTCGGTTGGTCTTTTTTTTCTTCGAATTTCAAAATTATGGGAGTTAAAAAAAAAAAATCCCATTACTTCAAATTTCGACCCTTGATAAATCTGGCCCTTAGGGGGCACATTTATCAAAGGTCGAATTTCGAATTCATGTGAGTTTTTAAAAACTCCCCTAAACTCTCATAAATTCGACCAATCTAAATTTATGAACAAAAAAAATTGAATTTTTTTTTTTGCGAACAACTCAAAATTGATCCTTGGACCTCTCCAATTGACTCGAACAGCAATCCGCCAGGTTTTAGGTGGCAAATGGTCAAATTTGAGTTCTTAAAGGGCCAGAGTATGATAAATCTCTAAAACCTAATTACATTTTTTTTAAAAACAACTCCCTATTAGAATTTGACTGTTGACCATAAAAAAACTCGAAAATTAGAATTTTCAATTGGATCCTTGATAAATCTGCCCCTTAGTCTCACAGCCCTTTTTTGCCAATTAGATATCAGGAGCAAATAATTAAACAATGCTTATTTATTTCACAGCTCTATCTAATCGATGAATCTAAACTGTCCCTTATGGCGTTAAGTCTGCTTAAACAACACATTCCTACTTTATAATTGATCTGATGTCAATTTACAGCAATTCCAATTGCATCTATGCACGCGGATTGCATCAGCAGCTGCTTAGATATACAGTAACCATATGGTTAACGATATCAAACTGGAAGATTTGTGGGTAGTTATTGAGTTACTTTTTTCTGGGAGTGGGATGCAATATTCATAAAAAACAAGGAGACCTATTTCCAATATTTAAAATCGGACAGCGACTTTGTACAACCATGTATTTTGCTATAGAACAGGAACATTGAGTCAGGTACAACACAAGTCTCTACTGACTCCAGGGGACACTGGGAGCCACAGTTCAGGACCACCGGTTGTACATCAATGAACTACACAGCATTTTATCATCATGCAACCCTCCAGACTTAACATATAGACTACTTACAGCCATTTGTGTACTTTTCTTGCATTTGAAGTGTTCCAGATCTGCTCAGCTTCATTTTGCCATACTCCATACCTATGAACAAGTAAGCAGGATCAACAGAGTTGTCTAAGTGATTATTTAAGGATTGCATTCACCTATATACCATTAAAATACATGACATGATCTATTAAAAGGCCACATCTATGGAATTTGGTCCTATTTTGCTTTATAGAATGGATCCCGAGTTTGTATCTAGAATCTTGCCATAAAGCAAAAGTGCAATGCTGTCTTTTTGTCTGGCAGGAAGTAGATCTGTGCAACTGAAATACCAAGAAAGAACCCTTTTCCATGCAAAATGTTTAGATCAATTTAAACAGTCAATATTATACATTGTTTTATTAAATTTGGTGAATTTTACATTACAATATTACTGGAGAGTATGAAGATTATGTTATCAGGACCTACAACCTGGGGTAAAATGGCCAACTATAAGCATGGCACCCAAGGGGAAGTGGCTGAGGTGCCCAATGAAAAGGCCAACAAGGGTAAAATTTGTCAGTTCTCCTAGACATGCCTGGATTGCCAAACTGAAGGTTCATAAGGGTGAGATTACACTTTATTTTTCTATAATTAAGACTGTTATGGAAATATCAGCTAAGTATATAATATTGGAACTCAAAAGGAGGGATTTGAACAGAAAAAAAAAAACCCTATTAAATTTAAAGTGTGCGCTTTAAACAGGCATGTTAAAAAAAAAATCATATATACTGTATGCTAAAGAGTACCAATAAACAGACTTTTGCTACGCACACTTAGGGGCAGATTTATCAAAGGTTGAGGTGAATTTTCGAATTGAAAAAAATTCAAATTTCGAGCTATTTTTGTGTACTTCGACTAGGGAATAGTCGATTCAAATTTGCAAAAAATTAGATTATCGAAATTTATCATGTAAGGTCTCTTTAAAAATTCGACTTCGACCATTCACCATCTAAAACCTCCCGAATTGCTGTTTTAGCCTATGGTCGGACATCCTTGGACCTATTTGGAGTCAATTGGTGGACTTTGGAAAAACTTTGAATTGAATTCGATCGAATGCGCTATTCCTTCAATTCAAACGATTCGAATTCGGACCTATTCAAGCCAAAAAAAAAAAAAAAAACGACTTCATTTCGGTTGGTCTTTTTGAATTCGAATTTCTAAGTTTTTTCAATTCGAAATTCGACCCTTGATAAATCTACCCCTTAGAGGAAAAGTAACAATTCCTACAACCTGTATAACAAAGCATTTTAACATTCACATATGAAGCCATTGAACGCGTGGGTATATGGATGAACAGGAACATATCATATGACAATACATGCAAAATATCAGCTTTTGTCTGACAGCTATTTACTTTAGCCAGTGAACCGAGTAATAGCCGTTATGACATACTGCACAATGTGCAAAAAACACACCCTTTAAAGCAAACTATATTTTTTTGTTGTAAAACACATTAAGTGAAACTGAAGTAAAAACTTAACCCCTCGTGCCACTGGCTGGAGTCTCTCACAATGGTACTGCTTATAATGCACTGTAGCTGAATTGTTTGCGGAATGAAAGCAGCTGCTTTGTGTTTGTGGGAAATCCAGTCGCTGTTCAGTGTAACAAACAAGAGGTACTAATGAAACCGGATGGGGCTTTTCTTTCAAAATGCGATAAGTCTTGGGTTGCATATACTGTAGGATATAGAATATGGGTGTCTTAGCAACCAGGTTTTGCTTTGGGAATGATAGGATAATCAGCTATTTATTTACTCATATAGGATGTACTGGCGACATTTAAACGGCATTTATCCAGCTGCTAATCAGTTCAGTAAATGTGAAGTGATCATTGTTGTTCTGAATAGCACCAGCCCTCAGATGGCCTGTTAGTAGGGTTGCCATCTTTTCTAGAAAAAAATTACAGCCTTCCTATGTTTTTATAGTTTTTCCTTATACTTAACATTGCAATCATGCAACAATTGAGGAAGCAGACCCTGCGGTGTGAAGAGGCTTCGTCTACAGCATTAAAATCCCACTCTCCCCTCAACGCTTTTTTTTTTTTTTTTTAAATTGTCATGCACTCACCTGGCACGAGCATGCGGCATTGAAGGGTTTGTTGGCAGGAGCAGTTATGAATTAAGATTTTTTTTTTTTGGTAGGAGGTATTGCCATAGCCATTGGCAATTAGAACCTTATCTGGTATTGCTTTAAAAAAAATCAACTGGTCACCATTTTAGACAAACCTGAATAGAATTTTATGTCTAAAAAAGGTGGCCAAGGCCCACAGATGCACAGATAATATCGTACAAAACCAATTTTCATATCGTGGTGTATGGTGGGAAAAGAGCCGACCAATATCGGCAGAAGATTTGGATTTCAGTCGGCTCATTGATCGGGCTGGACGGAAAATTCAGATTGGGTGCCTTTGAAGGCACCCAAACATCAGCCATTGTTAGTGCTGAATCAGGTCTATTTCAGCTCTATTTCAGCTCTACACTTGTGTATTGAAACGAACAATCTTTCTTGGAAAGATCTTTTCCAAAAAAAGATCATAATTGTTACATATATGGCCACCTTTACAAAGGGACATCACAGTGTAAAGAAGTGGTTGTGGGATCTTTTCAGTTCAAGCCCCTTGGAGTCCAAGATCTGGCCAAGGCCCTGCTTATAGCATAACAAGGTTATAGATGTAGGAAAACATTGGTCTATTAGTAATTCCACTCAAAGATTGTTTAGGACATCAGATAATGGTAAGATTCTAGTTTACCTTTAGGGTAAGGGCACAACAGGCGATTCGGGGAGATTTAATCACCTGGCGACTAATTGCCTCTTCTTTGGGGCGACCAGTCTCCCCGAACGGCTTCCCCCTATCTTGTGCCGGCTATAATTAAAAGTCGCCTGCGGCATGGCACACGCGGAGCTTCGTATTCCAAAGTCGCCTGCGGCATGGCACACGCAGAGCTTCGTATTCCGAAGTCGCCTGAAGTTTCCTTGTGAGGCAACTTCGGAATACGAAGTCATCCTGCAATTGGGGTGCCAAATGTTAGGCACCCCCAAGTGATTGTATTGACTTACCTGAAACCCCGGGCCACTGCTCCTATCAGCAGAAAACTGCACCGGCCCGGGGTTATACCAGTGAGCACCACAGGGCGATTCCTCTTCCTTTTTAGCTTTATTCGCGCAGCTGCACATGCGCAGTTGAACGAAAAGCCGAACTTTAACTAAAAAGTCAGCTATTTAGTTTAACTGCACGTGCGTTTGCCCCCGGTAAATTGAAGAAAGAAGAAGACGGAAGAGGATCGCTCCGTGATGCTCACTGGTATAACCCCGAGCCGGTGCAGTTTTCTGCTGCTAGGAGCACCGGCCCAGGGTTTCAAGTAAGTCAACGCAATCACTGGGGGTGCCTAACATTTTGCACTCCCAAGTGCAAGATCCCTTTCCTTCTCCTTTAAAGAGATACTGACATCAGAAAATAACCTTTTTTATTATCTATCAAAACATTGTCTTTGAATGCTATTTATAATTTTGCCAAAAAGTATTTGCCTGATTCTTTTACATTACCTTTCTCACTACCCTGTTCATCTATGAGGGAGCTGCCATGTGTACAGCAGTAGTCCCTTTGCATTAGAAACTATAACTGACAGGTTAAGAAGGGACAGTCAGGTTGGCAAAAGGTTTAGAAACTTCCAAGTGACAATTACTTACAAATGCAGAACTTTCCGTGAAAAACCATCAACATGACCTATAGGTAACTAAAAATGTAGATTCATATTTTGAAAAGAACATTTTTAGTGTCAGTATCACGTTAAGCTTCTTTAACCCTTCAGAAGCTGCATAGTGAACTATTTCTGCCTGCTTGTGCTACAGCTTCTTCCTTGGTCCTAATTCCACTTTGGGAAGGCCCAAGCCCTGACAGAGGGTAGGCAAATTACAGGCGCATATTAACACACGCAAATATAGGCTGCAGTTCCCAGTCATGTCCACCTAGTTGTGAACAGTCCAAGTGGAATAAATGAATGACACCAGAACTATTTTGGTGGAAATGTGAAAAAAAAAGCAGCTACAAGAACTTTTCTAAGCATATTATTGTATATATAATATTCTATATTTAGAGGCGTATAATGCAATGTCACATTCTTGGTTTTTGTTTTACACAAATTACCCCTTTAAAGAGATGTATATATAATACACAAAAGCCATGAATATCTTGTAAATGATATCCTTATAAACGGTGAGTTCTGATGTCATCAGTTATAAACGGTTCACACGACTTACTGAAATTTGTGTATTATAATAAATAAAGTACCCGCAGTTGTAAAATATGAGGAGATTAGAAGTTACCTCGGAGTTCAATGACCTGTATAAAAACACGGAGCCTTCGCCCCGTGTTTTTATATGGTCATGAAACTCCTCTGTAACTTATAATATCCTTATATTTTACAACTGTGGGTACTTTATTCACTATATAAAATCAGTTACTCTAACTGAGCCTGTTGAGTGTGGTATTATAAACGGTGAGTTCTGATGTCATTTCTGTCACATGACTCACTGAAATTTGTGTATTATAATAAATAAAGTACCCCCAGTTGCAAATATATATATATATATATATATATATATATATATATATATATATATATATATATATATATATATATATATATATATATATATATATATATATATATATATATATACACATACACACTCACACACACACACACAAACTAGCTACTTACATGGTTTCTAATGAAGTGAAGTTGCATAGATACAGAAAATTTAACAATGACTAGCTCTGAGGCAGTATTGGATTCTGGAGCATGGAGAAAGGCCAATGCAAACTATTCTTGTTTTATGGATAGGATATCTGTCAGTTTATACTGGCTGTGCTGCCTTATGCTTAACTACAGCCTCTGAATGTTAATGAGAGCTTCATAATGGGGCTTGTCAGAAATCACTGTACTAGAATCCAGTGACTGTGGTTTTGTATCCTTTGGCAGACAGCGACACAGCTTTGGGATTCTGACATTTATTGTGAGGGTTTGAGAGATTGTTAAGAGTAGCCAAAAAAACTTGTATATCAAAAGAACAAAATAACAGCTTGCTTTTCACTACTGGAATATGTTTACAATTTTATTATTAATGCTGGCAACAAAACTGGTTTTCAGTGCAAAGCCTAACTAAATGGGTTGCTCTGTGATCAATCCAGCAGTGTTGATTATATACATGCAAAATAACAAAATGGAAAATAATATAATAATCAAATACTTGTGTAGAAATGTGGTGCATTCCACTGCTTTAAAATGAGAACGATTCCCTCAAAATGTAACTTTTAACATTGTTCTGACAGTGGTATACAGAGACAACATGCAACTGAACCTGATCTGAATTCTTTCAATGTTGGTTGACATACAAAAATACAACCAAAATATCCCTACATGTTGAATGATGGGAAGGATTCCCCCCCTGTAGCTTAGCTGCTAACTTACTATCAAAGGGGAAGAATAAATTCCTTTCTGGATAATTACCATTGACTGCTTATTGAACTGTTAAAATACAGTGGCACACAGAAGAAATTGGTCTAAATAACAAATGTGCCCAATCTAAATACAGAATTGGCCCAATCGTGGATAGAATCTGAACCCTAATATCCATATTCAGAAATAAAATTGTATGAATAAACACATGCAGATTTGGTTTGGCGGAATTCCAAAAGCATTCCTACAAATAAATATTTTCACTCATTTCATCTCTTATCCATTGGTTGCCGCCTTTCTGAATAGGAAATTTTACAACATGACTGCCCTCGTATTTAAACCACCTTTTTTGTGTTCACAGTGAAAACCCTCCTTTTTTTGTTTCTCAATGGCTCTCCTCTAACTTTTTCTGCAGATCCATTGTTTGGTATTTAAACTGTTACCGGTTACTAGGGTTACTGACCCCTAAAATGAGGAATGTTTTGAGTGATAGACTGGAAGAGGAATAGGGAAGGGTCTGAAAAGAAAAGAAAAATATTTACTGGGCAATCCTGTTTCCCTCAAAGACTCATACTTCCTTTAATACAGGGGTGTAAAGCTCAAATCCCTCGTTACTACAACTTCCCGCATCTTCTAAGTGGCTCATAACAACATTCAGATTTTAAGATTATCCTGTGACACCTGTGGTCTAGCTTCATATTTATACTTGTCAATGGCAGGAAAGTTAGAGCTAAAGATTTGTTGGCTATATATCAAATACAGTGAAACCTTGATTTTAAAGGGAATCTGTCGTCATTTTAAACTTTTTTTTTTTTTGCATTTTTATAAAAAACACACATCCATAAACACTGTCTGGCATATAAAATGTTAATCCACAAATCCATGCATAAGTTATTTTAGTTTGTATTTTGTCATGGGGGCTTCCATTTTTGCTCATTACACATTCATCCTGTGCTGCAGGCACAGCATTACCTGTGTGCTTGGAGGCAGCCACTCTGTAATGAAATGCCAGGTCGCACCACGACATGAGAATCTAGCTGTACCCTCCCCCTCCCCTCTCTGCCCGTGTGTGATGTTTGGAGGAGAGAGGTCACATGGTTTGCAGGGAAGCAATTACTTTCACTTTCCTACGTCCTGCTCTACAGCTGCACTAGCAGCCCCTCCTCCCACAGACACTATCAAAGCTCCTGCCGTTCTGTAAGTTTGATCTCTGCTTTCCTTTGGAGGGGGGAACTTTCTCTCCTTGCTGCCTTCCTAGTTTGTTTTACTGGTGGTAAAGGAGCTGTGAGTCTCCTCTGCTATCCACCTCACACACACTGCGCTCCTTTCCTGCCTGCAATACTTCTTTTTTCATTAACTACTTACTGTCTCCTTTCTCCTGAGCTATTTTAACCCTTTCTAGACTTCCTCCTAAGTTTTCCTGGTTTTCAAGTATGTCCTTATTTTATCCTTTTTTCTATTCCCTGTCATCTGTCCTGGGAGTGTACTCCTGTGTTTCTGCCATTCATTTTTGTGTAAACAAATATAATAAACTATCTATATAAAATATTTTTTCCAGTGCCCAAAATGAATTGTGTGTGTATATATATATATATATATATATATATATATATATATTTATTTTTGAAACGTAAGTGGGGGCAGTGATCACAGGACAATCTTATTTCAGTCCTTCTGAAGTGGTGTCAGTGGGAGCTTATCTTGATTCCTGCCTATTGTTTAATTGACAGGCTCAGCAGACAAGGCTCTATCTACATTACAGCAGCTTGTAGGAGGGAGGGGTAATGACATCACTCCAACTTGCAGTGCAGCAGTAAAGTGTGACTGAAGTTTATCAGAGCACAAGTCACATGACCTGAGGGCAGCTGGGAAATGTCAAAATGTCTAGCCCCATAGCAAATTTTAAAATTAGATATAAAAAAATCCATTTCTTGTTTTGAAAAACAGATTTCAATGCAGGATTCTGCTGTAGTAGCACTATTAACTGATACATTTTGTAAAAAAACATTTTTTTCCACGACAGTATCCCTTTAAGCACCCTGATTTTAAGTTTCCCTGCATTTTACATTTTGTATTTGTGGTCCCACCAATTTATAATGCATTTTCCTGATTTTTGTTTACAAAAACTGCTTTATTACTTGAATATTTGTGAAATAGAGGTTTAAAATACTAACAAGATGTACATTTTGCCATGGTTCTGCCTGTAAATGGTCAATTCCAATTAGTCTGCCCCTTATACAGTCCTGTACCAATCACTTATTGCTTTAGGTTGTGTATGTGACTGTTAAGAGAGGCCTTGCACATGTCCCCCATTAATGCTGCAATGCTTAAAGGAGAAACAAACCGTTAATAAAACCTACCCCCCTACCCTACATAGAGCCCCCTCCACTCCCGGCAATTGGCCCTAACTCATTCTTACCCCACTGTGCAGATTCTGTACAGCGGAGTTCACTGGTGCCATTTTCTTCTCTTCGCGAAAAATTGCCAAAGCGTGGTCTCATTTCGAAGATTACTAAAGCGGCTGAAGGTTTGTTTCTCCTTTAACTCGTTATTAACACAGTAAATATTATATCTCAAAGTAAAGAAGACTCCTGTGCTTAAAT
Organism: Xenopus petersii; assembly: GCA_038501925.1. Classification (NCBI taxonomy): domain Eukaryota; kingdom Metazoa; phylum Chordata; class Amphibia; order Anura; family Pipidae; genus Xenopus; species Xenopus petersii. The sequence goes on from CM076685.1 coordinate 85,353,787, forward strand.
CCTTTCAGTTCTTGAAGAAAAAGGTGTTACTTTAACACATTTCCCCGATTTTATATTTTCCCGGATTTTACATAATTTTTTCCTGGTCCCTTGAAAAACGTTAAATGGGGGTTCTACTGTATAACCAACTTTCCCAAAAAACTTTCACGTGTCGCATGAGAACAGCTGGGGAAAGCAATTCTCCTTTGAACTCCCCAAATTCCAAGCTCTATGGCAGCAGGTGGTGGAACTAAAAATGGTCAGAAGTATGCTGAAAGAACTCCCTACAGCTGCATGGAAAAAAACATTAATAAAACCAAAGAGAGAATGTAGTCCTTTGTCGGAAAGAGTTATTTGTCATACAAGGATATTTGGTTTTAGAGTATTAGATTTAGAAATAAGATGATAGCAGGAAGGTGCCATGTCAATATACTGTAATAGCTGCCTGTCCTCCTACTTAATGTCTGCAACACTCATCTAGAGCAGCCTGAACAGACTGCATCTATGGTTACTCTGCCTAATGATGGACATGTTTATGAGCAGACAAATTGATGTGGTGTCTATGTTTTGCTAACATTTAGTCCTTGACTCAAAATAGTTCACTGGCCCAGAGCAAAAAATGCTTACTATAAGTGGATCATGCACCAAACTCGGAAGTAAATACTAATAACCATCCCTATGTGTACATGACCATAAGGTGCAAGAAAGAATTCAAAATATTCAGCACATTCACCCTTCCCCTGATTTGGGCAAATAATTTACTTATTTTACTATTAAGGAAGAAATATTAGCAAAAATTGGGTAAAAAAACTCCTATCTCCAATCTATACCCTGTTACAGGCAGCTATATCCCACTGCACCAATACATCATTCCATTTCAGTAGGCTACACAAAACGCAACTATTTCTTGAAAAAATTAGGGATAGGTTGCATGTAGAAGTTACATACCTTCTAGACATTTACAAGCACTAAAAAGTTTGATTCTGTCCAACCCAGTTTATAGCTTAGCTGGCCAATCACAATGCAAGTTATATCTTTTTATTAATGAAGTAATCAATTATATACAAGCATCTTTTCATCTTCTACTGGAAGCAATGATAATAATTTTAGGACCAGGAGCAAAGGATTCCACTGTGCAGGGTGGCAAGGAAATATTTGGGCCCCATGGCATACAATGCTGCATTTGCTATATAGGGAACCCAAGAGTTCTTACAACAATCATAAGAATTATGTTATGAGAATCTTCTAAAGCCAGGATGCATGTATTCTGGGGAACTGTAACGTTACAGGTATGTTTTATTACCACTGATACACTAAATAGATCAAAAAGAAAATTGACAGTGAAGAAAACAATTGATATTGTTGTCACATACACTAGATCATGTGCATCGAGAAAAAAAGGATTGATTTAATATTGCCACAGTTGATCCCCTTGGTTTAAGCCCAGAAGGGTCTGGCAAAACAGTGTGGACCGAAATTATCAAATTACTTGCTTTTATTCTCTAGCCAACAACAAATAACCACTGGAATTCACTTTCTCACCCCTGGTAAGATTTATATAATTGTACAGTATAAGCCTTCTAAAGCCATGCAGCCTTGAGTTAATTTTCTTTTATTTAGACAAAGCTTCCTGCAAAACATTCTTGTTCAGCAATGTAGATAAAGAAGAAACGAGACACAGAATAAACAGCAAAATAACAATTGCCTGAGATATAGAGAACAGTAAGTGCAAATGCAGATTATTTGTCCTTTACAAGCCATTGTTCCTGTAGAGCCTCCCACTATGGACACACTTCATACAAACCACGTGTCATCTGCTCTGTTTACGCCGCTGAAACAATTTACGAGTGTGCAATAAAAGCAGTTGTTCCGCAAGAGTATTTCCTATGTTTTCATAATAATGCAAAGTGCTGTAATGTGACACAATGGTTACGGACGCCTAACCCACTAAAACACTTTACATGTGATTAGAGTATTACTAGTAGTAGTAAGAAAGGGAAATCCTGACTTATCACTGTGGAGATAACATCTACAAGCAAGACTAGAAAAGTGCCATAAAAAAAAAAAACAATGAATTCCACAACAAACACCTGTCTGAATATCAGGGATGCACCAAATCCAGGATTTGGTTTGGGATTCTTCCAGGATTCGAATCCGAATCCTAATTTGCATAAGTAAATTAGGGGCAGGTAGAGAAATCATGTGACTTTTCATCACAAAAGAATTTTTTTCCTTTCCTGACCCTGCATTTGTAAATTAGGATTCGCTTCGGTTTTTGGCGAATCCCAAATAGTGGATTTGGTTTGGTGTATCCCTACTGAATATGGAATGTAAAGAACTGAGACTGGAAGGGAAAAGATTGGATGTCCCCAACTTTTTGCAACATTCAGATGTAAAAAGAGTTGGGGAGCAACACAAGCATGAAAAAATGTTCCAAGTGGTGCAAAATATGTACTATGATTGGCCATTTGGTAGCCCTATATGGCCTGGCAGCCTAAAGGAGACTCTCTTTGGCAGTACACCTGGTTTTTATGCAACTAAAACTTGCCTCCAAGCCAGGAATTCAAAAATAAGCACCTGCTTTGAGGCCACTGGGAGCAACATGTTGGGGATCACTGCACTAGCAAACTAGCTCATTATAGGAGGCAGCGACCAGTGCACTGAGCAAGGGTCACCATGTGACCATACATTTGGGCCTATGTCTTTCGCCATTTTGATATCGTAGATCTCTGGATCCTACGTGGGGTACTCCAAGGGTGTGGCAGTTCTAAATTGGCCAGGAACCCCAACAGCTACTTGAGCAGTGTCCATCTGAATCGAAATAACAGATTATCACAATAAAAGCACAAGCCCCTCACAAAAATGTATACAGGTATAGCATCTGATATCTGGATATCGGTTATCCTGGAAGCTCAGAATAATAAGAAGGTGATTTCAGAGAGTACATTTTAAGCAAATAACTCAAATGATCAAAAATTGGTCCCTTCTCTGTAATAAAACAGTACCATGCACTTGATCCTATTATATTATTAATCCTTATTGGAGGCAAAACAATTCTATTTTTTTAGACTGGAGGGTATACAGAAGAGATTGACATGTAGAATAGTGTGGAAAAAAACTGCAATAAAAGTCACTGTGATTGTACAAACGAAGGATAAACAGTCAAGAGTCAAGAAGAAATGTGGTATGAAAAACAGGATAGTTTCCATAATAAACAGAACACATATGGATGGCAAAATGTAACTGATCCAGTGGGGTGCAGTTCTGGCATGGCTAAAAGGCTGATGCCCCAAACCAGGTTTATCTAGTTTATAAATCTGTCTGATTAACTTCCTGCGGCTGAGCATTTTGGGAGTCAACACTACCAAAGGAGGATTGTAAAGTTTTGTACAAATATATTTGCACAAGACCATCTTTGCTCTTCACAACATTTCAAAGTTTGAAACAAGAAAGGCTTTCCTTTGCATATCCTCCAGTTTGGCAATACATTTTATATGGTTAGTATTCATTTACCCATCATAAAAAAGGCCATAGTCTCCTGTTGGTTCTAACTGAACATAATCTGCGCAATCCATCATTCGATGCTGCTTCATTTGTCACTTATTAAAATACATTACAGCAATAAAATGGTGTACTAGTTCTTTATCCGGATTGGTGGAAAGGTTGAGCTGCCAGGTTCCATTGCACCCAACTTAGTGATAGGAAGGGAAATTCTCATTAAAGGGATTCTGTCATGATTTTTATGATATAGTTTTTATTCATAAATGACACTTAACACCGCAAATAATTCTAACTCTACCATATACAATTTAATTCCTGAACCAGCAAGTGTATTTTTTTTAGTTGTAATATGGAACTGCTTTCTGGCAGGCGGTTGTTTCTATTACTCAATGTAACTGAATGTGTTGCAGTGGGACCTAGATTTTACTATTGAGTGTTGTTCTTAGATCTACCAGGCAGCTTTTATCTTGTGTTAGGAAGCTGCTATCTGGTTACCTTTTCATTGTTCTGTTGTTAGGCTGCTGGGGGGGGTCATATCACTCCAACTTACAGTACAGCAGTAAGGGCTGGGACACACTGGGCAATTTGGGGAGATTTAGTCGCCTGGCGACTAAATGCCGCGACTTTCCGAGACCAATCTTCCCCGAATGCCTTCCCTTGCTCTGTGCCTGGCTAAAATGAAAAATCGCCTGTGCTAATCACACGTGGTGATTCGTTTTCCAAAGTCGCCTGAAGTTTCCTCGTGAGGCAACTTGGGGTGACTTTGGAAAACGAATCGCCGTGTGTGATTAGCGCCAGCGACTTTTCATTTTATCCAGGCGCAGATCAAGGGGAGGCATTCGGGGAGAAAAGTTGTGGCGATTAGTCGCCAGGCGACTAAATCTACCCAAATCGTCCAGTGTATCCCAGCCCTAAAGAGTGACGAAAGTTTATCAGAGCACAATTCACATGACTGAGAGCAGCTGGGAAACTGACAATATGTCTAGCCCCATGTCAAATTTCAAAATTAAACATTAAAAAAAATGGATGGAATTCTGCTGGAGCAGCACCATTAACAATTTTTTCCAATGACAGTATCCCTTTAAAGCCTCTACGAGTATCATCTGACACCTGTTTATATTAATTCAGCTTTAAGTGGCCAAGCCATGCATTTATACCAGACTTTCTTGAGGAACGTATATGCCATGAGAGAGTCATCTGTTTAGCCCTGCAGAACAAACGAAGCGCTTCGTCTCTGTATACAATACAGCTGCTGCTTTGCCGTTGTGCCAAGAGGCCTGCACAGTTTTCCCTCGCCATTGTTACTGTGTCAGCAGCTTACTCTGGTATCCCATTTCTAAATGATTACCCTATAAATATTCTTGGGTCATAGTGAAACTTTAAGAAAGGTTTTCTTGGCAGCTCAAGTTACTTTGTCATTTACTTATCTCCATGATTTAACTTAATCCACACGGTGCCAAGTTACAGACTTCCTAAATGAGACAAACATCAATTGAAAATAAAGATTTCCTGTGTACAGCTTACACTCACTTTAAGCTCAAGAAAAGAATGAAATAAATTGGGAGTAATGTAGTAAAAGGTGTTTAAAAGTTTGATCTTGTAATTCATGGAAACATAAAAATACTGGAGATGTAGAAGCAACATTCTGGAGTCGACATGAGTAGATATAATTAATAATGGTCACATTTGGACCAAAACACACAAGCAGATAAGGATATGCACTAATGTTAGGGTCTGGCCACATGGGCAGATTAGTTAAAGGAGACAAATTTCCTCTTCTTTGCAGCGACTAATCTCCCCGATATGCCTTCTGCTGGCTAAAATGAAAATCGCCTGGGGGCAGACACACGGAGCGTGGTTCATTTTCTGAAGTAGCCCGATGTTTCCTTGTGAGGCAATTATGGGCGACTTCGTAAAACAAAGCAATTCGTGAGCCTGACCCCAGGCGATTTTCATTTTAGCCGGTGGAAGGCGGAAGAAAGCTAGTCGCCGCGAAGAAGAGGAGATTTGTCGTCTGCAACTAATCTCCCCAAATCTGCCCGTGTGGCCAGACCCTTAAACAGAAGCTGAAATAAGGGCCAGCCAACAAAAAACTGTTTTATGGCATTATCATACCTCCCAACTGTCCTGTTTTGAGCGGGAGAGCTCAACCCGCAAGCCTGCATTTGTACTGGAAAGTCCCAATTTCTCTGCACTGAACAGCCCAAAAAAATCAATGTTTCTAACTTTATTGGCTCTTGGCAGAGAGCCCAGTATATATACTTAAGATACATTTGTAACAGTTTTGTCCCTTGGGAGAAGTTAGACTCACAGCTTAAAGAGAAATTCCCCTTCATTAGTAAAACTGTAACAAAACAAAAACTACAGAAAGGTGTTCAAACTTTCATAACCTGGCAAATGTTGTAAACGGTTGGGAGGTATGCATCATGAAAGAAAATGTAATTATCTGTAAATGATATTTCCATCGCATAGCTGTTTACATTATTTTGTTCTAATGACAGGAGCACCTAAAACAATGTAGCAGAAGCAGCTGAATAATAGACCTGGAGTAGTACAGTCATAGAAAAGAAAAACAAATACTGCTTTCGGTTCCAATAACATTTACAATAACTTTAACGCCACTGGAATGTTTTAATTTATATAGATTTTTTTTTTACATAAAAAGAAAACAGTTTTGGGGTGGAGGAACCTTTGAAAAGCAGAAAAAAATCTCCTTTTGGAGGGGATTTTTTGCTATTTTTATTGTGCTGAATAAATCCAACTAGAACTTTAATTCAGGGCTTTATATGAAATGTACAATAAATCGTATGTTTAGCTCTTAATTCCATTATTGTATAGTGTGTGTCACATCTGTAGCCAGGCTTTTCTGTGAAGGAATCACTGCTCTATAAAGAATTCCTTCATATGTTCCCTTTAGCTCCCCTCAGGCTCTGTAAGCTGGACCACCTCTACTACACGATAACATTAAAAGGCACTGCAGGCTTGCCCTAACAATTACATCAAAATATGGGATAAACGGACTGAAAGAAGATACAAGATAAACTAGATGGATATGGTGCCTCCGTTGTGTTACTGTGTGCTGATAAAATGGTTGTATCCTGCAGCATGTGCCTAATACCCTTAAAGAAAATGTGCCTCGATTTGCAGCTCAAACAAGGAACAGGAAATTTAAAAACAGAAATATTATTTCTAGATAAAGGTATGGGACCTGAATGCTTGGGACCTGGGGTTTTCCGGATAAGGGATCTTTCTGTAATTTGGGCCTACATACTTGAAGTCTACTAGAAAATCAAACATTAGGGGGCACATTTACTAAGGGTCGAATATCGAGGGTTAATTAACCCTCGATATTCGACACTCAAAGTAAAATCGAAAATCGAAGGATTTACCACAAATACTTCGATCGAACGATTCGAAGGATTTTAATCCAACGATCAAAGGATTTTCCTTCGATCAGAAAAAGCTTAGAAAACTTTTGGGGAAGGTCCCCATAAACATTGTAGCTCGGTAGGTTTAAAGTGGCGAAGTAGGTCGTCAAAGTTTTTTTTTTAAAGAGACAGTACTTCGACTATCGAATGGTCGAACGATGTTTAGTTTGAATCGTTCGAGTCGTAGCAGCCTATTCGATGGTCGAAGTACCCAAAAAAAACAAAATTTGAAGTTTTTTTTACTTCGAATCCTTCACTCGAGCTTAGTAAATGTGCCCCTAGATAAACCCAGTAGGCTTGTTTTGCTTCCAATTAGGATTAATTATATCTTAGTTTGAATCAAGTACAGGTATGGGACCTGTTATCCAGAATGCTCGGGACATGGGGTTTTCAGGATAATGGATCTTTCCGTAATTTGGATCTTCATACCCCAAGTCTACTAGAAAATCATGTAAACATTGAATTAACCCAATAGGCTGGTTTTATTTTAAGTAAGGATTAATTATATATTACTTGGGATCAAGTATAATGTACTGTTTTATTATTACAGAGAAAAAGGAAATAATTTTTTAAATATTTGAGTTTTTTTATTATAACAGAGTCTATGGGAGGCAGCCTTTCCGTAATTCAGAGCTTTCTGTATACCGGGTTTCCGGATAACGGATTCCATGCCTGTACAAGGTACTGTTTTATTATATATAAAAAAAAAAGAATCATTCTTAAATATTTGAACGATTTGATTAAAATGGAGTCTATGGGAGATGACCTTCCAGTAGCCGGGTTTCCGGATTATGAATCCCATAATGAAGCCCATACCTGTATCAAAAGAGCTTGTCACTTTCTATTCTATATGATTCCGGGCACACTAATGGGTGAACTCTCACGACATATATATATATTTCATACTGGTGAATAGAGCATGGGATTTTCCTCTAATGGGCTTCATTTCCAATTTTGAATATGCCCTGATAAGCGGCATTCAGACCTGTTTTATACCCTATAAGAGAAACTGAAGCTCTAATGTCAAGCTAAGTATGCCACTTGGGGGGGACCTTTGCAGCAATAATTTTGAGTAGAAAAAAAACTAATGAGCAAGATGTGGCAAGCTGTTCATATGAAGGCCAAGGGGAGCAAGCAGGACTTCCAGATGCCATGGTATGATAATATGACTTTATCAAGCACCAGGGTAGGAAAAAGTGTCAACAATAGATTTTCATCTAATGCAATGTTTGCATATACAAGAGAGTGAGGGTGGTTATGACATATCCCTCCATATGTAATAAAGTAGGGATGCATCGAATCCACTTTTTTGGATTCGGCCGAACCCCCGAATCCTTTGTGAAAGATTCGGCCGAATACCGAACCCTAATTTGCATATGCAAATTAGGGGCAGGAAGGGGAAAACATTTTTTACTTCCTTGTTCTCTGACAAAAAGTCATGCAATTTCCCTCCCCACTCCTAATTTGCATATGCAAATTAGGATTCGGTTCGGCCGGGTAGAAGGATTCGGCCGAATCCGAATCCTGCTGAAAAAGGTCAAATCCCGAACCGAATCCTGGATTCAGTGCATCCCTATAATAAAGGGCACTAAGTTTGCCCAGGAGCAGTAACAGTAACCAATAAGATGATTGCTTTAAAACAGGTGACCAGTAAATGCTTCCTGTTGATTGGTTTCTATGGTTTACTGCTCCTAGGCAACTTAATACCTTTTATTACATAACCCCCATAGTGCCTAATACACATGTCTAATAACAATTACTTGCCCTTCCTTTTATCACTTGAAGAAATCATTCCTGACCTAGTCAAGCGGTCATTCCTCTCAGCACTTTATCCAGATAAAATCTAAAATGAGACTCAATCAACACCAGCTGTTCACTCCACACCCAACATCTTCTTTATTTTTTGCCTGTATTCCAGTGTCCCAAATGAAAGCCTCGCAGGTGTACAATGTTATAAAGTAGCCTCACACAAAAGTCCTTTGAGAGCATATTGGGTGGAATGAAACTTGGGAGATATTTCACTGCCAATGCAAATAATATCTGATTAAACAAATTTTTTTTTGCAAAATGAAATGTATTTGTCCAGCTGTTTCTGCATTGTAATTGTTTTGTGAGGAATGCACATCTGCCTGCAGTGATCCATATCACTAAACATTCTCATGAATAAGGTCTCACCAGAATGAGGTCTGGCAAGTTGATAGTGCCCTGACTTGTTGTTGCATCAGATGGTCACTTTTTACATAAAATAGGTTGCTACATTGAATACATCAGTCAGAAATACAGGTATGGGATCGGTTATGCAGAAAGCTCCGAAGGCCGTCTTCCATAGACTCCATTTTATCCAAATAATCCACATTTTTAAAAATGATTTCCTTTTTCTCTGTAATAATAAAACAATACCTTGTGCTTCAGGAGTGACCATAATTTACTAATGCGAGGTCTACTTTTAGTAATGATGTCCCATTGTGATCTACATCCATAAAAGCATTATCATTGTTCTATGGAAAATATTACTTAAATACTGATTTATGAGAAAATGTATATTGCTTTATTTAACACACAAACAGTGTATTGAGATCTACTGATCACCAGCTAAAGGTCTACTGGAAAATCCCGATCAACCTTTTCGGCACCCCTGTTGTACTTGATCCAAACTAAAATATAATTAATCCTTAATGGAAATACAACCAGTCTATTGGGTTTATTTAATGTTTATGTGATTTTCTAGTAGCCTAAAGGTATGAAGATCCAAATTACATAAAGATCCGTTATCTGGAAACCCAAGGTCCGGAGCATTCTGGATAACAGGTCCCATACCTGTATAGGATTACATACTAGATATACAGTATATGTGGATTGAAGGTGTTGGTCCTGCTTTGATCTTCATCATGAAACAAAATTAGACTTCCTGCAAGGGGATGTAGGTTTTGGAACTATGGTGAGTGGAACACCTTTGCATGCTATTCATTTGAACAACTTATCACATATTTGCTCAGGTGGGCATTCTTGCGGAATACTCTCTTCAAAAACAGCACCCCTTACAGTATGTTTAATATTTAAAGGGATGGGAAACATCTGTCCCTGTATAGAAGCCTGAATTCTTCCACAAAGATAAGGGCAGTGACCTGCACTTTATAGTGACACTTGATAAAGGAGGTTGTACCTCCGAAATGTTGTGCTGAGATCCAAATAAATCACTTATGTTTTAGCACAATTGCCACAGTGTGTGCCATCCGACTTCTTATACTATAGCAATTATCGTTGCCCAATACAGTCTAATCCAAACTAGACAGCAATGTATCTGGTTGCTAAACGTTACAGCACTGCAGTAAACTTGTACCTGTGTACTTACTGCAGTAAACTTGCACCTAGGTCAGTCAACCTGATTTTATAATATTTTAAATACAAATTTCACTTGTGTGAGGTTCAGCAGTATCAAATACAGTCATACAGTATGCCATGTACTTTCAAAAGTCAGCATTTCGCAGGTTGGTTAGTAGGCTGCAGGTATAGTGCAGGCAGTTCTTCATGCCCTGATAGCAATGTAACTGTCAGAAAGTGGGTAGCAGGTTGGGGTATGGCAAAAGGTCTAGGTCAGAATGGGGGTACTAGTGCGCAGGGGCAATACTGAGTGGCAGCAATAGCACTCCCTGCACTAGCGGAGCCGAATTTCTGGGTTAAACCCGGAAATTCTGCTCTTAAAGGAACAGTAACATCAAAAAATGAAAGTGTTTAGAAGTAATTAAAATATAATGCAGTGTTGGCCTGCACTGGTAAACTGGAGTGTTTACTTCAGAAACACTACTATTGTTTATATAAAATATACTGCTGTGTAGCGATGGGGGCAGCCCTTCAAAGGATAAAGGTTTCAAAACAGATAATCTTAGTAAAACATAATGGTGTTATCTGTTATCCACTATTTAACCTGTGCCGTATAACCTTTTTCAATTTCCACCATTGCTACACAGCAGTTTGTTTATATGAACTATAGTAGTGTTTCTGAAGCAAACACACCCTGTTTACCAGTTCATTATATTATCATTACTTTACAACACCTGCATTTTTTGGTGTTACTGTTCCTTTAAATTTATAAGTTTCCGCTTTTTGCTGCCCCTTGTAACTGGCTGCTCGCCCTGCTAGTGCTCATCAATATAATAGCAAAAGTATTGCATTGTATATTAATAGTTCTAGCAAGCTCAGACTGGATATCTATGAATATATTATCTCCATATTTACGCAGTGCAAAAGAATTAAGCATTTTATATATAGAATAGCAGAATAGTAAAGTGCACCTTTATTGTAATGGCTACTTGACAGTCAACATGATAATTATTTTATCAAGTGGGAATGAGGATAAAAACCTCTTTATCTTTTTAAGCCAGAAAGATGACAAGTCTATAGATATTTAACTGCAGATCCCAGATTAACATAAGTTTCATATACTGCATGTTACCTCAGAAAAATGCAAATAGAGACTAATGTTGCAAAAGTAAATCAAGGCCCAAAAAAGGCATTTATGAATTCGAAAAAAAAAGAAAATATACTAAAAAGTGCAAAAACAATAACCTGTCCAGAAAACATCACACTAAGAAAGTCATGCCAATTATTACAAGACACCGATGGGTCCACCATCTAATTTTCTGGCTCAGTGGCCCACACCATATTCTTTTGTTCTTGAGATGAAGGAGGTGGAAATTCTAAAGTCTATATTTAAAGAAAATCCCAAAAATATTTTGTGGTTTACATATTAAATACATATTAAATATAAAATGGTGGTGTACACAGTCAGTTTCATTTTGCTTCATACACAAATCATTATGAACGCAAATGTTGTTTTGCATGGTTTATACGATTTATATAATACATACGTATATGTATTCACCCAAAATGGTACACTCAAGGGGTTCAAAATACAGAAAATTCAAACATTGATTGAGTCAATGTTTTGGTTCTCCCTGGGACCTTTTCTCAAGATAATCAAGGGAGCCGAAAAATTAACTTGATCCTTTGTTTTTTTTCTACATTTTAAGCCCCTTATGGACTCTCCTTATAAATGACATTTGACATGAGTAAAATAATGTTACAATGCAAAGTGATACATGTGTAGGGTTCTTCCATAGCAACCTATAGGGGCAGATATATAAAAATGTGAGTGTAGAGCTTAATAAATAACATTCTATTCATGCCTATGGGACTTATAGAGTAGGTGAAATAACTCCCCCATTTGACAAATCTGCCCCCTAATTGATATAAAATTACATGCAAACTGATACAGGTATGGAACCTGTTATCCAGAATGCTTGGGACCTGGAGTTTTCTGGATAATAGATCTTTCTGTAATTTGGATCTTCATACCTTAAGCCTATTAGAAAATCATGTAAACATCAAATAAATCCAATAGGCTGGTTTTGCTTCCAATAGGGATTAATTAAATCTTAGATTTCATCAAGTAGAATGTACGGTTTTAATATTACAGAAAAAAATGGGAGAAAGCCTTTCCATAATTTGTAGCTTTCTGGATAATGAGTTTCCAGATAACGTCCCATACCTGTAATTCCTATGGAAAGGCTACTGTTATATACACCTACAGGTTCAGCATTACCAGAAGCACAGAGTATTAACGTAAAGCCCAAAGCCAGCATTAATTGTTCCTAGAAGCTAGAGCCCACAGAATCCTGTCAAAAAGAAACCTGCTTATTACAAGCCAGGTTTTAGGATGTTTTTAAGATATGTGAAACCCACCCCAAACAGGTTGAACCTGTTGTATGATAAATTTCACCCAGGAAACCGCTAGACTTTTCATCGCTCAAATTTTACCTCCTTAATCCAACTGAACTGACCTATAAACATGTTGTTTCATGCAGAGACTAGCGTACACTTTTATAAACTGCTGGTGTAGAAAAAAAAAAATCTCTTTGAAGGACTTTATGTAGTTCAAATATACTGTAGTAGATCAAGCACTCGGATGTAGCCTGTACATGGGGACAAATTCATTAACCTCCAAAAATTCACCAGCAACGGCTTCACTCAGCGCGCAATACTTCGCCAGGCGTAGATTCGCCAGGACAACACTAATTCACTAAAATCCGAAGTTGCATCCAGGGCGCCGAATGCTGGCAAAGTTGCGCTAGTATTTGCTATTCCCAGTGAAGCGAAGTTGCACTAGCGTTGGCAAATTTGCATACAGCGGGAAGTTACAGTTGAATGGACGTATATGTTGCAGCAAATTCATTAAACAAGCCCAGGGAAACCTTAATAAAATAAAGTTGTTATATTGCCCTACACATGAGCCCAGTATATAGTTTATGTGCCATATGTTAGGAAATGTAGGGGGGAAGCCGGTTACCCCAACAAAAATGTTACGCTCTTTCTCAGCCTATTTTTTGAGGAAATCCTATCTACTCTATTGCACTTCGCCTGGTCTGAGGTGGCGAAGGCAATTCTGGTGCAAGAGGTAACGTTCAGTAAAATCCACATCTTAGTGAATTTGCGTAGTTACGTCCATTCGCCAGAGCAAAAATTCGCCAGGCGTTAGGGAGGGAAGTCCCGCTAGAGTCTATCTCCTTCGCTAGTGAAGTTACACCAGTGACCATTAGTAAATCGGCAAAGTACCGAAATGACGTCACGCTGGCATTAGTCACTTCGCCCTTCCCCAGTCACATAGCTCCCAAATGTCCTGTTTTTCGCGGGACAGTCCCAAATTTGACAGCTCAACCCGCAGTCCCGGATTGTTACTGAAATGTCCCAACTTTCTATTTCATCTCCTGCCAGAACAGCCAGAAAAAGATACAAAGTCTCTAACTTAATTGGCTTTTGGCAGAGAGCCCAGAATATGGCACTTATAGATACTTTTAAGATAAGCAAGGTCTCTTGCGGAAACTTCACCTTCATTAGCAAAACTGTAATAACACATAAAAACCACAGAAATGTGTTCAAACTTTCATAACTTGACAAACTTCGTAAAATGAACATGGTAATTAAGTGGTGTGGCCACAAAAATGGGCGTGGTAAAATGTTTGCCTAGCTCTGCACGTCAACTCTTTTTGTCCTCCTTTTTATTTTTCTATTTCCAAAATGTTGGGAGGTTATAAAATCAGCCTGCCTCCCCAAAAGACCCATACATGAATCAATGGTCTGGTGGTAATGCGGTTATTAGCTAAAACTCACATATATGAAAATAAATACTGTAAGGTCACGTGGGGCAGTTCTACCTGGTGGAATCTGGGTTTGCTGGATGAAAATGAACATGTGTCCTCCTCTCTGAACAGCAGGTTTTCTGCAGCACTTCTATGTAGAGCTCCATTCCCAGTGCAGTGAATATTTTTCTTATTTCACACAACAACCTTCAAGTAAATCACTACAGCTTTCACAATCCTCAGGCAACTAAGCAGCTGTAGTCCAGCCAGACAGGTACAGTGTGGAAATTCACCCTGAGGATTTCCGCATGCAATTGACTTTCATGGGCAAAAATGCTTGTTAATCAAGAGTGTATTTTACATGGACACATATTTGCTGCATTTGCAGTTTGGGAGTTGCCCAATCACTCTGGCAACACCTGGTTTAGGCATGCCATTGAATCATTAGATCACTTTAAGGAAACACATTGCCCACAGCTGACTGGGCATCATTATGCTGGATTCCATGCATTAGAACAATTGAGGCTGCTGTACTTTAGTAATAACAAATACAAATAAGATGCCTAGTTAATCTGCAATATAAAAATAGAATCTTGTTAAAGGAAAACTATACCCCCCAAACAATGTAGGTCTCTATCAAAAGATACTGAGTAAAACCCTGCTTCATGTAAATGAACCATTATCATAATAATATACTTTTTTAGTAGTATGTGCCATTGGGTAATCATAAATAAAAAATTGCCATTTTAAAAAATAAGGGCCGCCCCCTGAGATCGTAAGATTCACTGTGCACACATACAAACCACATGTAAGGTCACATGAGCCAATTAACAGACAGAGTTCTGCCTTTTGCTTCCTCACTTCTTCCTGTTACAGTTAGTGTTGTAGTATTTCTGGTCAGGTGATCTATGAGGCAGCACAGATAGAGTCATGAAATGGTGGTTCAAGGCTAGAGATGTAAAAGAGCAATATTTATGTAAATATATATTCCAGTTTGGTAAGATTCTTTAATATGTCATTCAATTTGATATAAAGGATCTGTTGCTTAAAGGAAAACTATACCCCCAAAATGAATACTTAAGCAACAAAATAGTTTATATCAAATTGTATGAAGCAGGGTTTTACACATGAGCGGTTTTACTCAGTATGTTTTAATAGAGACCTACATTGTTTGGGGGGTATAGTTTTCCTTTAAGTATTCATTTTGGGGGTATAGTTTTCCTTTAAACCAGCCGATGCTTACATTGTGCAGCATCAAACAAGCTGATAAATGACAATTAAAGGGGTGGTTCACCTTTGAAATAACTGTTAGTATGATGTAGAGAGTGATATTCTGAGACAATTTGCTATTGGTTTTCATTTTTTATTATTTGTGGTTTTATTTTGTGTTTTATTCAGCAGCTCTCCAGTTTGCAATTTCAGCAATGTGGTTGCTAAGGTTCAGAATTCCCCTAGCAACCATGCACTGATTTGCATAAGAGACTGGAATATGAATAGGAGAGGCCTGAATAGTAAGATGAGTAATAAAAAGTAGCAATAACAATACATTTGTAGCCTTACAGAGCAGAGCATTTGCTTTTTAGAAGCGGTCAGTGACGGCCCATTCAAAAGCTGCAAAGAGTCAGAAGAAAAAGGCAGATAATTATAAAACTATAAAAAATAATCAAAACCAATTGAGTTGTTTAGAATCGAACATTCTACAACTTACTAAAAGTAACCTCTTTAAGTGATTCAGCGCGATAAATGACAATTCCAATAAGTTTCTTTATTACTTTGCACCCCCATTCCCAATACACCCAGGCACACTCAGGTTTAATGAGTGTCAATCTTACCAGTCTTTTATAAAAAAATATATATATATTTACATAAATGTTCTTTTCTTAGTTGTGCTGTGTTTGATAGACACACCAAACAACATCATTCCATGACCCCTATTTGCTAATTTTCACCATATCTCCCAGCTTGTCAATCACACTCTCTTGTATAGAATATTACACCTCAATGACAAAATATTTTTGGGGAGAGGGGGTTTTGGATGAGGCAGTTAACCATGGCAGCTAGAGACAAAATAGAACCTGCAAAGAAAAGCACCTATTGCATAATGCCGAACAACTGAGAAATGGAAAGAGGGACAAAAAGATCTTCCACACAGTATAACACTCCCATTTTATGCCCACACTGCCTAATTACCATGTCAGTTTTACAAAATTAACCAGGTTAAGGTCTGGGAATTTTAGGACAATGTTTTATGTGTTGTAACAATTTTGCTTATGAAGGTGACATTGCCCTATGAGGTTCAGTTTTCCCAAGAGACTAGTTTGTCTTAAACTGTATCATTGCTTATCTTAAATTGTTTTAAGGGCAGGTGATGTGTGTTCTGGGCTCTGTGCCAAAAAGACTAATTTTAATTAAGTTTCACAAACTATCTTTTTCTGGCATCAGCACAAGAGATGAGAAACTGGGCTTTTTAATAAAATCTGCGACTGCGGGCTGAGCTGTCAAAATCGGGACTATCCCTCATAAAAAGGCACAGTTGGGAGGTATGCCTATTGATTATGATACATAGGACAAATTGCTGAGATTGCCCCTTTAAAGATCCCCATGGCATTAATAATGTCCCCATCACCACCTCATATTATCTCTACAGAACCACAGTAAAACCCCAGTAAAAATAGGACACAATATATTTATAATTTATATTTTTATACAAGACAATAAGTA
Organism: Xenopus petersii; assembly: GCA_038501925.1. Taxonomy (NCBI): domain Eukaryota; kingdom Metazoa; phylum Chordata; class Amphibia; order Anura; family Pipidae; genus Xenopus; species Xenopus petersii. The sequence continues at coordinate 85,370,552 of CM076685.1, forward strand.
GAGGTTTAAAGCTAATGGTACGGACAGCATTTTGTCATTGCAAAGTGGCCTTAAATAAAATGCCAAGAATTTCCATCTACCCTTCTTCACATGGCACACATATGCAATAATTGCCCAAATATTCACATCTCTTTGCTTTGGGGAAATTATCATACGTGTGTCATTAGCATAGTAATTGCCATAGACTTTGCTCAAAAGCAATTTGTGGAAATCATTTTAGGCAACTCATTATCTAAATACAAGACCACCATATTTTTATCTGAAATCAATGGCTGAACTACTGGGGGTGCAGCAGGGCCTGCAACCCCTCAGGGCCCACCAGTGGTTTGCGTGCACGTGAATCCTGTGTGCTACGAAGATCGCTTCTGGAAGGGAGTGGGGGGCCACCTGCATGGCCTATACCCAGGCCCCGCTCCATGTTGTTACTTTATGGTCCCAAATTTTTAACGGTTTCATTGTGGCAGCTAAATGAATACCTTCACACAAATATATACGTCTACTTTCTTTTAGGACAACAGCATATGGATATTTTGGGTCACCGAAGCCATCTCGGTGAGAAATTCTTCCCTGCTCGCACCAGTTCACATTCTGCTACATGATGGACTGCACTTCCATTAAACACAGTGGTCACGTTTACCTGTTTTAGAAGTGGGCAACTTTGATGCCATGTCAACGAGATTTATCAACATGCCAACTCAAAGAACTGCCTTCAAATGCTTGGCGTATAGCTAGTCTGAGACTGAACATTTCTTTAAACTTTAAACTACAACCAATATCTGCTAGCACAGAAGTAAAGCAAATCATATAAAAGATGAAATATGCTTTCATAAACATCCTGAAACTCCTCTTGGCTCATTCCTCTGCTGAATACAAACACTCCCAGATTTTTTACCAATATATGTGAAACAACTGCATATTTCAAATTCTTTTCATTTTAGTATTTATATTCTGTACTAGAAAGTGGATAAAAACATAGTCTGCCCCCCCCCATAGAGATTGGTTTATCAAACTGTACAATTAGAGCTCACCACAGTAAAATTCTGCCACTCTCTATTCATTCATATGCGCTTTTAGAGGTGATTGTTATCAGTAGGTGAAAGTTAAGAGTTCACCGTTTGAGAAAAAAGTCCCATAGAAATTAATATAGTGTGGTGGAATTTTACACTTAAATCTATCTACCCGTAGATGTTTGAATTATTGAAAAAATAAAAAAAAATTAAGTCATTTCACCTCCAATTCTCACTTAGGAAAATCAATCATATTTAAGTATACATATTTTATCTTTCTAGAATACACTAGAGCCATGAATATCCTGTAAATGATATTCTTATAAATGGTTCTTAGTGATGTATTTTGTCACATGACTCACAGAAACTCTATAATAAATAATGTACCCCCTGTTGTAAAATCACAGAATATTACAAATAGGGATGCACCAATAACACTATTTGGAATTTGGCTGAATCCCAGAATCCTTGGTGATAGATCTGTCCGAATACCGAACCGAATCCCAATTTGCATATGCAAATTAGGGTCAGGAAAGGAAAAAGTGGTAAAAATTCTTCTTTTGTAATGAAAAGTCATGTGATTTCCCTACCGCCCCTAACATATGCAAATTAGGGGTTGGATTCGGTTCGGCCAGGCACAAGGATTCGGCTCGGCCAGGCACAAGGATTCGGCCGAATCCTGCTGAAAAAGGCAGAATCCTGACCAAATCCCATACCGAATCCTGGATTCGGTGCATCCCTAATTACAAGCCATGGGCTTTTACACAGGGCATGGAATTCAAACAACCTCTATACATACTGATCATGGAACTCCTGGGTGACACAATAACCTTATATATTTTACAATAAGGGATACATTATTCACTATGTAAGGTCATCAGTTATAATCGATGCTTCATGATAGTACATGTCGCATGACTCTCAAACTTATTAAAATAAAGCACCAGCTGTAGAAAAATATCAATGTATTTATTAGGACCTTGGGGTTGGTGACTTATAATATCCTCATATTTAACAGAGGTTACATTATTTAGGATATCATTTGTCATATTATCTTGCTGGATTACATAAGAATTACTCTATGCAATAAGTTGACTTGCAGTCACATTTGAGTTGTGATCAGAATGTAAATGGGTGTGGGAATTTGCAGCACACGGAATAGTTAGAGTTTTCACCCAACTGCATGAAAATCACAGTAACAAGTGATCCAGAATCTCATTACATTTAAAAAAAATCCTACTGGAACCAGATCAAAACCAACAAAGTGCATAATGCTTAAAACTTGGTAGTAGCATAAAATATTCATGTCAATATTTTTTTCTTAATTCAGGTAAACGGTAGCTGCCAGTTTAAATGTAACCCACAGACTGCAGTTAAACAGAGGCATCAGAAGCCCTCCAAAAAATATTATATATAAATAAATTAGAATGACTTGCTTAAAATGACTATATGGGAGAGGACCATGTAATGTGTAATGTGAAGCTTTAGAGATATTAGATTACTACTAGATATTATCTAAGGAGAATGCCTGTGCAAAGACACACAACAAGCCTGCTTCTATGGAGAGATATATCCACATGTTTTGGGAAAGGACTGGACTCCAAAATACAATATGCAAATTTAGAATTTGGGCAGTTCTCTTTGATCTGAGACAACTTTTAGCATGGATGTCCTGAGCAAATAAAGCTATTAAAGAAAAAATATTGCAGTGTATATTTATATTTCCCAGCTGCCACAAGTCATGTGACTTGTGCGTGCACTTTAGGAGAGAAATGCTTTCTGGCAGGCTGCTGTTTTTCCTTCTCAATGTAACTGAATGTGTCTCAGTGGGACATGGTTTTTACTATTGAGTGCTGTTCTTAGATCTACCAGGCAGCTGTTATCTTGTGTTAGGGAGCTGCTATCTGGTTACCTTCCCATTGTTCTTTTGTTTGGCTGCTGGGGGGAAAAGGGGATGGGGTGATATCACTCTAAAGCTGGCCATAGATGCAAAGATCCGATCGTACGAATCATCGTACGATCGGACTTTCCCATCTCCAGACCCGCCACTAACCATTCAGATCAAAGTCTTACCAGTCAGATTAGTTAAAGAACAGATCAGCAATGTTCTGCCCCTGACAGCAATCGTACGATATCTATGTCCAAACAAAGCTAGTGACAGTCTCCCACTGAAAATCGTACGATCGGCAATACACGCAGAGATATTATCGGCAGCCGACAGAAATTTTCTAACCTGTCCGATCGACCAAACGACCGATCTTCGCCGGACGAAAAATGTCGGGACTCTCCACACACGTTCCGAAAATCGTACGAATCCTCGATTCGTACGATCAGATCTTTGCGTCTATGGCCAGCTTAACTTGCAGTACAGCAGTAAAGAGTGATTGAAGTTTATCAGAGCACAAGTCACATGACTTGGGGCAGCTGGGAAATTGACAATATGTCTAGCCCCATGTCAGAATTCAAAATTAAATATAAAAAAATCTGTTTGCTCTTTTGACAAATGGATTTCAGTGCAGAATTCTGATGGAGCAGCACTATTAACCGATTCATTTTGAAAAAAAAAAAATTCTCATGACAGTATCCCTTTAAGAGTGGGAGTGGCTGGCACCATTGAGTTTCTAAAAATCAAATGGAACGACAGAAGGGGTCAGTGTTTAAATAGTCCAGAGAAACAGATCACAAAAAGTAAGATTTATGGGTGCAGAATTGTGTGCATGTCACTGCCCTTTTATTAATAAAGTTAAAGAGAATGTTGAGGGGATGGGGGTGCATCATTTGTAGCCCAACAGCAGAAATGACCTACCCCTAAACTGCAGTCAATTCCCAGTGTTAAAATGAATGAAATAAATGCAATCACTTTGCATTGTGTCCATATTTACTGTGAACATGAACAAGTTCTGTGAGTCAGAGACATCATTAATTCTATTCAACAAGAAAATAGCATTCATGCTTAAACTGCCAAGCTGGCTTTAGAAATGCTAGCTCCATATAATATAACAAGGCGGATATACAATTATATCCAATGATTTTGTAACTACTAAGTTGTCAATGTGTGACTACTGCTACTAACAATTGCACGGGGTAGGCAGCAATTATTTTAGATGACTGTAATTATAGAGCAAGTTTTCATGAATGTAAAAATTATTTTTATAACATATAGGTCAGATAAAAAAGGATTCTCAAATGGTGCATCATTCTCATGTCTTTGCAAATTCCTAGGCTTTTTCGCGTAATAAAGTAAGCCCTCATGAGAAATGGGATGATTCATAATTATGTTTCAATCCACTGCTCAATAACGGACTCTTACAACTCATTGGGTTTTAATGGTACACAAAGTGTAGAGTACCGAAAATCAAAATGCAGAGGTTGTCATCAATTGCACGTCACCCCAGACCCACCGCTAAAGCTGGCCATAGAAGCAAACATCCGATCGTACGAATCCTCTATTTTCGGACCGTGTGTAGAGAGTCCCGACATTTTTCGTCCCATGGAAATCGGTTGTTTGGTCGATAGGACAGGTTAAAAGATTTCTGTCGGCTGCTGAGAATATCTCTGCATGTATTGCCGATCTGTCGATTTTCAGTGGGAGACATAACTTTCATATAATTGCTGTAGGGGCAGATCATCGGCTGATCTGTTCTTTTACTACTTTATTTGATCTGAAAGGTTAATGGCAGGTCTGGAGATGAGGAAGTCCGATCATTAGAGGATTCGAACAATAGGATCTTTGAGTCTATGGCCAGCTTTAGTCTATGGTTTGCCATGTTGCTCATTGTCAGCATTGAGAAGTGATTTGTGGAAACCGCTGAAATCAGGAATAAATCAGCTTCAACAGCAGACCTAGTCAAGTGGTCAGACACGATGTCTGCCTACCACACATTGCGACCTGTGTTTAATTACATGCAAAGCCGGATTTACTAACTAGGCACCCTTAGGCTGTCCACATCCAAGCAGGCACTGAGTAGGTCTGTTCCTACCCGAGGCATTGGGTGTGTGGGACATTTTCACAAATGTCAAAATCTGTTCTTTCAGACCCCAGTGCTTTAAAGATAAATGAGACCATAGTTCATCAAGTACAAAAATGCTAAATGGTAGGCACTCACCAGAGAAATAAATAAAGTATTTTCCCTGGGAAAAAAAATCTACCAGACTAGGGAATTTTCTAATACACTACTGCCATCTTCTCCGTCTCTCCCAGATGTTCCATGCTATCCTTGAAGAATTAGACTTGGGTATGCACAGTAGTAGTAAAATGGAAAATTGCATGCTTATGTCTCTTCGCAAGGACGCCTGAGAGAAACAGCAAAGATAGTGGAGGGTAGTGATGGGCAAATTTGGGGCGTTTTGCTTCGCTGGAAAATTCGTGAATTTCCTGAAAAGGCGAAAAATTCGCAAAACGGCGCGGGTGTCTTGTTTTTGACGCCGGTGTATTTTTGCGGTGGTTACATGAATTTATTCGTCGGCGGCGAATCATGGGAATTCGCTGCGAATTTGCGCCTGGTGAAAAAATTCGCCCATCACTAGTAAGTGATGAAAGTTGTCAGGGCCAGTACAATGTTTTCCAAAAAAGCAGCACTGGCTTAAGGAATGAATACAATTTTGGAACAGTAAATTTACTTGCCCTTTAATTCATAGGTCAAACAACTAGGATTTCCTTGAAATTACTATGCTGAATAACCTTAAAATATTAACCAAAGTTCTGCATGTTGCCTTTAATGGGTTACCCAGAACATTGAATATTCATAAGTTTCAATGTTAAAGAGACATTCAAATATAGTACATGCATACCTAAAGGTAGAAAACACAGCAAGAGTGGAGGGCATTTGGGAAACCGTTACCCATCCACGGAGACAGTCAATGGGCCTTAAATAAAGACGTCAGCTTTATTGCATAATCACTCATTGTGCCTCTCTCCAGAATCTGCTCTACTACACTCCTTGAAAATGTATCGGATTTTTCTTTAAAGATATATACACATATAAATCACCGCTTTGCCTTAGGTGTATACGATTATCCCTTTTTATGGAACAGAAATATAAAAACAATGTTTTCACAAGTGTAATCTTACTGTTTAGTTTCCATCATCAACTCAGTGTTGGGTCTTTCATATGCTATTTTAAAGATTTGCTTAAACAATTAAATGGATACATCAGCACATATTTCATATAATTCTCAAAACAAAACGTACAGTGGTTTTGTTTGCCCTTCAGCTAACCTTTTGTATCTCCCTCAATGATCCATGCATATACTAAACTTAATTGCGGAGAACTGCTTCTGCTCAAGGAATTGGGCTACTACCCAAAGATCAGAATTACGGAAAGATCAGTTATACGGAAAGTCCCAGGTCCCAAGCATTCCGGATAACAGGTTTAATACCTGTATGGGCAGCATGCTTAAAGAACACTAGGGGCAGATTTACTTAGGGTCGAATATTGAGGGTTAATTAACCTTCGATATTCGACTGTCGAAGTTAAATCCTTCGACTTCGGTCGAATGATTGAAGGAAAAATCGTTTGATCAAACAATTAAATCCTTCGAATTGAATGATTCGAAGGATTTTAATACATCGATCGAACGATTTTTCTTCGACCAAAAAAGCTTCGAAAGCCTATGGGGATCTTCCCCATAGGCTATCATTGAGGTTCGGTAGGTTTTAGGTGGCAAAGTAGGGGGTCGAAGTTTTTTTTTAAAGGGGCAGTACTTCAACTATCGAATAATCGAACGATTTTTAGTTTGAATCGTTCGATTTGAAGTCGAAGGTCGAAGTAGCCAAAAAAAAACATTCGAAATTTGAAGGTTTTTTTATTCTATTCCTTCACTCGAGCTAAGTAAATGTGCCCCTTGAAATTCACAACTTAAATCATGTATAGTCATCAAATTTGAATCAGAGTTTGAAATGGAGTTTGAAGTTTTCCCTTAAGATTTTCTCTTAAGTTAAATAATAAAAAGTTATGACAAAACAACTGTAGCCAAACAATAGTTGTTTTAGCTGCTGGGGTCAGTGACCCAATATTAAAAATGAAATGCAACTGAAAACATACTGATTTTGCTATTCTTGAACATTCGAAAAGTTGTGGACTATGCTTTTAATTTCAAATAATTTATCTAGCGCTATTTATAACAATGCAATTTTTTTTTACAAAGTAAAACCCCCTATCTTGTAAAGATTACAGTTTATGCTTCATAACTTAGACAAGCATCGTTTATGTGATTTAGCCAAGTAGTTTCCTAAATCAGAGTAGTTCCTTATAAAAAAAAATTACAGATATAAAGTTTGCCTCCTATTTGACTGTTGAGAGAGCAATATTCAGTGGCACTCAGAATGTGAAAATCAGTGGGAGCTGCAATTTGTGCGAAGATACAGGAAAACAATTATACTAACCACACTAATTATTTTGTGGCCAAATGATTGGCTCTTTAGCAACATTCATGGAAGGTGTGAATCACCAATCGAGAAATGAGAACGTCATCAGCCAAAAAGGTTTCCAGTATTCTAAACAGATGCGAAGTTGTTGCAGGCCCCCAGGATATAGCCAGTATAATACATTTTAACAAAACTTGCCACCAATATCATCTGGTACGTGGTGAGCTGGGTATATATTGCACCCCACTCATAGGCAGAATATAGGGGTTTCTTAGCTTACCAAAAATCAGTGAGATGTCCATTGGGCAGGTTTGAAAATTCTTGTGGACAATGAATAATTCAGTGCATTGATTCCCTCTTCTGCAAATTGATATCCGTATGTCCCAATTATGATATGATCATAGGCCTGAAGCCAAATGGCCAATCCCATTTTGTAACACTGCATTGGCGGCCTAATTGGTTAAAGATCCTCTCATTCGGCAACATCCCCAATGAGCAGATTTTGCCATGAACAGCCAAGAATAGCCATATGCTATTGTTACATTGATCTTATTGTCTGGAGGACAAATGTCCATGACTGTTCAATAGTGTCCTAGCCACCTGCCATTTACTAAACAGCAACCACCTGACCCAGTGCATGCAAGGCAAGTTTAGGTTGAAAAATACCCACCATCTTATTCCACTCGCAGCACTTCCAAGAAAAAAAAACCCCTGCTCTGGGTCTACAGAGAGAGTTTTCAAAAATTACTTTTTAAACTGCTGCTGATTTGTGCAGCCTTTGGGGCAAATTTACTAAAGGGTGAATAGACTAATGTTAGCAAGTTACTAACGGGCGCAGGCGTAACTTCACTAGCGAAGGAGACTCTAGTGGTAATTTGCTCCCTTACTCCAGGTGAAGTTGCGCTTGACGCAAATTCACGAAGATGCAGATTTTACTAAACGTTACCTCTTGCTCCAGACTTGCCTTCGCTACCTCAGACCAGGCGAAGTGCAATAGAGTAGATAGGTGTCCTCAAAAAATAGTTGTAACTGAATGTGTCTCAGTGGGACATGAGTTTTTACTATTGAGTGCTGTTCTTAGATCTACCAGGGAGCTGTTATCTTGTTTTAGGGAGCTGCTATCTGGTTACCTTCCCATTGTTCTTTTGTTTGGCTGCTGGGGGAAACTTGCAGTACAGCAGTAAAGAGTGATTGAAGTTTATCAGAGCACAAGTCACATGACTTGGGGCAGCTGGGAAATTGACAATATGTCTAGCCCCATGTCAGATTTCAAAATTGAATATAAAAAAAATCTGTTTGCTCTTTTGAGAAATGGATTTCAGTACAGAATTCTGCTGGAGCAGCACTATTAACCGATTCATTTTGAAAAAAATGTTTTTTTCCCATGACAGTATGCCTTTAACGTCCCGCCATATGCAAATTAGCCAATGCTAACGCAACTTTGCTTGCCGCAGTAACGCTGGCGCTACTTTGCCAGCGTTGGGCGCAACTTCGGATTTTAGTGAATTAGTATTGTCCTGGCGAATCTATGCCTGGAGTAGTGTTGCGATATAAGCGAAGCCGTCACTGGTGAATTTTCAGAGGTTAGTGAATTTGCCCCTTTATTACTATAAGCCTACGCAGGTGGATCGTTAAAGATAAACTTGAAAAAGAGAACCTTTCACAAAGTTTATAACTTAACAGGCCAAATTTTGCCTCCAGGCTTTCATTCTTACTGTAATTTATTTATATTTACATATTTTTCAACATGCCATCAGTCAACTTTAAAACTGGTAATACCAACCTTTCTGGTCTCAGAACCTTCAGTTTACACAATAATGTTTACTTAAATATAAGGAAAGAAGTTACCATTCTGTATATTCAACATGTAAAGATAAACAAAAGATCAAAAAGAAATACCCCACATGCGACTTAATTCCCTAAAAAATATTTAAAAATTAATTCCTTAATTTTTTTTAAAAATTACAATCTGCCAAAAATCTTAATGGGAAACCCCAATAAAAAAAAAAAAAAAACCCAGAAACTTGCTACTAAAATACACAAACAAATTTTATGAGAATTAGGAGAATTCTAGTGGTTCACTTTGATTGCAATACAGGAGGAAATACTGAAGGGGTCCGCCACCAATTTATAATTTATATTACTCTAAAAAGTTCTCTGATAGATTACATTTTTTCAAAAGTCACACCCTGAGAACAGAAAAGGGATAAACAAACACTGCTTTCAACTGCCATCAGATTGTAGATTTCCAAGGTGAACTATAGCAAGCTCACAAGATACTACAAATAAATATAGTAATTTGCAAGAGACGTATGTTATTTTCGAACTCCTGCACAGTGAAACAGCTTTGTGACTATTTTGTTCTGATATCCAAGTTGTCACTAAACAAAAACAGTAGAGTACAGTGCCAGAGCTGTTGCATTCAAAAGTCAGACCTGGGTTTCTAGCTGCCAAATGAAACAATCCATCATCATACAACATTGTGGGAAGGAGATATACCATGCAGTCAGTGATCATGCGTGTCCCCCGCATTGCACACACACAAATACATACATACACACACACACACACGTCATTCATGGTACAGAGCATTCAATTTAGAGCATTTAGTCAAGTCATTTAATGGATAAGTATAAAACACCGGCATAGTGTAACCAACCAAAAGTGAAACAGAACTTCAAACAAATGTGCTATTTACTTCTACCCAGGAATACACACACTATGGGGGGAATTCACAAAAGTGGAGAAAGAGAGTCAATGTTTGGAGAAAAAGTGGTGGTAAACTGGTGTAAAATACTTTCTCCATATTCACAAACAGAAATCCGCCTAAATTCCAACTCAACAGCCACTTTTCATATTTCATATCACAGTTTATGAATTTGTCTTTCAAACTACATAAAAATGGTACAAAAAGGACATTTTAAACAACATTTTCTTCGCCATGTGTCAGATCAATTCTAAATTTAATATGCTCTGCCTTGGTTCTGCCAATCTTCATTACACACCTCTTGTAGGTGCCCCATTGGCAACAATGAAAAAGTTGTAAACAAAAAGTGTATTTTATACAATTTGATATGTAAAAAGTTTTTAACTCATACTTGCATTACTTTACTAGTTTTAGCTTAATTAATGAGGCAATATTAGCAATTTGGGTGAATATATTATCTAAAGGAAAAATAAAGACTCCCAGACAAACGAGCGGATCTCTCTCCGATATGCCCAAATATCGGGCTGATCCGATCCTGGGCCCTAGGGACAAACGATCGGATCCTAACAAACGGGAACGGGCGGTCGGATCGCGGGACTGCATCAACGAACAGATGCGGCCGCGATCCAACGGGATTTTTAGTCCCATCCAATCGAGATCTGGCCATCTCGATCGGGGAAGCCCGTTGGGGGCCCCCATACACAGGCCAATAAGCTGCCGATTCGGTCTGTTGGCAGCTTTTATTGGCCCGTATATGGCCACCTTAAGAGCTAAAGACAAATTTAAAAAAATGTCGTTGAAATTTTGGCACACAAAAATCTGAAAACAGTCTGTTTAAAAGACAAATTCAAAAAAAGTGGAGATAGAGGTTTGTAAAATTGGTGGGAAATCCGACATTTTTATCTCCACTTTTATTTTGTCTCAATATCACCAATTTTGTGAATTCCCCCCTATGTGTAGCATCTTATGGGTGCGTTCACCGACAACAATGACATGTGCCCCCTGCTCCTCCACAGCCGCTGACATTCCCATTGCTTTCTAATTGGCTTATCAGTCATTTGCTATGCCAATGAAACCCTGGAGCGCTGCATGTCAGCTTTCACAATTACACAGGAGACGAATTCTAGAAATAATATTAGAACAGCCAAAGTGTTATATTAAGGGGGTGGACGAATCCCTTAGCACCTTATGGGCATCACCATCTCTTGAAAGCAAAGAAAATAAGCAAGGTTAAAAGCATGACTCAGTTAAGAGAGAAAACTCTAAACCAATGATCCCAAACAGGTGGCTCGTGAGCAACATGTTGCTTACTATGCTCACAAATGTTGCTCCCAGTGGCCTCAAAGCAGGTGCTTGTTTTTGAATTATTGACTTGGAGGTAAGTTTTTGTTGATAAAAACCAGGTGTACTGCCAAAACAGAGCCTCCTGTAGGCTGACAGTCCACATAGGGCAGAGGTGTCCAAACTTTTTACAACGAGGGCCAGATTTGGTGAGGTGAATGTGTGGGGGCCGACCATTTAGCCCGACATTCTTCGAACTATTAACATCATTTATCTCATTTAAAGTGGACCTGTCACCCAGACACAAAAATCTGTATAATAAAAGCCCTTTTCAAATTAAACATGAAATCCAACTTCTATTTTTTTATTAAAGCATTCATAGCTGTTGTAAGCGCTTTTAAAAATATCGGCTGTCAATCAAATATTGTCGGCCCCTCCTCTATGCCAATGACATAGAGGCGGGGCAGGCAATCGCTTTCACTTTCCATTCAGCACTTCCTAGATGTCACTGCTCTCCCCACATTCCCCCCGTTCTCTTCACTGTTTAATTGTGTAACCAGGGCATGGGGATGGACATCAGGACCCCCATTCTGGTGCACAAACAAGATTCTGAGATGATGTAATGCTTGCCCTAACTAACAGTGTCCACAAAATGGCTCCTGCCTGCTTGCTATAGTTTTGAATTCCTAGACAGAAGGAAACAAGATTCAAATAATTTATAGAGTTTAAATAAAGTTCTTTTTGATTGACTAATGTGATAAAATAGGATTTTGAATATTTATTTTGGGTGATGGGTCCCCTTTAAACAAGGAATCGTGTAGCCGTAGCAGTAATATTTGGGCACATTAGTGAAATGATCTGCCACTTGGTCTATACTGCTGCCTGTGTGCTGAAGGTGTTAGTAATAGACACGTACTGGCACGGAGTAATGCGCCGCTCTCGCATACTTCTTTAGGGCTGAAGGTGCAATAGAAGTATGACGTGCCAGTACAGTAAAGTAAAGAAGTATGCGATAACGGCACGTTACTACGTGCCAGTATGTGTCTATTACTAACACCTTCAGCACACAGGCAGCAGTATAGACCAAGTGGCAGATCATTTCACTAATGTGCCCAAATATTACTGCTACAGCTACGTGATTCCTGATCGCACTGAGCTCGCGGGCCGCATTATTATTAATTTCACGATGGAGGCTGAGGGCCGGGGTAAATTTGATAAAGGGCAAACTAACGTGTTTCATGCCTGTGATCTCGGCACTTCCTCAGAGTAACCAGGGCCAGCTAAAACTGTAAGGGCAGCACATCTGTGCCATCCATTAGCCGACAGATGGTGCTGTGTACGCGTTCCATTAGCTGCACTCAATAGGACAGGAATGATAGGCATGTATAAAGAGCAGGGGCATCTAACCCGTTGTGGTTCAACTGCAACCCCCTAAAAGCGAGAGGCGGAGCAGCAATGGCTGCAGAGCTACAGGTTGAGATCAGGTTGTCTGTTGTGCATATTCCCTTTTTTTATAAAGTTATATGAGCTGCATTATGACTGCCAATGGGGCTCTCTGTAGAGAGAAATATACTGGTCAATGGTCTATATGCAGTCAGATAGTAAGACACAAGGCTGGGGAGTGATGTATACTAATAGCAGTGCAGATACAGAGGCAGCAAGACTGCCAATAAGGAAGCGTTGGATAAAAACATATTCCTGAGAGGAGTAAGGAAAGGTATAGATTCCCCATGAACATGAAGCGACTGCTGCGGTTATCCTGCTCCTTCCTCCAGTCCCAAGCCCTCACTCGTGTTCCCCCAGCCGCTTACCTTGCGTGTTGTGCTGGTTGTTGTCCGTGACACAGGGGTCGGCGCTGTTCAGCTCAGCCAGTCTCCGGTTAGTGGCCGTCAGCTCGGCTCGCAGGTTGGTCACCTCCTGACTGGCGGACTGAATGGCCCCATCTATCCGCAGAGCCAGCTGCTTGTTATCTTCCATCATCTTCAGGATTTTGGCCTGAGGAGAGACGGGACAGAGAGCAGCATGGTGGGTGAGTGCAAGTCCAGATCGGGGAGGGGGGTGGTTGAGAGACGCGCGCTGCACGTTGCCGCCACCCGGTGCAGGAATGAAGTGCACTGCGGGAGACACAGAACGAAGAACCGCCTCACCGAAGGACATAGCGCACAGCCAACCTGACATGCACTCTTTCAATGGAATCTACCATCCGCCTCTCATCCGTAGGGGTGCGCGTTGTGTGCGCGCTGCTTAAACTGTGTCCGCTTGAAAGCGGCGAGAGTAACAAAACACTTATCCCTTAAAGAATAAGCTAAAAATATCAAATTACTTGCATAGCCGATACTTCGTTACAGCCTGCGACTCGCAGCTTCTACTCGAGACGCACTCTGCCCCCCCTCCTTTTTTTTCCCCTTTTGTATTAGCACCTTCCTCTTCCCTTGTAAATCACAGCTACAAACTCGTGAGCGCAGTTCTTGGCTTGGTTTTCCCTGTGTTCATTATTTATTCAATGCCGAGTCCCCAAGACAAACCATTTCCCAGGCTAGGGCGGGGGGGAGCAGAGGAACCACAAAGACCTCGGGGACACTGACACGAACAAACGGAATGCAGAGACTCAGCCGAAGAGCCGTGTGTATGTTCTACAGAATATGCTGAGCGGGAACAATTCTATTTGCTCGCTCTCTCCTTGATAGTATGTGCGAGATCATGCGGCCCATTAGCACTCTCCCACACTACTTTTCTATAGGCAAAGGAATGTGACTTTAAAACTTACGGACATACCAACTTCTTTTATGGGAGATACTATCTTACACAGCAGGGATTTCAACTTGCAGCCCTCCAGTCATGTAAAGGGGCAGCTGACCTTTATATTAACTTTTAGTAGGCTGTAGAGAGTGATATGTCGAGACAATTTGCAATTGGTTTTTATTTGTGTTTTTTTTTTTTTACTTATTTGGCTTTTTATTCAGCAGCTCTCCAGTTTGCAATTTCAGCCATCTGGTTGCTAGGGTCCACATTACCCTAGCAACCATGCATTGATCTGAATAGGAGAGGGACTGAATAGAAAGATGAGTAACAAACAATAGCAATAACCAAAAAATGTGTAGCCTTGCAGATAATTTGTTTTTAAGTTGGGGTCAGTCACCCCCCCATTTGAAAGCTGGAAAGATTTAGAAGAAGAAAACTGATATTTCTAAAACGATTAAAAATAAATAATGAAGGCCAATTGAAATGTTGCTGAGAATTAGCCATTTTATAACTTTAATTTAAAGGTGAACCACCCCTTTCAGCTAATGTTATAGAATGGCTCATTCAGGGTCGGACTGGGGGGCCCTGGGACCACTGTCCAGGGCCCCCTCTGGCCCCCCTGCAGTGAGGCGTCGATTGGGCCACACGCATGAATGCACACATAGCGCGAACAGCGGGCGCATGCGCAAACGGCGCTGAAAGAAAACTTTCTTATAACATTACTAAAATACGATCATTTATCACCCAAGACGCTGCCAAAATTCTTATTCACTCTCTCATCATATCGCGTCTAGACTACTGTAACTCTCTTTTAATTGGCCTCCCCCTCCAGAGACTGTCACCTCTCCAGTCCATAATGAACACTGCTGCGAGGCTCATACACCTCAGTAACCGCTCCTCCTCTGCCTCGCCATTCTGTCAATCCCTGCACTGGCTTCCGTTACCTTTCAGAATCAAATTCAAATTAATGACACTGACTTTCAAAGCACTTCACAACTCTGCTCCACCCTACATCTCTGAACTCATCTCTATATACTCACCCACTCGCTTACTACGCTCCTCTACTGACCTGCTACTCAACTCTTCTCTCATTACCTCCTCACATGCTCGCATTCAAGACTTTGCTAGGGCTGCACCCCTCCTCTGGAACTCTCTCCCACGGTCTGTCCGACTTTCTCCCAACCTTTCTGCTTTCAAAAAATCTCTGAAAACGCACTTCTTTCGAGAAGCCTACCCTCACTCCGCTTAACTACCAAACGCAACACCACATACAGTACCACATTTCTCACCCACTTACTTCGATCTTGCCCACTCCCACAACTTGTGTATTACTCCCTTCCCTTTAGACTGTATGCCTATGCATAGGGCCTTCCTCACCTTTTTGTACCTGTATTGATTGTGACGTTTGTTACTCCATATATTCTATATATGTAATTCGTGTGATGTAGTTGTATAATCACATTTACTTTACAGTGCTACGCAATATGTTGGCGCTATATAAATACATGTTAATAATAATAATAATTACTATATCAGAAGAGGGGTCTGGCCCGGCGGGGGCCCATGAGGGTCGGGGCCCACCGGGTTTTTTCCTGGTTTCCTGCCGGGCCAGTCCGACACTGGGCTCATTTTAATCAACTTTTCAACTGGACTTCATTTGGTTTTAATAGTTTTCCAATTATTTTGCCTTTTTTTTTTCTTCCAGCTTTCAAATGAGGGTCACTGACCTTATCTAAATAACAGATGCTCTGTAAGGCTTATTGCTATTGATACATTTTATTGCTAATCTTTCTATTCATGTCTCTCTTATTCATATTCCAGTCTCTTATTCAAATCAATGTATGATTGCTTGGGTAATTTGGACACGATTTGCACGCAAGGGCCTGTTCTAGGGGAACCTGTGCAAGAGGTACGTGCCCAGCGCCCTCTCCAGAGTTGCGCCCTACATGCCTCTTCTGACTACCCCTAGTTCCGACCCTGTTTACATGATGCCAAAAGTTAATTCAAGGGTGTGGCACACACTGCTCTTCAGTGAGATTAGTCACCCAGCGACAAATCTACTTGTCTCCGGGCGACTAATCTCCCTGCAATGCCTTCCCACTGACTAGAATGTAAATTGCCGCTGGGATGGCACTTGGATCGCTTTGTTGTTCCAAAGTTACCTCATAAGGCGACTTCAGAAAGCCGAATCGATCCAAGTGCCATCCTGCCAGCGGGAAGGCATTGGGGGGAGATTAGTCGCTCAAAGAAGAGGCGATTTGTCGCTGGGCGACTAATCTCCCCAAATAGCCGCGTGTGCCACCACCCTAAAGATGAACAACCCCTTTAACTGCAAATCTCACTGTGTCCTTTTAACCCCAGTGTGAATACCACATCCTTTAATCGGATGCAACCCCAAACATGCAAATAATTCTGAGCAACTTTCCACTGTATAGTGAACACTTTTCAGTGGTTTTAAAGTTGTTTATAAATGTAAATACTATTGAAACCAGCATCTTTCGGCACTGACATTTATGAATTTGCAAACAATGTAGCAGGACCTGCCTTAGGGTTAGTTCACGCAAGGAGATTCGGGGGGAGATTTTGTCGCCTGGCGACTAATCCCTTGTCTTCTAAGCGACAATCTCCCCAAACTGCCTCAGCGTGTTTTCCCATAGGCTATAATAAAAAGTCTCCTGCGCTAATGCACACGCGGTGATGCGTTTTCCACAGTCGTCCAAAGTTGCCTCTCCCCGAATCTCCTTGTGTGAAATAACCCTTAGGTGGAGGAGAGCTGACCTGCTACATTATTAAGTGTCAGAACAAGGAATGCAAAAGAGGAAAAAATTAAAGTGTCCTAAAGTAACTGAAATATAATGTACTGTTGTGCAGCACTGGTAAAATTGGTGTGTTTGCTTCAGAAACACTACTATAGTTTCTATAAACAAGCTGCTGTGTATACATTGGGGCAGCCTTTCAAAGCTGAAAAAGGAGAAAAGGCACAGGATACACAGCAGATAACAGGTAAGTGCTGTAGCATATAATGGGATTCTTCAGAACGTATCTGTCATCTACTGTGTCCTATGATTGAATATATCATGTTATAGAATGTCCTGTTCTTAGAACATTTTTCCTTTTTTTAATTACTTTTTTAAATATTTTTTTGATTATTTGGATTCCTTTTCGGCCTCTTTTCAGCTTTCAGATGGAGTCCTGTAAAATATATCCTTACAAATGGAGCTTAATGGTGTCATCAGTGTCTAAAGTTGAACTACCCCTTTAACCTTGCATAAGGCACAGATTGTGAATGGATCTTAGGAGTAGCACCAATAGTCCTGGCCCAAGCTAACATATGAATGTCTGTACCTGGTCCCTAGACTGATGAAAATGAATGGCACAAACAGAGAATGAACACAAGAAGAGGCACTTACTATTGGCTAGGTTAGTAGGGCCCTGCCAGAGAAACTCAGACATATATCAATTCTCACAATATGTCTGTGAAAAATATTTCCATCCAGCTGATTAAGTCGGCCCAAAAATGAGTCCAGGCCTCTGC
Source organism: Xenopus petersii (assembly GCA_038501925.1). Lineage (NCBI taxonomy): Eukaryota > Metazoa > Chordata > Amphibia > Anura > Pipidae > Xenopus > Xenopus petersii. The sequence continues at coordinate 85,388,191 of CM076685.1, forward strand.
AACCTGGAACAGGTGTAGCACAAGGCTTTATCTTTAGTAAATAACGCCTACTTGTGGAACATCACAAAGTGATGTTTAGGTTAATGATTCTGGTTGTGATCAGGAATACTCACACTGTAAGCATTAGCCTAGGGATATAGAAGAGTAGAAAAGCAGTGGCATCAAATTAAGGTCAAATAATTGGGAAGACTGGAGGGCTTGATCCTTGGCCCCTGGAAAAATCTTCTGTTATCTTGCCAGGAAAGTTTCATACTGGAAGCACTGACAGTCCTCTAGGTATGGCACAGACTATGAGTGAGCAATTAAGGCACTTAGGAAATTAATAGCACGATCAATGAATGGATCATAATCACATATTACTTAATCACGTAGAAGAAGCATCATTCACATATCAAATGGAACATACCTTGCAAACTATACTTAAGATTCCAGGTCATTCATAATCCTTGCATACTTGGTTACCTAGCTCATCTATACTACATTGAATATATAATTGCACAATTAGTATTGTAAAAATCTATATACAGTTACAGATGCACACAGTTTGGAGGAGAGTACACCCTCTTAGTTTACTAGAGTAACTAACACAAACTGTGCAAATGTTTTTATTTCACAACCATGTTTTGGCACATTGGTTCTAGGAATATTCTGCTACAGTTTGCAGTAGACTACCACTAGGGGGAGAAACGAAAAAATGAAGATGGATGAATAGCAGGGAATAGTGTTAGAATGGGGTGGCAGTGGGTGAAAAACGGAGGAGGAAGAAAAAGTAGAAGAGAGAATTAAAGCAATAAAGAAAAGGAGGGGTGTGAGAAAACAGGACAACAGAATAAAAAAAAAGGGTGTGGACAGAAGAACATAAAAACACGTTAAGAAGGGTAGAGAAGGGCAAAGTTTGAAATAAAGGGTGAAATCAGAATGGGAAAAAATTTTGTTCTGGGTTCACTATTGCTAGTCTATTGCTAGAAAAGTACAATCCTGCATCCATAGGATCCATTTCTCTCTATTTTATCTCTCATGGGAGAACTACGAATATCTAGTCATTTCTCCTCAGGTCATTGGAGTATGGGTTACTTCAGACTACTCCCCTGAGCTGGCATTTATGACCATACATATCTGTATTTCTTTTGACTGCAGCAAGAAAATGTAATGAAAAAGAATACCTGGGGCCCAGAAGTAATTTGTTTATATAAGAAGATGACCTTCATAGGATGCAAACATGTCAGTAAAACAGGAGAAAACATTTGTACTCAAGCAGTATGAGTAAACCTTAACGTGCAAGGCCAACATACTCCATTTTATCAAAACAAAAATCAAAAAGCTGCACCTGTTATCTCTGTGAGGCTGGCAGCTTACTCTTTAAATTTATAGTTATAGAAGCAATGCAGTTGGTGAAATCGGCAGTGCAGGCCCTAGGCTTATTATACTGCTACCAGGAAAACAGAAAGGGCCAGCTTCTGCTCCTAGCCTTCTTTTGCATACATCTCACTTATTACAATGAGTGCATTGTTTTCATTCATGCAATGCTTCTCACAAATGTGTGACATTTACAGACCCCCAAATAAAGACACAGCAAAATATTGTTCTTATTGGAATTCTCATTGGTTTCAGCCAAACTAGTGTGTTTTACATGGTCCAAAATAAATGATTACAGAGTAGTGTCTCTGTAGGGTTCACAAGTGTTGAGAGGAAATTATAATTATTTATCTCACTTTCTCTTACATGTTACTACTTGCTGTTTAAGATTTGCGTGAGGCTCAGCTCTTCTTTTGCTGCCTGGTCACAGCCTTCCTTCATGTAGTGTGATAATCCAACAAAGTGCAGGATTAGTGGCTAAAATAGTGTCGTTTAACACCACATGGTCATCACATAATGGTCAGCAGTAGCTGGACGCCAGATGAGGGGATCCTTGCCTAATTTAGCCTCTCGTGTTGTGAGCCAAATGGGACTGATCCAATCCAACCCAAGTTTTGGCTCTTTATATTTTGTATGCAGTTTTTTTAATATCCAAATTAGTTTAATCTGGAATTTGTGGATTACGAACCAATTTTGGCCTGTAGGTTGAACATCCATCTCCATTAGAAATACGTCTAAAGTGCTTGTACAGTTCTGCTGATCATTTTAGTTGAAAGTAATGGGTTTTGCAGTGTTTACCTTTGAAGTTACAGTCACAGCTGATTAACCTTGCCGCCTGACTGAGTCTACGCAGCAGGTCTGTGTCAAAAGGAAAATTAACCTTATTTCTAACAAGAGTTACCTTTCATTTGTTTTGCCTAAATAGACAGTAAAGTATGAGGGCTTAATGCATGCACAGCATGCTCCATTTCTGTCTATTTGTAAATAGACAAATGAGGCAGGGGCACCATATTGTTTGTCATGGCTGAGCTAAACCTCAGAAACTTCAAGTTTAAAAAAACTGCAAGCACAGAATGTTTTTCGGGTAAAATGAGAGCAAAATTCATTCAAAGAATTTCAGTTTTCAGGTTGGGCAGCATAATGCTGTTCCATCCATAAATTATACGTATGTGTTTATTTCAATAGGTATTTTCTGCTTATCACTGGGTAGGGTTATCTATTTATATTGAGAGTGAAAAGGCTTAAAAAGAAATTCTTTACACATTTCTCAGAATTATTTATCAAATTTTTATTAATAATCCCAAAAGTCTACTCATAAATGTATTATATTTAACCAACACTCTAAATTAAGGGTTTTAAGAATTTAGAGTTTAAGCCCTGTTCGATGTTTGTTGGGACCCCTTAGTTTATAACAGCGTTACCGATCTTTTTATCATTTATTTATATATTGCCCCCAACTTTTAGGGTTGGGGCAGGCAAATTCGGGGAGATTTAATCGCCTCTTCTGCGCTGCAACAATCTCCCCGAACTGCCTTCCGTCTGCCTTCCGCCTGCTTTAATGAAGAATCGCCCCGCAGAAGATGCGATAAGTCGCCGAATCTGCCTCAATCCTTACAGTGGTTCATGTAATTCATATCACTCCCTGCCCCAGTGGAGCTAATTGCACACACACACAACACAAATACACTATGGTCAATTTCATCTTGGGCCAATTTGCCAGAAGAGGGGTAGCTGGAAAAAATTCACACATACATGAGTCGAACATGTGGTGGCTTATTTATCGAAATTCAAATTTGTGAATTTTAGAGTTTCCTTTAAAGGAGAAAGGCTAAAATTAAGTAAGCTTTATCAGAAATGTCTATATAAATACACCAGTAAACCCTCAAAGTAATGCTGCTCTGAGTCCTCTGTCAAAAGAAACACTACATTTCTTTCCTTCTATTGTGTACACATGGGCTTCTGTATCAGACTTCCTGTTTTCAGCTTAAACCTCCAGGGCAGGGCTTGAGCATGCTCCGTTTGTTCTTCTCCCCCTCCCTCCTCCCATCCCTGTTGTAATCTGAACTCCGAGCTGTAAGTGAGCAGGCAGAGACTCAGGCAGGAAGTGATGTCACACCAAGCTTATATGGCAGCTTCTGTCCTAAACAAACAGAGACAGTGTCTAGAGCTGTTTATTCAGGTATGGTAAAGCATTCTGCAGAATAAATATAGCATTCTAGCTTGCACTATTGTGGCTAATCAGTTGGCAATAAACTGTCTTGGAGCTTTCCTTCTCCTTTAAACTCAAACTGGAAAACTTACCAAACTCATATACAGTAACTGCTTTTTTGAAGAAAGAAAATCGAATAAAAAGTGAAAATAATCTTGCTTGCAGGGAATTCTACTTATCGTTTTCAAAGGGTACCAACTCTCAAACAAAATTTCGAAAAACTCAAATTGAAAAAAATCCTGTCTAGGACAGCTCCCATTGACTTTTACATGAATTTGCCAGCTTTTATCGAAATTCAAAATTGTGAATCTTAAAGTTTCCTTTAAACTCAAATAAACTTGAAAACATACCAAACTCAAATAAGTGCTTATTTGAAAAAAAAAAATGCAGTCGAATAAAAAGTGAAAATAATCTCGCATGCAGGGAATTCATATTCTATTAATTTAAGTGGGAAACAGATCTATTAACTGATATGTTGATTAAATCGATTAAAAAAGGATCTGACTTGCGTCAGTGTATTCGTAGGTATTGATTGGAGAAAAAAGAAAAAGAAATCCCTTCCTTATTAATTAAGAAATGTAAAACACGTTTCAATTGATAACAGAGGGATTTCTTTTTCTTTTTTCTCCAATCAATAACTAGTAATTCGTATTCCACTTATCGTTTTTAAAGGGTACTAACTCTCGAAAAAATTTGAGAAACCCACATTGAAAAAAAATCCTGTCTAGGATACCTCCCATTGACTTTTACATAAATTTTCCAGCTTTTATCAAAATTCAAAATTGTGAATTTTAGAGTTTCCTTTAAACTCAAATAAACTCAAAAACATACCAAACTCAAATAAGTGCTTATTTGAAAAATAAAATGCAATCAAATAAAAAGTGAAAATAATCTTGCATGCAGGGAATTCATATTCTACCGTATTAATTTAAGTGAGAAACAGATCTATTAACTGATATGTTGATTAAATCGATTAAAAAAGGATCTGACTTGCGTCAGTGTATTCGCAGTTATTGATTGGAGAAAAAAGAAAAAGAAATCCCTTCCTTATTAATTAAGAAATGTAAAACACGTTTCAATTGATAACAAAGGGATTTCTTTTTCTTTTTTCTCCAATTAATAACTAGTAATTCGTATTCCACTTATCGTTTTTAAAGGGTACTAACTCTCAAAAAAATTTGAGAAACCCACATTGAAAAAAAAATCCTGTCTAGGATACCTCCCATTGACTTTTACATAAATTTTCCAGCTTTTATCAAAATTCAAAATTGTGAATTTTAGAGTTTCCTTTAAACTCAAATAAACTCAAAAACATACCAAACTCAAATAAGTGCTTATTTGAAAAATAAAATGCAATCGAATAAAAAGTGAAAATAATCTTGCATGCAGGGAATTCGTATTCTACTCATCGCTTTCAAAGGGTACCAACTCTCAAACAAAATTTGAGAAACTCACATTGAAAAAAAAATCATGTCTAGGATATCTCCCATTAACTTTTACATGAATTTGCCAGCTTTAAAGAGCATATTTTTACATTCATGTTTTGTGGGGTTTTTGCAATTAACACATACATTTTAAAACCTCAAATTCGAATTTGTGAGTTATAATGCAAAAAAACTTGAACCACCATAAAATTTTAATTTTTACTTTGAACCTTGATAAATCAGCCCCTTAGCCTGCTTGCAGATAGTGCCCTAGTGGAATCAAACTTGTACTTAGTTATATCAATACTTTGTAACAATAAACAAGCTTCAATAGTTTTTACACTCAGAAGAACATACTTCAAATTTCTTCAGCAGGGCCCCCATTTATAGTCTTGTGGAATCTCGCTTTTGTTAACATTTGCTCTAAGATTTAGCATGAGACCACAGAAATATATAGACATCTTCAACATGCTTATATTTAGACATGATTTGCCTTCTCTGACCATTTACAAAAGTTAATAAATATATCATTTTGCCTTGGATTTAGTCAAGGGACTCTTTGTGATTTTCATTTGCATAGAAAAGGATGAGTTTCTTAAAGATTCATAACACTTTCTCATTTGCCGAGCTCCCATGGGGGCATACTGACACATTTTAGATGACTTCCATGTATGTTCAAGTGAGACAGTGTCCCAAGACTTTTTTTATAGTCTTGCCACAAGCTAACTCAGGTGAGAGGTTTGTAGGAGAGAGCCTATGTGCTAAGTAACCCAGGTTGCTAGGTAGAACAAAAGCGTATGCCATGTGACATGCAACAAGATTTAATGGTAACAATGGAAGACAAAAGCAATGCAAAATTAAATGAAGTGATGGAAACAAGTCCAGTACAATCTGTGATTAGGATGGGGAGCAAGAACAAGTCCGTAAGCAGGCAAGAGGTCTGAAGGCAGTCCGAGTTCTATCGTAAGTTGGGGATAGGCCGAGATCAGGAGCAGGCAGAGTTCAATCATAGAAGATAACCATGAAACAGGCAGAGACGTAATCCAGAGGTCAATAATAAGAAACACCAGAACAGAGCAAGGATTCAAGCAACAAAGCTGGAGCGTGAACAAAGGCAAACATGATCCAGCAATGTGATGCAGGAAGGGAATGCGTTAAATAGGCCCTTACTGATGCGATCATAGACACCTGGCCAAAAAAATGAGTAGCTTCAAGTAATGAAAATATCATGTACTGTTGCCCTGCACTGGTAAAACTGCTGTGTTTGTTTCAGAAACACTACTATAGTTCATATAAATAAGCTGCTGTGTAGCAATGGTGAAAAATGAAAAAAGGCTATATGGCACAGGTTGAATAGTGGATAACAGATAACACCATTATGTTCTACAGAGCTTATTTGCTATCTTCTGTGTAACCTAAACCTTTTGTCCTTTTGAATAGCTGCCTCCATTGCTACACAGCAGCTTATTTATATAAAGAATAGTAGTGTTTATAAAGCAAACACAGCAGTTTTACCAGTGCAAGGCAACACTGCATTATATTTTATTACTTTAAAACAATTTAATTTTTTGATGTTACTGTTCCTTTAATGAAAGTGGAGTGATGGTTGCAGAGGAAACCTACATTTGTGAGAACTTTTGTGAGGAATGAACACCAAAGGCCCCCAGTGGCTCAACAGGGAAAAGCACATATAAGCAACTACCCAGACCTGGGTTTGAAACCTCAAGACTCTTGCGGGGTAATGTAATTAAAGTTGCAAAGAGCAAAGCAATTCGCACCAGTAAGACTAAAAATTCACATAATGCAATATTGTTCCTTAAACTGTTATTATATTGCGAATTTTAATTGCTCACTCTTAAGAATTGCTTGAAGGTGTCGTAATCTTTTGGAGCAAAGATAACGACTTTTTCAGTAAGAAGTTTTATTACATTGACTGCGCATTGTCGCAAACTATAAAATTCGCAAACGGTCTTCCGCTGTCGGAAGTGGTCACTAAACAGTTTCCGGGGTCGCAAAAGCTGTATTAAATTTGGGCAAAACAAAATTTGGGCAAAACAAAATTTGTTCGCGCAAAGGCATAACTTTTTGCATTGTGAATAGTTTTTTCCGTTAGCGACTTTTTTTATATTTCCTCGTTGGTTTGCAGTAGTACGGCACTATAGGCTGAGAATAATAAAGCATTAGGAAGGCTTAGTCTTAGGCTTAGTCTTAGGCTTAGTCTTCTCAAAACAACTGCCATGTATATAGTTCTATGTTTTCCAGAGGAAAGCCTTCCGTTAATGGCCTCCCAAGCAAAAGCATTCTTTTCCTCTGCATGCCACTTCGGTTGCAATCATGCTGTACTTCCCTGGACTTGAATTACATTTCTGGATGAGCAGATGAGATTGATCTAACTTTATGCTTGGTGGTTTCTCTTCTCCTCAAACATATCATATGCAGCATTTCTAATTTCTCAAATCGTATTTATAGCTGAGCATAACATTCTGCTGTTCTTTTTTGCCGTTGTTTTCATAACAAGTGTATGCTGTAACTCCCATTTGACATTTAAACATATTCTATGTGTTTCAAACATTTATGATATGCATGCTCTTGCTGCTTCACTAGGTTTCCTAGATAGGTACAACAAAGTGTCTGAAGCATAAATGTATCATATTGGTTATTGTATCCCTTAGAGTCATATGAATGTTTATTTTGCAGGAGAACCTCTTACGGAGAACATTGAAAGACATTGTAAAAATGTTCACGTCTTTAGCTGAGGGGCAATTAAATATTTCTACACTAGATGTGTCTACTCTATCTAATTCCAACTGTCACCAAGTTCTTTATAAATTGCCATTCCATGACAGAAGGAAAGCTATACATTTCACTTTACAAATTTCAGTGGAGCCAGGTTCTCTTATTCTCCAATCATTCTGATAATCACCGCAATTTTTTAGTTTTAAAATAAACCATCTGCCCATAGTGATTTATCTTGTCTAGTGGGGACCCAAGATCCATTGCTTTAAACAGTGGTTTTTTTTTAGGAAATATAATATATACATCATGGGCAGCCATACACCTTGCACAATATCTGGCCAATTAGCACATGGCTGAATGGATACCATGCAAGGGCCATACAAGATATCTTTCACCTTTCTATTGTTTTGCTCATTTTAGGTGATCAACACAATCAGAAATTCTGTAAGTGAATATCTGGTGTGGCTCCTCTTCACTTCTTCATTTGCTGAGACACCATACACTGACAAATATGATGTATTCATGGATTCAGTTTTCAAACCTCCATGATCAGTTAATCAACCCTTATTTATACTATATAAGGATTATTTGGCCTCCATAAATGTACCTAATATTTTACTTCCTTTCATAAAATTTTATTGAAACTTACTCCACTAACCAGTATCCCTTATAGTGGTAGGTGGATTGAACCTGCACTCAATCTTAACCCTTGCATGTATAACAGGTCCGGACTGAGAATTAAAATAGGCCCTGGCATTTCAGGTACACAGTGGCCCAATCAGCCCACAAAGAGGCCCAAAAAGTACCCACCTGCCCACTATATACTGATTTTCTATGGCACCTTATAGCAGCCCCTCTGGCTTTTGCCAGAACCCACAGATTGCCAGTCCGGGCCTGATTTATAACCAGCACCAGAAAATCCTTTTTATGTTTCAAACCTGCTAGAGAGATCACAGAAACTGAGAAGGTTTAGAGGAAAGGTTTATTTTTATAGTTTGGTTCTCGGTGATCCATACAATATTTTAACAGTTCTGCTTTTACTTACCACCTACTCACAAAGCAGGATCAGTTTTGGTTTCAAGAGCCACGGTTTATAAGTAGATCACAAATACTCACTCTCTGTCATATAATTATACTTTTCAAATAATCACATTATTTTTCATACATTTTATATTTTACAACTCTTCATGCTGGCTTTGAATTTGCTAAATAATAAATCACACAGACTTATTTTAGAGAGAGAGAGCTAGAGAGAGAAAAGTAGTTGCTACTTGTAGCTGGCTAATTACTTAATGAGATACCCTCCCATTTAACCCTGAAGCAAGATGGTAAGATTATGCCAATGTTATTTACAGGCTATTGGGATATTGCTGTACATCCTTAAAAGGTGGTTCATGTTTGAGTTAACTAAGAATAGCTAATTATAAGCAACTTTTCAATTAGACTTCAGTTTTTCTTTTTTATAGTTTTTGAAAAGTTTGCCTTTTTTTTCTGACTCTTTCCAGCGTTTGCGCAGGGGACACTGACCCCATTGAAAAAACAAATGCTCTGTAAGGCTGCACATTTATTGTCATTGCTACTTTTCATTGCTCATATTTCTATTCATGGCCACTTTAATTCATATTCCAGGGTAATTTGGACCCTAGCAATAAGATTGCTGAAATTAAGAACTAGAGAGCTGCTGGATAAAAAGATAACTCAAAAACCACATATAATACAAAATGAAAACCATCTGTAAATTGTCTCAGAATATCACTCTTTACATCATAATAAACGTTAATTTGTTGAACAACATTTTTAAATTGATAAAACAACCAGACAGTAATGCTACCGACTGTTACCAAAAAGAAAATGGCATATATAATTCATCTGTGTCAATATACCAATTTTCACTTTCCACATAGCAAGATAATTGCTATATCCTTAGGTTATATAAGATGTAAGCGCGCGGAAACACTCTGCAACCAACACATGTATTGAGTAGTTTGAAATTCACTACTGCAACCTCTAGAACTGTTTTACTTCATTATTGTTTTGGCATGAAAAGCTTTTAAATATATTAAGGGTGAAATATATTGCTGAGCTGTAAGAGGAAAAGCAAATGCAGTTTCTGATTGATAACAATTTAACAGTTTCAAGTTTTGCTGGATTTATAACGTGTCTGTTGGACAGGCTGCAAAATGAATAATAATCCAGTTTGATCGCCTGTATAGAAGCTTTTTAGAGCAAGACATAATCTTCCTTCAATACAGCGCTTCTGCTAAAGGTTTTTACAATTCAGAATAAAGTTTAAATCACCATCTTTGAAAAAAAAGCCATATTGCAAAATTGAAAACAATTCAGATAAAGAATATGAGATTATTTGAAAGGATGAAGGTCTCTTGCAAATTCAAGCTTTTTTACCCTGCAGAAAATTAGATTTTAAGTATATCTTACCACATTGCATAAGTAAAACACTGAATTTCCTCTCTAAAAAGTAGGTCTTATGTTAATCAAGAATTGGCAAAATTTATAGATTGCCAAATTGTAAAACTGATAAGTTTGAAGTAGTGACATTGTAAGAAAAGAATTGGTAATTCTGAATTTAACTAACAAGTGTAAATTATGAGTTATGGCAGCTGTATGAGTTCCATGATGTCTGACCAATTGTCTAGTAGAACAATCAGCCGCATATTTGTGCAAGTTGGTATGCAAGTACATATGCATACATCCCAACTGTCCCATTTTCTAAGGGACAGTCCCGATTTTGACTGCTCAAACCACAGTCCTGGATTTTTATTAAAAAGTTTCTCTTTGATCTCCTACACTAATGCCAGAAAAATATACAAAGTTTCTGAAACTTAATTAAATAAGAGGGTTTTGGCACCTAAACACCTGCACTTAGATACATTGGTAACAAAGATAAGCAAAGATACAATTGTAGCTATTTAAGATAAGCAGGTCTCTTGGGAGAACTGTGACTCACAGCTTAAAAGGACAATTTTACCTGAATGAGCAAAACTGTTATAATACATAAAACATGGCCCTAAAACTCTAAGGGAAGTTCAAACTTCCCTTACCTGCCAAATGTGGAAAATGAACATGGTAATTAAGGGGTGTCCTCATAAAATGTACGTGGCCAAAAAATGTTGCCGCATGTATAGTAGCTCCAGATGCAAATCCCCCCATCATGCCAGAAATTATATTGGAATTGTGGGGGGAAATATTGCATTGTGGGAAAAAAAACATGTTGAATTATGCCCAAATGGGGTGATCTTACTGTGATCTATGATTGAATATATATATATATATATTAATGTATTGATGTCTAATGTCAAGCTTGAACACTCCTCAGTAGATTAACTATTAATTGAATATGGAGTGAAACACCCCATACTGTGACAATGTCTCATGGAATAAAGCACAACTTTACTTTTTAGGGTCAGGGCACACAGGCAGATTCAGGGAGATTTGTCGCCTGGCAACAAATCTCCTCTTCTTCGGGGCGACTAATCTCCCTGAACTGCCTCCCATGCCTTCCCGTCGGCTAAAATGAATATCACCAGTGGGATGGCACTCGGAGCGATTCGTTTTCCGAAGTTGCCCTGAAAAGACTTTGGAAACGAAACGCGCTATCCCACCGCAGATTTTAATTTCAGCCGGCGGGAAGGCAGGGAAGGCAGTTCGGGGAGATTAGTTCCCCTGAAGAAAAGGAGATTTGTCAGCAGGTATATTTATCATGGAGACAACCTGCTGCTTTCCAGTACATGGCTTAGGTGCTTATAATATGAACTGAATTTCAGAAGCATTTGGAAACATGACAAATGAAAATTGTATCACAACCTATTAAACAATACAAATCGACAGTATATATTTTGAAAGCGAAATATTTGGAAAAAATAATGTTTGACTGATAATGTCCTTTAAAGAAAGGATTGTGTCAGTAAGCAAGAACTTTTTAAATAGATTACATGCAAAGAAATATCACTGGGATAATTAATGCTGCTAAATGTACTGTATATTGCGTCTTTGAAAATATATAACCTTCTGGATGCATTTAAATAATGGATAGAATTTACTAAACATCAAATCGGGAACTCCAGCAGAATTCTGCACTGAAATCCATTTTTAAAAAGAGTAAACAGATTTTTTATATTCAATTTTGAAATCTGACATGGGGCTAGATATATTGTTTCCCAGCTGCCCCTAGTCATGTGACTTATGCTCTGATAAACTTCAGTCACTCGTTAGTGCTATACTGCAAGTTGTTGTGATATCACCCCCCTCCCTTCCTCCCCCCAGCAGCCTAACAACAGAACAATGAAAAGGTAACCAGATAACAGCTCCCTAACACAAGATAAAAGCAACCAGGTAGATATAAGAAAGCACTCAATAGTAAAATCCAGGTCCCACTGAGACAGATTCAGTTACATTAAGTAGGAGAAATAACAGCCTGCCAAAAAGCGTTCCATCCTAAAGTGCTTGCACAAGTCACATGACTGGGGCAGTTGGGAAACTGACAATATGTCTAGCCCCATGTCAGATTTAAAAATTGAATATAAAAAAATCTGTTTGCTCTTTTCAGAAATGGATTTCAGTGCAGAAGTCTGCTGTAGCATCACTATTAACTAATGCATTTTGAAAAAAAAAATGTTTTCATATGACATTATCCCTTTAACTACGATGAATTGTTATTAAAAATTATTAGAAAATTAGCCCCACTCATTCTGAGTCTTTACTGCTCTTAAAAAAAAGAACATGGCTTCACAAATCAGTTCTTGCTGATAGACTAGAGAGGTTTCTTCACTTAGTAGGAGAGTATGGGTCTTGGGACTGGATCAGCATAGATATTATGTCTCCATACTTAATTCAGTTATAATCCATTGCTGTGCAAAGGAAACCCTGACCCCCCCCGATTAAAAGAGGTGCACCGTGTTTGAAAGGTTTATAAATTAGGATCAAACCCAAATCTAAGTGGCAGCGTTTGTAAATTGTGAGAATCAAAAATGTGATTAGAGGGGTTGTTCACCTTTAAATGAACTTTTAGTATGATGTAGAGCAGTGATCCCCAACCAGTTGCTCGTGAGTAACATGTTGCTCTCCAACCCCTTGGATGTTGCTCCCAGTGGCCTCAAAACAAGTGCATATTTTTCAATTCCAGGCTTGTAGGCAAGTGCACTACCAAACATAGCCTCAATGCATGTTGACAATCCACATAGGGGCTACCAAATGGCCAATCACAGCACTTATTTGGCACCCCAAGAACAGTTTTCATGCTAGTGTTGCTCCCTAACTCCTTTTACTTCTGAATGTTGCTCAAGGGTTCAAAAGGTTGGGGATCCCTGATGTAGAGAGTGATATTCTGACACAATTTGCTATTGGTTTTCATTTTTTATTATTTGTGGTTTTTGAGTTATTTAGCTTTTTATTCAGCGGCTCTCCAGTTTGTATTTTCAGCACTCTGGTTGCTAGGGTCCAAATCACCCTAAGAACCATGCATTGATTTGATTAAGAGACTGGAATATGAATAGGAGAGGCCTGAATAGAAAGATAAGTAATAACAAGTAGCAATAACAATCCATTTCTAGCCTTTTAGATGGGGTCAGTGACCCTCATTTGAAAGCTGGAAAGAGAAAGAGGATGAAGACAAATAATTTAAAAAACAAAAAAAAATTAATAATGAAGACTGATTAAAAAGTTGCTAAGAATTAGCCATTTTATGACATACTAGAAGTTAAGATAAACCACCCCTTTAAGGCCAATGCCCACCCAAGAACCACAAAATGCAACTTTTATACAATAATTAAAAGCTTTCAGTGGTTTTAAAGTAATGAATGTAGCTTAATGAAAAGCTCTATTTGTTGATCAATTTATATTCTCGTGATTTAAAACAATGTGGCAGGAGTTCTCCTCCAGGTCCAGTAATCAGGTGGCTTCTGCTACATTGTTTTAGAATCCAATACAAGAAGGACAGAGAATAAAAATAATGAGACAGTTATTACTTTCAATAGCAATGATATATGCAAAAAAAATGAAATGCTTGAAATTTAATTAATTAAAGGGAAACTTTACTCCTGAACTTTGTAGGTCTTTATAAAAATATATTGCATAAAACAGCTCCATTTTCTTAATAATATACTTTTTTTTAGTAATATGAGCCATTGGGAAATCATAACTAGAAAATTGCCATTTTAAGAACTTAGGACCTCCTCCTGGGTTCCTACAATTCACGGTGCACACAAACAAACCATACATGTTAGGTCACATGAGCCAATTAACAGAGTTCTGTCTTTTAATTCCAAACTTCTTTCTGTTCCAGTTAGAGCTGCAGTACTTCTGGTCAGGTGATCTCTGAGTCAGCATATATATGACTCAAGGGAAAAAATGGTGAAATGGCAATATTTACTTAAAGGAGAAGGAAAGGCTAAAACTAAGTAAGCTTTATCAGAAAGGTCTATATAGATACACCAGTAAACCCTCAAAGTAATGCTGCTCTGAGTCATCTATCAAAAGAAATACAGCATTTATTTCCTTCTATTGTGTATACATGGGCTTCTGTATCAGTCTTTCTTCTTTCAGCTGAAACCGCCAGGGCAGGGTTTGAGCATGCTCAGTTTGCTCCTATCACCCTCCTTTCTCCCCTCCCTGCTGTAATCTGAGCCCAAAGATATGAGTGAGCAGGGAGAGACTGAGGCAGGAAGTGATGTCACGACAAGTTTAAATGGCAGCTGCTATCCTAAACAAACAGAGAGAGTTTCTTGAGCTGTTTACTCAGGTATGGTAAAGCATTCTGCAGAATAAATATAGTGTTATAGCTTGCACTATTGTGGCTAATCTATTGACAATACACTGCTTTGGTAGCTTTCCTACTCCTTTAAATATGTATTCCAGTTTGGCAAAGTTCTTTAATATGTCACTATGATATAAACTATCTGTTGCTTAAATATTTATTCAGGGGGAGGGGGGTATCGTTTTCCTTTAAGGTCTGTGAATGATATTTCTAATTTCACAACAGTGGTATTGCAGCTCTTACAAATGTGCTCCTAAATAACACTGTTTGTAGATTAACGTATGCCCATATGTTTTAATCAGTATTTATTTTCAGATAAATCCTGCTTGGAAAGAGTTATTAGTTACAATAAACAAACAGATTGAAGACAATATTTTTTCCTGTTTCCAAACAAATTACCCTTCTGTTGTAAATAAAGATTTTGGTAGAAAGTGGTTGGAGCAACTCATTTATATGTAGCAAATGTGGATATTAATTTAGTGCCGAGGGAGAATCTTTGCCGGCTGCCCTTAATCTGGTCACTCCTAGATCATGCTGGGCATTGGACAGCACCATCTGTTGTGCACACACATAGAACATGGATCTTTGTGCTTTTGCTCCCATTAATGAAGCCAGGAATGAATCAATATTTTGGGTGGTGTCAGATTGAACACATTTGGTTTGTACTATAGCCAGATCCTTTCTATAAAATATAATCTGCAGCAGAAAACTTTTCTCTCTGCCATCCCATAAACATTGTCACGGAATGCCATTCACTTACAAAACCAGTGATCAAATGCTGGAGTAAAGGATAAAAAAAGAATGAAAATCTTTAACATTCCAGCAGATTTCATTTTCAATGCTGAAATTGAATATTCAGCAACACATGGCTGAAGGCTCCTTTTCTGTCACAGATTTCCGCTGACCACCAAAATGTGACAGATATTAAAAATGCTTTAAATTCTACGAGGACTAAAGAAATGTACAGTGAGATCAGATTGAAAACCCACACTGAAAAATTTCTCACGCGTCAAATTGTAGCTCACATTGAAAAACTGCCTTCAGCAATAAAGCAATCGTGTGGCGCTGCAATTCTAGATTTAGAGGCATCTCTGGTGACTTAGAGATTAAATGTCTGACCTCAAGAAAACTGCCAACGACACTGTGCCTGCCTGCTTCTCTTTGCTTCAGAAATGCCAGCAACTTGAAAATATTATAAACAGTTTTTTTGGGTGGAAATGTTTTAAATATGCATTTAAAGGGGACATAGACAGTGGTGTAACTAGATGTTATTGGGCCCACAGCAAATAAGCAAACAAAAGAAAGAGGGGATTGATCAATGCACATTCCCTGGTCCCTTGTTTCATAAATAATTTAATATCTATGCAAGTACATGTATTTTCCAAAACAGGTGCTTTCAGTTACAAAGTTATGATCATAAATTTGGTAACCACTTCAAGACAAACAAAGCAAATTAAATTTAGGGCCCCAAAACATTGACAATGTTAACTATTCTACCAAAATATATTAAAATTGCTCATTAATTACAGCATTACTGGGCCCTCTACACTCCTGGGCCCCCTTGAAAGTGCAAGGTCTGCTTTCTCTGTAGTTAAAGGAGTGGTTCACCTTTAAGTTAACTTTTAGGGCAGAGACAAACGAGAAGATTCGGGAGGATTTAGTCACCCGGGGACAAATCGTCTCTTCTGGGCGACTGATATCCCCGATCTGCCTTCCCGCCGGCTAGAATCCAAATTGCCAGCGGGATGGCACTTCAAACGCTTTGCTTTGCCTCACGAGAAAGCTTCGGAAAACGAGTTGCCCAAAAAAGAGGTGATTTGTGGCCAGGCGACTAATCTCCCCCAATCTCCACGTGTGTCTCTACCCTCAGTATGTTATACAATGACTAGATAAAAGTAACTTTTTAACCATAATTTTTTTCTTTTTTATAGTTTTGCATTATTTGCCTCCTTCTTCTGACTCTTACCAGCTTTCAAATTGGGGGCACTGAGCCCATCTAAAAAAAAAACCCAAATGTTCTGTAAGGCTACATATTTATTGTTATTGCTACTTTTTATTATTCAACTTTCTATCCAGGCCCTCTCCTATTCATATTACAGGCTCCTATTCAAATCAATGCATGGTCACTAGGAAATATGCAACCACATTACTGAAATAGCAAACTGGAGAGCTGCTGAATAAAAAGCTAAATAACTCACAAACTACAAATATTAAAAAATGAAAACCAATTGAAAATCGTCTCAGAATATCACTTTCTACATCATAATAAAAGTTAAATTAAAGGTGAACAGTCCCTTTAAAGTGAACTTGCTTTCATGGGCTCTTTGGGAGTTTACTTTGGCAACTCTTGGAAGTGTTCAATGTATTTTGTAACTATGCTTATAGCCAGAATAAAATATACAATATAGCATAATTTTGTATGTGCTCATTTGAATATCAGATGCTGCCGATAATCTGACATGGTTGTGGATGGACCTTCTCACATTCTACTGAGAACACTTCTTGAAACTAGCTCTGAATTAAGTTAAGGCTGTTCTCCAATAGAGCCCATTTTAAGCAAACAATTGTAATTTTTTTGTGTGATTTCCTCTGTACATGGCTGGATTTGTATTTGTGGCACTCTAGGTTGGCTCCACTCGAATGCATGCACACTTTCCAAGTCATCGACTCTGGACTATGCAAGCGGCTGTCAAAACCTCCAGCGCACCCCTAGTATGTGCAGCAGTTTGGTGGTTGGGCAGCATGTTGCCCCTAAAATTTTGCAACCCTAGGCCCAGGACTAGGGTAGCAAAATTTCCAAAAATTTGGGCCTGCCTCTGTAATAATCAGTTTGTAAGCTGCATATATTTATTTTGGTGCCAAAACAATCCTATTGATTTATTTAGTATTTTAAAAAAGCTTCATCCAGAAAACCCCAGCTCCCAAGAATCTGGATAATAGATCCCATAACTCTATTAAGTACCCTCGCATCTAGATGTTTTATTAAAAAAAAATATTATTATAATACTTATAATAATAGTTATATATACCAGTATTTTCCAATGTATGGTCAATGCTTATTCAGTTGCACATTCACAAGAGCTAGAAAATCAAAGAATGGGTTAATAATGCTTTTACCTCTTAGTATTTCCCTTAGACAAATACAAAGTAAAAGTAATGTTTAACCTAATGCAGATATACCTCACTCCTAACAGGCTCCACAAAATGGGAAGATTACCCATTCCCACGTGTAAAAGATGTGGGGTGGCAGATGGAACCTTTTGGCACATGGTATGGTCGTGCCCGGTTATTTACAGATATTGGTCCGATATCACACTGTATATTGTTGAGGTTCTGTCCCTGCCCCCACTACAAACCCCCGAAATATGCCTACTGGGTGTAGTTGACAAAATGGTGCCACTCAGTAGTACCAGGATATTACTCAAATCCCTACTTTTTTATGCCAAGAAACTAATAGTTATTCACTGGATGGCCCCCCACCCTCCCCAAAGACCGGGCTGGATTGGGTACATGAATAAGATGCTCCCGTTAATTAAGTTGACATATGAAGCTAGGGGTCACCCTAACAAATTTGAGAGAATATGGGGTGTCTGGTTAGAAGCACATTTATTGACATTACCATGATGATATTGTATGTTTTGAGAAATGCAATGTTGTATGTTCTGCAAATAAATATGTTGTTTTCACTACTGATGTACTTTTCTTCCCCCCCTTTCCCTTCCCTCTTTCTTTCTGTACCCTATCCCAGTTACAGTTAAAACAATAAAAAGAACACCTTTTTTTTTAAAAAAAAAAAAAGTAATGTTTAACCTTTACACCCTTATATAAGACATAGAGATGATTTTATGATGCATTCATTCCTAACAAAAAGATCAACTGAATCAGCAAGGACCTTGATTATTTTAAAACCAAAAAGAAAGAAAACATTTATTTTCCTTGAATATTAAGTATAGCACAGTGGTGATGTCTAATGTAATACTCTATTGTTAAATAAAAGATTGTAAATTACCAGCTATAAAATGTCCATTTCGTTCAGGACACTGGCAAGGCAGGCTGGGCATTCTGAAAGCCCTCACCGATCTTTGAACTCTTTGGTCTCATCTGATTGAGCATCTCTACAATAAATGTAGAAATAGCAGGGAAGATAATCACAGTTTATGATATACTCTTAACACTTCTCCTAGCAACAGCCCTATTATGTGAAAATGATTATTTAATGGAACCATCACATATTCAGAAATCTGTCCCTGTCATATGATGCAAAAAAATTCTTTCTACGTTCTTAAAATATTTTTTGGTTACCGTTTCTATCCCTTTTGAGTGCATTATCACGCATGGGGTTAAATTTACTAAAAGGCAAAGTGACAAACGCTAGTGACAATTTGCCAGCATTAACACTTTTAGGCACTTCGCCGATTTACTAACGGGCGCAGGCGTCTGTTCGCTAGCGAAGGAGATATCGCTGATTCGGACTCTAACTAGGCGACTTTTCACTCTGGGGAATGGACGTCACTCCGCAAATTCACTAAGATGCGGATTTTACTGAACGTTAGCTCTTTCGACCAGACTTGCCTTTGCCAGTTCAAACCAGACGAAGTGCATTGAAGTGCATAGGACTTCCCCAATCTTCTGTTACCTACATCATAATTTGTAAGTGGAAAATCTTCTAAGTCCAAAAGACGCTGGTGACTTAATTTTTCAGGGTGATAGGCTGCAAAAGGCATACAATTGTTTTTTTTCGGCTACCCAGTTTCCCCCATACATTTTATAACATATGGAGCATTATTTTATAGTGGGCTCATGTGTAGGGCATTAAAACAACTCTACTGACTCACAGTCAGTCAGGAGCTGGTAAGTGCAATGCTTTATCTGCATATTTAGTGTATTAATAAGGGAGAGCAACCATGATTGTGCCAAGAGCAGTACTACTCAGGGCTGCTGAGTTCTTCCTGTCTCCGGTTACAAATCTACTACAGTTGCACCTGTTGGCTCAAGAATCAATAGGTGCAGTGTCTTGCTTCTAAAGAATAGGGCACATGCTTCACTATAGCACCAAGCACTGGAAATTCCTTCAACCATACTTGGAGGACTTTCATCACAATTGTGTCCACTTTATTACAGAAAGCGCAAGTGGGTAATATTGATGTACCGGTGGCATGCCTCCTTGCAACCAAACAATGCTGGAATCCTGGGGTAAATGCTGCATTGTAAAAAAAATTGCAAGTGTACTCAAAATTGTACTTTTCTCATGGCACTTGCTCTGGAAATGACCCCAAATATCAACAAATTCTCTGCACAAAAGAAAGGAAGTATATTTTTCTCCATATACCTTTTAAGGCTAGGATTACAAATAGGAGTCATTTACAGTATATGAGTGTTTGCACCTATGCCTTTTACCCAATTGCTTGTAGCATCAATCGTCACTCATTTGATTGTAGCATCAAACAGCTTGCTTTGATGCAATGCAATACATTTGCATACAAATACATGGCACACAGATGCAGGGGAGAACTGGAATTAAAACGTACTTGAAGTGTTACTTCCAGGGTTTACTTACTGTACATTGATCAGCTCCTAGTGAATCACATGCTAACATCAATATTGATGCGCAACATTGTACTTAGTGTGCATATTTGGGTGCATGATAAAAGGAAGGTTGTTTTTGGCCTGCAACTCTCTAACCAACTGAGTGCAGCGTAATGCAGTAGGAAATCCAGGACATCTATATACAATGACAATTTGGTGAATCAGAATAATACATGTTAATTGAGTGGTTTACAGTGGGGTAACAAACTTAAGCTTCCACTAGGATCCAGGATCCATGTATATACATTACTATGGATGTTGCACCCCAGTACATATAGATAAAACACAGTGGCAGATACTTATTACCAAAGCTTCCAGTTATGTATTGTTCATTTTCACCTCCAAGCTAGTTTTCCTTTACATTTCTGGCACCTCTTCCTGAGCTCCTCTGATAAATTGCACTTTAACAGACCGTGCTTTTAAGAATGAAGCTTTAGTCAGTATTCAAGAGACATATTGCAGTTAATTAGATTAATTTATTCATTCAAAAAAAACCTGTTTTTAATCTCAGCCCCAAGCTGCACATAACAAACTCACCACGGTTGTTTGTTTTTGTTGTTAATTGCGCTACTACATTAGAAAATCTTATTTGGTGCGTGGCTCGAAATGTAAGACTGAATCATATCCTTGAAAATATATCTCAGTGTGTAATTACATCCAAAACCAACAAACAGTTGTGGTTTTCAGAATTGTAATTCTAGTTTGAGCAATAGCACCCAGTAGTTCTCATTACATGGATAATGAGAGCGGCACGCAAACTAATAGGAGTTATCTGTTGTCAGGGAAGGTGCTCATCCTTTAGCTCTGGGAGGCCCTACTGCTGCTGGTATACTATGGATTCCAGAATGGGCTAATGTTTTATTTATGTTTTACAGCAGTGAGCAGTGATCATTGAACCAACCTCAAGAATAACGTTAGTTTTCTGTTAGGCCTCTCTCTAAAAAGAGGTGTATTGGACAGCCTATAACTTACTTGATGTTTTGTTAACAATGAATTGCTACATAATATTTCTTCTTATTATGTAATTGGCAAATGTTATGCTAAGCTATTGCTTTGCTGCTCTTTGTTCTTTCTGTTTTTTTTGAAATGCTAATAAAAACAATTGAAAAGAAGAAAGGACAGCCTATAAGTAGGCATTTGTTCTGCATTATTATGATTTGTATGTATTAGGTGCAAATCTGTTATGAGCATGACTCCTGGGCCTCAATAATTACCTACAGTATACCAGGTAAATAAGACTATAGATGAGTTAAAGGGGTTTTTCACTTTTAAATTAGATATTAGTATATTAGTCTTTGCTAAAGTATAGCAGTATATTCAATAAGTATATTAGTATTTGCTAAAGTATAGCAGTATATTTAATAAGTATATAGTATATTTAATATAGTATATTTAGCAGCTGGTTTTATTTTTTTATTGTTTGTGGGTTTTTTTTAGTTTAGCTTTTTTTCAGCATTTCTCTAGTTTGCAATTTCAGCAATCTGGTACAAATTAACCTAGCAACAATGTGCTAATTTATTTATGAAACTGGAATATGAATAAGGGAAGGTCTAAATTTAATACAGAGTATCAGTAACAATACATTTATAGCCTTACAGAGAATTTTCTTTTAAGATGGGGTCAGCAACCCCCCCCCCCCATTTTTTCCTTAAATTTCCTCTTCCTGTGGCTGAACGTTGTGCTGGTGAATTTGACTTACTTTCCAGCATATGTAGGGTTCCTTTTCTGCAGTCGTACAATTTAATTTCTAACAAACTTTGTTTTACTTTGATTTCACAACTGAATCTTTCATAACAGCTGTTTTATTGCTGTTCACAAACCTTGCTGAATTGGAAATACAGTTACGAGCTAAACCCCCTTGTATATGATATAACTTATTAAAGCCCTGAAGCACAAAGTGAAGAGGTACAATTATATTAGAGATTACCTTTAGGACATTCAATTCTTCTAAAATGAAAATAAAACAAAACACAAACCCCTTTACTTCTTTTAGTTGTGTCTATCTCTTGTATTGATTAGGAAAAAAGTGTGTATTGAAACCTGTGTGATGGATCCCTGGTTTTTGATTCCTGCCACATTTCTTGCAATGGTTTGTAAATACTGACAAATTAGGATGCAGATCAGTTAAGGCCAGAAACGAATCCTACATAGCATTAACTACTGCTCCTTTTATATAAATCTAAAGTTTTACAGTTTTGGTTATGGCTTTTCCAGGGTGCTAACATTTAAATGTGTGTAGCTGTAACCCTAATGCATGTGACCTGGATTTTTCTGAATAATGGTTGATTTCTATCATTTGGATCACTTAAAAACATTAAAAAAAACATAATAAGCATGTTTTGCCACCAAAAAGGGTTTATGCAGCTCAGCTACCATCAAGTACAAGGTATTAGTATTATAGAGGAAATAGGAATGATGTTATACAATGTTTATTATTTCTTTCAAAATGAAATGTATGGAAGATGGGCTTCCCTTAATATAGAGCATTCTGTATATCTGGTTTCCAGATAAGAGATAGCATCCCACCTTGTATTAGTAGAGATATAGGGGCAAATTTACTAAAGGGCGAAGTGGCTAACGCTGGCGAAAATTTGCCAAAGTGACGTCATTTCGGGACTTCCCCGATTTACTAACTTTGCTAGTGAAGGAGATAGTGAAAGAAATAGACTCTAGCTCTACTTTGCACTCTAATGCGAATTTTCACTCTGTCGAATGGACGTAACAACGCAAATTCACTAAGATGCAGATTTTAATGAACGTTACCTCTTGCGCCAGGCTTGCCTTCGCCAGGTGAAGTGCAATAGAGTAGATAGGAGTTTCTCAAATTAATAGTTGAACATTTTTCTAAGTCCCAAAAAACGCTAGCGTCTTTTCAGTTTTTCAGGGTGATAGGCTGCAAAAGATCGTAAATTTTATTTAGGGTATCCAGCTTCCCCCCTACATTTCCTTACATATGGCACATAAACTATACACTGGGCTCATGTGTAGGGCATTAAAACAACTCTATTTTCTTTTATTAAGCTTTCCTGGGCTTGTGTAGTATAATGTATTTGCCGCAACATACGTCCATTGAAATTTAACTTCCCGATGTATGCAAATTAGCCAACGATAGCGCAACTTCGCTTTGCTTGCTGAATTAACACTAGCGAAAACTTTGCCATCATGGACCAACTTTGTACCAACTGAATTAGCGTTGTCCTTGGTGAAGTGTGGCGATGTGAGCGAAGCCGTCACTGGCCGGAGGTTAGTGAATTTGCCCCATAGAAATGGGTGAGGCTTGTGGATTGAAAAATGTATATGATAAAACCTGGATAGAATTATACAAAATGTCTAACCTAATATTTCAATGTTCTTACACAACCTTTATTCCGTATAAAGTCATTAAATACCCCACCCTCTTTCTTCCTACATCTCTATAATAGCTATAGGACAATTCAAAGTCGCTGTAGCACACTGATCCATTTTTTGTGAATGCAAAAGGTGATTTTATTGGCTGAAAAGGTAGACATCAATTCATGGCAACGTTTCGGGTCACACCGGGCCCTTTATCAAGCCTATACTAGCTGCTATGGGAAATATTGGTGGCTTTTAATATCTTTTTATTTTGCTATACATCTCCCAAGAAGCTACTTTAAAAATAATCAGTTGCTCTAGCAGTGATATGAGTGATATGAGTGATAGGATATTATGATATATTACAGAGCTCATACTTCTTCCATCCATCTTTTTTATCATTCACTTTTTAATCTTGCCTGCCCTCTTTAGGGGGTTTTAATACTTTGGCAATAAAAGTTATATATTAATTTTGGTTTGAAACTTTTCCTCTTACATTTAACCCCATCAGATTTCTACTCTTATTGCTAGTTTAGAGAGCAGTGAAATACAGGAGCTATTAGCTCCTTTCTTATATTTCTTTCTTAGCTTGCATCTCAACTTAAGTGATTTGACTCTATTGTATTTTTATAATAATATAATTATTATTTATATTGCGCCATCACGTCCCACAGCACTTTACAGAGTAAAGGGATACACATACAAGACATACAGTACATTATACAGGTACAATTGCATATTGTCAGGAGACAACAGGGGGAGGGCCTGATTACTATTCTGTAGAGCAGTGCACTATGGTAGATTTCCAAAAGCTATTTACATCTTTCTAGTTGTAAAAAAAGTTAACTATTTGTTACACGTGCT
Source organism: Xenopus petersii (assembly GCA_038501925.1). Classification (NCBI taxonomy): domain Eukaryota; kingdom Metazoa; phylum Chordata; class Amphibia; order Anura; family Pipidae; genus Xenopus; species Xenopus petersii. The sequence goes on from CM076685.1 coordinate 85,412,468, forward strand.
CTTGTTAGTAGGGATGCACCGAATCCACTATTTTGGATTCGGCCGAACCCCCGAATCCTTCACAAAAGATTCGGCCGAATACCAAACCGAATCCGAACCCTAATTTGCATATGTAAATTAGGGGTGGGAAGGGGGAAACATTTTTTACTTCTTTGTTTTGTGACAAAACATCACGCAATTTACCTCCCCGCCCCACATTTGCATATGCAAATTAGGATTCGGTTCGGCCAGGCAGAAGGATTCGGCCGAATCCGAATCCTGCTGAAAAAGGCCGAATCCTGGCCGAATCCCGAACCGAATCCTGGATTCGGTGCATCCCTACTTGTTCACACCCTGTTTGCTCTGCCAGTAGAACAATGGTGGATATTTACCTTAGAGCCCCAGGAGAGGAAGAATTTTTTCCTTATTAGATAATGATTTCTATTGTTGGAAAGGCACTGCTGTTCTCACAAGGCTCTGCAGTTCTATGAGAAATATATTCTTGCATGTAAGGTTAATCTTAACCTGGCCATACACTTAGGGGGGTTATTTATCAAAGTTCGAATTTATCTCAATACTTTCTGCTACAAACTCCAACCAAATCCGCACAGGTTTTTTCGTCTTATTTATTGATACAGTTTTCCCGAAATTTTTGTTAGCGGGAAAAAATCTGAAAAAATCAGATTTTCACGATTTTTCAGATTTTTCATCCGAAAACTCAGATTTCTTATGTTTTTTTGCTGAAAACTTCGGGGTATTGCACGGAACCCAGCGCACATCAAAAAATCATTGGGACTTCTCCCATTGACTAACTGTATATGCAACCTCGACAGGTCTGAGATGCTGGACTTTCTGATTCTGACTTTTCCATATTCGGGGTTAAATAAATTCAGAAAAGATTTTTTTAAAAGTCCAATTTTATATTAAAAAAATCACGATTTTTTTTTGTGATTTTTGCATTCAGAGTTAAGTAAATAACCCCATAAAGTCTTTAATATGAAAAATCACGATTTATTTTGTGATTTTTGCATTCAGAGTTTAGTAAATAACCCCCATAAAGTCTGTTAATTTTTGTGATGGCAAATTAGTGGATCTTTACCTGATACCCACAATGGTGCTAGCAGGCTGATCAGGCCAAACTATTGGATCACAGAGAAGGAATGCAGGTCATCAGAGTGAGGACCTCATCTCAATGGGATATTTAAACTTGTTTTAACCTGCTTTAACAATACCAATATGCCTAGTAGTATTGAACAGGGGCGATCCTGGCCCCTCCGCCGCCTGAGGCAGCAGCAGTTGCTGCTGCCCCGCCTCCCCCAGAAATTAGCTCTTAAAGTACCAGGAGCAGCATTTTTGCTGCCCTTGGTACATAGTGGGGCGCTGCCGACTGAGGCGACAGCCTCAACTCGCCTCATTGGCGAAGTACCCCTGGTATTGAACGTTTTCGAGGTAGGGTTTCCATGAAACATTAGGCATACTATGAATGCAAAACTGATCAAGTTTAACTGTGAATTTACAGTCATATGAAAACGTTTGGGAACCCCTCTTAATTCTTTGGAGTTTTGTTTATCATTGGCTGAGCTTTCAAAGTAGCAACTTCCTTTTAATATATAACATGCCTTATGGAAACAGTATTATTTCAGCAGTGACATAAAGTTTATTGGATTAACAGAAAATATGCAGTATGCACCCAATATGCATTGGGGTGCATAAATTTGAGCACCTCAACAGAGATATTACATCAATACTTAGTCAAGCCTCCTTTTGCAAATGTAACAGCCTCTAGACGCCTCCTATAGGCTTTGATGAGTATCAGGATTATGGATGGCGGTATTTTTGACCATTTGTCCATACAAAATTTCTCCAGTTCAGTTCAGTTTGATGGCTGCCGAACATGGACAGCCTGCTTCAAATAATCCCATAGATTTTCAATAATATTCAAGTCGGGGGACTGTGACGGCCATTCCAGAATATTGTACTCTGTATAAATGCCTTTGTAGATTTCAATGTGTGTTTAGGGTCATTGTCATGTTGAAATATCCAGCCCCTGCATAACTTCAACTTTGTGACTGATGCTTGAACATTATCCTGAAGAATTTGTTGATATTGGGTTGAATTCATCCGACCCTTGACTTTAACAAGGGCCCCAGTCCCTGAACTAGCCACACAGCTTCACAGCACGATGAACCTCTACCAAATTTGACAGTAGGTAACAGGTGTTTTTCTTGGAATGCGGTGTTCTTCTTCCGCCATGCAAAGCGCTTTTTGTTATGACCAAATAACTCATCAGCCTAAAGTACTTTGTTCGAAAATGACTGTGGCTTGTCTAAATGAGCTTTTGCATAGAACAAGCGACTCTGTTTGTGGCGTGAGTGCAGAGAGAGCTTCTTTCTCATTACCCTGTCATACAGATGTTCTTTGTGCAAATTGCATTGAATTGTAGAATGATGTACAGATACACCATCTGCAGCAAGATGTTCTTGCAGGTCTTTGGAGGTGATATTTAGATTGTCTGTAACCATTCTCACAATCCTCCGCATATGCCGCTCGGCCTGCCAGACCATAGTTTTATAGCAATTGTGTCTGTTGCCTTCCATTTCCTGATTACAGTTGAAACTGACCATTTAAACCACTGAGATAGCTTTTTGTAGCCTAATCCATGATACTGAACAATCTTTGTTTGCAATTGGCCACCTTAAATACCTTTTTACCTCATGATTGGACACACCTGCTGTAACAGAAATGCTGGGAAATTGGTTGAAGGGGTGTATGTATCATCCAGATTTCTGTCATACTGTTTTTAAGCAACCAGGTAAATGTACATTTTTTCACGGGTCTGTGGCTAGCTGTAATAGCCGGAAAAAGGACCCAGTTTACGAGAGTGTTGAGTGTTGGGCGTGATCCGATTCCAGATGAACAGTCCGGGTTTGCCCAACACCTGAGAGAGGAACAGGTGTTTTCTCTCCTTAAGTAGGGAAGGATTGTGTGTGTCTCTCTCAATCCTGGGGAAAAAGCGCAGGCAGTGCAGGCCTGTGAGAGAGACAGATTCATGTGAGATGTCAGATCCTCACCTAGTTAGTTAGAAGCTAATTGTTTAGTTAGTGCCGGACAGGCAAGGTTTTATTTTCATTTTTGTTTGTTTTGATTCATGTCTTCCTGCCAACCAGACAAATAAAACTGGTTGCGGCCAGTTGCACATTACCAGCCAGTTTTGTGTTGTTTTGCGTGGACTCCAATCAGGGCCGGAACTAGGGGTAGGCAGAAGAGGCACCTGCCTAGGGCGCACAGATGTGGGGGCGCTGGGCAAGTACCTATTCAAAAGTTTTCTGCCTACCCCTAGTCCAGCTTGTTTGCTCCCCTGCTCGATTTCCTCCTCCCCTCCCTCTTCACTCCCCTTCCTTTTCCTCTCCGTCGCTCCCCTTACTTCCTCTGTCCATCACTTCCCTCCCTCTGTCCATCACTTCCTCATCACGCCCCTCCGTCATGCTCCTCCTTCTGTCACTAACCTGTCCTTCCCTTTTCCTTTCTTTAATCTCCCCGCATAGCGCATGTGCACTCCCGCATGTGTCTCCCCCTATAACGCATGTGCACTTGCGCATGAGTGCGGTAACAAGCACACACGCTCACATGGGGGAGGGCGAGGGTAGCTGACTGGGTGCCTAGGGCACCCCGTCAGCTTGGCCCGGCCCTGACTCCAATACTGCTGTACACCCGTCTACCCCCAGGAGACGACGACCCTGTTACCTCAAATGGTTACACTGCCTATGAAGATAAGGGTTAACTAGCTAATCCAATCAATTTGGTGTTTCCAGTCAGTGTCGGACTGGGACACCAGGGGCCCACCCAAAAACCTTTGACTAGGGGCCCACCATGTAATCTTAGACCAGGGGCCATCTCTCAGTACTATTATTCTTCCTCTCCTCACTCAACCTCTATTCTCCTAGTCTCTTTTCTTTTCATACTATAATACTATAACCTGTTATTCCATCTATTTAGCCACTTTGTTCTCATAAAAATAGGGAATGACCATGAAATAGACCAAATATTTAGCAGCATGAGGGCCCACTGACACCTTGGCCCACCGGGACTTTTCCTGGTATCCCTGTGGGCCAGTCCGACACTGGATCCACTTTTGGCTAGATCTGAACATTTTAACAGTTACTCATTCAGCTGGAACACTAAAGTGATTTTGACAGATATTATTCCGCTCCTATCAGGCAGTCTGTATACTGTTAGTTGGAGGAAATGTAATAGTAGAGCAACGCCTGCTCCAGTTCTCATGATACATAGCAACCATACAGCAGGTAACCTTTTCTGCTCTGCTGTTTGACAGCAAATGTCTTTGGGCTGCTGTCTGTTATTAGACCTGGAGCAAACTTTGCATCTGTTACCCCTGTTAATTTTCACTGTGTAGACATTGCCCGACAGGTAAGGAAAGGATAAAATGGAACATTTACGAACATAGGTGATACAATAATATCTCTTCCTGAAAAACAGAAAGATGTGTTGTTTCATCTGCTGTATATCATTTTGGTTGCAAGTGTAGTTCAAATATGAGTGTAAAGCTCCCCATAGACGCAAAGATTTTTCTTGCCGAACGACCGATTTTAACGAAGTCTGAAAGCTCAGAGTTATGAAAAAGCCATCTCCCATAGACTCCATATAATCCAAATAACCCATTCCTTTTTCTCTGTAATAATAAAACCGTAGCTTGTACTAGATCCCAACTAAGATATAATTAATTGTTATTGGAAGCAAAACCAGCCTATCGGATTTATTAAATGTTTACTTGTTTTTCTAGTAGACTTTAGGCAAGGAGATCCAAATTACAGAAAGATCCCTTATACTGAAAACCCCAGGTCCTGAGCATTCTGGATAACAAGTCCCATACCTGTACAAGTTTGCTACAGTAAGTGCACTCTGTAAAGGATAGATATTATAATTCTGCTACTTACAAAGGCATGTTAAATGACATTAAAAGAAATGTATAAAACCCTACACATATTATATCAAAGAGATGAATACAAAGAAGAAATTATAATATTTAGGTTTTTATTGAAAATATTTTTTCTGAAAATGACACAGAATTTACAGATTAGAATAAAAAATGGAAAATCTTTCAGTTTTTCATTCCATAGTGACATTGGAGATGAGGCTGAAAAGAGACAAAAGTCCTTCCTGCCTCCAATTAAAGCAGCGTCTTTCAATTTTAAGTTTTATTCTCCTATCAAGAAGTCATTCTTGTCCAACGAAGCTTCTAAATTCTCTTTGTTCTCATCATATTCTTGTAATGATGCCCAGTCACTCCTGTTCTAGTCACTTTCACTCTCTTCTGATACAGTAGATGTGCTTTCCTCACTCTTGTTGGAAGACTTTTCTGACTTACTTTTTTCTCTTTTCTTCTTCTTTTTATCTTTCCTGCACATACAAAATCATTCAAGAGATTCTTAAAAATGCAACTACTTAGCGATATGTATCTGGTATGTTAGATGAAAATGTATGCAAGGCCCTGGGTTCAGAATATTTAGTGGTTATAAAAAAACATAATAAATGTTTACTTACCCTTTCTCTGAAGTATTATCTGGTGGGTTTTCTTCATCACCATCAGGGTTTTTTTGTCTTCCATTAGTACTGCAAAAAAAAAAAAAAAAACAGGAAAAAATTGTGAAATGGCTACAGGATTTTTTATTTTATACAATATTTTTGCTGCAGTTGACGTATATGTATGTATGTATGAAAACCTATAACTTAAGTGTGTGACCATATAAAGGCTCAAGGCCAGACACAGATTCCAAGGAAGAACAACTGATGACATCCCTAACCCACATATATAAGGTTATATTACTGGTTATTTATGGCTGAGCAGACTCAAATCTCACTAAATTGGCTCTTGCCCAAATCTAACTAAATTGGCTTTTGCAAAAATATTTAGTGAAAAATGTAATAAAATTTGCAAAGAGCAAAACTTTGCAAATAAAAATTCTCATGTCTCAATGTAATATTCTTTGTTAGGCTTTTATTGCTTTGCGAATGTGAATTGCGCTTTAAGATCCTTTAACAAATGCTCTGGAGTTTCATGAAATATTTTGTCGTAAAAAAAGGTTTGCGATTGGGAAGTTTTATTACATACACTGCGCACTATCACAAACTATAACGTTTGCAATCGCTATCCTACTGTCACATGAGGGGCAAAGTGTTCAGAAAGGAAAAATATTTCACTTTGCGAACATTTTATTTGCATTGGGAACGAATTACGAACAATTTTTGCATTATCGACCAATATTAAATTCCCCCCTTATTGTCTTTTTTTTTTTTGTATTTTAGTGTAAGATATGTTTCCACCTTTCTTGCCCACCACAAAAGCAAAAAGAAATGTCACTTACCATAGTTTGACTGCTATTAGTAAGCCTACTATGCCTATAACAAGGAGCGCTCCAAGTTCTAGAGTATTTATAGTCTCCCTTTTAGCACTTGAATTAATATATTCGAGGATGGCATCTTGAAAAGAGACAGTGGCTGCGGCTGTGGCTGTTGATGCAGTAGTGGTCGTTGGGGGCACAGTCGTTGTTTCAGACTTTGACCAGAACCCTCTCTGCGACTCATCTGCAAAGTAAAATGATCCCATGAATCTCAAGGTAATGATAGATTTACTAAGTGAGCGTGTGGGCAGCACTGACGAGCGAGCGTTCGATTTAGTCAATGTGCTGTGTATTGGGGTTACAATACAGACACTTTTCTTTCACATCTAATGAGTGATACATTTCATTGGGATTACATTTGAAATTAGGAATGATTGTTTTTCTTGCGATGTAACTTACCTGTGTCTTTATTCTCAACTTGATTCTCAACCTGAATTTCTATAGATGGAACCGGCTCGTACAACTTTCCTACAACTTTCAGCCGGACCTGATAAGTGCCACTGTCTGTCATCTCTGTGGGATTAATCACCAGAGAGCAGATCCCTTTTGCCACCTGGCTTTCAAAAAGGCGGTATTTGTCCTTCAAATCGGGAGATTCCATTGTCGCATGTTCTCCGTACAGGTGGATTAGAGACGTGTAACCTTTCGAATCCATTTTCCCCCATTCCAGTTGGACTTTGAGTGGGTTGAGTTGATTGCTTGTTTGAAACATACATGGAATTATATTGGTTGTATGTGCCTTCAGCGTCAGCTTCTCTTTAAATAATGTAAAATGTTCAACATTCACTGCCAAAAGAGGGGAAAAATGAAATTAGGATCATGAAATGTACAGAGCAGTCTCTATCAGCCTCATCCTGCAACAGAGGCGCCTACCAAATTTCATTCATGAGTCGTGTCCCTGAGTTTTCACATGCTCTCACTAATCTTACATTGATATATATAAGTCATTGGTTTGAAACATACGGAGCCAGTTAATGTCTCAGGAGTAAAAAAACAGGGAATGATCTTTCTTACCTGATGTGGTATGCATAAATAAAGTAAATAGTCCGAATATGAAGATAAATAAATTGTGATCCATTATTTTAGATATATTAAGATACATGATGTGTCCACTAGTAGTGTTCACTTCAAGCTCTAACAATGAAATGAGCTCAGTGCCAGCTGTACACTTTGATATTTTCCAGGCTTATGATGTCACAATGGCCAGAGTGATGATGTCACAATGGTCAGATTGATGATGTCACAATGGCCAAGTGATGATGTCACAATGGCCAAGTGATGATGTCACAATGGCCAGATTGATGATGTCACAATGGCCAAGTGATGATGTCACAATGGCCAAGTGATGATGTCACCATGCTCATTCGCTGTAAGGTACTTATCTCCCAGAATGCTCTATGAGACACAGAATGTAAAGAGAATTACAGATGTTATGAACAATCTGCATTTAATTAGCACTGCAGGTGTGGGAGTGATGTCACCACCTGGGAGGAGGGAAGCTCTCGGCCAAAGGCAGGAAGCAGGAAGTGTGTGTGTGTGTGTGAGGTAACTAAGAGAGGGCTGTGAAAAGAAGAGAGAGAAAAGACTGAGACAAGTCTTTGAGAGACAGAGGTATGGACTAACTGCCTAAGCGGGACTAAATCATTACTGACAAGAGCAGCACATCTGCAGCCAGTGGGCCAGTTAAAAAGGCTGTTCTGATTAATAAGCACAACTTGTGAGTTTCTGTTAATTCTGTTACAACTTACAAGTTATTCTCCATTGAAAACTCTGTTGTGAAATAAACATACAGATTTCTTGTAAAGTTGCCTGGAAGTCCTTGCTTTTCTACGTTGTGCAGGTATTGTTGAGACTACCATCTGAGTGAATTCCCACAATATATATGTGTATGTGTGATAATGTTCCCCTCAAAGCGAATAAAGTTGTCCGTGTTGAATATAAAGTGTTGAATATAAAGCACTAAATGTAGGAACAGAAGCCCCATAGAGATATACTTTGCCAACTGTGTCCCTTGGGACCCTTCAATGCCATTGTAGAAAGAAAAGAAAGAAAAAAAACCCTAAAAACTGAACAATTTCTGTTGGAATATTTCACCCATTATATTTTGTAAATTTAGCCTTTCTTGTCCCTAAATTATTAAAAATATGGTACAGGTATAGGATCCCTTATCCGGAAACCCGATATCCAGAAAGCTCCGAATTACAGAATGGCTGTCTCCCATAGACTCCATTTTATCCAAATAATCCAAATTTTTAAAAATGATTTCCTTTTTCTCTGTAATAATAAAACAATAGTTTGTACTTGATCCCAACTAAGATACAATTAATCCTTATTGGAAGCAAAACCAGCCTATTGGGTTTATTAAATGTTGAAATTCATTTCTAGTAGACTTAAGGCATGAAGACCCAAATTACGGAAAGATCCGTTATCCGGAAAAACCCCAGGTCCCAATCATTCTGGATAACAGGTCCCATACCTGTACTAGGTTCCACATGCAAAAAACCTAAATACTCAAAATGACTTTTGATCAAACTCAGATTATCTTTACTGAAACTAGCCATTGTTTTGTTATTAAATTATTCTGGCTGCACAAAAAAATATTTTATAAAAAGCCTAAAAACTAATGGTTGCTTTTGTTTTCTATTATCATCCCCTAAATTAGCCCAAATTGTGTGCTTTAAAATATGGGGAAATAAAACCTCTGGATTGGAACCCGAAATAAGTTTATTTGTGAGACACGGAAACGTGGCAAAGAAACTTGCTGCTGCGGAACTGACGGGGTTCAGACCAGATCACAGGAATAGCAAAAGATGACTTTTGTTCAATTTCACCCAGTTTCTTTTCTCCTAAACTAGCCCCTGTTCTGTCCTGTAATTGTGACTCATCTGACGTTTGTCTGCCAAATAACAAACACACTCTCTAATGCCACTGGGAAACGTGAATAAAATGGCAAAATTATTTTCGTCACTTTTACCCAGTCTTCTAAATCAGCCCATTTTGGTCAGTAAATTAGGCAAAATGAGGGTTTAGCTGTCATATAAAACATTGGGACCATCCAATGCCGTTGTGGAAAAAACTTCCATACTTCACCCATTATATTCTCCTAATTAGACTGTAACTTGTCCCTAAATTGTGAAAAATATTGGCCTAGTCTTCACGTGAGAGCAACTCAAAATAACTGGCAGGGAACCCGCTGCACACGTCAGAGTTAGGCCCATAGCAAACAAAAAGTTCCTTCCCCCCCCCATTTTTTTTCCTCCTAATTCTTTCCTTTTTTCTGATTTGTAAAAAAAAAAAGAGTCCTTTCATTGTCACTTTTTAGAAGAAAAAGCTCTCACAGTGTGGGTATTTTTATCACCAGGACCGGATTTACATAGCACCCCTAGGCCCGCTGCCACTCATCACCCCCATCCCCTCCCCTTCCTTTGTGCCCACGCACAATTTTTCAGCATCGGGTCCAGAGTCCTGGGATTAACCACACCCATGTCACCCCTTCCACGGTGCTCCTATCTACCTCTACTGCTTATATCGGAGGTCATTTTGCTGAGTGTATGCGAGGAGGTACCTGAGAACATCTTTTATTTTTTGCTGCAGTATAGTGTATGTTTAGGAAAAATATCCTATTTCCAAAGTTTTCGGGCCCCTAAAATGTTTTTTTTTATGTGATGTGTTTTTTTCTGTTTTACAACTGAAAAATGGTACATGTATTATAAGAGCCACCATAATAAGTACTAAACTCAAGTGTATTGAAAAGGAACAGATTTGGTCTAGGGGTGTCATTAACACTGGGGCAGTTTCTCACTCATCAGCACCTTAGCACTTGCACCCTTGGGAAATGTCAATTCCTGCTTCTGGATGTGATAATAATCCCTGATTCCAAAGCTAAAACTGGAAAACTATTGAGTGGTCTTGTGGCTTGTACTCTCTGCCATCTCTGCCTTAAACAAATTAAGAAATGTGTGAACTGGTATGGGATCTATTGTCCAGAAACCCATTATCCAGAAAGCTCAGAGTTATGGAAAGGCCATCTCCCATAGACTCCATATAATCCAAATAACCCATTCCTTTTTCTCTGTAATAATAAAACCTTAGCTTGTACCTGATCCCAACTAAGATATAATTAATTCTTATTGGAAGCAAAACCGGCCTATCGGATTTATTAAATGTTTACTTGTTTTTCTGGTATACTTTAGGCAAGGAGATCCAAATTACAGAAAGATCCCTTATACTGAAAACCCCAGGTCCTGAGCATTCTGGATAACAAGTCCCATACCTGTACAAGTTTGCTACAATAAGTGCACTCTGTAAAGGATAGATATTATAATTCTGCTACTTACAAAGGCATGTTAAATGACATTAAAAGAAATGTATAAAACCCTACACATATTATATGAAAGAGATGAATACAAAGAAGAAATTATAATATTTAGGTTTTATTGAAAATATTTTTTCTGAAAATGACAGAATTTACGATTAGAATTTCATTCCATAGTGACATTGCAGATGAGGCTGAAAAGAGACAAAAGTCCTTCCTGCCTCCAATTAAAGCAGCGTCTTTCAATTTTAGGTTTTATTCTCCTATCAAGAAGTCATTCTTGTCCAACGAAGCTTCTAAATTCTCTTTGTTCTCATCATATTCTTGTAATGATGCCCAGTCACTCCTGTTCTAGTCACTTTCACTCTCTTCTGATACAGTAGATGTGCTTTCCTCACTCTCGTTGGAAGACTTTTCTGACTTACTTTTTTCTCTTTTCTTCTTCTTTTTATCTTTCCTGCACATACAAAATCATTCAAGAGATTCTTAAAAATGCAACTACTTACCGATATGTATCTGGTATGTTAGATGAAAATGTATGCAAGGCCCTGGGTTCAGAGTATTTAGTGGTTATAAAAAAAACATAATAAATGTTTACTTACCCTTTCTTTGAAGTATTATCTGGTGGGTTTTCTTCATCACCATCAGGGTTTTTTTGTCTTCCATTAGTACTGCGGAAAAAAAAAAAAAACAGGAAAACATTGTGAAATGGCTACAGGATTTTTTATTTTATACAATATTTTTGCTGCAGTTGACGTATATGTATGTATGTATGAAAACCTATAACTTAAGTGTTTGACCATATAAAGGCTCAAGGCCAGACACCGATTCCAAGGAAGAACAACTGATGACATCCCTAACCCACATATATAAGGTTATATTACTGGTTATTTATGGCTGAGCAGACTCAAATCTCACTAAATTGGCTCTTGCCCAAATCTAACTAAATTGGCTTTTGCTAAAATATTTAGTGAAAAATTTAATAAAATTTGCAAAGAGCAAAATTTTGCAAATAAAAATTCTCATGTCTCAATGTAATATTCTTTGTTAGGCTTTTATTGCTTTGCAAATGTGAATTGCGCTTTAAGATCCTTTAACAAATGCTCTGGAGTTTCATGAAATATTTTGTCGTAAAAAAGGTTTGCGATTGGGAAGTTTTATTACATACACTGCGCACTATCACAAACTATAACGTTTGCAATCGCTATCCTACTGTCACATGAGGGGCAAAGTGTTCAGAAAGGAAAAATATTTCACCTTGCGAACATTTTATTTGCATTGCGAACGAATTACGAACAATTTTTGCATTATCGACCAATATTACATTCCTCCCTTATTGTCTTTCTTTTTTGTATTTTAGTGTAAGATATGTTTCCACCTTTCTTGCCCACCACAAAAGCAAAAAGAAATGTCACTTACCATAGTTTGACTGCTATTAGTAAGCCTACTATGCCTATAACAAGGAGCGCTCCAAGTTCTAGAGTATTTATAGTCTCCCTTTTAGCACTTGAATTAATATATTCGAGGACGGCATCTTGAAAAGAGACAGTGGCTGCGGCTGTGGCTGTTGATGCAGTAGTGGTCGTTGGGGGCACAGTCGTTGTTTCAGACTTTGACCAGAACCCTCTCTGCGACTCATCTGCAAAGTAAAATGATCCCATGAATCTCAAGGTAATGATAGATTTACTAAGTGAGCGTGTGGGCAGCACTGACGAGCGAGCGTTCGATTTAGTCAATGTGCTGTGTATTGGGGTTACAATACAGACACTTTTCTTTCACATCTAATGAGTGATACATTTCATTGGGATTACATTTGAAATTAGGAATGATTGTTTTTCTTGCGATTTAACTTACCTGTGTCTTTATTCTCAACTTGATTCTCAACCTGAATTTCTATAGATGGAACCGGCTCGTACAACTTTCCTACAATTTTCAGCCGGACCTGATAAGTGCCACTGTCTGTCATCTCTGTGGGATTAATCACCAGAGAGCAGATCCCTTTTGCCACCTGGCTTTCAAAAAGGCGGTATTTGTCCTTCAAATCGGGCGATTCCATTGTCGCATGTTCTCCGTACAGGTGGATTAGAGACGTGTAACCTTTCGAATCCATTTTCCCCCATTCCAGTTGGACTTTGAGTGGGTTGAGTTGATTGCTTGTTTGAAACAGGCATGGAATTATATTGGTTGTATGTGCCTTCAGCGTCAGCTTCTCTTTAAATAATGTAAAATGTTCAACATTCACTGCTAAAAGAGGGGAAAAATTACATTAGGATCATGAAATGTACAGAGCAGTCTCTATCAGCCTCATCCTGCAACAGAGGCGCCTACCAAATTTCATTCATGAGTTGTGTCCCTGAGTTTTCACTAATTTTCTCACTAATCTTACATTGATATATATAAGTCATTGGTTTGAAACATACGGAGCCAGTTAATGTCTCAGGAGTAAAAAAACAGGGAATGATCTTTCTTACCTGATGTGGTATGCATAAATAAAGTAAATAGTCCGAATATGAAGATAAATAAACGATGATCCATTATTTTAGATATATTAAGATACATGATGTGTCCACTAGTAGTGTTCACTTCAAGCTCTAACAATGAAATGAGCTCAGTGCCAGCTGTAAACTTTGATATTTTCCAGGCTTATGATGTCACAATGGCCAGAGTGATGATGTCACAATGGCCAGATTGATGATGTCACAATGGCCAAGTGATGATGTCACAATGGCCAATGTGATGATGTCACAATGGCCAATGTGATGATGTCACCATGCTCATTCGCTGTAAGGTACTTATCTCCCAGAATGCTCTATGAGACACGTTAGTTAGTATGGACTAACTGCCTAAGCGGGACTAAATCATTACTGACAAGAGCAGCACATCTGCGGCCAGTGGGCCAGTTAAAAAGGCTGTTCTGATTAATAAGCACAACTTGTGAGTTTCTGTTAATTCTGTTACAACTTACAAGTTATTCTCCATTGAAAACTCTGTTGTGAAATAAACATACAGATTTCTTGTAAAGTTGCCTGGAAGTCCTTGCTTTTCTACGTTGTGCAGGTATTGTTGAGACTACCATCTGAGTGAATTCCCACAATATATATGTGTATGTGTGATAATGTTCCCCTCAAAGCAAATAAAGTTGTCCGTGTTGAATATAAAGTGTTGAATATAAAGCACTAAATGTAGGAACAGAAGCCCCATAGAGATATACTTTGCCAACTGTGTCCCTTGGGACCCTTCAATGCCATTGTAGAAATAAAAGAAAAAAAAAAAAAAAAAAAAAAAACCCTAAAAACTGCACAATATCTGTTGGAATATTTCACCCATTATATTTTGTAAATTTAGCCTTTTTTGACCCTAAATTATTAAAAATATGGTACAGGTATAGGATCCCTTATCCGGAAACCCGATATCCAGAAAGCTCCGAATTACGGAATGGCTGTCTCCCATAGACTCCATTTTATCCAAATAATCCAAATTTTTAAAAATGATTTCCTTTTTCTCTGTAATAATAAAACAATAGTTTGTACTTGATCCCAACTAAGATACAATTAATCCTTATTGGAAGCAAAACCAGCCTATTGGGTTTATTAAATGTTGAAATTCATTTCTAGTAGACTTAAGGCATGAAGACCCAAATTACGGAAAGATCCGTTATCCGGAAAAACCCAGGTCCCAAGCATTCTGGATAACAGGTCCCATACCTGTACTAGTTTCCACATGCAAAAAACCTAAATACTCAAAATGACTTTTGATCAAACTCAGATTATCTTTACTGAAACTAGCCATTGTTTTGTTATTAAATTATTCTGAAAAATCTAGAGCTTGGCTGCACAAAAAAAGATTTTATAAAAAGCCTAAAAACTAATGGTTGCTTTTGTTTTCTATTATCATCCCCTAAATTAGCCCAAATTGTGTGCTTTAAAATATGGGCAAATAAAACCTCTGGATTGGAACCCGAAATAAGTTTATTTGTGAGACACGGAAACGTGGCAAAGAAACTTGCTGCTGCGGAACTGACGGGGTTCAGACCAGATCACAGGAATAGCAAAAGATGACTTTTGTTCAATTTCACCCAGTTTCTTTTCTCCTAAACTAGCCCCTGTTCTGTCCTGTAATTGTGACTCATCTGACGTTTGTCTGCCAAATAACAAACACACTCTCTAATGCCACTGGGAAACGTGAATAAAATGGCAAAATTATTTTCGTCACTTTTACCCAGTCTTCTAAATCAGCCCATTTTGGTCAGTAAATTAGGCAAAATGAGGGTTTAGCTGTCATATAAAACATTGGGACCATCCAATGCCGTTGTGGAAAAAACTTCCATATTTCACCCATTATATTCTCCTAATTAGACTGTAACTTGTCCCTAAATTGTGAAAAATATTGGCCTAGTCTTCATGTGAGAGCAACTCAAAATAACTGGCAGGGAACCCGCTGCACACGTCAGAGTTAGGCCCATAGCAAACAAAAAGTTCCTTCCCCCCCATGTTTTTTTCCTCCTAATTCTTCCCTTTTTTCTGATTTGTAAAAAAAATGATTCCTTTCATTGTCACTTTTTAGAAGAAAAAGCTCTTACAGTGTGGGTACTTTTATCACCATGTTTTTCTTCCCTTTAACATGTATAAACTGTGCATAACTATTTACAATGGAGACCCCTGTGGCAGCTATTGGGTTAAAAGTGGGAACCCCAAAAATAAAAACTGCAAACAGCCCGCCACACATTATTAAAATTGTAAGCTCACGTGCCACGTTACTCAGATAGAGTTGGACTGGTGTGTTAGGGCCCACTGGAACTGAGACTCAAGGACCCATCTCCTGGCACCCAACCTTGCACCGTTCCTAATACTCTCCGCACCCCCACTTGTGCCAGACGCTGCATATTTCTGTGCTTGCATCTGTTTGGGGGAGACAGGCCTGTGTGGGCTGAGGAGGACTGGGTCGGCAGCTCTGTCCTCAGAAGAATGAGTGGAACACAATTTCTGTAAAGAAAACATTTAGTGTGATTGTTAATGAAGGGCCTAACAACAACAAATTGAAATTGTTTACTGTGGGGCCCCTGAAGAGATGAGGGAGTTACAGTACTTTTGCGGTGGGGCTTTTATCATTTTATGTATGGGGCCCGTGATTTCTGATGGCAGCCCAGTAGTCAGCCAGGAGGAGGGGAGTTAATGGTGTAGCTGTTTGGGTTGTACCATAGACAGACTGAAGGGGTGATGAATTGTTTGGGTTGGTACCACAGACAGAAGCTGGGGGATTAAAGGGGTCGTTGTTTAGATGTTTAGGTACCATAGACAGTAGGAGGGGTATTAATGGGGTAATTAAATGGGTTGCTACCACAAACAGTAGGGGGGAATTAAGGGGGTAGTTGCTCAGGTTATTACCAGATGGATATTAGGGGGATTAATTGGGTAATTTGGTAATACATCAGCTGTAGACAGATCCATGATATAACATAGGGTGCTTCTGCTCTAAGTGGGACCTCATAAACTCCTATGCTATATTATAAGGCTCCTAGGCTCAGTATACTGTCTGCATATATTATAGAGGCCCACCTGTGCTGTGACACATGTTACCCTTTTCTAGGGGTCCCTTAATCTATATTCCACGTATACTCATAAATTCTGCAGCCTAGAAGTTCCTATATATTATTTGGCTACAGTACTCTTCCAGTTCTGCTATCCATTTTAAATAAGGGTCCCTGTACTCTGTATACTAATTCTATTGATTATATATTGCCAGTTATTTGGCAACTCTTTTCCTCTGCTACTGGTGTAAGTAAGATCCTATGGATCAGAAAAGCCTCAAACAATAGGTTCCCCCAGAAAACCAGATGTGTTTGGAAAATAAATTGTGTTTACCATAGCCCTAAGGGAGGGCAGCTCCATGGACAGGAGGGAATTCAGAATTCCAGGGGTCAATACTGGGGGGCTGGATTTCAAAGGAATCAGAAGACACACGGTGACGCCATGCCTGCTATTGTTATTGGCTCATTTAGCATGTGGCTTCCAGGATCCATTTCTGACCCCAGTGTGCTCTTGCAGTTTTTACAAGGGTGTTGTTCTCATTTAAAAGCAATTATTTGTGTAATTCACACTGGACCTGTGATCCCTTGTACCTTATAGAGTGCTGAATACGTTTCTGATTGTGGGCATACTAATGGGTACCAACAATGGGTACCAATCTTTAGTTGTTAGGCCTTCTTTTTTTTTTTGGTTACCAGCAGTGCCTGTCACCATCAGAACATTTTTGTACCAACTAGGGCCTTTTAAAATGAAAGGATTAGGGACACAACGAATCCAGGATTCAGCTTGGAATTCGGACAAGATTTTTCAGCAGGATTCGTGATTTTTCGTTACACAAACAAGGAAGTCAAAGTATCCTTTCCTTCTTATTTCCCTAATTTACATATACAAATTAGTTTGTCGGTATTCGTCCGAATCCTAAAATAGTGGATTTGGTGCATCCCTAGAAAGAATCTTGCGTAGAAAGGAGATGTAGAGGTGGCCCTGGTTGTAGCTGCCAGTGACTGTGGTAGTTAATGGGGGCAAGAAATGAGCAAAACCAACATCGAAAGTGAGATCAGTAATCAGTATTGAGCAGTTACATGCATTCAGATTTGAAAAATTACAAGGGTACCCAAATTTTTTCATAGCCAGTTTTTCCCATTTGATTTAATTTGATACAACTGAATACTACTACTTCACTAAAAAAATTTTTTCAGAAAACACCCCAGTACTCAGATGTTCCTGGGAAATGAAAAACATACCACTGTTATTTTTTTAGTTGAAAGTGGAGTCAATTATTATGCAAGCTGAGAGGGGTTCCCAAACTTTGTCATATGACTGTACATCTGTATGAATTCAGTCAACAGTTCCAGGTGGATTATCAGTCATACAAGAAGTAATTTGAACATCTTTGCCCACAATCTCTCAAATGAGATCTATTGTCTAATTTTCCCTAGCTATTTGAATACATTTTGTTTTGAGAAGAAAATTACTTTGACTTGCATATATGAGCATTTTCCCCCACACATTTATAACCTATAACCTTTTTTTATTTAAACAGAATTAATTGCATTAAGAACCACCTACTAAACAGGTTATCGTTGTCTACCTCCACACGAGCATAGATTTTTTGTAAAGCTCTGATTAATAAATAAGGACTATATAAAGAAAGCTTAAACAAACAATAAGCACTGATGTTCTGGGACAGCGGTGTTGTGTTTGCAGCTGATACATTGCTGATAATAAAAGGGGTCAAAATAAAGCCCCCCAGATACATGACGGATAGAGAGAGAAATATTACATATATTGCACCTGATATATTGTGCACACTGCATTTATAAAATTGCAAGGGTTTGCCCTGCTGCTGATATTCCTGTGTGCCAGTGAATTTCTTCTTACCTGATATATTGCACCATTCCACTGTACTTTTATCCTTTATTTTTCATGTATTTTTTTATTATATTGTGGTAGCTGCAACATCCTACGCATTTCCATTTAAACAAACAACAGGAAAAAAAAAAAAAAGAAATGGAAAAATGAAAATCTTGAAATACACCTGTAGCCAAGCTCTGAGCAGAAGAAGGGCCTCTTACAAAGTAATGTGAAAACGCACTTGCCTTGACAGAATGTGGTAATGGAAAAGGCTCCAGGGTGATGCACATGTGAATGATAAACCGTATCACACCTCCTCTTTTAATCTAGTGCACATCCTCTCAGCTGGATACCATTCATCATGTATTTCCACAGTAGAAACCTTATTCTAAAAGATGTGTAGCTACTTAA
Organism: Xenopus petersii; assembly: GCA_038501925.1. NCBI lineage: Eukaryota > Metazoa > Chordata > Amphibia > Anura > Pipidae > Xenopus > Xenopus petersii. Next base: position 85,430,971 of record CM076685.1, read on the forward strand.
GAAAAGGCTTGAATTTGATCAAAAGCAGCATAGACCCCTGGCTAGGTAGGTATCAGGTTGAAATAATATAATTAAAATTTGGTTTAACACTTTTATAATGCTTTGCTTTGCACTGTTAATGCTGGAGGTGAACTAGTGTTCTGGTGGGGGGGGGGGTAATCAATTTTTTTGGTTTATTATATATATATATTATATATATATATATATATATATATATATATATATATATAGATGTACCCTAACGAAGGCTCACTAGTGTTGCTGAAACGTGGGGTTTTATGCACTAATTATAATTAAACTTTTCTTGTAAATCCTGTGCTGTGCCAAATAGTAAGTAATAGCAATCTATCTCCTTGTATTCAACCCAGGTGAACGGTAAGGAAATCCATACGTAAAGAAAGACCAGCAACTCTGGGATTTTTTCGTGATCAAATTGTTATTACATTTGTATAAATTTGTAAATCTTTACGTATATATATATATATATCTATATATCTATATATATATTTGGTCACACCCTCATTGCACCCCCGCCTAATGATTTTAAAAATTAGTGGTGAGCACAACTTTCCCTTGTTTGTTATAGTTCTACAGGACCAGCTTCATGTTGTAGCTCCCACCCTTCCCGGCTATAGTCAGTAGAGATGGCGCGAACTGTTCGCCGGCGAACTTGTTCGCGCAAACATCGGGTGTTCGCGCTCGCCGGAAGTTCGCGAACGTCGCGCGACGTTCGCCATTTTGGGTTCGCCATTGTTGGCGCTTTTTTTTGCCCTCTCACCCCAGACCAGCAGGTACATGGCAGCCAATCAGGAAGCTCTCCCCTGGACCACTCCCCTTCCCTATAAAAACCGAAGCCCTGCAGCGTTTTTTCACTCTGCCTGTGTGTGCTGAAGAGATAGTGTAGGGAGAGAGCTGCTGCCTGTTAGTGATTTCAGGGACAGTTGAAAGTTTGCTGGCTAGTAATCGTGTTGATACTGCTCTGTTATTGGAGGGACAGAAGTCTGCAGGGGTTTGAGGGACATTTAAGCTTAGGTAGCTTTGCTGGCTAGTAATCTACCTTCTACTGCAGTGCTCTGTATGTAGCTGCAGTGGGCAGCTGTCCTGCTTCTGATCTCATCTGCTGACTGCTGCAATAACAGTAGTCCTTGTAAGGACTGCTTTTATTTATTTTTTTGTTCCAATACAGAGCAGTATCAAGCAGATTACTAGCCAGCAAACTTACTATCATCTGTCCCTGAAATCACTAACAGCTCTCCCCCTACACTATCTCTTCCAAGCACACACAGGCAGATTTTTCAGATACATTTTTGCCCTTGATCCCCCTCTGGCATGCCACTGTCCAGGTCGTTGCACCCTTTAAACAACTTTAAAATCATTTTTCTGGCCAGAAATGTCTTTTTTAGATGTTAAAGTTCGCCTTCCCATTGAAGTCTATGGGGTTCGCGAACCGTTCGCGAACCGCTCGCATTTTTGCGCAAGTTCGCGAATATGTTCGCGAACTTTTTTTCCGACGTTCGCTACATCCCTAATAGTCAGGTGATCCCACTGGTGTCTAATAAAAGGGCAGCCAAGTTTGGGTGTTTTACTTTGAAAGCAGCTAGTAAGTTGCAGGTAAAACGTAGTCCCTTTGTAAAATGTATAATGAAGCAATAGAATTCTTAATGAATCAGATGAAAATTAAGCATAGGACTGGCCAGATATGGGATGACTTTGACGTAGTTGGTCAGCTTAAATATATTGCAATATATGGACAAACAATCCCTGTTTTGTTTAAAGTGTAAGGCATTTTTCAGTAGCAGTATGCACAAAATGCCTCTGTCTTAAATATATTGATAATGGGTTGAGTGCAGAGGACTCTTGTATTTGACTATATGTATTTTGTGGTCACACCCTCATTGCACCCCCGCCTAATGATTTTAAAAATTAGTGGTGAGCACAACTTTCCCGTTCGAAAATTTCTGTCGGCTGCCGATAATATCTCTGCATGTATTGCCGATCGTACTATTTTCAGTGGGAGACTGTCACCAGCTTTGTCAGACATAACTTTCATATGATTGCTGTAGGGGCAGAACATCGGCTGATCTGTTCTTTTACTACTTTATTTTGGTACTTATAATGGTAAGACTTTGATCTGAATGGTTACTGGTGGGTCGGGAGATCGTACGTTGATTCGTATGATCGGATCTCTACGTCAATGGCCAGCTTTAGAGAGGCACTGGTTTATAGGGCACATACCTGGTGGGGTTTGCATGTGATCACACATTTGCATCATGCTGCATTTTTGGACAGTTTAAATTTAGATTTCAGCACATTGTACATGATTCAGAAAAAATAAAGACAATGAGCACCAAGAGGTGTAATGTCTCAGAAGGAAATGCTCTATGTTTGTTGTGGTTTAATTTTAGTTCAAGGAAATGCCTATCGACACTAATATTTTCTTCCTGCTACAGTCTCTGGGCTTGCAACACCCAAGCTAGTGTCTGGACTGGAGTCCTGAGTGTTCTTCTCTTCTGGTTGTGCTCAAACCCCTCAAAACCCCAGGTTGTGCTCTTTGGAGTTTTAACATTGTTCATTATATTTTCTATTTTATATATATTTGCTATTTTGTGTCTGTGTATGTAACCAGCCTTGACATGAACAGGCATGGAATCAACCTTTAGTTAGCCAAACCATGAGAACCTTCATAATTTAAAAGTTGACCGAATTGCAATAGGAATGGCAAAAAAATCAATGGCACTTGAACTGAAGGTTATTATTTCTGTATAATTGTATAGATGCACTTAAAGGAACAGTAACATCAAAAAATGAAAGTGTTTTAAAACACAGATATAATATATTGTTGCCCTGTACTGGTAAAACTGCTGTGTTTGCTTCAGAAACACTACTATTGTTTATATTAAAAAAAAGCTGCTGTGTAGCAACGGGGGCAGCCAAAAGGAGAAAAGGCTCAGGTTACACATCAGATAAGCTCTGTAGAACATAATGGTGTTATCTATTATCCACTTTTTAACCTGTGCCATATAGCCATTTTTCAATTTCCACGGTTGTTACACAGCAGCTTGTTTATATGAACTATAGTAGTATTTCTGAAGCAAACACATCAGTTTTACCTGTTTAGGACACCAGTACATGGTATTGTCATTACTTTAAAACACTCTCATTGTGTTATTGTTCCTTTACTTAGAAGCTGAACTGTTGCATGTCATTGGCATTGTATGTCTGTATGGCATTGACATTTCACCATGTAAATATAAAGAGTATGATAATCGGTAATAGCAGCATAGGGGTGTCCTGCATTTCCTGCAAAAGAGGGGTACAATTTTCTGAGGAGCACTTGCACCTTTAGTCATTACTTGTCTTTACCAGTTAATTTTTGGATTCCCTAATTATAAACAATATGGGTAAGAATTTTTTGACCCCCTGGGAGATGGTATTTTCCAAGTCTTCCATTTGTTACTCGTATTAGAATTATTATTATTATTATTATTAACATGTATTTATATAGCGCCAACATATTGCGTAGCACTGTAAAGTAAAGGTGATTATACAACTAAATCACATGAATTATATACATAGAAAATATGGAGTTACATACATCACAATCAATACCGGTACAAAAGGTGAGGAAGGCCCTATGCAAAAGAGCATACACTCTAAAGGGAAGGGCGTAATACTCAAGGTGTGGGAGTGGGCAAGATCGAATTAATTGGGTGAGAAATGTGGTACTGTATGTGGTGTTGTATTTGGTAGTTAAGCAGAGTGAGGGTAGGTTTCTCGAAAGAAGTGCATTTTAAGAGATTTCTTGAAAGCAGAAAGGTTGGGAGAAAGCTGGACAGACCGTGGGAGAGAGTTCCAGAGGAGGGGTGCAAAGTCTTCAATGCGAGCTTGTGAGGAGGTAATGAGAGAAGAGTTGAGTAGCAGGACAGTAGAGGAGCGTAGTAAGCGGTTGGGTGAGTATATAGAGATGAGTTCAGAGATGTAGGGTGGGGCAGAGTTATGAAGTGCTTTGAATGTCAGGGTCATTAATTTGAATTTGTTTCTGAAAGGTAGCAGAAGCCAGTGCAGGGATTGACAGAATGGCGTGGCAGAAGAGGAGCGGTTGCTGAGGTGTATGAGCCTCACAGCAGCATTCATTATGGACTGGAGAGGTGACAGTTTCTGGAGGGGAAGGCCAATTAAAAGAGAGTTACAGTAGTCTAGACGTGATATGACGAGAGAGTGAATAAGAATTTTGGCAGCATCTTCGGTGATAAATGATCGTATTTTGGATATGTTCCTTAGGTGGAAGTGACATGATTTAATAAGTGACTGGATATGAGGAGTGAATGACAGGGCAGAATCTAGGATAACCCCAAGGCACTGGGCCTGGGGAGTGGGGGGGTGAGAGTGGAATTGTTAGCTATGATGGATACTTCCGGGATGTTACTGGTGTTAGTTGGAGGAAAGAGAACCATTTCAGTTTTAGAGAGGTTAATTTAAGGTAGCGTTGAGACATCCAGGTAGAGATAGTGGACAGGCAGGATGAAAGTTCTGGGTTGAGATCAGGAGATGAGAGATAGATTCAGTATTGTCAGCATAGAGGTGGTAGTGGAAACCATACGTATTGATTAATTTGCCAAGGGAGGAAGTATAGAGGGAGAGTAGTAATGGTCCCAGGACAGAGCCTTGAGGAACCCCAACAGAAAGAGGTAGGGGAGAAGATGCTACTCCGTTGTAGGAGACACTGAAGGAACGATTGGTGATGTAAGAAGAGAACCAGGACAGGGCTATGTCACGAAGGCCAAGCGAATGGAGGGACTGTAGGAGGAGAGGGTGATCTACAATGTCAAATGCAGCTGAGAGATCAATTGGATCAAGCGTGCAGGTGGTAAGGTGAGAAGAGGCCAAAAGCTTTGAGACTTCCTCATCAGTGACAGTGGTTAAGGAGCACAGGAGAGACTGTGGAGTGTAGAGGGAGGGTGGTGGAAGTCTAGGGGGGTTGAGTAGTGTAATGTCCCTTCTGATAGTGTCAATTTTGTTTTTGAAGTGCTCAGCAATATCTTGAGCAGAGACAGATGTGCATGGAGGGGGTGGAGAAGGGGAAAGGAGAGTGTTCAAGGTGGAGAAAAGTTGTGCTGGTTTTTTAGAAAGGGAGTTAATGCGTGAAGTAAAGTATGTTTGTTTGGCTTGGAAGAGGCTGGTGTTATAGGAGTGCAGGGCAGATTTGTAGCTCCAAAAGTCTGATTCTGAACAGGATTTGCGCCTGCGACGCTCAAGTGCACATTTTGTATCTATTTAATTTTATTGGAATGTGTTTTCATAATTCATCTAGATTTTGGTAAACATGCTAAAGAGCCTGCTTTTTTGTCATCTATAAAACTGAGTAGATAACAGTTAGTTTTTTCTAAAGACTACTAAAATGATCATGAATACTGCAATATACAATTATTTCTGTTTTAATGGCTACATATATTTAGATGGCTATAAATATATTATATATATATATATATATATATATATATATATATATATATATATATATATACCCCATTTCTGTGATATTCGCTAGTGAGATAAGGTCATTTTAAGCTGCTTTCGGAGGATTTATATGGATTTAATAGACTTGCACAGGCAGTTTCACTTCAAAATCCCTCTGCTTTGCAGAAGATCCCAATAAAGGATTACATTTTGGCAGTATACTAACCTGTGTTATTTTATGCTTTGAAATGGCAAACTACAAAATATTTTAATGATGGAAACCTGTTAAAGCTTGAAAAGTGTTTGTTAGGCTACTAACTTATTAATAAATTTTGGTTCAATGTAGCTTGTTATATCATATATATATATATATATATATATATATATATATATATATATATATATATATATATATATATATATATATATATATATATATATATATATATATATATATATATATATATATTTTTTTTTTTATTTTTTTATTTAAAAGCCCATTGTGATGGCCAGTTATAGATTTTAAATCAGTAAGGCTTTTTTACCATTGCCCAGGCAGAAGTGCATGTGCTTTTGAATGACAAGCAAAACTAGGGGGGGATTCAAGGGAACCTGCTCTCACTGAATGCAGACAGAGCCATATTTGGTACAAGGTGCAATACTGTTTTAAGGTTAGTAGTACACATAATTGCATTTGCAAATAGTATCTGCTTATCTCTTTCTGCTGGTTATAAAGCAATGAAGCAAAAGTCAGCTCATCTCCGGCCAAGGCTCTTGTGACAGAAGTGACTAGCTTGGAAGATAACTCAAGGTATTATTTTATTAGTTTTTGTATTTTTAGATACACATCTACTCCACTCTGTCTCAATCATACTAGTTCCTTCAGATGCCTGAGTGGTTTAATAGTAGCAGGATATTTTATTGGTGTCTGATGCTTCTCAAACCTGATTTCCCACCAACCGACAACATTGCGTGGTTAATAAATGTGGACATTTCTGGTGAAGAGCAGTGCCATCCCAGTACATGAGATCCTAGGGATGGTGGGATGGCACTTAGGTTTTTTTCAAGGGATTTTCTGGTCTACAACAGCCTGAAATAGATACAAATCTTACTGTCAAATGAGCACTGTAGGCAGTCAAGTTGATGTGTGTAATAATAGGGAATAACAAGTAGGAATGACTGCTGTAGATTCAAATTGCCATCTCCTGGATAATGAGTCCTCCTGGGGATGCCACTGTTGGACTATTTAAAAAAAATATTTTTGGTGTTAGCATTTAGTGTACAGCCCCAAACTTTGGTGGCAATCTGCACCCCTCTTTTACAGAAACTTTTTTACTCCCTGCCCCCCCCCCACATTGGCTCTGCAAACAGTTGACCCATTATTGTGCGCAAACTATTATTGCATTCCCTACATTTAAAGGCACTCAAAAAGAGAAAACACTAAAAAAAAAACTTGGAAACCTAATACATGGGTTAGTGCAAGAGATTCATATTGGAAAAGCTTCATTTTGAAAAAGTTAAACAATTTAAATCTGATTTGTTTACAAGTCAACGAGACAAGAAAATAAACAAAATTAAAATACAAGCCCTCAGAGCATGTGAAATAGTCAAATTTTTTAAGGAAAACTAGTTGATTAGAGCAGTCTGCACATCATTATTCAAATGTGTGTGCCGTATCATACCAGATGAATATAAAAGGGAAATGACTATAAAAGATGACAGTGTCCCATTCCATTTTCTTTTCTTCCCAAGCTACATGGTTGCTTAGCAATGATTAATATTTTAGGATCATGACACAATTTCTGCTATACAGACTCTAATCCTATCACTGAAGGAAGAAGAATAAAATATGTTTCACTATGAAACTTGAAATGTTGACAGTTGGGCTCATTCATCATTATCAAAGTAGGGACCAAAAGCCCAGCACCTGCCTAGTGGAAGTTGCATATGTCTACTGCTGTTTGCACCTGTCAGTGGATCTTACAAAAGGGGCTGCATGTAGATGGCATGTGGGTGTCATTTGGTACACATCACAAGTACAAGAGAATAAGTGTAAGGGGATTCAAAGCATTCTAGAGCTCTACCTTAAAGCAGGTGGTAAGGACATGGCCCCCTGGTGCAGTTTTCATCTCTTGATGCTCATGCAAATGTAAATCGTGCAAGTTGGGGGAGGATAGGGTGCAAGTTGGGGCTATACCCAGAGGTGGGCCAAGCTGACCAAGTGACTTAGGCAACCCAACAGACCACCTCACTCCCTCCCCGTGTGTGTGCACATGTGATGTTGCAGGGAGGGAGCACTCGGTGAGAAGCAAGTATGAGTGGCATGGGGCAAGAGAGCCCAGACTAGGGAGAAGACTCTTCAAGAGGTACCTGCCCAGCACCTCCTCTTCTGCCTTCACCTAATTCTAGCCCTGGAAACACCTAAATGCTTCCCTCCAGCTCTTCTTAGATTGAACACTGACTAAATTAGTCAGTGATCGATATGTGCTCTGAAAGGGAATGCAGAGGCCTGCAGCCATTTTTTACATACTGTACCTTATCCAGTGTGATGCAAAAAATAAAAAGCAGATTGAAATCATTTCTGCACTTTGAACACTGCATGTGGCATTGTGAGGTCTTTTGTATTCTGCCACATACTTCATTGAAAATATAAGCTACAGTACAAACAATAAACGGTCATTAAGGACAGTAAGTACAATTTTCAGACACAAATGATTTTTAGGGTGAAGACACACAGAGCTACTAGAAGCAGTTACTTGTCTACTACAGTGATAATTGGCTTTGCTAAGACCAGCGCCGGATTTACATAGTGTGTGCCCCTAGGCCCACTAATGTTTGTCGCCCTGTCCCCTCCCTTTTATTTGTGCACATTTTCATAATTGGGACTGGAGCAATGGGGATTGCTGCACAGGAAATTTAAAAAACTATTTTATCTCCTGCGCATCCCCAATTTTTCTGAATCAATGTGGGTGTGGTTGGGCCGCATGCCATCCCCTAAAATCCTGCCACCATAAGCCCGGCCTTGGTGACTTTTCGACAAATCTGAGCCTGGCTAAGACAAAATGCATGTTTCAGCAGAGGCAATTATCTGTATTGTCCATGGGTATTTTTGGGAATTTTAGAGCTGCTACTAGTAGCTCTTTATGTCTTTATCCTTAACCATAACATAGCAGTTTTTGGCAGAATTCCAGCATTATTGCATCTGCTTGAGAATGCTGCAATTGTGTTTGACACATCCTCAGAGACAGAATTGTATCACTGCTGGTGCTCAGTGTTGCAATTACTAGGGGGCAGATTTATCAAGGGTCAAATTTCGAGGGTTAAAAAACCCTTGAATTCGACCCTCGAAGTAAAATCCTTCGAATTTGAATATCGAATTAGAAGGATTTTAGCGCAAAATGTTCGATCGAATGATCGAATAAAAATCGTTCGAACAAACAATAAAATCACTGGAATCAAACGATTCGAATGATTTTAAGCGATCGATCAAATGATTTTTATTCGATCATAAAAAGTGCCCAATGTCCCCATAGGCTAACATTGAATTCGGTAGCTTTTATTTGGGGAAGTATTGAGTCTAAGGATTTTTTAAAGAGACAGTACTTCGATTATCGAATGTTCGAATGGTTTTTACTTCATTTCCCATTTACTTCATTCGATTCAATCGAATTTGACCAATTCGATGGTCGAAGTACCCAAAAAATTACTTTGAAATTCAAATATTTTTGGATTCAAACTATTCACTCGAGCTTAGTAAATCTGCCCCTAGGTGTGTCATCCCTTTGATGTAGGTCTGCAGCACCTATTGAGGCAATCTGCTGTAGGAACCCTAAAATTATGCCATGTTCAGGGTGGAAGTAGTGCCAGGGTTCCACAGTTCAATAGGCACAATTGTGCATGATTCAGTAGAAGAGGCACACACTGGTACTTAGCACTACTATACAGAAGTACAAGGAGCATGTCTGGACAAAAGTACCTTACTATAGCCTACCCAGAGACATATACTCTGTGGTTCTTGGCTTGGGTAATTGAGAAGCAATGCTTGTGCCAGTTCTGTAACACTTATGCAGTTAAAGGTTTAACATAATAGAGGTATTTCCAAAGACTTTACTTAATACCTCTCCATTTGTGTATGATGAAAAACCATAAAACTATATCATTGGTACAGCCCCACCTGTGACCTCACTTACATTTTATAAAACAGGCAGGAATATAAATGTGCCCATTTTACCCATTTAACAAATTTGTCAAATTTGAATTGTGTCCAAATAAACAAGCATGCAATTGAATAAATGCAATTATTTGTAGTAATCATTTTGCAAAGTGAAGTAGCATGATTTGATTTGATGCCATGCTTTGTGTCACTTGGGAAATCACTTAATCTTTCCGCATTTTAGTCAATAATTAGCTTAAACCCTCTGAGTGCAAAAGGTTAATTGAGCCTCTATTGTTCTTTGTGTAACGTGTCGACTCAATCAATAGATACACTTTCAAATAGGTTGTTTTGCTTTCTTTTTTAATTTGAGGAGCTATCTGTAGGGGAAGTGATTATCATTTGCTCTGTAATAACTTTAAGTAAAGTGGCAGTGTATCCACTATGTGACGTGTAAGGGTAGGGCACAAGCTAAGATTTTGGGAGATTTAGTCGCCAGGCGACAAATCACCTCTTCTTCGGGCGACTAATCTCCCTGAAAAGCCTTCCCGTTGGCTAGAATCTAAATCACCGTCAGGATGGCACCCGCTTTGTTTTCCAAAGTCACCCGAAGTTTTGAGTGCCCTCCCGCCGGTGATTTTGATTCTAGCCAGCGGGAAAGCTTTTCGGGGGATTAGTCGCCCAAAGAAGAGGCGATTTGTCAACTGGTCGACTAAATCACGAATCTTAGCATGTGCCCTTACACTAATGTTCAGAAACATGAGAAATTAAGCTATACTTTGATTTGATCTTTGGATCTTTGCTGGTGTGGCCAAACATTCCATAGCCCAAAACTTGGCATACACAGAGAGATGATTTATTCTAAAAGTATTTATGAAAGGCTTTTTTGGACATGTTACACATGTGATGCATTTCCCATTTGGAGAGGACTGCAATGGGGCACTGGAGCAATTCCCAACCATCAGGACTTCTTCCTGATCCCATACCAAGCCAGGAAGGCCCATAATTGTGTCCTCTATATCTGGTCCAATAAGCTGCCAACTCAGTCCGGAGGGGCAACCAATGTGGTCCAGTTATGGCCATCTTTAGCTAAACAACCTTATAACTCCATCCTACCACAATAATGTACATTAGGGTTTCTGAACCAGTATGACCAACCTGGCTCATGTTTCCCTTTGCTCTGATATAAATGACAGGAGCTCTTGATGCATTTAGTGGGTTATTTATTAGAGTCAGATTTTTTCTGTTCTGAGTTTTAAAGGGGAAAACATTTTTTTGGATGAAAACAAAAAACGTTATTAAACCCCAATGCTGTTAAAAGTCTGAATAAAAAAATACTCCAAGTCAAACCTGCTGAGGTCATGTAGAAGTCAATGGCAGATTTCCCATTTACAATTGGAAGATGTCACGATCTGCGCTTAGGGTTTCGTACAATAATCCAAAGAATTTATGTTTTTTGGTTATTTATTAGAGTCAGAAAAAATCTGCGCTTTTGGGCGTCAAATCTGAAGAAAGTGGTATAATTTGGATTTTTAAAAGATTTTATCACGTCTTTTCCCGCACCAGATTTTATTAGAGTTAATTTTTTGATAAATACGGTAAAAAAAACGGGTTTTTGGTCTAAGTGGTTTTAAGAAAATGTTTGCATTTTAGTAAATAACCCCCTGAAAGTCAGAAAGTTTTGCATTATAGTTGTTCTGGTTAAACCAGTTAAAATATGATTTTGGTTGTGATATTCTGAAGATGTGAGTTCGGAAAAGCCTGGAAATTGACTAGCACAAATTGCTTAAAGGAATAGTAACACAGAAAAATGAAAGCATTTAAAGTATTGAAAATATAAAATTAAAATGTAATGTACTGTTGCCCTGTACTGATAAAATTGTGTATTTGCTTTAGAATCTCTACTATAGTTTGCACAACTGATAACAGATAAAGCTCTTTAGTATACAATGGGATTCTTTGGAATTTATCTCTTATCTACTGTCTATCCTTTGCTTGAATAGCTGCCCCCATCGTTACACAGCAACTTGTTTATATAAACTTTAGTTGTGTTTCCATTAGCCCCCAGACACACATGCGTTTTTTTTGACAATATCCGCGCCATGGTTTTTACAAAAGCTGACCACCGCGTAAATACACTAGCGTAATGTGCCATTGCCTAAGCTTGTGTAGCACTAACCGTAGTTACATGTCGGTAGTTTTTTAATAACCATGGTGCGGACCACGCCCAAAAACCACATTTGTGTCCTTAAAGTACTTTCATTTTTTTGGTGTTACTGTTCCTTTAAATACACAGTACTATAGAGCAGATATGGACAGCCAACAAACCTCCATATCAAATTAGGCTGAGGGCACATGGGCAGATTAAATCTTCGCTGCTGTGGGCGACTAATCTCCCCGAAATGCCTTCCCACGAGCAAGAATGCGAATCACCGGTGGGATGTATTCACGCCAATTTATTTTCCAAAATCTCCTGAAGTTTCCTTGCTTTAGAAAAGGAAGTGACGCGAATGCCATCCCACTGGTTATTTACATTCTTGCTGGTGCGAAGGCATGTCACGGAGATAAGTCGCCCGCAGCAGCGAAGATTTATCATTTGCTGAATAATCTACCTGTGTGCCACCAGCCTTAAACTTCAGTTCTACGATCAACAGCCTTCAGATGTTGGAGTGATGCTGGAATTGTAGCTCAACAAATTCTGGAGGGCTTCAGGTACAGTTTGGATTCCCAGTTTCTACTGAACTATAATGCAAACAGCCTGCATGCTTGCAGTTGGTCAGTCATTAGCTTAAAATATATCTATGCATATAAGAGTGCTGTTGGGTCTGTAGTTAGGGTTGCCACCTTTTAATAAAATTTCCACCAGGCAATGGATGGGGCGGGGACAAAAAGGAGGGCCGTTACATCAAAAGGGGCGGATTGTGACACCAAAAGGGCAGAGCCACGGCATGCGATAGGCCAGAAGCCGGCATCAAGCAGGTGAGTTTTCACCAGACTCTGGTAGGCCACAGGCTTTTGTTAGGTGTATTACAAATTTACCAGCAGCTACATTGCCGGTAAATTTGTAATACCGGCCCTGGCTAGACCGGTAAAATACCGGCCGGGTGGCAACCCTATCTGTAGTCCAGAAATAGCTACAAACGTTTATGTGAAAATACAGAAGTCCATTGGAAAGACCAGATCTCTCTAATCAATTGAATCCCTATAATAATACTAAAGAAATGAAAGTATTGTGTGGGGAGAGGAAATGGCCATAGGGCATGCAGTTTACAAAGAATGCCTTTTATTAATACCTTCTAAAGCTACTCTTACTAACCGCCGAGGATGTAAATGTAATCTCAGCTCTTTAAAATAGCATGTGAGAACCATAAAACCGCATAAAGGTTCAATGGAATAATCAAAATGAAAAGGACTAACATCTATAGGATGTGTGCCAGATGCTAATGTAAGTAAATGGCAGGAAAATCGCTTCACTTGTCACATACCACAAAGAGTACACAAGATTTCCCCAGGCTATTGATATATTTGTTATGTTATTAGTAGTTAAATCAAAACAGAAATTGTATTACTTTATAGAGATTATATGTCAGTTCCTATCCAAGCGGTGCTCTCAGTCTAAAGCTGGCCATAGACGCAAAGATCCGATCGTATGAATCCTCAATTTGTACTATTTTCGGACCGTGTGTGGAGAGTCCCGACATTTTTCGTCCCATGGAGATTAGTCTTTTGGAGGATCGGACAGGTTAAAAGATTTCTGTCAGCTGCCGATAATATCTCTACATGTATTGCCGATCGGATGATTTTCAGAGGGAGACTGTCACCAGCTTTGTTGGATATAAACTTTCAAACGATTGTTGTCAGGGGCAGAACATCAGCTGATCTGTTCTTTTACTACTTTATTTAAACTGAAGGTTAGTGGCAGGTCTGGAGATGGGGAAGTCCGATCGTTCTAATCCAGCTTGAGTCACCTATTACATACACACACAGTAGGGCCAATGTACTCAGGGGCCAGTTAAAGGGGTTGTTCACCTTCAAACACTTCTTTCAGTTCAGTTGGTTTCAGACAGTTCACCAGAAATAAAGACTTTTTCCGATTACTTTCTATTTTCTATCTGTGAACATTTTTCTTATATTGAAGAGTAAAGTTTAATTTTTCACCTTCTTAAACAGCTCTGGGAGAGGGATCGCCGACTCTTTAAGGGTGGTGGCACATGGAGAGATTAGTCGCCCAGCCTCGTGAGTCAACTTCGGAAATCCGAAGTGATTCGTTTGTCATCCCGCCGACGATTCGTATTCTTGCCGACGGGAAGGCATTTTGGGAGATTAGTCGTCTGCAGTAGAGATTTGTCGCTGGGCGACTAAACTCCCCGTCTGCAACCACCCTAACTGTTTTAAATTGATACATTTGTTATCTTTGTCCCTGCTGAGCAGAATCCCTGAGTTTCATTAGACAGCTGTTAGAATTGATGCAATAGTTGCTAATAGTCCATAGATGCTGCTGAAAAATCAACTAAATCAACTAAATGTATCAACTAAATGCAGCAAATTGTAGTTCAGATGCTCCTGTATCACTGAGCTGCCAGACTGAATCACCAGAGACAGGAACATTAAACTTTGGGGAAAAGGTAAAAAACAAAAGATGGAAAGCAATTGAAAAAAAGTCTTTATTTATGGTGAACAATCTCAAAACAACTGAACTGAAAAAAAGTGTTTGGAAGGTGAACAACCCCTTTAACCTGCCTGTATGTTTTGGGGTTAGAAGATACCCACACAGACACAGGGAGAATATACAAACTAAATGCAGATAATGCTCTAGCTGGATCCAGCGCTGCATTGCAGAAGCTAACAGCCTACATCATGTCCAAAATGCAGTGGTGCTTGACTGTGTCAGACTGGGACACCAGGGGCCCACCAAAAAACCTTAGACCAGGGAACCACCCTGAGTACTATTTTCGTCCTCTCCTCACTCAACCTCTATTCTCCTAATCTCTTTTCTTTACATACTATAATCCACCTATTTAGCCATTTTGTTCTCATAGAAATAGGAAATGGCCATGAAATTGACCAAAAGTTTAGCAGCATGAGGGCCCCCCTGACACCTGGGCCCACTGGGAGTTTTCCTGGTATCCTGGTGGGCCAGACCAACACTGGTACTCGACTGCTCTTTATTATGGCTTCCTATGAGGCAAAAGAAAACATTCACAATCTTTCTGTTAGCTTTTAAACTCTTCACTTCCCATGCTTTAACACATTTCATTAGAGCCACCTACATCCACTGGGTTGTTTTTTGCTGCTCCTTACCTCTGGAATTCCATCTCTGAATTCTTCGCTAAGTAATTTTGTCCCTCAACCCAACAAAACTAAACTAAAATCTTACCTACTCTAGCTCTAGTATTTTATCTGATGTCAGAGCTGGAACAAGTGGCAGGCAGATGAGGCAGGAGCCTTGAGCACTTTACAACTCAAGGTGCAGTTCAGTACCACTCCTTGCTTTCCAGTTTCCAGTTTCTGACCAACATTTTTTTATTTTTTATCAGTGAGCTCTCCATGTAATATAGGAGCTGGCACACAGTGCTTTTAACTATTACAATGTAGAAATCTTCAGGTTGACTTAGCCCCACTTAATCACAGAGCAGGAGTGCAGATTTCTCATACTGGCTGCTCAGTTCCAAGTAGCCAGTATTAAGAACAGGTGCTACATCACTGAACAGCTTTGGGGCTAGAGTTAGGCCTGAGGATGTATTTTTTAAATGACACTTTATACATTGCAAATAATTCACCCTAAAATATAAAATTTAAATTCCTAAACCAGCAAATGTATTTTTTTTAAGTTCTAATATTGCTGTACTGTGTCTAGGCAGACATCTCAGGTCATTTTGCCTGGTCGTGTGCTTTCAGAAAGAGCCAGCACTTTAGGATGGAACTGCTTTCTGGCAGGCTGTTGTTTCTCCTACTCTGAATGTGTCACAGTGGGACCTGGATTTTACTACTGAGTGATGTTCTTATATAGGATCTACCAGGCAGCTGTTATCTTGTGTTAGGGAGCTGCTATCTCATTACCTTCCCATTGTTCTGTTGTTAGGCTGCTGGTGGGGGAGGAGGTGATATCACTCCAACTTGCAGTACAGCAGTAAAGAGTGACTGAAGTTTATCAGAGCACAAGTCACATGACTGGGGGCAGCTGGGAAACTGACAGTATGTCTAGCCCCTTCACACTATTTCTGGTCCCTTGGCCTACATGAAGCCTGAGGGAGCATGCACAGTTAAAGTCAATTTGTGACTAGGCCCAAATGCGCAGTCCCGCAGGCTTAGTGGGTTATTTATCAAAATCAACATTTTCTCACTATTTTCTAAAAAACACTCCAACCAAATCTGCACAGATTCCCCCCCCCCCATTTATCAATGCATTTTCATGACAATTTCTTATGCAGGAAAAGACTCGATAAAATACTGAAAAAATCCTAAATGTATGTATTTTTTGGATTTGTTGCTGAAGACTTTTTCAGACTTGATGTCTGAAACCTCCAACTTTTCAGATTTGAGGCCCGAAACTACAAAATCTTCGGATTATTAAACAAAACTCAGCGCAAATTGGGATCTCTTTAAAATGTCAACAGGACATCTGCCATTGATTTCTACATGGACGCAGCAAGTCTGAGCTGGACTTTTTTATTCAGACTAAATTCAAGTTTTTTTCTACAAAAAATTTGTGTTTCTTGCCTTTAAAAGTCCGACCAGAAAAAAATCTGTAGTAACATGGCGCCGGGGGAACTCCGCTGAGGTGCTCTGCATTTAAGGCTTGGGTTCTCAAATAGGGGCACCTTTCTGTATGATACACAGTGTGGGGAATAAGAGATGAGGGACTTGATGGAAGGGAATTAAGGGGGTTGTTGTTACTGGGGGGGGGTTATGTCTCTCTGCTAGTGATGGGCGAATAAATTCACCTGGCACGAATTTGCGGGCAATTTACGCATTTTTCCATCGCTGAATAAATTTGCGAATCTCCAGTGAAAATTCAGCGGCATCAAAAAATTCTGCACACGCGTCCGAAAAGTCGCTCACGTCAAAATCTCAATGCATCAACACAATTTGATGCTCATTGACTTTAATGCCAGCGTCAAAATTGACACGAGTGACTTTTTTCGTCAATTATGATTTTTTTTTCCTAAATTTGCAATTTTCACAATTTTTCCGTGAAACTTTACGATTTTCAAGATTTTTTCATGAAACGTTATGATTTTCACCATTTTTCCGTGAATTTTTGTGGAGAAATTCGCCCATCACTACTCTCTGCCAGTAGGAAACACAGATATTACGCAAGGGCCAGAGACACAGAGAACCTGCAAAACAATGGTAGTTCATAATTAGGGCCCTTTCAGGCAGCCACCCTGGGATCTGAGATATGTGGAGTGCCAAAGCTTTCCAAATAGTCCCATCATTTTCATGCCTCAATCCCATTTTTGACCACCCTTGTAGGAAACATGCTTGAGGTTGTTGGTGATTAATAGGAATGAGTGGGGTGGCTAAGGTCCAGTGGATTTGTAGGGGGCCCATCTGTCATCGTCTTTAAAGCAAAAATGAAATGACTGGCCAAACATTTCTTTGTGGTTTCAATTTAAAATGTCATAAGATTTTATAACCAGTTTAAGAAAACTGAAAACAATGGTAGGAAAATTCTCAGTACACCACATTTAGAATTGGACAAGAGAAACCTTTATAATGAAGTTCATATTTTTCTCTCTCTGTATTTCTGTGTTTGCTTTATTCTTCCATCTATTATGTCATAAATCTTGCCTGTTTTATTAGATGGGATTACTGTATTCATTTAGGTTTCTCGTAAAATTCAAACTGCTATATAAATTCTAGTTCTATAGTCACTTCTTGCCATCAGAAGAAGGGAATCTAGTAATGCAGTAATGTACTGCCTTAAAGGGATACTGTCATTGGAAATAATTTTTTTCCCCAAAATGAATCAGTTAATAGTGCTGCTCCAGCAGAATTCTGCACTAAAATCCATTTCTCAAAAGAGCAAACAGATTTTTTTATATTCTATTTTGAAATCTGACATGGGGCTAGACATATTGTCAATTTCCCAGCTGCCCCAAGTCATGTGACTTGTGCTCTGATAAACTTCAATCACTCTTTACTGCTGTGCTGCAAATTGGAGTGATATCACCCCCCCTTTCCCCCCCAGCAGCCAAACAAAAGAACAATGGGAAGGTAACCAGTTAACAGCTCCCTAACACAAGATAACAGCGGCCTGGTAGATCTAAGAACAACACTCAATAGTAAAAACCCATGTCTCACTGAGACACATTCAGTAACATTGAGCAGCCTGCCAGAAAGCATTTCTCTCCTAAAGTGTAGGCACAAGTCACATGACCAGGGGCAGCTGGGAAATTGACAAAATGTCTAGCCCCATGTCAGATTTCAAAATTGAATAAAAAAAAATGTGTTTGCTCTTTTGAGAAATGGATTTCAGTGCAGAAGTCTGCTGATTGGTGTGTTTTGAAAAAAACATGTTTTCCGATGACAGGATCCCTTTAACCATCAGTCGGATGTGGGAGCTTCAAAGGAGAACAGCTAGTTGGCTGCAGCACACAGGTATGGGACCTATTATGCAGAATGCTTTGGACCTGGGCTTTTCTAGATAACAGATCTTTCTGTAATTTGGATCTTCATACCCCATAAACCCAATAGGCCAGGTTTGCCTACAATAAGGATTAATTATATCTTAGTTTGGATCAAGTACAAGGTACTATTTTATTATTGCAGAGTAAAAGGAATTTTTATTTTAAATTTTGGATTATTTGGATAAAATTGCGTCTATGGCAGATTTCATTTGCATAATTCAGAGCTTTTCAGATAACGGTTTTCCGGATAACAGATCCCATACCTGTAGAGTGGAATAATCTATCAACTGCTACAGAGTACAATATATAATTTCTAATGCTTTTATTAAATGTTCTTTCTGGCTTCCGGTAAACTTAATTCTGACAATCCACAGTCCAATTCTCTACATGTAGATACCCCTCCACTCTGATGGCAGGTCACATTGTGGATGACTGGGCATCTTGTACATCTATTCATTTTAATAGGTTTCAAACTCCATAAGTTTGATGAGTTTTCTAGTTATTGCAGATAATATTTTTTTTTCACATAAATGTTTTTATTGATTAAGCTCAGTTATAGGCCTCCAGGGGAAGCCATATGTCCCAATAACTCTACAGCTCTAAAGCAGTGACTCCCAAACTGTGGGGCTGCCACCCAGGGGACTCCGAAAACATTTTTTGGAAGGATGTGACCGGCCTAAAAACCAGTGAAATTGTAAGGATGATTTGGTCTCCTAGATTTGCTTGGAAGCCATTCCATAGGAGATACAGCAATGCTTTAATGTTAATTAAAAGGGTGGTTTACTTTTAGGTTAACTTTTAGTATTTGGTGAACTCTATGCAACTTTTCAGTTGGTCTTCATTATTTATTCTTCTCATTTTTTAAGAAAAGGTTCACTGACCCTCATCTAAAAAACGAATGCTCTGTAAGGCGATTATTATTGTTACTTTGTATTACTCATATTTCTATTTAGGCCCTCTTTTCATCTTGTCTCATTTAATTTAGTGGAGAACTACTGAAGAAAAAGCAAAATAACTCAAAAACTACACGTAATAAAAAACGAAAACCAATTGTAAATTGTCTCGGAAATTCACGCTCGACATCATAATAATGTTAATGCAAAGATGAACAACCCATTTAAGAATCTGCATTATTTTCAAATAGCATACTGAAGGTAGTTGTAGGGCAGAGTACAAAAAATAGGGACAGGACAAGCAGGGTATTTTCCGTGATGTGGGGCATAGTATCCAATACATTATATTATAACAGGGTTTGTGAAATTGTACAGAAAGTGTGCATTAATCACCATGTGCAGTTTAAGAAGATTCTAATACTACTTGTCATCAAATCTATAATTATTTGAATGCTATTAAAACTGGAAACTGTGTGTGCCAATAAAAAGAACATGTACATTTTTGCTTTAGAACTGTGACAGTATATAATTAGCTTTGATTGTTTTATACTCTGGTTTTATCTACTCTATGTGTTCTTTATTTTCATCATATTGACCTATACTTAATACCTTACTCTTAGAACAACTGATATTATCAGTCAAAATAGTGGTACAGGTATGGGACCTGTTATTCAGACTGCTCGGACTTGGAGCTTTGTGGATAATATAGCTTTCTGTAATTTGGATCTACATACCTTAAGTCTACTAGAAAATGATGTAAACATTAAATACACCCAATAGGCTGGTTTTGCTTCCAGTAAGGATTAATTATATCTTAGTTTGGATCAAGTACAAGTTACTGTTTTATTATTACAGAGAAAAAGGAAATCATGATTAGTGCGGTCTTTTCATTGTGGTAAATATGGCTTTTCTGACCTGCACACGCATGTGAATGAATGTTTATTCACAATATCCTTCCCAGCTACACACATACTCATACGCACCTGCACCTGCACTGTCCATGGGCCACTAAAGCTGGCCATAGATGTTGAGATTTTTAAAAGATCAGATCCTGATCGTGAGACCACGATCTTCTCAGAACGATCGTACGATTGTACGAATTTAACATCAACTAAAAAGACCAATTTGCCAGTAAAACAAAGGGGAGCTGCCTGCTTGGCCCTGCAAACATAAATAGATTTCACTGGGACCGACAAAGATTTTTTAACCTGGCCGATCAATTTCCTGACAGATGTCGGCCAAAAAATCGTAAGATGTACGATCGTTCGAATCCCACTAACCGCACAATAATTTCGAAGGATTGGTGGGGCTTCCCTAAAATCGGTCGTTCGGCAAGAAGAATCGTCGCGTCTATGGGGAGCTTTACCCTCCTCCAGCTCAAGGAGGTCTCCAGGGAGAAGCACTGAGGTGTAGCCCCACATCTCTTTTTAACTGCAGCTCACCTGCAGCCTAATTACTTATCTGCCTCAGCTAACTGGACAGCTGAAAACACTTAATGGAGCAAGGACTGGAAAGCCCACCCTGCTCTCCTCCATCCACTCCACTATTGACTACTGATATTATCTTCATGTTTCAATTTAATAGGTTAGGGCATGTTCCATATTCAGCCCTGCAGTGTCGCCCTACTACTAAATAAGAACTTTCCTGATTCCCATTTCCTTGCATATCAATGCATCTCTTGAAATAATGCTTACGAATGCAGAATTTTGTATATTTTACTTTGTTTTCTTTAAATGGCAACTTTGTAAACTCAGTCACCTTGTAGGCAGCTTGTGACATTCCATATATTTATAGCTTAGTTGGCTATGGAAGCCGCAAGGCCAGAATTATTTCTCCCAATAGCAGCGTTTAATTGCTTCTCTTAGGCTGCATAAACTTTGATTGCCCATGCTTCTCTGATTCACAGTTGACTTTAACTTATACTCCATTAGGGTAAGGTGACAGAAACCTTCTAATAAAATCCTGGAAAGGCTGATTGTTAGTAATTTAAAGACAATTAAACCCATAAGCTCCACAGAGCATCCCATACCTTTTACAGTAAGCTCCAGGTATCAGTGCCTTCTGTTTTTGGCATTAATATTTTTGCATTTCTACTTACTTGTCCCGTTCCCATTTTACAGCAACATGGAATCATGTCATTAAAACAATAACACTATTATCCTCAAATGTTGCCCATGAACATAGAGTGAGGCAGTCAAAAAGGAATAATATGGTCACTTTTTCCCCTTTGCTTACTTCTGCTATAGGAATGAATACATTCTTTGATGGAAAATGTCAAATCCAAGCAACAGTTCAGCAGGGTAGATGCAGAATATGGATGATAACAGTATGTTTGTGTGCAAGTGCAAACACTTGTTTTTAACCACAAGAATCCCAAATATTTGGATCCTGTCATTTGCTTTGAATTGTCAGTCTCTCTGGTTTATTAATCCTTAACAGACAATAAACTCCCAGTTGAAGGGAAAAGAAGCAATTGTAGCATTGGATGTTACTGCGGTTGGAGAATATGCTGGATAAAACCAGAGACAGCTGGGAACTAAAAACATACTGGATAGATTTACCTCTTTGTAATTGAATTGAACAGGGACTAGTTAACAAATATTACTACAGCCATGGTTCCCAGCTTTTCTCACCACAGCCTCACAGACTTTTCACAGTCAGTACCCATTACAGTTCATCTTTCTCTACTTCCAGTGTGGAATTCAGAAGGTATTTTAGAACAGAAAAGATCAGTACTCTTATTGAGTTCTCTGAAGAAGTAATAACATCCACCAGCAGGGCCGCCAACAGGGGGGGAGAAGTCCTGAAGTCTTGAGTTCAATTCTACTGAACACCAGTTTTTTTTTTAATCCCCTGGCCACCAATGTATTATTTTAATATTCTATAGGCCTCTGCCACCAATGTTTTTTGAGGCCCCACTTTTTTTTTTTAGGGGGGCCCTGCCACCAATTTAAATAAATAAATGAATAAATATTTTGGGGCCCCAATTTTTTTAACTTTTAAACCAATGTTTAAACAAAAAAATTTTGTTGTATGGGTCCCGTGATTTCTAATGGCGGCCCTGTCCACCAGTACTTATGGAAAGCAAAATGACCACTTGCAACCTCTCCAGGTTTGTAGACGGTCCTCACAATTGGAGAATGCCACCGCTTTCTATTAACCTGAACAGGATTCTTAGGGGCATGTTTATGAAAGGATTAATATACTTTAAAATACTGGGTTCAGAAAGTTCCAGCGTGGATCCTCTTGTGAGTAAATGTGTTTAGTATATATATATATATATATATATATCTTATATTTAGTATATATATTGCTTATATATAGTATAAGTAAGGGAGCCTGCCAATGAGTTAATCTTGTAATGTAATACTTAAATGAATATTACTTACAGCCATTGCTTTGTTTTCAATTTATGTTGAAAGAAAATACACAGGGCTCAGGTTGCACTGTAATGTATAGAAACCAGAGATATGTATCTCAGATTAACACTAATCCTCACCTAAAATTTTCTGTGCTTTGTTTAGAGAAAACATTACAGCAGCCACTCTCTGCAAAAAGTCTTCTGATTGAAGTGCTCAGTACAGGTATGAGATCCGTTATCCGGATACTAGTTATCCAGAAAGTTCCGAAATATGGAAAGGATGTCTCCCTTAGACTTTATTATAATCAAACAATCAAAATTTTAAAAAATGATTTCCTTTTTCTTTGTAATGATAAAACAGTCCCTTGTACTTGATCCAAACTAATATATAATGAATCCTTATTGGAAGCATAACCAGCCTATTGGGTTTATTTAGTGTTTACATGATTTTCTAGAAGATCCAAACTATGGCAAGATCCATTATCCCGAAAACCTCAGGTCCAGATAATTCTAGATAACAGGTCCAATACCTGCGTCTTAAAATGAGATTATCTGCGCAGCTGATAAACATAATAATTGATAAGAAAGAGATCCATTCACTCTGTGTACATCAATCACTTAGGCCTATAGGAAATGGAACAGTTTGGGGTATTTTGCCCATTTGATTTTTAGTATCAGGTAGGACACCCCAAATCACTCCATGCCCAAGGGTTGGATGCCTTCTTTTAGCAAGAAAATACCAGGGTGTATTTATACTTTTATAGGAAAGAGCTGGGAAAGGACAGATACGTGCAAATAATACAACTTATCTAGTGAAAGCAATTAACTACAAGGAGCTACTACATCGTAACTCTTCTCAAACAGAAAGGAACAAAGAACGAGGCCACCCCTTAACTCAGGGAAAGTCATCTTATAAGTATGGTGCAGCACAGACAACAAAACGGGTTGCCCGGATGCCGATTACAAGACACATCATATAGAAACTACAAAAAGGGAGAGAGAGTGTTCGTGTGTTTTAATTGGCAAATGTGGGCGAGTGGAGCTAGAAGATACATGGAAGGATTGAACCCAAGGAATAATTGTCTTTTTTCAATCCAAATGAACTATTTCACTGCTATGTATGTAGCTATACTCTATAACAGTGGACCCCAACTAGTGGCTCGTGAGCAACATGTTGCCCACCAACCCCATGTTGCTCTCAGAGGTTTCAAAGCAGGCACTTATTTTTTTAAATACTGGTTTGGAGGCAAGTCATAGTTGCATAAAAAACTGGTGTACTGCCAAACAGAGTCTCCTGTAGGCTGTCAGTCCACATAGGGGCTACCGAATAGCAAATCCCAGCCCTTATTTGGCACCCCAGGGACTTTTTTTCATGCTTGTGTTGCTCCCCAACTCTTTACATTTGAATATGGCTCACTGGTAAAAAAAATTTTGGGATCCCTGCTCTATAAGGTAAATAGCACACATAGCCTTTTAGTCACCACAATGTTATTGCGAAAAGTTGTGGTAATCAGCACCCCTTAAACTGGTTTTATCCAAAGTTTCCCCCCCCAAAGGGATTACAGCAATCATAAAATAATGTCAGTACTCTAATCTCTCCCCATAATTAATGATATCACCATACAAATGCCTTCATGTAATTCTATTGTAAGAAACCGGAACAGTACATTTGATCAAGCATCATTATCTATTTGACCTGTTTGTGGTACATAACCTGTACAATAAAATACCCCAAAACTATGAGTAAGATGGAAATCGCCTGTAAGAGTTTGTCAGGACTTAGCCATCTGAAATAACAATTCATTTAGTGGTTTGATGTTTTCACATTAATGTATATTGGATTATATCCTAAGTGCATTTTTCTGCATTTTTTGGCATTGAAACAGCTTTCAGGTTTTTGTCAGACCCTCTAATTTAGCCAAATTTATCTTACTGTACCTGGGATATCTGTTCTGCTTTAATGATTTGTATCATTAGGAAAGAAGCAAAGTTTCCCTGCAGGCCATCTGTTATATCAATAATACAGTCTTTGGGACTTATTTATTAAGGGAGGTGCAGCAGATAAAAGCAGCTGACACACCTACTTGCACCAAATAAAAAGGGATGAGCTGCATTTTAGTGTATTTTCTGTATTATGGGGAAGGTGGCTCTCTCCTTAAATGCTCGCTCTCCCAACCCCAATCTCTTCCAATCTTTGGAAGAGATCATGCTAAATAAAGAGAAAAGCAGGTATGGTATTTCTTCCCCCCCCCAAAGACTTTATTGCGGTGTGCACCCAGGTATTTTTTCCAATAACAATAATAGATTATATATATATATATATATAATATATATATATATATATATATATATATATATATATATATATATATATACACATAAAGGATATAGGCTGAATGTTCATATAGGACCAGCATGTCTGGTATTTTAGTTAACATTTTCCCATTATAACAGGCAGCCCTGGTACAAGAGGTGAATAATAAAGAGTGTGCATAATTTGCACTGAGCTATTTAGAACAAGCAAGTGGAGCTTTCCAGTCTAGCTCAGTCCAGCACCTGCTTCCCTTGGCCTTTCTCTCTATCCCCCGGGACAAGGACTGCCAAAGACTTATAGAAAATCTATTAAGGGATCTTGGCAGCAGAATTAGTCAGGATCTGAGGCTGTCATCTCCCACAATCAGTAATTATGATAAAACAATACACCATTGCGCAGCACCAACCCAAAACAACACTAGGCCTTTGCTTGTATATTTACACACCAAATAAGTATTGCTATTAACTAAGATGCACAAAATAACACAAGAGATTGATATATCGAGTCTAATATGGGTACAAGAATAACAAATTAAATTAATTGTATATTTATGAGCTTATTATAAGTAACACTGATTTGCATTTTTATTAAAAATGAACATCATTACTATTATTTATATTTTAAGTTTTACTAGATAAAGAGCTGGGTGTAAGAGAAAGCAATTGCCCCCAATTCCCAAGCCCTCTGCTCACAAATGCCCTTGGTATTAAAACAAAAGAAATACAGGTATTAGAAAGAGCAGCCTCCAGTTCACTTCTTATATAAATAACTGTTTTATTAAAATACATATACAGTGTATCTGAACACCATCATTTACAATCAACCTATAAATATGATAAATGCAGTTCTGCATATACTGATGAAATGACAGAAGTCCAACTATATTTGTATCTATTTTATTTATAATGAATAAGCAGCTACTCCAGATGTGATGAGTAGTAGATCAGGTGACTAATATAGTTCACAACAAAACCTAAGTAGAATAGATTAATCCATAAAATCCATTGTAGAACAAAAGAAGAAATAGAAGAAAGAAAGAAATAATCTGTTACAACCTTGAAAGAAACTGGTTGTAAATTTTTAATTTTTAGCACTTGTTGCATACAATACATTTAGGTGGACATGGTAAAATGTTTTATTACCCATGGGCCTACAAAAGTAAAGCCCTGCAAAAGAACTTATAATGTCCAAATTATCTTGCTAAACAGTGAGAGGGAACTTTGCTGCTGCAGGGTTGTTCTGGGGATATACTATATCAGTGATTAATCCTATAGTCAGATTTTGAGGGATTTAGTTGCTGTTTAAAGGGAAACTATTGTGAAAATGAAAATTTAATATAAGCTTCATCAAACTGAAATAAGAAACTTTCTAAATATAAACCATTAAAAATCCTGCATGGTTTCTGAAATAATTGAGTTTATATTCACTAGCCCTCTCTCAGCATCTGTTTCTCTTGATTTCGTCTTCATGCAGCAGTTGGTGTCATATAATCACTGACAGTTCGATTAAATATATTTTATAGGAGGGCTTTCTTTCCTAGAAGTTGAATTAGAGCTCACTTAAATAACTGATTCCAGTACAAATAAAATTGAACAAAATAACTGCCTTTTGCGCAAATTCTGCATGTAGAGAGACATGATTTCTGGTGATTTCAATAGAGTGAGCTCTAATATATCTTCTAGGCAAAAGGAGTCTATATATAGAGTATATAAGATATATTGGATCTAACTTTTAACGAATATATGACACCCAACTGCTGAATGAAGACAGAATGGAGAGAAACAGACTCTGAGAGAAATAGTGAAGATAAACTTGATTATTTCAGAAATGCTACATAATTATTAATTGATTGTATTTAGAAAGTTTCTTATTTCAGTGTGCTGAAGCTTATATTACATTTTCATTTTTGCAATCGTTCCCCTTTAATAAAATCACATTAAAAGACATTGCATGATTATTTGTTCTCTATGACAATGTGCACTTCATTTATTTTTCTATTTTAAATGTGGCCCGTAAAATGTATAAAACTCATCCTTTATGACTTGGATTCAAACCATTTATCAGTAGAAGGCACAGCAAACACGAGTCATTTTCCTACATTGTGTACAACGCGCACCTTTACCAAGAAACATCTTTAGCCATTCACTCTGCTTTATTTTCCGCAAGTCTCAGCTTATGCAACATCCACTTGCATTCAATACATCGTATATACATCATTCAATACAACACTCTTTGTTGCCAAGGAAACTGACAGATATTTTTTCTTTGCATCATTAACATCACCGGAAAATGTTCTGGCTGGTATACAAGCTCAACTAGCCAAATACATCAAATTGGATTATGGATTTCATCAACACTTTATTTGAATTTTCATCTACTTTTTTTTTGGGCAAAAGAGAATAATTTTTAGAAAAGGCAATATATTTTCTAACTTCAGCTTTGTGGAAGGCATGTTTCTTTACGTAGCTCGAACATCCATCTTATTCCAGTCCCTCTGGCAGTAAATTGTTGTGAGTATCATGCAAACAACAGCACTACATGGAAACTGACTTTCAATGGCCGACCTGAATTTATTATCTTGTTCTAAATTTTAGTCCTCATAGTAACATCTGTAATAAAAATGGAGCATTTCTCATCATGCCCTGGTGATCTATATTTCCCTCAAATATTCTGATTCATAAACTGAACTGAGTGTATCTAAAAATAAGGGATAACATAAAGCACCCAGAGAACATCCATGCCAAATGAGCAGGGTAAAGGTCACTTTCCAAATAGCATACCTTTATTAAACCCTAGTCCTCAAAGAATCAAGGTGTCTACATGGCAACTTGGGAGACTATGTGTTTTGTGGCCTACAAAACCATTTCTTATAAGGACTTGTTTCATTGCCTATAAAGCCACTTCATCTTGTGTTGTTTTTTTTCTCAAGTCATTTCCAAAGCTGAAACAGGTCAATGCTAGAGAGACTTGTCTTGCTACCTATAAGCTAAAGGCTGCATCAATTGAAGTCTTTTTTATAATGTAGATACTTTCTCAATCAAGGAAGCACTAAAAAGTCTGTCTTTAGATGGTACAAGTGGGGCAGGTGCTGTATAGTTGAGAATACTTCCAGGGGAGCAGTTATAGGCTGAATTACAGGTATAGTACAGTAAGATGCCAACCAGGTCTGGACTGGGTGTTAAAATAGGCCCTGGCATTTCAACTGTACAGAGGCCCAAATGTCATGTTTGGCACCCTATATCCAGAACCCAAGCTAAGCTCCCTGGTCACGGCTCTCACTTCTGCCTATGACCGCCGCCTTTCACCTTGGGAGGAGCCCTCGGCTAATCGGATTCAGCCAGGTCTTATTTGAGAGAGGAGCAAAGCTAATGGTTCTGGGCGAGCAAAGGGGCACGATCATCTCACCAGGATACTGGAAGGAAAAAAAACACCAGGAACAGGCAGGTTGGACCAGCACAAGCAGAGAATCATCAGACAGGCCGGAATCAGGATAGGAGAACGTAGAAAAGTCAGTGGACAGGCAAAGGTCGGATTCTAGAGGTCAGAGTAGTCACAAGCAGGCAGGATCAGGATTGGAGAGGTCGGAGTAATCAGGCAGACAAAGGTCAGGATTGGAGACGATCAGAATAGTCAAATAGGCAGGCAAGGATCGAAACCAGTCATAATAGATAGAAACAGGCACCTAGGAACTTTCCAAATAGAGCCGAACAATGGGCAGTGAATTTCCATGAAAGGCCCCTTTAAATAGTTTGAATTTCACGCCGTTGCACGTGACGTCATCACGCCAGCGCTTAAACCCAGAAGCGCGCCGGCGCGCGCACCATAGAGGAACTGCCATAGAAGGAGATAGAACGCACGAGACGGGCATCCATGCCAGAGCCGCGGTGTGTGTCCCCCCTAACCACTAGACCCTCAGGGAAGGCCACTGGACCACCAGGGTAAGGTTTCCTTACACCAAAAAGCCCCCCCACCAGCCCAATAAATAGTGACTGTCTATGGCATCTTACAGCAGCCCCTCTGCCATTCGCCAGAACCCACAGATTGCCAGTCTGCCAACAACAGAGCAATATGGTGCCATTAATGTTCTGCCCATCATTGCTACTGTGGGATTATCCTGAGGTAGACACAGACACAGACTGTGAACCTATCCCATTCCAAATCCCAAATCCAATCCCATGTAGGAAAGCCATATCATTTAAAATTTACAAAGCCCATATACAAACCCTACAGAGGTTTAATGATCTAGAAACCACAGAAAACAATAGGTTCTTTTTTTCACCTACTGCGTGACAGCCCCATACCATATGGGAAAACAAAATTACCGTAATTCAAAATGATAAAAATAACATCATGTATGCAAAGAACATTAAAACCTCATAATTCAAAGAGACAATGTCATACTGAGATATAAATGACTCTTCATATGCTTCAAACCTTAATTTAATGCCTACTACTCTCTAATAAGCCAGCCTCTAAATGAATGCCTGTATAATTTATTTCGACATCCATACAATAATGATTTCTGACTTTAATATTATACTGTAATCATTATCTACCCCAATATTTTTTTCTTTTCGGTAGCAAAACACTGCTGTTATACAATCTTTTTCCATTCTGTAAAAATAATTCCTTCATAAAAAGCAATTTAACCTCTTGTGATAACGTTTTGAAATAAACAAATCCAATTTCATTTTCCCTCTTCATTTTCTTCCATTGTAACTGCAAAACGGAATGTTTGGTCTCAAAAGCAACTGTTGCATCCCACGTACATATGAGATACAACAGTGGCCATGTGTCAAATAAAATGCCCCAAACTGTTTGACCAGTAAAATCATCAAAATGATGACCCAGAAGCAGAAATTACAATATGGTAGTGATGAGCGAATATGTCCAGTTTTGCTTCACCAAGATTTTGTAAAAATTTGCAAAATGCATTAAAGTTAATGTTTTTTTGCATTGAACACACATCAATTTTCTGCAGCAACTTATTTTTTCATACAGACAAATACAAAAGATCCTCTGCACTCAACCCATTGCACTCAATCCATTCTCAATATATTTAAGACATTGAGATATTTTCTGCCTTAAGCTACTAAAAATGCCTTCCCTTTAATCAAAACAGTCCATATATTGCAAAATATTTAAGCTGGTCAACTATGTCAAAGTCATCCCTGTCTGGCCAGTCCTACACTCACTTTCATCTAGTTTTACCTGCAACTTGATTTCATGGTTGCACCACTTGGATCACCTGACTTTAGCTGGAAAGGGTGGGAGCTACAACATGGAGCTGGCCACTGCTCTTGTATAAACTATAGCAAAAAATGGGGAAAGTTGTGCTCACTAATAACTTTTAAACCATTAAGTGGGGGTGCAATGAGGCTGTGACCACAAATTTATACAGACTATACAAAAGGGACTGACTCAAAATATACAGTGCACATAGAATATAAATGTCACAATATTATTACTGCATATAATTACTACATGGCAGCACAGAAACCAGTGCAACTTGCAATGACCCATTAGCAATGACCCCTAAGCTTAGCTTCTCAACAGCTGCTCAGAGCCCACTGAGCATGTGAGTGTCACAGACACTTTCCAAGATGGTGACCCCCTGTGACAAGTTTGAAGTCCTGGATCATTGCTGCTATTGACAAGCTGAAACTTTAGGCTGGTACAATAAGTTCAATATGTAAAATATGGCATTTTTAGCCATATTAATTTTTAGGTTTTAGTTCTCCTTTAAATGTATTGATAATGGGTGGAGTGCAGATAACCTCTTGTATTTGTCTAAAACATGTCACTCATCACTATGGGAGAAGGATAAGAAATATAAAAAGAGGTGACTGGCTTTGAAACAACATTTTTACAGGTAGCATTATCCATGAACTAATTTATCATTGTCCTGTTACTTGTCAGGCAAGGCTTTAAAAAAAAAGCAGTGACTGCGGTCACACAGACCCTTAGATTCCATGTGGGTAACCATTACAAGCGTATTGAAAAATAAAATATTGATAATAAATAAATAAAACATTCTAATAGACCATTAAAAAATTACAATGACCACAAAGTCATTAATAAATTAACGGAATAACAAACTCAGATTTTAGCGTTCAGGCTCCTTTTGTGGTGAGTCACTTGACTAGCACCATTACTTCAAGGTTGTTTAGATTTAGGCCACTTTGAAGTCCAGTATTTTGCAAGGCAACTCTCAAGCATTTCAGTGCTACCATTTCAATAATCTATGCACTAAGGCAGTGATCCCAAATCAGTGGCTCGCCAGCAACATGTTGCTCACCAACCCCGTGGCTGTTTCTCCCAGTGGCCTCAAAGCAGGTCCTTATTTTTCAATTCCTGGCTTACAGCCAAACTGAACCTTTTGAAGGGTGCATGTTTACATAGGGACTACATTTGCCAGCAGATAATAGATGAAGCTGCATGCTGACTGCTAGTGATGGGTGAATCTGTCCCGTTACACTTCGCCGAATAATTCGCCAAATGTCAAAAAAATTTGCGAAATGGCGAAAACTAATGAAAGGCATTGAAGTCAATAGGCATCAAAATAATTTTGACGCACATCAATTTTGACTCAAGCAACAGTTTTTACACGCGTGTCCATAAAAAATAAATAATTTTGACGCAAGACAATTTTGGCAAATTTATTCGCCCATCACTACTGATTGCTGTAGTCTACCACTATCTATTAACTTATGATAAGAAGGGATGCACCATGAGAGCAATATATGAGGTTGTGTTGGAAATGTTTTCTACCTATTGTTGTACCTATTGTTTTTTTTGTTTATTTCATTCTTTAGTGAAACGTTAAGAGGAGGAGAAATTAGTATTTATCCCTCTCAATCATGACATACAGTGTGGGGGAGCTCATATCTTTCCTTTAACTCTACTACTTTTAGGGAGGGGGTGTTAGGTAGTGATGAGAAACTGCCCTGCTTCTGAAGCTGCAAAAAACAAAAATCAGTGAAATGGTGACATACTGTATTGCCAAATGCATTGGAGTAAATGGGCAGTTTTTTCTGTCACCAAATGTCTTTGCATTTGCCAAATTCATTGGTGTCAATGCATTTGGCAAAGGCTGAAACTCAAAGAAGGTCTTGAACTAAAATGTCCCAAAACCCCAGATTTAGAGGGATTGGACTACAGAGATTAATGCATTATGAGTTTATACTGTCCATGCAATATAGCAGCAATTCAGATATTGCAGAATGACAATTGCGGTCACTAGAACAGGCATGTACTTTAACTTGTAAGCTAGGAATGATACAGGGGGAACCTGTACTTCGATGAAAGCAATTCTTGAAATAAATGTTAGTTTAAGTGCTAAAACACACAACATAATTGAAATGGTTTTCATGAAGGATAGAAGAGGATGATCAGAAAGTGTAGCCTAGTTAATGGACATATTGTGCCATATTGTTTTAGGAACTCAGTACAATGCAGAACTAATCCTCCACTGTGTTGACGCAAAAAGCAATAACAATGAAGATAACATAATCGGTATAAATACTTTGCCTCGAGGATGAAAAAAGTTAATTAAGAAACAATATGCAGTGTCTGTAATCATATAATAAATGTGCTAGAATCGCTCCTGGCAATTGCGACGGCTCAGAACTGGCTTTAAGTACATCCATTTTTGAGATTAAAAATTCATCATGAATAAAATGGTGTGCAGATGCTAATTTCTGAAACTCTGAGGGACCAAAGATGGTTAAAGACAAAGAAACAAGGAAGCATGTTCCTGCATCTTATTCAAGGATTTGGATGATTTTCACTTACAGATCTCAAGAGCACTCCTATACAGAGGGCTGGAAACATATACAAGTTACAGCTTGGGCAATGATATTGGATGTCTTATTGACTGGGTTCACAAACAAATAGAAACCAAAGCTCAATTATATACTTATGGTACTAGTTAGATAGATCCCCTGTAAAAAAGAAAAAACGTTTGCCCCGGTATGTCTTTAAAAGCCATAAAGGCTTGTGTATAAAAGAAACTAATTTTGGATTTTGTCAACCTTAGATACTTTGTCCCAATGTTTTTCTATGCCTTGGTTCTGAAAACAGAGATAGTTTAGCTTTCATCTTTTTACATTAACGATTACGTGGTGTTCAGACGGTCAGGCTTTTCAGAAGCGATGCATCAATCCTCAATGGCTGAACCTCAAGCCTCGTTGTGCACTGGATATAATGAGAAGAACACCTTTTTCATTTGAAAAGGGCTCAAAGGGACCAGAAACATGTTGTGTAGTTGTACTCTGCAGTCATTCTATTCTATTCTGCTCTACTTATTATATCCAGTCTCTTTTGACATTACCATTTTCAAGTAACGCATCAGGGCAAATGTACATCCAAAGGTGCAGTGACTAAAGTGCAATTCTGAGCACAATCACTATACTTTTTCCCACAATGCAGTATTTTCCCCCAGAATCCTGGCATCATTGCAGTCACAAACTGGTGATGCCCTTGACACAACTTCACTGCACCTAGCACAATTGCATATTAGTTAAAATCTGTTTGGTGTCATTTCTGGTGTTGCGAGTGTGCAATTGCCCGATTCTATTGACGCAACTGAACTGCAGCACAAAGCGCTGATGGAACCCTGCTGCTACCGCAGGGACATAACTACAGAGGAAGCAGACCCTGAGGCTGCAGGGGGGGCCAGGAGGTATAGGGGCCCCATGAGGCCCTAATTCATATAGAAGTTAAATAAATATTAGTAAAACAGTTCAACCTCTAGACATTTTTGGGGCCTGAAAAATAATTTGATGTGGGGCCCATTAATATCTATTTATGCCACTGTGCTACTGCCTGTTCTGGAAGTCACGGTAGCTCCTGCATTAATAGGTACAGCAGCATTCAATTCAGGACAGAAGGCAGGATAGACTAAACAGCATGGAGTGCAATTATATGGACGTACAACAAAGACATTTTGATGTAGGTACCTTTAATAAAGTGGTTTTAATGTGCAACTGACTATGGGGAAAATGTGGGGACTGCAGCTATACATGTGGACATTCATGAGCCCTATTGTGTTTGAAAACACTAAAACGATCTTGTTCATTTACATTAAGGATGCACCGAATCCACTATTTTGAATTCGGCCGAACCCCCGAATCCTTCGCGAAAGATTCGACCGAATACCGAACCGAATCTGAATCCTAATTTGCATATGCGTATTAGTGGTGAGAAGGGGAAAACATTATTTACTTCCTTGTTTTGTGACAAAAAGTCACGCAATTTCTCTCTCCACCCTAATTTGCATCGGCACCCTGCTGAATCCCAGACTGAATCCTGGATTCGGTGCATCCCTAATTTACATGTATGCACACTGCTATTTGTTTTATGGAAGAGGGATTTTATCTAATAATTTATGTCATCCTCTATAATGGTCACCTATAGTGTTGAGCGGATCTATCCCAGAAAAATTGTGGAAACATTTTCTAAACAATTTTGGTGAGACAACAATTTTTTGTTGTGCCCATTAGAGCCAAATTGCATTTTTTCTTGGCATCCTGTTTCTGCTTTGGGGCTATCAATAATATTTGCGAGGGCAAATCACATGCATTTTCACTGCTACACACATGTTAGAGGACCTTCTATCCAATAGGCTACGACAGCTTTTTCAATAGAAAAAAAAGGCTCCCATGTTGCCAATTTCATAAAAACATGTCTGTGATTACATCTTGTCGACTGGTAATAGTAACCACTACTACACTTAGTAAATTTGTTGCTGTTTAACGAAAAAGTACTATAGTTTATATACAGTATTACTACTAGCTTACTAACACAGGCACAACTAAAAATAAATCTGACCACCAACAGTTAATATCTGGGTGCTTTGTATCCCACATTAAAATGAATCAACCATATATTTATGTGTATGTTCTTATATAGACAGTGGGTTGGCTCAAATGCCTCAAAAGGTTGATGTGGAAGGAAAGAGGAAGGATAAAATAACTTATGCATTTGCCACATTTCTTTTTTTTGGCTCTTCTATTTTTTTTTTTTGTTGCATGTCTTTTTTTGAGAAATGAGCCATGTGGCAAATTTTTGATGCAGTTTCATGAAAATCTTCGCCAGAGGTGAAACCTGGAAGTTTGTGGCAAATTTTTTTGCTCACCACTAGTTACCTATCATTCTATAACTAATGGTGCTAGATTGATGTTTTTCATTTGTCTTTTTACTGCATATTCCAGCCTAGTTGTCCTTGATATGGGAACGTTCTGAGGACAAAGAGTAGCTCACAAAATTTACAATAAATTTGAGTCAGCCCTGACAGTTGTTAAAGTGACATTATTTTTGCTGTAGATTTGTAGATTTTATATGTGGTGATTGGAAAGTTAAGAATACGGACATGAAGCCAATGCAGACTAGGGAATCCAGAAGAATCATCTTACAGAGATGGAGTGGC
Source organism: Xenopus petersii (assembly GCA_038501925.1). Taxonomy (NCBI): domain Eukaryota; kingdom Metazoa; phylum Chordata; class Amphibia; order Anura; family Pipidae; genus Xenopus; species Xenopus petersii. The sequence continues at coordinate 85,466,211 of CM076685.1, forward strand.
TTCAGGGTCAGACAGGAGCATTGGGGGCCCACCAGGACTGCAACAACAAGGGCCCTCCTAGCAGTCACCATGGCCCCCTCCAGACATCCAAACTCCTGTGGCCTCCCCCCAGCACACATGTGTGACTCAGGCCCAGACTGGCAATCTGTGGGTTCTGGCAAATGCCAGAGGGGCTGCTATAAGGTGCCATAGAAAGTCAGTATTTAGTGGGCTGGTGGGGGCTGTTTGGGCCTCTGTGTGGGCTGATTGGGCCTCTGTGTACCTGAAATGCCAGGGCCTATTTTAATTTTCAGTCCGGACCTGGTGTGAATGTTGGGCCACCACGCATATGTGTGAACGCCGGCGTGTTGCGGCTAATCTTTTTCTTTAAGCGGCAGCCGATCAAGGGAACGGGTCTGGGCCGGCGGGAGCCCACCGGGTTTTTTTTTCGCTGTCCTGCAGTCCGACCCTGAGTGGCTTACTAGATGGTCAAAGAGCATATTTATTCAAGAAAAGTTTTTCAAGAAATGTTCTTGAAAAACTGTGCTTCGGGCTCACTTTTGTCATTTAAGTGCCGGATAGGTTGCATTTCTCTCATTCTGTGACATAACTGTTTCAGGTGCATTTACAAGTTGCATTTCCAAATGGTGGAATCTTATTTTAGAGTAATTCTCCCAGATAGTGCCTTCCCAGTGCTCAAGTTGATAAGAACCCTTATAGAATCGAATCAATGAATGCAGCATGAACTGCATGCCATCCGTCCAAAGTCTAATTGAGCCTCTAGAGGGTGAAGTGAAAGAATATTGGTAAAATAAAGCCTTGAAGACCTGTAAATATAAGCATCCAGATGGACAAGACTTTTGATCCTAAGTGCCTTTATAGATAAATCTTTAATAAATTTATTTCAGTCTTGTTCCTTGTAAGACCATTTTATTGCCTCTCATACTTTTGTTTGAACATACACTGTACATGACATACTGCAGCTTCCAACAAGAATGCTTTTAATGTAGTGAATCAAAGGAGATGGAAAGCGACGGAGGCATTTTATTGCCAATAGGTTAGCTGCAATAGTGCAAGCTAGAATGCTATATTTATTCTGTAGAATGCTTTACAGTATATCATCCCAGACAGAAGACCCATGGCCTAGAGTAGGGCTGTCCATCTGGCATGCCCCCCTTTGGTGGCCCCCCACATGCTGTGTCTGCTTACTATATGTAATCTTTAAAAGGTATCACTACAGAGATTAACTGGCCCCTGCATTGTTTAAACCTCAAATTCTCTAATCCCCGGTATTGTTCACACCTGTGATCCCCCTGCATTGTTCACACTTGTGACACCTCTATTGTTTATATCCTAAAATCCTGTACTGTTCACACCTGAGACCCAGACTGAAATTGCCCACATTGTTCACCTGTTCACACCTTATTCAAAATGCTAATGGGGCACCAGCACTGTGTCACTGTATGTAGTACTTATTAGAATGAATGCTTCCCCTGTCTCCTACTCTGTTCTGCCTTCCCTCCGTGTGTGTGCCATTCTCTGCTTGCCCAGTGCTGCTTGTGTGTGCCATTCTCTGCTTACTCAGTGCTGCGTGTGTGTGCCATTCTCTGCTTACTCAGTGCTGCTTGTGTGTGCCATTCTCTGCTTACTCAGTGCTGCTTGTGTGTGCCATTCTCTGCTTACTCAGTGCTGCTTGTGTGTGCCATTCTCTGCTTACTCAGTGCTGCTTGTGTGTGCCATTCTCTGCTTACTCAGTGCTGCTTGTGTGTGCCATTCTCTGCTTGCCCAGTGGTCCTTGTGTGTGCAATTCCCTGCTTACTCAGTGCTGCTTGGGTGTACCATTCTCTGCTTGCCTAGTGCTGCTTGGGTGTGCCATTGCCCAGCACTGCTTGTGTGTGCCATTCTCTGCTTGCCTAGTGCTGCTTGGGTGTGCCATTGCCCAGCACTCCTTATGTGTGCCATTCTCTGCTTGCCCAGTGCTGCTTGTGTGTGCCATTCTCTGCTTGCCCAGTGCTGCTTGTGTGTGCCATTCTCTGCTTGCCCAGTGCTCCTTGTGTGTGCCATTCTCTGCTTGCCCAGTGCTGCTTGTGTGTGCCATTCTCTGCTTGCCCTACGCTACCTGTGGGATGTAAGCCTGTTAGGGGTTTGTTCTTGGGGTTTATTAGCATTTGGAAATTGTTGTGTTTAATCATGTGTTGGGGGGTTGTTGTATTATCCAATTTCTTTGTTGGCCCAGCTCCTCAGTGCTTGTGATTCTTTTAATGGCAGGGTGCACGCCACATCATGTGTTCACCTCCACATGCTTCCATGGAACCAAAAAACGAATTTGGCAGCACTCCCAGTCGTGATATAAAACCGCCTTTATTCTTTTTCATACATGGCAACAACAGCAACGTTTCGGACCTGCAATGGTCCTTTTTCAGTCCTCTTGTCAGCTTGAAAAAGGACCATTGCAGGTCCGAAACGTTGCTGTTGTTGCCATGTATGAAAAAGAATAAAGGCGGTTTTATATCACGACTGGGAGTGCTGCCAAATTCGTTTTTTGGTTGTTGTATTATCCACAGAGGAGGAGGAGGCATATGGATTTAAGGGTATGTTTTAACATGATTTCAATCTTTCACATATGAGTGATTTCCCTGCAGTGAGCACCAACCATTTGGTTTTTTGGTGTGCTACAACCGTTAATGTGGATATGATCTTAAAAGTTCTTGTGGTAACATTGGTGTGGTTTACAGCCGGTGTGGTTTAAAAGGGGGAGTGGCCAACACTGACTTCCATTATCGGCCCTCCACCACATAGGCCAGTAAAATTTTGGCCCTCGGTACCACAGAAGTTGGACAGCACTGGCCTAGAGTAATAGATGTCGTTGTATTGTCTAATTTGATTCCCCTGTGAGCCTTTTCTATAAATGACTTAAGAGTTTATGCAGAAACAGGGGCAAGACTTTAACCTGAACCAAGAGCCTGTACCAGCTAGAAATTTGGCTTCAACATTCTGAAAGGAATATTAAATTACATCATAAGCAACAGGTTTTTTAAGTCCAGTAACTAATAACAACAAATCAGCAAATCTTACTGACCTTATGCAGTGAGAATTATAACGTATGAGCAGTTGCCATGGGTTACTGAATCATGACAAACCTTTTGAATTGTTACTGCATAACCTCATAAATGGATTATATTACTTATAGGTTTCTATGGGTTACAGAAAAACTGTTTTTTTTTTTTTAATAAGTTTATCTCCTTAATTTTTCTAACCAATAATATACTTCTGAGCTGTAACTTTAGATTGTAACGCTGGTTATACAAGGTGAGATGGACATTGCCTAACTAGCTGATCTTCTGGAGTTACATTGCAGGAGAGCCTTTGCTGGCCTATTGCCTGAGAAGGGTCAGCATTACATTATAAGCCACTTATCTGTAAAGCACAACATATACAGGCCTATAAGTTGTTGATCTCTTCTTCCTCCTACAGCAGAAAATAACTGGGTTTAAATCAAAGTTTAGTTCCAAAGACAATACTTCTCTGTGTCTGATAAGAAAAAGTGAAGATACATTGACTTAAGCTGGCCATAGATGTTGAGATTTTTAAAAGATCCGATCCTCATAGCGAGACCACGATCTTCTCAGAACGATCGTACGAATTGACCATCAACTAAAAAGACCAATTAGCCAGGAAAACAAAGGGGAGCTGCCTGCTTGGCCCTGCAAACATAGATAGATTGCATTGGGGCCGACAAAGATTTTTTGACCTGGCCGATCAATTTCCTGACAGATGTCGGGCGAGAAATCATAAGATGTATGATCGTTCGAATACCACTAACCGCACGATAATTTCGAAGGATTGGTCGGACTTTAAAATCGGTAGTTCGGCAAGAAGAATCGTCGCGTCTATGGGGAGCTTAATTTCTAGTAGTGATGGGCGAATAAATTTGGCAGACACAAATTCGCCGCCAAATTTCTGAGTTTCGCCGCAAACTGATGAATTTGCGAAACTGTGGCGTCAATTTGCTGATGAAAAATACGATGTGTCAAAAAAAAATTTGCTGCGCTTCGAAATTGGTGCAAGCATAAAAATTACACTCGTCAAAATAATTCAGACGCCCATTGACTTAAATGCATTTGGACCAAATAGTGGCACGTCAAAATTATTTTGAGGCCCATTGACTTAAATGCGTTTCGCAAATTGTTCGGCGTTTTGCGAACTTTGCAGTAAATTCGCTAACTTGCTAATAAACAGCTCAGATTCACCCATCACTAATTGCTAGCTGATGCAAACACTTTTGATGTTTAACATGTTTACTTACTTTATGGATATTTTGAGTGTGATCATTTTATAAGCAATACATTCCCTAAGTAGAAAGAGTTGCTTGGTGAGCAGAAATGTAGAGTTTTTCCGAAATGAAAACCAAAAACAGTTCTCAATACAGAATGCAAGGCCAATGCTAAAAATAGTGCACAGTTTCACGCTTTATTCATGCCATAACTTGTTATTACACCAAAGCACCAGGTCAGCCTGACTGATTATCTGTTCCCAAGTACAGGGCACATGAATGAGCCTTGGGCCTCATTTAATAAGTCAATGCACAGTGCAAAATATTGTTGCAAATTGAAATGTTCTGTAGCCTACTGTGAACCATTTAAACAGAATTTCTGTTTAAAATATGTCCCTACACATGGTGGCACTCAGGTTCACCAATGTGTGTGTGTGGCTAATGCACTTTACTAGTGATGAGCGAATTTATTCTCCAGGCGCGAATTCGCAGAGAATTTGCGAGATTCGCCGCCAATGAATTAATTCGTGAAGTGCCCGCGAAAATTCGCGGCAAAAATTCGCCCACGTCAAAGAATATTTTTTCAAAAAAACGAGACGCCTGCGCCATTTCGCGAATTTTTCGGCACAAATTCTCCCATCATTACACTTTACTCCAACTATGTACATGAGCCCAGAATCCACATCATTCCTGAAATGTAGAAACTTTCTGAACACACTTAATTGTCTCAACTTGAGCACATCAGTCATGTCACAAAACACACACAGCATTTCAGTTATAATACGTAAAATACCATTCCTTATTAAAAGGAAATTGTTCATTCAGACTTAAAGTGGTTATTCGCCTTTAAATTAACTTTTGGTATGTTGTAGAGAGTGCTATACTGAAACTATTTGCAATTGGTCTTTAGTTTTTATTTTTGTGTGTGTTTAAAAAAAAAAAATTTAACTTTTTATTCTGCAGCTTTCCACTGGAAATTAGCAGGTATATGGTTGCTCAGGTACAAGTTACTACAGCAACAAGGCATTGGCTTGAAAGAGAAACTGGACTATGAATAGGAGTGGGTATGAGCAGAACAATAAATAATAAAAAATAACAATAACAATAAAATTGTAGCCTCAAAGAGAAATAGTTTTTTGGCTGCTGGGGTCAGTGATCCCCTATTGAATGCTGGAAAGAGTCAGAAGAGGAAAGCATATAATTCAAAATGATTTAAAAAAAAAAAAGAAGACCAATTGATTGGTCTTTCAATTCTGTACTTGTAGTTACAATGTACTTCCTTTTTGCAAAATAAAACTGCTTAGAAATCAGTTTCTTAGGAATTTTGTCCTAAGACTGGATCCTCTTTCAGCTTAATGTAAATTTCCTCAGCAATTTTGGGTTCTCGTTCTTTTATAAAATAATGTGAATGCATATTAATATACCAAGCATATATGCATTTTGATGCCTGGCTCTCCGAACTTTGTGACAGTGGGTGAAAATATTGCCTTTGGGCATACGCTCTCTCATTTCCCATTAAAGCAATCATTTGAGCCTACCTAATTAAAAACACTGAGCTCTGGGGTTTTGCTAAGAGTTTCCAAAGAATATTTAATATATAAAAAATGCCCTTTGGTGTTCCATGGCTCTGCTGTTTGATAATGTATAACTGAATTCATTTTCATAATGTAGGCATATTATGTATATATGAATTAAACTAAATTCTAGCAATGGAAAGGAACTGTCAAGTTTATGAAATGGTGACAGCCAATGCTCCTTATAATTAGGCTATTTCTTTAAGTAGTATACATTAAAGTAAAATTAATTTCTGGCCCCTATGCCCGTCCCCTCTCCTGCTCCACACTTAAAACATCAGCATCGGAGTGGGTCAAAAGGTGGGGGTGGGGCACATCGCTAGTGCAACAAGCGCAATAGCACTCTCTGCACTAGCGGAGCCGAATTTCCGGGTTAAAACCTTGATATTCTGCTCTTAAAGTTACAAGAGGCTTTTTGCCACCCCTCATAACCTGCCACTCACTGCTGCCTGAGGCAAGGTTTTCACCCTGTTTACATGGGATTTAATGGATTCCTGGCCTAAATTCTTCCCTGATTGGGATGGGGGTTCAGACAGGGTCATGCAACATTGCCAACCCAGATATCATTCCTGGACCTCTGAATACTCATAAGAACCATTTCTATATAAAGCAGTGTTGCTGCCAAGAAATGTTTATTTACAGATGCTGAACAAATATATATATTCATGTAAATACTAAATTTCAGTCATAGCCACACCAACCACTGAGACTTCTGCTTTCATTTTCTAGTTTGACTGAGACTGATCCAAATTATTTACTTGATTTCCAGGTGGTAGAATCCTGCATGGGGTTGTGTACCTGCAGAATACCCAACATACGGCAGGATTGCAGTCAGAAAGTGGCAGGCATCACCTTATGTAGTATGAGTTTTGATTGGAATATGTTTGTTCTTCTTATCCCTCTTGATTAAGTCGGGTTCAGGTGGGGTTCAGGGTCAGACACAGGCACTCAAGCAGTTTAGAAAGTTCACAAAGCACTGCCAGCTCTTGCATCTGCCTGTGAGTTGCCTTCCTCAGCAGCTGACAAACACCTGTCTGTATGTAATCAGGGCACAGGTCGGGTCCAGAAGGAAAATAAGTGATTTGGATGCCAGTAGTTGATCAATGTGGGTCTAATTTGGGTTGGCTTTGGTTTTAGACAATGTACCCGTGCAGGACTTCACTACCAGGAGGCCAAAACACATATAACTATGAAGTATTATTAATTCATAACTTGGTGCGATTTAGATCTGCCTGCAATGTCCACTTCCAAATCTCTTGATTAAAACCAGGGTCTGACGTGTGTCAGTGCCAATTACATTTAAAAGTTATAAGGGGTTATTTTTCTCTATATTATTAATTCATGGTGATGAGCTACATTTTTGCCAGGTTTCACTGTGAAAAAGATGCCCATAGACTCCAATGGGCAAAATAAATTCTTGTGCATCAAAAAAGAAATGTTGTTGCCCATAGACTGCAATGCATTTGGCTATTTTTTTGCTGTTTCACAAATTTTTGTTGAAATGAAAGGGGTCAGATTCCCCCATCACTGTGACATTCATAGGGGCAAATTCACTAAAGTGCGAAGTGGCTAACGCTAGTGCAAATTTGCCAGCGTGACGTCATTTCGTTACTTCGCCGATTTACTAACAGGCGCTGGCGTAAATTCGCTAGCGAAGTGGACCTACTCTAGCGCTACTTCGCACCCTTACGCCAGACGAAGTTGCGCTATGGCGAAGGAACGTAACTACGCTAATTCACTAACTTGCAGATTTTCATAAACGTTAACTCTTGCGCCAGACTTGCCTTCGCCACCTCAGACCAGGCAAAGTGCAATAGAGTAGATAGGGATTGCTTCCAAAAAAGTCCCAAAAAACGCTGGCGTCTTTTCCTTTTTAAGGGTGATAGGCTGAAAAAGATCGTACTTTTTTTGGGGGTACCCTCCTTCCCTCCTACATTTCCTAACATATGGCACCTAAACTATACAGTGGGCACATGTATAGGGCAAAATAACACCTCTATTTTATTTTATGAAGCTTTCCCAACTTGTGTAGTGTAATGTATTTGCTGCTACATATACCTCCATTGTACTTGGCACCGTATTAGGTATTAGCGTAACTTTGCTTTGCTTGACGAATTAACGCTAGTGCAACTTCGCTACTGTTCGCCTCCCTGAGCGAAACTTCACATTTTAGTGAATTTGCGTAGAGCTTGCGAAACTACGCCTGTCGAAGTGCGGCGGAGTGTGGCGAAGCTACCGCCGGCGCAACTTCGGATCTTAGCGAATCTGCCCCTGGATGGGGTAATACACTATATTCACAGTTGCAGTTTGCCTTATAAACTTTTAAGAAGGGGTGGTAAAGTCAGAGGAGTCTGCTCAGAAAAATGTATCCACATGCCTATTTACAACCTTGGGCAAGTCACTTAGGGCCTCAGGCACCAAAACCCTGATTGTATGCTACGGTATATGGGACTAACACTCACTGTGCCGTAAAGTTCTGTATAAAGGTAAATAATATTAGTACTTTGTATATAGGAATCTCATGATATTTTTTCCTACTGAATTATCTGTGAAGAAAAGCAATCTCTGTCCTCAATGTTTTCTGCAAACTGTCTGATGTTACCACCAAAATAATGGCACATGATACCATGTTTGAGGCCTTCTCTATAGAAACTGCATTTTGAGTTATCAAAAAAGACTGTAAAATAAGAAAAACAGCTATTCCAGCTCTCTATGGATAAAATATAAAGAGACTATATGCTATATTGTGTAAATGTAACAGAATGGCCTTGCTAGTAAGCTATCCGCATGATGGCAAGGCATTAGGTGACCTTCTTATCGCGGCACAGACAACTGACAGATAGATAAGGAGATGCTTCCAGAGAGTTCACTATATCTTACTTGGTACAAAAATAATGCAAGCCTCTGACAGCAGTGTGAATATGCAATGAGTTGAAAACAGTATATTTTTCAAAATACTTGGTAGATATACTAATTTTCCCAACCAGCCAAATCACATTGAAAGCTGAAAAAGCAGAAAAGGTTATGCAGCAGGAGAAATAAGCTCTGTAGTATACAATGGTATTCTGCAGTTCTTAACTGTTATCTACTATGTGTCCTATGCTTGAATGGCTGCCCCCATTGCTACATATTAACTTGTTTACATAAACTTAAGTAGTGTGAGTAACTCGTGAGCAACATTTTGCTCTCCAACCCCTTGGGTGTTGCTCTCAGTGTCCTCAAACCAGGTGCTTATTTTTGAATTCCAGGCTTGGAAGCAAGTTTTAATTGCATAAAAACCAATTATAGTGCCAAGTAGAACCTCCGGTAGGCTGCCAGTCCACATAGGGGCCAATCGCAGCCCTTATTTGTCATCCCAATGGACTTTTTCATGCTTGTGTTGCTCCCCAACTCTTTTTACATTTGAATGTGGCTCATGGGTAAAAAAAGGTTGGGGACCCCTGATGTATAACCTTGCTAAAGTGCTTTAGAATATGTCACACAGACAATAGTAACAAAAAAGAGCAGTTTACTATTATGCTTTTGTTATGTTATAATTATGGACAAAATCCCCTGCTCTGATCTTGTTTTCAGAATACATAACACATTGAATATAACATATATCTTGCCACTGTACCCTGGACCCTGGGAAGAAAGGAAAAACAGGAGATGCATATTAATCATAATAATAACCCAACTGAGCCAGCCTAATGTCTAAGGGCACTAACTAAGAGACAATGCTCAAGAACACACGAGTAAGCACTCTTCAGGGATAAAACAAGCTTACTGTCTTTTTTTTGAACCCTAGATGATATTGTGTTAATTATTATTTCAATTATTAATTATTTTATTTCACCACATACTGATTATTGGCAATAACTTGGATAGTATATGCAAGATAATATATGATGGTAGGGTTTATTAAAAATCAGTAAAAAGAAAAAAAAAGCAATTGTAAACCCTATTGTAAAATATAAGGATATTATAAGCCACCAAGGTGTTCCATGACCATAGAAAGGCAGAAGCCTGAAGGCCAAGTGCTTTTATATAGGTCATGGAACTCTGTGGCGACTTCTTATATCCTTATATTTTATGACAAAAATTATATAACTAAGAACTGACTGTAACTGATGACATCACTATGCACCATTTATAAGGGCGCGATTTACAGAAAGTGCATTAGTCTTGTGTTTTATAAAATAAATAATGTACCCCCTATTGTAAGGAGTTCTATGACCATATAAAATCACAAGCCCAAACCAAGTTGTTCTATCACCATATAAAGGCAGCTGAAGGCCAAGTGGTTTTAAACAGGTCATGGAACTCCAAAAGGGGATATATTTTTTGATATTATAGGCATTTCACCAATTACATCACTGAGCACCAATTACATCACAGAGCACCAGGGTTGGACTGGGCTGGTGGGACACTGGGAAAAAACACGGTGGGCCCTTCACTCTTTTGGGCCCACCGGCCCGGACCAGCTGCCACACTCCCTCTATTTACCTCCCTTCCTTGATATCGGTCTTGCTGCCGTGCAGGAAAAACATGCTCGGGGGGGATGTCGGTACGGAGTTGTTTGCAGCTGGGGGGGATGGTGTAGGGGGCCCCTGAAGCTGAAGGCCAGGTGGGCCCTTGGCCCTCAGTCTGACACTGCAGAGCACCTTTTAAATGGAAAACATTGCTAAGCACTATTTGCAAGGATGCAATTTTGTTGGTGTAATGTAATGAGTTTCTGTACCATTGCTACTGTCATTGCTGGTTACTTCATTCTTTGAATAAAAAGGTTAAAGCCAAGCAAAGGAAATTACAGTCCAACCATTCCTGCAGGACTTTAAAAGTGTGCCTGATTTTTGCTTAAGAGTGAATTAGAGATGGCGTCATGATGGGGCAGGGACATTGTGTCTTGGCAAGGAAGCAGCTGAGTGTAATGGCACACAGATAACTGGTTGCAAAATAATCCCTAAACCACACACAAATCTAGAAATGATAGACCATTCCATCTAATCTGAATCCAACAACATCTGATGTCTAAATCTTTAAAGGGATGCTGTCATGGGAAAACATGATTTTTTCCCCCCAAAAATGCATCAGTTAATTGTGCTGCTCCAGCAGACTTCTCCACTGAAATCTTTTTTTCAAAACAGCAAACAGTTTTTTTTAATATTTCATTTTGAAATCTGACATGGGGCTAGACAGTTTCCCAGGTGCCCCCAGTCATGTGACTTGTTGACAACAGCCTGTGTGCCCATAGCCGTACAGTTTAGTTGAATCTGTCATCAATTTTTGTTCACAGACCATCAGACTCTGTTGCACAGTTTGGATAGAAAGAGTAAAAAAAGTAAAAAAGGGAAAAAGAAAGCAATGTAACAATGATTATAACAAGCCATAATGTCGGTACATCAGTGTCAGAGCTGAAAACAGCACAGAACCCACTTCTCAGCAATCAAAATTGGAAGTGTCAAGGTACGAAAGAGACATTATTAGACTGTCTGTTGATGTAAGTTAGCTCTCGAGGGAAGGCTGGAGCAGAAGCACATTAGAAGGAAAGCAGACAGACATGGAGAAATACAAGCGTTCTTCTATAAACCTTTTGTTAACGCTACTGTGAAAATGAAATAGCAACATCATAGGCACACTTTATTCACATCCAGCGTTTCAGGTATATTGTAGAATGTTACAAAATAAAGAAAAAAATTAAATCAGACAAACTGTAACATTTCTTATTTGAACTGAGGCACAGTACTGTGTTAAGGTTATTATAGTCATGCAAGTTTAATGTAACCACTGAAAATTAAATAGGGGGCAACTGCACCAAACTCTCCTTGACTGGGAAGGGAAGACCCTGATCCATTGTCCAGTACACCTATGAAATAATAAGGTAAAAACAGGTAAAAATAGATAAGTATGCCCTTGCCCATAAACCCAACAAAGTAATAAAATATTCAAACATCAGTAGATCAAAGAAAGCTGAAAATTGCACTTAAGGAAACCTTTCTTCTACCGTAAAGCAGAATGTCTCTTACCCCATAGCACTTAAGCTCTTTGTCCTATGATTCTATATATATTTATTATGTGATTTGTCTCCCCCATGGATACTTTTATATAGATATATATTGTACTTTTATGCACTGTACAGCACTTCGGCTCCATAACGGTGCTTTACAAATAAAGTTATACATACATACATATAACTCTCTGCAGAAGCACATGCATTTTAAAATTTCTTTTGCCCCTTGAAGTATTAAAGCACCACTTATTCTGCTGCTGTGACTGATCTACTAAAACTAGTTAGGCCCCCTGCATTGATGAAGCCCTAAGAAGTAATCTAACGGAAATAGCACATAACTTGGCAGTAACCTTGTTACTGTATTATAGTATTAATGAATATACAATATAATGCAAATACATACAAATAAGTAATTAGGGTTCATTTAGGGGGTTAATTACTAAATTCCGAATTTATCCGGTTGGACTTTCGTGGGATTTTGGCACCTGTCGAGGTCCTGTATACTGTAAATCAATGGGAAAGGCACCAATCTCACTTTGAAGATATCGTGGTTTAAATTTAGCCCAAAAATCAAAAATTATCAGGTTTTTTCCCGAACCGATGAAATTTAATTTTTTTATTAATAAATAAAGTCAAATTGGGCATGGGAGTTTAGTGGTTGTTTTTTTAAATAAAATATGAGCTTAATTCAGTTATTTGATTGGTAAGGGGTGGGAGGGGAATGCCTACATGCCCCTTGAACAGAGTGGTGGCCGAACACAGGCAGTGCTCTCTGGAGTCCACTGACCACTGGAAACCATGTTTTTCAGTTCTCTCCGAGGAATAGATTTGCTCTGTTTAGCAGAGAGAGAGAACAGCAGCATCTGCAGGCTGCAAGGATCTAAGGTCACCGTAGGATACACTGAAATGTGCATAGGTGCTGTTTGCCAAGTAAACACAGCCTTCAGATCAGATATTATATGTAATGGATAAAGTGACAGCAAATCTATGATCATCTTGGAATCAGGTTTGACTTAAATTAATAGCTTCTTTATCTCTATAAATGTATAAAATGGACTGAAAATTGAATCTTTAATGCCAATGTCTTTACAGCTATTATTTATTTTCAGTACTTGCTGAACATTAGGTAGGTCCAACCTGCGTGGACGTCTGAGAGTTGCAGTTCAGTTACAGTTGTCCGGACATCCCCGATTGAAAGTTTATCCAGAATGCACTCTTTTTGCATTGGATTCCACTCCTTTCGTCTTTCCTTTTTACCGCATTTACAAAAATTCCACAATTTGTAATCTCACTAAGTTATCACTACTCATGCCCTCATGGTTGGATGGTTTTGCTTGAAAAAAAAAAACACTGAGCTGTGAATCGGTGATCTCTAGTACAAGCAATAGCCATGTTGCTCAATCTGTTAGTGCCAAAAACACAGTCACTTTCTATCTAGGTAAATTCACTGATAGCCACAAGCTAAACAGATGTATCTAGGCCTTTGCTGATATACCAGTATTGGCAGTGTGCGGCTACACATGGGCTCAGAGACAAGCGTTCTCATAGAAAAACGTGATTGTAATTACATCATGCCAGTCCTTGCAGATAACCTTTCAATGCTTCACTTCTTTCTTACTTATTTCTTTATATTTTTATTCTATTTTTGCTTCAGTTTGGTCTTTCTGCTTCAACTAATCACTGTCATTTTGCACTGCAATTTTTGCATTATAAACCACTAAACATTTTAACTGTTATTTCTGATACCAAAAGGAAACAGATAAACAGGTAAATTAATCAGAGGCTGTGTTATTCTATCTCTGCTTCTCTTTGGGTAGTCAGATGGGGAACAATGGGGCCCTACATCTATGATTTCTTATCTAATTCTGCACAGTGAGACCAAGATTTAAATATGGGATGCACTGACATGATAATGCACCATGTCCAACATCGTCAAAACCAAAAAAGCATATTATATATTATGATAAGGCTTGCTTGAAAATATCTTATTGCAGTCAGTGACACCTGCTGTAGTGGTACAAATCTGCAACATGACCCGCTGGCGACATAATGCAACCTCTTGGTTGTTTCCCCATACCTTGGTCAAAACGCAAAACTTGTGTCACCATGCAGGCATATACTTGTTCCTCCATGTAACAACTACTGTAAGTCATATCTGCAATAAACATATTTTTGTGGCATCTGGGATGGAATGAAGCTCCAATGGATAAGCTTTTGGGTAAAGTTTACTTCTGAAATGATGCTTTAGTGGTGTCATAGTTACTCTGGTAGTTCTTTTATAGGAGAAACCTGCTTCAAGAGGAGTGCCAAATCAACCACGTCAACCAGTGGCATACTTAGATATTACTGGGCCCCAGGGCCGGAACTAGGGAAAGGCAGAAGAGGCAGCTGCCTAGGGTGCAACAATTGAAGGGAGCTGGGTAGCTACCTCTTTTGCTTACTCCTAGACCGGCCATCCAGTTTGCGCGCTCCCCAGCTACCTTTTTTGCTTACTCCTAGACTGGCCATCCAGCTTGCACGCTCCCCTGCCAAGCATGTATGCGCATAACATCGATGCGCATGCGCGTGCATGACATCACTTTGTGTGCGCAACGCCATTGCATGTGTGCACAAGCGACAGGTACAGGAGGGGGCAAGTTGGGTTGCCTAGGGTGGATTGGCCCGTCTCTGCTGGGCCCCACAGCAAATTATTCTTGGGCCCCCAAAATGTTTAGAGGTTGACCTGTTTTACCAATATTTATTGAAATTGTATATTAATGAGGGCCGAATGGGGTTCCTATACCTCTTGTGCCCCCCTGCAACTGCAGAGACTGCTTCCACTGTAGTTACACCCCTGATGTCAACGGTCTGTATTTCACTGATCCTCTTGAAACATTTCAGTATGTGGTTATACTTCTAAGCATTTATGGGCACATATTCCACTCAAAGACACCATGGCAACGCCTTCCTTTGTATATGAATATCATGTCTGTGCTGGATAGTAAAATAAATGCATGCTAGACACAGTCAGCATGGGCAATGAGTAAGATTGAAGATGGAGTAGTCTTTGCCAAAGATGATACCTCAGTAAACCGGTTGTGAAACGCCACTGTATGCTACAACCAAGTTTTTATGGAAAGGTCATAGCTGCAGTCAATATTTTGGGCAGGCCACAATTTTGGAGTGGACACTCAGATGGGAAGGTTTAAGAAAGTAATCTGTTGTAGAATAGAATCGTGGCTCTTTGTGTGGCTTTTGCAGAACATGGCTGTAAATGAATTCCCCCAGAACACTTAGAAGAACCTAAAAAAATGATGGGAAGATGGGAGTCTTGTTGATTTAATTTTCCATAGATTTGACAACTAGCCAAATTTCTATATGAGAAGAGAATTTATGGGACTGTTTATTTCTGGTTTAACTGTGACTGTTTGACAAATATCTCGGGTTACTGATGCCTTCAACTGAAAGTAATTTCTCTTACTAGTGAGATTTTGACCTCAATGACAGATTTTCCAGTGGCAGTTAGATCATACGTCAATGTAAGTGCTCCACTCTAACAAATTGATGAAGGTATACCATAAACTAATCACTCTCAGTTTAAAAGGGCTTTTGGAATTTGTGTTTTTCTGCAACAGAAACTAAAAGTAAAATGGCCCATATTGTGCAGTTTACTTTAAAGGGATTCTGTCTATCTATGGAGTTGTTTTATTTCTAAATTACACTGTTACATTGCAAATAATTCACTCTACCATCTAAAATTTGATTCCTAACCCAACCAGTGTATTTTTTAAGTTATAATATTGGCGTATAGGCAGCCATTTCAGGTCATTTTGTCTGGTCATGTGCTTTCAGAAAGAGGCAGTGCTGCACTATGGAACTGCTTTCAGACAGGCTATTATTTATCCTACTCAATGTAACTGAACTGAGTTGCACTGGGACAGGGATTTTTACTATTGGGTGCTGTTCTTATATCTGCCAGGCAGCTGTTATCTGGTTACCTGCTATCTAGTTCTGCTGATGGGCTGCTGGGGGGTGGGGTGGGGGGGTGGCAATATCACTGCAATTTGCAGTGCAGCAGTAAATAGTGACTAAAGTTTATCAGTCACGTGACTGGGGGCACCTGGGAAACTGACAATTTGTCTAGCCCCAAGTCAGATTTCAAAATTAAATATAAAAAAAATCTATTTGTTTCTTTTTGAAAGATTCAGTGGAGAAGTCAGCAGGAGCAGCACTTATAACTGATGCATTTTGAAAAAAACAAAACATATTTTCCCAAGACAGCATCCCTTTAAGTGAAATTTTGTTGAGGCATTTCGTTTTTCATAAAAATATCAAGCAAACTTTTACATAGACATTTGGCTCTGATGCCAAAATGCTCACCATGTCCCGTATTGCACCCTGTGAGCTTTGTGATTGTTCGGAGGCTTATTCTTGTAGATAATTAACAAATGACTTTCTATTTCTTACCCTCCTCTGTTTGTGCCGGTAGGATATTCAGGCTAACTGCAAGCAGTTCCCCAATCAAGGGGCTATGTAAATCTGTCCCTTTCTTTTCCCATTGCTGGATCATTGAGTTTAGTACTTGTAATTCAGCACTAATTTCCCAAGATCGTACACGAGTATGTCTTGCCTCAGCCCTTGCCATCTCATTGCAGACCCTCCAATTCTTAAGGTGGCCATAGAAGCAAAGATCCTATTGTACGAATTGAGGATTCGTGCAATTTTTGGACTGTGTGTGGAGAGTCTCATCATTTTTCGTCCGGCGGATATCAGTCGTTTGGTCGAGCCCATTACACTCTCATAGTAATCTGATCGTTTTGGCCATAGGCCCGAACATGCAGATTACCCCCGATATAGCCATGCCCGTTAGTGGCATATCGGGGAAAGAGCGGATCTTTGAGTCTATGCCTCCTTTACTCCTATTCTGTTTTTTGAACTTTGTTTTTACCTGTTTACATGCTTTCCTTTCTGCATGCCATGTTGTTATTCTTGACCCTTACAAGGACCAAGGCCAGAACCTGGGGTAGGCAGAAGAAGCTCATGCCTAGGGCACAATGGTGGTCTGCTGGGTAAATCACACTCCTCTTCTGTTTTCCTTTCTCTAATTTCCCCCATAATTAAGTCCTGTGGATATGTACATGTTAAAGAGTGCAGGGGGTGGGGTGGAGCAGTGGGCTTGTCTTGGTTTTGCTAAACCTTAGGCCTGCCTTATTGACCTGTTACCAGTATTTTTGGCTCTGTTTGCCGGCAGCTAGTCCTGAATGCTATCTCTACTAAACAATATTTATTCATTATAAGTGGCTACTATGTTCCTTGTCTTAAGCAGCAAAATAACAGTCACTCCCTGTGTTAGTCCTGTAAGTGCTAAACTTGCCCTTCCTAAAAGTTTGCTCCACCTTTTGTGGGGTGTCTAAATGGTATCTTTTATCAAGCAAGAGATACTGAGATAAACCCAGAGTCATGAACAGAAAATACAGTTTAGAAATAATTATCACGTTGTACATTTAGCTATTAATGTTAGCATTTTATAAATTACTTTACTTTTGCCAAATACATCTGTACTGAATCACCATTTCAAATGTTAGCAGTGTGATTATTTAAAATGAAGCAGTAACCGATTATCCAAAATGAAACCAATTACACTAATTGCTTGCCCCTAGTCCCACCAACCATAATTTATAGTCAAATGCAACGAGATTGATGAAAGAAGAGGGACCAGAGTAGGTTTAGAAGAAAATTATTTTATACAATGATGTTCGTTTCTGTTCATTTTTTATTAAAACAGAGGCTGTTTACTTTAGAGATGTCACATACTTCCAGACGGCCAAGTCAGTAAATCGTCGAGAATAGACAGTACTGATCTTATGGAGACATCAACAAAATCTTTCATTCTTGGAGTTTGGACATGAGGAAAATATAGGATCTGTTTTTGGTACAAGGTCATAGGAAATGTTTTTTCTCCATTTATGATTTTTCACTAACGATAACATTTTTTTTATTCAACTCTTTCTTCTTCAAAAGATGATGCAGAGTGACAATTGGTGAAGTGACGTTAATGGTCTTTTCCATGTAACTGCTGTCACTTTTGAAAGGCTTGCTATCTGAGAAGCTGGTAAGGCATTCAATTAATTCTCCATCTCCTGATGCTTTGAGCACAGATATTCTTTTTGATACATAGAAGTTGTGCGTGCTACATAGAACAATAGCAATATAAACACATTATAAAACACTTTACATAGTCAATGAACATATTTCATCCATCTCTTTAAAGTAAAGGCAGATACTTGAATATAGAAGACATCTGCTAAATGAATGAATGGTACAAAGAATTAAAGTGATGGACAAATAGCTGGTGAGCAGTTAAAGTTAAATTACACATTCCAGTCACACATCTTCCCAGCACAATCTATTTTAAATTGAAAACATCAGAGCTGGAACGTCTCCAGGATGTGGAAATGTGCCTAGGAGCCTTAAAAAACAACATCCAAAGAACAGAGCAAACGTCCAGCTGTAATGGAAGAGCTATCAGTGATTGACAAAAGTGACAATCTTGCATGAAAACTGACATTTATAGCCCCATAGTAAGCAAAGATCCATTAAATACATCTTTTTGCTAGAGCTCTTGGTTTACTTGCCGAAGGTTGAAGTGGTATAATTTGAGGAACATGTAATTCTGCCTTTTTATGGGCAGGTGAATGGGATGTATTTATAAATACCACGATGAGTGAATCTGGGGATAGATCTGATAGCTATCATTCACATGGGCAATTTTTTTCTATTGCCCTTTAATGTCGCTCTCTATTCTCCAGTTTAGAATAAAAATACTGCATTGATGGACCCAAACATTCTGCTTTCTAAAACGCAGTGGAAAATAGCTCATAATGACATTCATTTGATTGTTGTTTGTTTATATTAAAATAAAACAACTAAAATACTGCTGGGACAGAAAGGACACAGGGGATCCTTACACCACAATGATTTGCTAGCATATTCTAGAAAAACTGAGTTATATATTAATTTGTTTCTGGTAGTTATTTTTTATGCTATTCATGTTATGCAAATGTAAAAACAAGAATTGAAAATGTTACCTAGTTATTATGGCCATTGATGCTAATAATCATAATGCAGACATTAAGGCTAGTAGATAGTTCTTTTTGTGGTTGTATTAATGATATTATTAATTGCACCACCTATTTTTTGTAACCAGCATATCTGTTGTGTTCCAGTAGGTGTGCTTTTGGGCAGTGGCCCAAAATGTGATCACCGCCCCCTCCCCTGCAAAATAACCATTGGAGGGGCCTGTCTTACAAAAATCTTCAGAGGGGTGAGGAGTTGATCTCATGCAAGACTATTTAAAGGAGTGGTGTGGAGGGGGATTTTTATGCTATAGAGCAGGGGTCCCCAACTTTTTTTTACCCTTGAGCCACATTTGATTGTAAAAGTAGTTGGGGAACCACACACGCATAAAAAAAAGTTCCTGGGGGTGCCAAATAAGGGCAGTGATTGGCTATTTGGTAGCCCCTATGTGGACTGCAGGAGGCTGTGTTTGGCAGTATACCTTGTTTTTATATAACCAAAACTTGTCTCCAAACCAGGAATTCAAAAATAAGCACCTGCTTTGAGGCCACTGGGAGCAACATCCAAGTGGTTGGTGAACAACCCGTTGCTCATGAGCCACTGGTTGGGGATCACTGATATAGAAGCTGACCCTATGGCCTGAACCCCCCTGTTGCTCACACCCCCTGCAACCCCTGGGGGTCTGATTCCTCTACATTTACTCCATTGCTTTTGGACCTCTTCGGTTCTCACCTTACCTCATGGCAGAATTTACACAATGTTCTGCTACAGTGTCAACTTCCACATCTAAAAATAGCCAAGATTATGTGAATTAATTCCAGGGTAAATTGGCAGTTCTCCAAAATGTGTTGCATGCATTGATATATGTTAGCTTGAGGTGTAAAGTGTAACCTGTGGTCTGCCTGAGACCAGGTGAGAGAGATAAAGAGAGACTTCCAACCTGCAGCCCTTCAGCTGTTCTTAAAACCTCACTGTACCACATTGAATCCCTAATCTACTTAATTTAGGCTAAACAACATTTAAATGTATGAATGCCTTATAATGTAATATCTCCATGGCTGCGGTGATCTGTAACCCCAACACAATCCGGCAGAATAATGCAGTAAAACCTACCAAAAACATACTTGGTTTATTTAAATAGGTTAGTGGAAAATAACATGTATTCATGGCTGCTTTATAAACACACTTGTTTGTTGAATCTGCTAAAGGCTTACAATGGATATTGTTCTTATGTAACCAATGGAGATACATCAATGTTCAAAATGCATTTACTTCTTCAAAGCACGGAATTATTTCTTCAACGGGCAGAATTATTTCTGTTGTGCCAGTGCATTATCTACATTGTAAGGCACAGATTTATGTAGCTCACGACAATCAAAGTTGCACAAGATGCTCAGGCTTTTAAACTGCTATCATTCAACAGAACAAAGATGTTTCAAGGTCTCATCTCCCTAAGTGCAGTTCATGAACATATTTACAAAGACAAGTGAATGTATTTTTTAAGATGATACCTAGATAATATTCTGCAATCTTACAATAGCGGTGTATTATAACCATGGATGGATACTATTTTCTGCCTTCTTGCCTGCTGCCATAAAGCACAACATAAAAAAATGGAAGAGTGTGGTGGTTACATTTGTAGTGGTGACATATGGACAATTATGGCAATGACACACAGCCAAAGGCTACCTATAAGGCACACCTAAATAGCTGAGTTTCTATAGTTAAGGGCAGAGATACACAGGATGGCACTCGGAGCGCTTAGTTCCTCGAGAGGCAACTTCGGGCAACTTCAGAAAACGAAGTCACTAAAAATCTCTGTAAATATTACACTTTTACGTACTAGCAGTGGTTGTAGCTATACTAGGCCCTTTATTCCTGACTTCATGAAATCAGCATATAGCACTGTTCTACATGTACCTACAGTTAAGAGTCCCCTTCATGTGTGCAATTTATGTAACTTATGCAAAAACTTTGCCTTACTTCAAAGACTTACAAAACAGGGGCAGGTAGCTTTAAACTTAGTGCAAATTCTGCTGCCCCCTAATAACTGACTGACTTATTAGCACATTGATTATTTTTACTATTTATATAAACTACTGCTGACTAGTTATTGGACTCTACAGCAAGATCATTGGGCCCCTAAATTTAAACTTATGCAAAAACTTACACAACTTGCACATCAAGCAATGACAATGCCTGACTTAGTACATTCGTGTACCACTTTATATGAGCTACTTCAGAGCTACATCAACATCAGAAACCTTTTATTGGGATCTCTTTACTGAATTATGTAGGAATGCTTCTTACATGAACTTTCAGCAGTGGGAATGACTTATGGAATGGTTATTGACCCACGGCAACATTATTGAGCCCCTAAACTTTGGAAACAAGACATTATTTTTGGGAACAAAACAAATATTGCAGCTGCTTTTCAGTCCCATTATGCCCCCCTATAGTCCCTGGGCCCCGGCAGTTGTAGGGTCTGTTTTCTCTATAGTTACACCCCAGCTAGTTTGATAGTTTGTATCATAGTAGCTGTGGTTGAAAAAAAGACATGCAACTAGATCAACCTTTTGTCTCAGTAAAACCTACCTGCCTGCAGGTGATCATTTGTGTAGCACACACAAGGGGCGTTGCCAAATATTTTGGTATGAAACGGTATGCTCCTGTATACTCCTGTCCTGGGTATTTCTTCATTTCCCCACTATTTCACAATACTGTTGGTAGACCATTCCAAGCACCACCATTTTACTATGGCATACTTCCTAAAGATGATAATAAGGGCCAATAGTGCAAGGAACCTGAACGTAAGGCCAACTGTACATGGATCATGTTCTTGGCAGGCATATATATCTACTCTATGGGGGTTATTTATCAAAGTCCGACTTTATCTCAATATTTTCGGAAAAAAACTCAGACCAAATCCGCACAGGTTTTTTGGGTTTATTTATTAATACACTTTCCCTAAAATTTTGTTTGCAGGAAAAAATCGTGAAAAATCTGATTTTCAGATTTTACATCAGATTTTCATCAGATTCTTTTTTTCAAGATTTTTTTGGATTTTTCACCCGAACACAGAATTTTGCCCGAAAACTTCTGTGTATTGCCAAAAACCCAGTGCACATCAAAAAAATCACTGGAACTTCTCCCATTGACTTAAAAGTAACCTCGACAGGTCTGAGCTGCTGCATTTTTTGACTTTTCCATCCTCTGGATTTAATAAATTCTGAAAAAGTCAGATTTTATAAAAAAAAAAAACACAAATTCTTCGTGATTTTTGCATTCGGAGTTTAGTAAATAACCCCCTATGTGTTCACTGACAGGCTGATCGTGTGCCTCCCAGTATGCATAAATATATGGTGCATAAGTTGTACCATCCGACGCTTACGTTTCGGATACAATGCTGTGTTACAAATAAAAAACACTTCATTCACAAGAATCTAAGGGGCAGATTTATCATGGGTCGAATTTTGAAGTAAAATATACTTTGAAATTTGACCATTGAATGAAAATATCGAATTCGAACTGTTTTCATTGAATTTAGGAAGTAAAATCGTTCGATTCGAACGATTTTAATGTACGATCGAACGATTTTACTTCGACTTCAAAAAACTTATAAAAATGCTGTAGAAGGTCCCTATAGGCTAACATAGCACTTCGGCAGGTTTCATTTGGCGAAGTATTGAAGTCGAAGTTTTTTAAAAGAGACAGTACTTCGATTATCGAATGGTCGAATATTCGAAGTCGAGGTCGTAGTATCCTATTCGATGGTCGAAGTATCCAAAAAATTACTTTGAATTTCGAATTTTTTTACTTCGAAAATTCCCTCAAATTCATTTCGACCCTTGATAAATCTGCCCCTAAGAGTGTGATGATCCTTCATCATTCTATATATATATATATTATATATGTGTGTGTGTGTGTGTGGGTATACTGAGTGTGCTTTTTCCTGCTCAAACGATGGCGATACTGCCAAGATCGTTGGAAGTGATGATTGCTGAAAGTGAATCCTATACAGTCAGTACCTTACAAATGAGTGTAACCTATTCATCCAAAGTGCCTTTTCAGTGCTTTCCAAAAAGCCTTAGAAGCATTATGTGTGCATACTATGTTATTTATTTTACATCCCTCTCATGCCTTCTAAATTAAGTAATTTTAAAATACCAGAGCATAATAAAAGTACAAGTGATGCCTCTTGTGACATAATATTTATTGAAACTTCTCGAAATTCAGACTCAATTCAGTGAGAAAACGGTTTATCACGTGAAAAATCCTGAAAAAGATTCAATTTGAGATGCAATTCAATTCAGAGAAACTTATCTCACGGTTTATCATGTGAAAATTCTATTGAAATCCATGAGAAAAAACTGGAACTGAATTTGGAGAAAAGTTTTTCCTCCTTGAATTGAATCTCGTCCATGAATTTTCACGTGATAAACCATGAGATCATTTTTGTCTCACAGAATTGAATGCGGGCCTAGGTTTGAGAGCAATGTTAAAGAAAATGGGAAAACTTAATTTGCTATATTATCTATATTATCTATCATACCATCATATCATGGTAGTGATTTTTAAAAACAGCCTATTTTTGTGACTACAGTCGACTAAAGTTCTAGCCTGTGTCTATGGAGCAATATGGAGCCTATTGCTGTTTTTTTCAATGGGTGTGCACAGGAGCTTGAGTTCTTAAATGCCTCATAATGAGTTATTGTTGCAATGTGATTCATATTCCACAAGCACTACCGGGGGAGCAGGGGGTGCGATTGGGCCAGGGCCCGCACCCCCTCAGGGCCCACTGCAGCTTGCGTGCCACTAACTCCTTCAGTAATTTCGGGTGTACGGAGGGGGGCAGGGGGCTCGGCTGCACATCCCCCACCAGGGCCCGCCCCCCTCTAGTTACGTTACTGAGACCATCAGTGCTATGCAAAATTAGCTTAAAGTGTTCTTGTCAAATTGTTATAAAGCAAGACACAGACGCAAATGCAACCATGCAAAACATAGTTTAGGTTTTACCATTTGTTCATTGTTTCTGCCGCTTTCATTCTCATCAGTTTAGCTCTGCTATAATTGTCTGCTCTGATTGCTGGTTTAGAGGATTCTTTTTAACATTCTGAAACATTCATGGTGTCTACTGTAATTAGTGTGGGTTGTAGGATTAGTATGGAGTGTGATTCTCTATATTATCTGTGGTTTCTAGAACAGACCTATTCTTGACCAACCAACTAGTTTGTGAATTTACCACCTAATAAAATCACTAGTGTTTCCCAACCATTTAAAGCCAGCCGACATCTTATCGGTAGATTGCAACTCTGTTTGCTCTCCATGGTGCTGAATAGACCAAACACAAATATGTTTCTGATTTGATAGGAAAGTTTTACTTAGTCATACACAATAGACTGTTTTTTCAGCAAAATACTGAATGACATTTAGAATGAGTGTTTACCAAAAGGTAATTCATGCCCTTGGCAAAACTAATTTAAAACAAAGACTTAAAAACAAACCCTCGTTGCCCTTGTAGTCCAAATGCCAGGCAATGCATCTCTTTGTGTTCCCCAAGGCAATATCATATCCAAATATATATATATATATATATATATATATATATATTTTTTTTTTATATATATATATATATATATATATATATATATATATATATAAATACATACAGTACAACGAGAGTCTGAAGAGCAGTGCATTCACCCCTAGAAAAAAAGCAAAAATGCCCAGGTGCTGCCCCAAAAAGAAATATCAGCATAAAGAACATGGAGCATCAATAAGAACTATTTTATGTGCAAAACTTTAATGGTGTAAGTCGACGTTTTGGTACTGCCCAGAAGACCGCTATAATTTCTTGATAACGGTCCTTTGTGCAGGACAGAAACATCAACTTACACCATTAAAGTTTTGCACATAAAGCCCATGAGTGCTCTGTGTTCTATATATATGGGTGAACAAAAGCATATAAAAGCAAATAAAAATTAACAAAGCTGCTGCACATTTGAAACATTTGTTACGTGTATATTAAATGTAGAATTTGATTCAATATTAGTGCAGGTTTTTGAATGCATATCTTGGAGTGCTGGGGTTAAATTAAATGTTTTTTTTGTATTATGGGGAGGTGGCTCTCTTCTCAATCTTTGCTCTCCCAACTCCCACCTAATGGTGTCTTTGGAAGAGATCATGCTGATTAAAGAGAAAACCAGGTATGGTATTTCTCCCCCTAAAGATAACAGTCTCTTTTTTCACTTAATTAGGACTGATGCATGATCACCGCCTTGCCAGGACGCGTCAGCTTATGCATGCTTTGTACAAACTTTGTAACTAAAAGTGTCTCTTTTTACTAAATTTTACCTTTAAGGAGTGATGGGTAAATCTGCGAAAAAAATTGCGTCCATTTTTTTATACACCGGCGAATTTTCGAAAATGAATTTTCACGGCCGTTTTGCCAATGTATTCGCTGGTGGAGAGTCGTGCAAATTCGCCCATCACTACCTTTAAGTTGTGCAAAAATATTGGAGTGTTGTAGTTAAATTGTGCAGTATATATATATATATATACATACATACAGTATATATAGATATGGGATCCATTATTTGGAAACCTGTTA
Source organism: Xenopus petersii (assembly GCA_038501925.1). NCBI lineage: Eukaryota > Metazoa > Chordata > Amphibia > Anura > Pipidae > Xenopus > Xenopus petersii. The sequence goes on from CM076685.1 coordinate 85,491,692, forward strand.
TCCAGAAAGCACTGAATTATGGGTCCCATAGATTCCCATAAGACTCCATTTTATCCAAATAATACAAATATTTAAAAATGATTTCCTTTCTTTCTGTAATAATGAAACAGTACCTTGTACTTGATTCAATATAGAATTAATTCAGATAGAATTAATCCTTATTGGAAGCAATAGCAGTCTATTGGGTTTATTCAATGTTTACATGATTTTCTAGTAGACTTAAGGTTTGAAAATACAAATTAAAAAAAGATCCAAAAGATCCATCTGGAAAACCCCAGGTCCCGAACATTATGGATAACAGGTCCCATACCTGTACATGTAATATAGACACACACATAAATACTCATGCATAAGGTACAGTATTGCAGCTGGTATAAAGGAATAAGTAGCTATTCAAAGAATCAGTTGACAGATGAAAATTTGGACTTTCATTTCCTTTGCCATGGAGACAGCAGAAAACGACTTTGCAGACTTACAACGTAATAGTAGTGTAGACGTGAAAATCATCTTTTCTGGAAGGACATTGTGACCAGTATGACTGAAACAGTTTTGATACCAAGCACAAAGGTTTCATTTGATAGATTTGATGAGTGAGTGGGCGTTGAGCACCAAGGCTCTGTACATTAATGAAGGCTACCTGACAGCTGCACATTCTTCTAACCATTCATTGCAGGCATCAGGGAATTGACTACGTTTCCAGTTAGAACAATTCACAGAAGAACTGTGGCCTATAAAATAGCCTTCTTATAACGAAATGTATTGAAGTTCCGATAGGGTTTATGTCTCACACAAGTTTAAAGATTAACAATATCTCACTGTGTAAACTCATTGGCCTAATTTACAAATGTAAGTCTGTAACTGACAATTCTAAAGGAACTGAAAATTCAACATCTTTCTCTATGTCTCACTGTAGCAATAAAGGCAGTTTTATATATAAACAAGGAATAAAAAATGGGGCAATGATGCCAAAAAACATGCCAACATCAATTGGCGTTAGGCCATTTCTACTTATATCCTAATAAATTATTTTGCATCTTAAATATTTTGGTTTAATTCCTTCGGAGACCTCTTACCCGTCTTCCATTTTTGCATACAGGTATGGGATCTGATATCTGTAAACCTGTTATCCAGAATGTTCTGAATTATGGGATGGCTGTTGCCCATTGACTCCATTATAATGCAATATTTCAAATTTGCAAAACTGATTCCCATTCTGTAATAATAAAACAGTACCGTGTACTTGATTCAAACTAAGATATAAGTAATATTTACTGAAGTCAAAACAAATCTATTGGGTTTATATGATTATTTAGTAGATTTACGGTACAGAGATCCAAATTATGGAAAGATCCCCCAGATCCCGAGCATTCTGTATAATGGGTCCCATACCTGTATATAACAATATAGGCAAGGATCTATATGTATAAAACAGATGTTCCTCTTTGGTAAATAGCTGAGGTCTTAAAATATATTGTCGTGAGTTGTGAGTGACGTAACTGGGCCATCAGGAAATGGAATTTTATTGCTTTTTCCTATAAATATTCCAGAAGGTGCTGCTCTATGCTAAGTCAAAGCTGTACATTGTGATTATACTGTAGATGGATGTTAAATTTCTACAAAGACAAGGAGAAGTATGGCTAGGCTAATCTTAAAGGGATACTGTCATGGGAAAATATGTTTTGTTCAAAACGCATCAGTTAATAGTGCTGCTCCAGCAGAATTCTGCACTGAAATCCATTTTTCAAAAGAGCAAACAGATTTTGTAATATTCAATTTTGAAATCTGACATGGGGCTAGACATATTGGTAATTTCCCAGCTGCCTCCAGTCATGTGACTTGTGCTCTGATGAACTTCAATCCCTCTTTACTGCTGTACTGCAAGTTGGAGTGATATCACCCTCTCCCTTCCCCCCCAGCAGCCTAACAACAATACAATGGGAAGGTAACGAGATAGCAGCTCCCTGACACAAGATAAAAGCTCCCTGGAAAATCTAAGAACAACACTTAATAGTAAAAGCCAAGTCCCACTGAGACACATTCAGTTACATTAAGTAGAAGAAATAACAGCCTGCCAGAAAGTAATTCCATCCTAAAGAGCAGGCACAAGTCACATGACCAGGGGCAGCTGGGAAACTGACAAAATGTCTAACCCCATGTCAGATTCCAAAATTGAATATAAAAAAATCTGTTTGGTCTTTTGAGAAATGGATTTCAGTGCAGAATTCTGCTGGAGCAGAATGACAGTATCCTTTTAATGTTACACAAGGGAAACCCTTCTCTTATGCTATAGAATTATTTTGCTTTCTGGGAAAGAATTTTAAAGGGAAATTAGCTCATCTGTTGTGGTAAATTATTTTTCTACTGAATAAGTAAAATTGATATGCTCCATTTTGTAAATGTTCATATACAGTATTTAACACTACATATATTGTTCTATATCCAGAGCCTATTCTTCACTAGAGATGGCGCGAACTGTTCGCCGGCGAACTTGTTCGCGCGAACATCGGGTGTTCGCGCTCGCCGGAAGTTCGCGAACGTCGCGCGACGTTCGCCATTTTGGGTTCGCCATTGTTGGCGCTTTTTTTTGCCCTCTCACCCCAGACCAGCAGGTACATGGCAGCCAATCAGGAAGCTCTCCCCTGGACCACTCCCCTTCCCTATAAAAACCGAAGCCCTGCAGCGTTTTTTCACTCTGCCTGTGTGCGCTGAAGAGATAGTGTAGGGAGAGAGCTGCTGCCTGTTAGTGATTTCAGGGACAGTTGAAAGTTTGCTGGCTAGTAATCGTTTTGATACTGCTCTGTTATTGGAGGGACAGAAGTCTGCAGGGGTTTGAGGGACATTTAAGCTTAGGTAGCTTTGCTGGCTAGTAATCTACCTTCTACTGCAGTGCTCTGTATGTAGCTGCAGTGGGCAGCTGTCCTGCTTCTGATCTCATCTGCTGACTGCTGCAATAACAGTAGTCCTTGTAAGGACTGCTTTTATTTATTTTTTTGTTCCAATACAGAGCAGTATCAAGCAGATTACTAGCCAGCAAACTTACTATCATCTGTCCCTGAAATCACTAACAGCTCTCCCCCTACACTATCTCTTCCAAGCACACACAGGCAGATTTTTCAGATACATTTTTGCCCTTGATCCCCCTCTGACATGCCACTGTCCAGGTCGTTGCACCCTTTAAACAACTTTAAAATCATTTTTCTGGCCAGAAATGTCTTTTTTAGATGTTAAAGTTCGCCTTCCCATTGAAGTCTATGGGGTTCGCGAACCGTTCGCGAACCGCTCGCATTTTTGCGCAAGTTCGCGAATATGTTCGCGAACTTTTTTTCCGACGTTCGCTACATCCCTATTCTTCACTATAAGATGTAATGCCTCTTAGAAACTGCATATGTTATTGTGAATCTCTGTGGCCTGCCAGCTGCCTGAAGTCACATGCCATGCATAATAATAAAACTGTTACCTTTTACTTAAGCCCAACTACAATCAATTTAATCCTTATTGGAGGCAAACCAACCCTATTTTGTTTAATTAATGCTTAAATGATTTTATAGTAGACTTAAGGTATGGAGATCCAAATGCAACAGATGGAAGAATCCTCCCACATGATCCAGTCATTGATTCTAGAGCTGAATATTTGGATCGGACAACCATATTGACGACTGAATCAGGGAAATTATACTTATCTGCTAACCTAGCCAAATAATTGGATTATATGTATGAATGCTTTTAATCAGCAAGGTTCTCATATACCACATAACATCTGTGGTCTTTCTTACATACCTACTTGCATTCTAACTACAGGCAGCAGTGGAATACTGATTTCCTAAACATGTAAGACTTGTAGGATGCCCTCCTCTTTTAGGAACACCAGGATAGAGACAAGCTTTTCTTTCTTTCATATGCTTAAATAACTTATTATTGCACAACATAATTATGCATCATATCTTGTCACAAGATAGGGTAAAATAGTGAATTGATGGAGCACCAAGAGAGATCAAAAATATATTAAAAAAGTTGAAGTTTATTCCATCATAGTTAAAATCCAATGTACAAATTGCATGCCCTATGTGTTCCATGGACTCGACGCATTTCGTGGCCACCTGCCACTTCCTCAGAAGATTCTCTCTTGGTGCGCCATCAATTGACTATTTTGCCGCTAAAGGATGACTGCTGGTTTCGCAGTAGATGTGAGGCACATGAGATGATTGTTTGGTGACCGGTAAGTGCTCCCACTGCTTCTTTTTTTCTTTTGTGATACACAAGATAGGATAGACTGTAAGCTTTTTGGGACACGGACCTGCCATTTGGAATGCTCAGCACTCACAGTAAGCCAATTGTAGTTTCCAACTCTTTTAACGGAATGAAAACAACTTACATCTGTCAATAGAATTCATAAAACAAATGAAATATAATCCATTTCTAAAAAGACCCAGACAGGGAGGGTGCATTATGTTTCACAAAACTTTTACCCGCATCTAGCGCTGACCAACATATTCATCGAAGTCTCTGCTATTAATATCTTTATTAGAACACACAATGTGACAATAATATTTCAGTCGGTGTACATCACATGTTAACGTGTTTAAATAGGGTCACAGATACGTACCAATCTGGGTGTTAAAGGTAAAGTGCATACATAGTAATAATAATGATTAAGATACCTTCAAAATCCATTGCTTAGTAAACTAAAAAATATACAAAATGTATACATTTTGTCTTTAAAAAGTGACCATAATAATGTGAATCAAGTAATGTGAATACATTAATCAATTAATATAATCAATTAGATAATTCATCAAATATAATATCGAATTTATATATAACCCAAACTATTAAAAACAAGTATTCTTTAATATACTCCATTACGTCATATACCATATACTTCCCACTCCATTGGTGTAACGAAGTGTATATATCAATAACCCTCTCCGTATGTAATTCATCTAGAACATGTGAAAACATTAGTGTGATAATATCTTTCTGAAGAGGGGATATATATTCCAAATCAAGAAGCAGTCAGCTCACACATTCGCTGGCTAACTAATGAGGGTCATAATGTCTTTAAAAGGATATTTTATCATACTGTTAGTATGTTATAGAATGACCAATTCTAAGCAACTTTTCATTTGGTCTTCATTATTTATTTGACTCTTCCCAGCTTTCAATTGGGGGGTCACTGGCCCCATCTAAAAAATGCTCTGCTATTATTTTACATTTCTGTTTTTTATTTTTCATATTTCTATTCAGGCTCTCCCCTATAACTATTCGAGTCTTTTATTCAAATCAATGCATTGTTTCTAGGGTAATTTGGACCAAGCAACCAGATTGCTGAAATTGCAGACTGTAGAGCAGCTGAATAAAAAGCTAAATAAACCAAAACCACAAATAATGAAATTGAAAAACAGTTGCAGAATTGTGGTGTCTGTACTGATGCTAATGGTAAGCTTCAGCTGGTGTGAACTACAATGGTCCTATCACACACTGAGCTCCAGATAACAATGGAAGCCCAGTGATCCCACTTTGCAAAGAAGAAACATGTTATGAAAAGCACATGGAATTCAGGCAAAGGCAATGTTAATCATAGGCTGTTCTTACCTCTGCAGTGAAAGGTGGATGACCTAAAGAGACTGCTAGCTTTATCAAAATGCCCACATAATATAATTATGAGCAAGGAGCCCTAAATAGACACCCATCTGTTTACTATTATAAATGCTCTGGCAATGTTTTGTGATGAAAATGAATTGAATCTACTACGGTGCAAATCTGTGCAGTATCAGTGTAATTATTCACAACTGAAGACCCGAAGAGCAATTAGAAGATTCCCCGGAATGCTGATTACCTTGTTTTGTATTTGTTTACAGCTGATATCTGCAGAGCACAACAGGCCTGTTATAAAAAAAAATCTAGAGGAGCTGCTAATTAAACCATATCCAAAAAACTCCATGTCAGCCTAGACAACGATGATGATTATGAGCGGTCCCCCAAATGAAAAATGTATACATGGATATACTTACATTATATAACAGTAAGATTCCCTTCCACAGCCTAAGTGTATAATCTGCCGTAGCAGCTTATTTCTGCAGAACTAGCCAGGTAGTATATATGTCATTTTGAGCTTTTCAATCATGAGGGAGAGATGTCAACAGACTGTAACCTTTCTTCTCGGCTATTTTATTCAAACAAGTGATTTTCTTACTGTGGTGCTTGTCCACCCGGGCACTGCTGACCTATGCTTCTTCCAGTGTAAAGGTTACAGACTGTTCATATAATAATATTTTAAAGTCTGTATGTTAGGAAAGGTTGAGTTGTTCAAAGAATTTGATTATGGCTTTTATAGAATTATCCTGAAGTTAGGGGGGTCATAAAAGCTGATATAGACTTACGTGGTTTAATTCAGGGGCATCATCAATAAACTGCATTTCTGGAGAACAGGATCAATAGTGAGCTTCAAATACTCTTTAGGGTCTGCAGTAGACATCACAGGAAAAAAGTACAAAGCTATGCTTGGAAAATATGTAGTTTAATCCTTTTAGTGCCAGCTTGTCATTGTTCATGTCACAGGGAGTCACCATATTGGAAAGTGTAAGACACTCACATGCTCAATGAGCTCTGAGCAGCTGTTGGGAAGCTAAGCTTAGGGGTCGTCACAAATTATCAAGCAGAAAATGAGGTTTGTCTGTAATATAAGCTGATGCTACAAGGCTGATTATTAAATTCTGATGCTAATTGCATTGGTTTCTGTGCTGCAATGTATTCAGTATCTGCATTAATTACTATTTATCCTTATATTGTGACATTTATATTCTATGTGTACTGTATATTGTGAGTCAGTCCCTTAGCTAAGTAAGTAACTGCAGCACAGAGCATGTGCCGTGAATCAGCAGAAAAGAAGATGGGGAGCTACTGGGGCATCTTTGGAGGTATGGATCTTCCCTGCTAAAGGCCATGGTTGCCTTGGGCTGGTACAGAAGCCCAAAACATAATGTACAACATTTCTTGCCTATTTCTTTAGTTAGGCTTCAGTTCTCCTTTAAGGACATGTAAAGCCTACATTTTCCTACCATGTATATAAGTTGGGTATATCTTCCCCACCTAAGCCACATCATTTGTACTGTATATACCCCCTTCCATTTGCCAGCGCCATCACACTTTTCTAAAACAAATAGAAGCTTTCACCAGGCAGCCATATTCCCTCTGACACATCATCAGTAACTGTCAGGTATTGCTGGGATTCAAGCCAGGGACCTTTGGTTTTCTGTCTCGATACCTTATCCATTTGGCCAGGTGAGCAGCCTGTAGGGTTGCTCGCTATGTGTTACCTGGCCTCTGCAGCCAGCCCAGCTGCTGCCTGATTAGTTGCAATCAGCCAATCAGGGCTGACTCTGCCCTATTTAGGGCCTGCCCTTAGAACACTCCTTGCCGGAGCATTACATGGTCTCCCTAGTACTGTGACAGCGCCCCTAACTAGGTTGTTTAAGCTCTTGCCATTTTCCTTGTTATTCCTCCTTGCCTTGGTCTGCCTGTCCTTGTCTATCTTGTCTTGTCTTGCTTTACTCTATCTTGTTCCTTCCCATCCTTGACCTTGATCTGACCCTTGCCTTGCCTGTTCTCATTTCCTATTCCACCTTGTACCTTTCCCTGACTTCACCTTGTACCGACCTTGCCTGTTCCTACTTCCTGCCCTGTTCAGGCTTGAACCCTGTCTTATAGCTTCCCCTGTCTCTCTCTCACTCTCCAGTGTTATCCACTCCTCTTGCTATTCTGCTGCAGTCTACTCTCGCTTTTCAGTCCTCTCCTGCACTCCTGCTATTCAGTTCTCTCCTGCTCTCCAGTCCTCCCCTGCTATCTAGTCTCATTCTGCTCCAGTGTCTTTCTGTATCCTGTCCTCCCACTGTCCTGTCCCATAAATCTACGCCTGCAGCATCCAGTCTCATCCTCTTGGTCTGCCCCTGATCTACGTCCTCATCATCCTGTCCAGTCTGGTCCTGACCTTCGTCCGCTCCGTCCTGCTTCACTTTGCACCTGTTGTAGTTCGACTACGACCTTGTCTCCCTGTTCCTGCTTTTCCCTTTGTTTGTCTGTGTCCAGTGGGTTCAGCCAGCCCTAGTCTGAAGACTCATTTTCCTCCTGCTGTCTCAACAGCGCCCCCTACGTTATCCCTTACAGTAACATTGACATCTGCAAACAGGACATGTATGATGTAAAGTTCATGCAATGCAAAATGCAGGTTTACACAGGCACAGCATTAATGGGATGCTGCAGCCTTACTGTTAACCTTTTAGCAACCACAGTGGTAGTTATCTAAATATTTCAAAGAGGCTGTTCACTGATTATATTTTTGTGGAGGGCATTTACATGGCTACAAAAAAGTTAAACAATGACAAATACCAATAGGATTGCCCTGCCATCAGCAGGAAGTGATTCCAGCTTAGTAATCATCTAGTACAAAATATTGTCTTACAATTATAGAGGAAAAGCAAATCAATCAAAACTGAATAATTATTGGGTTAAATATTAGCAGGGACACATTAACATAGCAGCACCCCTAGGCCTGCTGACGTTTGCCGCCCCCCCCCCTCCTTTTGATTTGCACAGATTTTCCTTGTCTGGACCGGAGCAATGGAAATTGGCTCATGGGAAATTTAATAAACAATTTTATCTCCTGCCCATCCACAGTGTTTCAGAACCAATGTGGGTGTGGTTGTGCAGCATGCCGCCCCCTAAGATCCTGCCGTCCTAGGCCCGGGCCTTGGTGGCCTTTCCACAAATCCGACCTTGAATATTAAGATATTGGAAACGTCACTGTAGAAGTCTTCTTGTAGTTTCATGACCCATATAAAAGCACTTAGCCTTCAATCTTGCACTTTGAATGGCAAAACATTTACTCTGTTGAGAAGTTTTCATATGGTATAGAATGCTGTCATGCCACGGATCAGATTAGTTAAACTGGCAAGCATGGGCCAAATGAATGATATGTGGTTACATGAAATAACACGTCAGGAAGGGCCCCGAAATATACAAGGCCATTGCATGCAGGGGCCTGATGTTTTTTGGACCAAAAGTATTTGTAGACGTCCTTACAGCTCAGAGGATGATTGCTCAGAAGTTTTGTTGCAATTGGTCACACATCAAAATGAATTGCAGTTCATTTAACATTTAAAACGCGCTTATCTTTCTGGTAGCTGCTACACACTCTCAGTATATTAATCTTGTGACCTTTACTCTGTAAATTCCAATATTCCTCTCATCAACATACTCCAGTTCTGCAAATTGCACTTTCTTTGTGCTCATCTGAATGCTGTTTATCAAGGCACTGCAGAGCCATGATTTTGTATATTTAGTCTCTGAATTTGCTGCTGTACAGGGCCTGGTACTTAACTGCCTGCCTAAAACAAGATCCCCTGATTCAGCTGCTATACCTACAAAAAAATGCAGACTGCAGAAATATGACTTCCATGTCAATCTTGTCCCACAAGTTTCTGAGACACGTTGCTCTCCTGCTGATTGACAGAAGCAGCAGAATATCAGTAGAGATATTACTGCCCTTTAATAAATAACTGTAAAAAAATAAAAAAATTAAAAATGCTTTAACATAGCCTCTGTATGTAAACACACTTATATGTAATTTATAGACAAATGAAGGGAATTGTGGCTGTCATAAACAACCCAAAGTTTAAATGGTCTAAAATTCAAGTGAAAAGCTTTAAAATTGGTGCTTATTTAAACCACATGAGAAGATTAATGTATTGCTATTGTACTTATTCATACAAGTCTGCTAGGCTGGAGCTAAATGTGTATATTCCCATGGGGCTATTACAGCTAAGATGGCCTGGTTCGTAAGGATGAATATTTTCTGATCTGTTACATTAGGGCATTGGTTACAGTTATTTATCAAAGAGCAGTAATATCTCTACCGATAGTCTGCTCCTTCTGCTAATGACAAAAACACTAAGGGTCTCCTAATTTACACTTGAACTGGCTATACAGAACATGGTTTATATTCACCCCTCACAGAGAGTGACCTTGGAAAATAAATGAAAGTAGCTGCATTATAGTGGGTAGCAGGGGCACCTCTTGCACTGATGGTTCCTAAGACGGCAAACCCAATGTTGCCCTCACTCTAAAGTGACTATATAGATCTTATTGCCCCCACAGACCAAATATTTACATGAAAATTGTTATGCTATATTTTGTAACCATAGTGCAAGCTGGTAAATTGAATTCTAAACTGTCCATATGGGGCTTTAATATATTATACAGTATTCCAAGTACAAGTACTTAAAGGCAGACACCTTTCCACTCTTCTTATTCCATTAGACAATGATTTTATAGTGTAGTTTTTATTTCTAAATTACACTGTTTACATTAGAAATAATTTACTCTCCTATATAAAATTTTTTTCCTAAACTAGCAAATGTATGTTTTAGCTATAATATTGGTGTGTTGACAGCCATTTCTAGTCATTGTGTCTGATCATGTGCTTTCAGAAAGAGCCAGTACATCACAATGGAACTGCTTTCAGATAAACTATTGTTTCTCCTACTCAATGTAACTGAAGGAGTCGCAGTGGGACTTGGATTTTTACAGTTGAGTGGTATTCACATCTACAACTAGGTGGGGCTTGGGAGCATTTTTAACCATTCAGGTTTCAGGCAGCTGTTATCCTGTTACCCATTATTCTGCAGAGAACAAGTCACATGACTACGGGCACCTGGGAAACTGACATGTCTAGCCCCATGTGAGATATATATATAAAAAATAAGTTTACTCTTTAGAAATTTCTCTGCAGAATTCTGTTGGAGCAGCCCTATTAACTAATGTTCATGTTTTCTTGTGATAGAATCCCTTTAATGACTTGGTTATAAGCCTGTTACTTTTCCCTCTAACATATTTTGGAGTGTATTTATGTTTTTATAAAATAAATACATGTACACATGCATTGCCAAAGACTATATATGACATCATTGTTTTAATTTAACTCAGGCAGCAAATATGTTGCATATAAATCCATTAAGTGGAACAGGATGGACAATACTGATTGTACCACATGTAATAAACATTTTCACTTTTGTGTGTGTTGCCATTGGCTTAATTGGACCATTCACATTCACACAATTACATATTGCTTCAAATTCTGCAGGTGTCAGTGGGTGCAATGCAGACAGTCTTTCTGGGCCCCCCTTCAGGCCCGGAACACTTTCCCCCCCTGCTGGCGGCCCTGGACATGCATGTGACATGGCACAGTTGTGCTCTCTGCTCTAGTGTTGTGCCCCCCTCGACCCACTCTGATGTGAAAGGGTTAAGCACTGGGCAGGTAAGGGGACGGCATCATTAGAGTCTTTTGTTATAAATAAATATAAAGCATTGTGCAGCTTGTTGCTTCTATATAAATAGATTATGATCCCCTAAAATTGCCCCTGCCTAAATGACCCCCTTTTGTTTACACACAGTACTCAGGAGTGGCTGCTCATATAACCTACACATCATACTATAGAGAATGCGACTGTGCACATGATCAGTCCCAAGTCTCTGGCTAAAGCTATTATGTAGTAGTTGAACTATAGCTAAGCACATTATTAAGAGACTACTACAAGCTAATTGGTGCAAGATTACAGCTAGGAGGAGACATTGGAGTCTAACTATCATATACAAAACTTATAACTGTCTCTGAGAGTCAGGCAAAGCAGCCAGACAAGCACAGTAACTTCTGGTACATTTAATACAACATCGCAGGTGGGTGTGGCCTGTCCCATTATTGCTCTCAGCTTAGACAGGAAGAGGAACAGGAGTGAGTCATAAGATAATGGCAAAACAGCAGGAATGCCCTTAACCAAAATGGCCACACAAGCAGGTTACTACAATAAGAATAGCTATATCACCTAAAATGATCATATTTATGTTTTGCATACTTTTCTTTCTCTACAATAATTATAAGCGCAGCATTATATTTCTCAGCCATTTATAAAAACTTCCAATTATGAACCTGTAGTGTTTATTAGCAGCGCTTTTAGGAAAAGTTTGTTCATGTTTATTATTATGCAGCGCAGGGGACATTAGAGGGCGCCCTCTATAGCAGGTCAGATACTTTGCCTTAGCCATGTGGAGCAGAGCTGGCCACTTCTCATCTTGTTTGTATATGGCAATAAGCTTTGTTCTTATTGGTTCAGGAATGTGACTGACAGTGTTGCTTCACAGAATGGTTATTTTATCTGTTTTGTGGAACAAAACTGTCATTTTGTGGAAAGAATGAATCCTGTACTATAAAATCTTGCTTTCTGTCACAGATATCTATTTTGTCAATCAAATCTAGCTTGACAAGCACTATTTAGTTACACTATTATATATTATGTCCAACTTTGTTTTTACATAATTCATTCTGTTTATACATACATTTGTGAGACAGATTGCTTGTTAAACTGTACAGAATGGAGTTTGTGATATAATGACATCCTTTTGTGCACTAACCAGATTTTGTTTTCATTCTTTAATAGAAATAAGTCTTTTGTATATTTTTTTTCTCTGTGTATGGTCACAAATACATATATAACATGAGAGACATTCATTCTGTGTATTAGGGATAGTTTTGTATACAGAATGTATTTGGGACAAACGGCACCCCATAGATTTCAGAGCCATTCAAAAGGTCCCATTAGCTTAAAGGAGACATTTTATATAACCTTCATATGTTATTCATCCTTCCTCAAATTATGTAATGATGCAGAAAAAAAACCTTTTGAACACAATTTACCTTTTAAAACTGTCATTATATATGAGCTGCACAGAGACCCTTTCTGCTCAGTCTAAGCTGAAATGAGGGGTGGGAGTGTCTGTTCGTTCTCTCTGCGTCGACTAAAATTAAAAAACGCAGCCGCTAATCACACGCAGCGGTTCTTTTTCCGAAGTTGCACGAGGAAACTTTGGGCGAAAAAAAACGCCCTGTGTAGACTTACCCTAAAGGTAATGATTTAAAGAGTGATATTCCGAGATAATTTGCCATTTGTTTTCATTTTTTATTATTTGTGGTTTTTGAGTTATTTAGCTTATCATTCAGCAGCATTCCAGTTTGCAATCTGGTTACGGGCTAAATTATCCTAGCAACCATGCATTGATTTAAATGAGAATATGGAATATTAATAGGGGAGGGTCCAAATAGAAATACAAGTTATAAAAAGTAGCAATAACAATGAATGTGTAGATTTACAGAGCATTTGTTTTAGATGGTCAGTAACCCCCCCCCCCCCCTTGAAAGCTTGAAAGAGTCAGGAGAAGAAGGCAAATAATTCATAAACTATAAAATAATAAATAATGAAGACCAATTGAAGTTGCTTAGAATTGGACATTCTATAACATACTAAAAGTTAACCTGAAGGTGAACCACCCCTTTAAGGTGGTTATTTAATGAAACTCTGAGTGCAAAAATCTTGCAATGCAAGAGTTTGTGATTTTTTTGTATAAATTTTAAAAATTTAAGATTTTTTCTGAATTTATTATACCCCCCAGGATGTAAAAGTCTGAATCGGAAAATCCAGCATCTCAGACCTGTTGAGGTTGCAAGTCCCAATGGTTTTTTGATGTAAGCTAGATTTTGTGCAATATCCCGAAGTTTTCGTTCAAAATGCATAAGAGTTTTCGGGTGAAAAAATCCGTAAAATTCGTGAAAATCTGATTTCTTCCTGCAAAACAAATTTTCACGAAAACCGAATAATAAATACGCCAAAAAAACCTGTGCGGAATAGATCGGAGTTTGTGGCTGGAAATGTTGAGATAAATTCAGACTTTTATAAATAACCCCCTAAGAGTCGAATTTCTGGTTTTCAATCTGCTTCTCTGCGTTAGTGTCCTGGACCCACAGACCCACCCTGACCCCTCTCTGGCGCCAAAAAGGGGAGCCCCATGTGGGAGGCAGCACCAAGCCGCCTCAGGTGACAAAGGGGCCAGATTGGCCTCTGACAGGTTGAACTCTACCCTAGCAGGGAAACCTCCCAGCATTTGAAAAACGAAAAGATGGACAAAAACTTGTGCCTCGTCTAGCGAGGCAATTTTTTTTGGCCACACCCTCTATTTACCATGTCCATTTTACAAAATTCGTCAGCTTATGAAAGTTTGAACACCTTTCTGGGAGTTTTAGTGCCATGTTTTGCTAATAAAGTGAATTACTCTTTGCTGTGAGTCTCAGTTCTCCCAAGATACCTGCTTATTTTAAATAGTTACAATTGTTTCTTTGCCTATCTTAAATTGTTACAAAAGTATCTTGATGCAGTTGCTGACTGTTCTGGGCTCTCTGCCAAAAGTTTCTTATTTTAATTACGTTTAGGAAACTTTGTATATTTTTCTCGAGTCAGTGCAGGAGATCAAAGAGAAAGTCGGGACATTTCAGTAAGAAACCCGGGACTGTGGTCTGAGCTGTCCAAATCAGGACTGTCCCACAGAAAATGGGGCCATTGGGTGGTATGGGGAAACCCCTCCCACCTTCCTGTTTGTATCTCTCTCTGTTCCTAACCTGCAAATAATTTCACAAATTATAATCATCAACAGAATTCTGCACTATTGTGAGGCAACTGCAGAACAGTAACTGTGGTTTTGGTTTAACTGTACCTCCTTGCACCTAATAATAATACTGATGTGCAGATGTTATATCATTAGGGGCAGGAAGAAACAGTTAAACCAAAATCATAGCTACTGTTCTAGAGTTGCCTAATAATTCATACTAAAGTGCAGAAATAGTTACAGTATATCATTAGGTGCAGGGAGGTACAGTTAAACCTAATGATAAATTCTCACCACCGCACTCCTGTATATTCACTCCTCTGCTTCCAGTAGTGCTGGTTCTCTGTGGACCAGGCAAGGTCCCAACTGTAAGAAAACGTGGAAATACGGATCCGCACACACTTTATCTTCAAGCAGATGGGGATTCCCCCAAGTTTATTGTGCCACTAACAAGATCAACGTTTCGGGGGGGTTTACCCACCCTTCATCCTGATGAAGGGTGGGTAAACCCCCCCGAAACGTTGATCTTGTTAGTGGCACAATAAACTTGGGGGAATCCCCATCTGCTTGAAGATAAAGTGTGTGCGGATCCGTATTTCCACGTTTTCTTACAGTTAAACCTAAACCATGGCTTGTGTTCTGGAGTTGTAATATAGTTATAATAATATAGTTGCCTAACAATACATATACAAAGATAGCTCATAGTACTAGTTGATCCAGGGACTAGTCCGATTGCCATTTTGGATTTTTGGAATTTTTCCCCCCAATTAGGCTTCAAATGGATTTTTTTGCAATGCACTTCTAACAGAATTGCAATCTCAACAACAAATGCTTTGCTTTCTTTATAATACGTAGGAGTCATTATATTTCAGCTCTATTAATCCCACGGGACACCAGATGTTAAGCATAAACAATAAACACAGGCAATAGATTGTATTTTTATTTTTAACTACTGTATGTTTCTAATAGCACATGGAAGTGCAGCAATATGTTAATGCTGTTCTGTTATTTGTATAGGAGAAACTGTTTTGAACACTTGTCTTGTCCTTGGAATTTGACCTCTTATTTCTCTTTAAATCTGATATTATGGTGGTGTTATTGCAAACACAATCCCTGTTGTTTGTCCATAATCCATTTTTTGATCTACAGTATTTACCTACCAAAGGCTTATTTAAAGTGTTAGCATTTTTTATGTTAACAAGGGATGAGAATTAACCGTTTGCTGATGAAATGGCAAAAAAGCAAAATGATTCTTCCCCTGCGGGAGTGTGGGCAAAGGCTGATAAGCAATTCATAAATCTGCTATTTCCATTTCTTTTTGTAGGTACAGCAACTGAATCATTGGATCTTGTTTCAGGCAGACAATTATGTACTGGGCTCTGTACCACAACGACTTCAGAGACTAAATATACATAATCAGGGCTCTGCAACACTTTGATAAACAACATTAAATTGAGCAGAAGGAAAGAGCAAACTCACAGAACCGAAGTGTCCGCTGACGAAGAGAATATTGGAATTTAGAGACAAGTGAGAGAATAAATAATTATATGCAGTCTTAGTGGGGAGCTGATCCAATGAGAAGTAACATAGCAGAGATGTGAGATTTGGTGTCTTCCAGGTGTTGTAAAATATACTGTAACTCCCAGGACGCTCAACAAGGTGGCACAGGTAACTAGAATTTAGTATTAAAGCTCTAGTATATGTACCCTTAGTATAGCCCAAAAATTCTGGCTACGGCTTTGGTACAGTCCTTTGTAACTAAAATTCTAGTTAGTCATTCTTCACTTTATGTTCATCAAACAAAAAAAGGTAGTTCTGGGGCTCCTCATGTTGATAAAGCTGTTTTAATAATTCACAATGAGAAACATATGCCCTAAGGCCACCCCTGCTATTTGCCATATTATTGAGCTGAAGGGCATACATATAAAGGAAATAAAAGGCCTATGTGTGCTGTGTGGTAGCTCTGTATAGCCATTATCATATCCAACTGCTTGTCTTGCTTAAAAGAAAATTGCTGCTTAATGACATGCTCTTCACATGTATTTTGTAACATTGCTAAATATTTTTTATTAGATGTTTTGATGCAGATCTTAAGATATATGAGATTCATGTGCTACTTGTATCTACACGAGTGGTAAAAGAGCTCTTCAGAACCTCAGGATACAACAAATAAGTTGCTGCCTTAAATCAAGGCAACGAGGGGAACTTTCTGTTCTTCATCAAGAACAGGTACATTTGCTAATATTTTGCTAATTTATAAAAAAACAACATTTTTATCTATGTATGTAAGAAAATTCCTTGATTATTTGTATGAGTCATGGATTTTATGAGTTTTTATCCATGCTTATTGCCTGCAGTTACATCAAGACATATCTTATGTATTCATTCCACATTCAGAGACTGTTATACTCTACATCAGTAGCAGGTAGAGGTAACCTTCGGCACATCAGCTTCAGTTCATTGGATCAAATCACAGAAGGATAACAGAAGTCATGCTGAGAAAATATAAACGCATCTCCGTACCCGAATATTTTTCTGACCTTATTCTTTTATCTTCCAGAATTAAAACACCCATGAATATGCAATTATATCTTTCAACCATGGTTGCCAACTCAGCCCATCAAAAAAGAAACACAAATGAAATATCTCCTGCACAGTGTCTGCTTCACAAAGGTCCATACTGATCTATTTAGCAATCTTGCTCTCAGCAAAAAAAAGCAAAAAAAGCAATATAGCAATGTGCAGTCTCATCTTGCACTTGATACACACGTAGGGGGTTATTTACTAAGCTGTGAATGCAAAAATCAAGAAAAATTTGTGATTCTTTTTTATAAAATCAGGCTTTTAAAAAAATCACAATTTTTTGGAATTTAATAAACCCCGAGGTCGGAAAACTCAGAATCTGAAATCGCGGCATCTCAGAACTGTCGAGGTTGCATATAAGTCAATGGGAGAAATCCCAATGATTTTATTGATGTGCGCTGGGTCTCGGGCCATACCCCGAAGTTTTCGTGCAAAAATCGGAGGTTTCAGGTGAAAACTATGAAAAAATCGGGAAAATCTGAGTTTTTACCGCAAAGAATTTTTAAGAGTGAAAAACCCGAGCGGCTTAGATCGGAGTTTGTAGCAGCCAATATTGAGATAAGTTCGGACCTTGATAAATAACCCCCTAAAGGTCCCATGTACTAACAATCGAATATCATTTAGAAAAATGTGTGGTTTTCCTATATTCAAGATTTATTAAGGGGGTTATTTACTAAACTCCGAATGCAAAAATCAATCACAAATTTTTCGGAATTTATTAAACCCTAAAGATGGAAAAGGCCGAATGCATGTCAATGGGAGAAGTCAAACACTTCAGAGTCAGCTTATCTGTTTCCCCAATCGTAAGAAGCAGGTGCACGTACCATCAGTGGTCCATCCTCCACCAGAAACAGCACAATAGAGAAACTTCTGTACAGCACCTTGTAGAATAAAAATGCCTTTATTCAATTTTTCATGGCAGTATCTGGTTAGCAACGTTTCAGGCCTATACGAGGCCGTATAGGCCTGAAACGTTGCTAACCAGATACTGCCATGAAAAATTGAATAAAGGCATTTTTATTCTACAAGGTGCTGTACAGAAGTTTCTCTAATGGGAGAAGTCACAATGATTTTGTTATGTGCGCTGGGTTATGTGCAATACCCCGAAGTTTTCAGAGTTATCGGGTGAAAAATCCGAAAAAAACTTGAAAATTTGATTTTTTCCGGCAAAGCAAATTTTCGGGAAAATGTAACAATAAACGGAAAAAACCAGAGCGGATTTGATCGGATTTTGATAAATAACCCCATTAGTGTAAAAACAAAGAAAACCTATATCTACCCGATAACTATTAGACTTTAGAAGTCAAAGGGAGCAGTGCTGATCTTATTGGACCATTTTTATTCCAATCACAATGTTAGTGAATTTAGAGGTACCGGTATTTGTATTTCTGTTTGTATAATTCAGCACTTTTTTCGTTTGTACTTTTTATAGCCGGAATTTTTAATTAATTTAATGACATGCATGGTTTTAGAGTTTATCAGTTTAGTTGTGGTGTCCAAAACCTCTAAAACCTCGAAAATCTGACCTTTAATTAATAAGCCTCATATAGTTACCTTCCCCCCACCTTGACATACTTAGGGGGTGATTTATCAATGTTCGAATTCAAATTTTTGCCACAGTTTCTTTTGCACAAAATCTCACAAATTCAAATAATATTTTCAAAAACTCAAATGTTTGCTATTTATTAAGAACAAAAGACTTGAATGTAAAATCTAAAAGCTTGCAAGTCGATGGAAGTTGTCTTCGGCAAAATTCAAACCATTTATTTAAATTCATGCTTTTCGAGTTTTTTTCAGCTTATAAACTCACAAATTGAAGGAATTTTCTCCATCATATTATTAAATTGAATTTTTTTTTCTTTTTTTTAATAAATAAGCAAGCATTCAAGTTTTTTTTTAAATTTGTTCAAAATAGAAAAAACTCCCAAATTAGATTCTTGATAAATAAGCCCATTAGATTGCACTGCAATAAGCATTTTTGTTACCTGTGCTTCAACTAGAAGCTGTCTCATGATAATCATTGACTTTTTTAAAGATTCTTTTTCGGCCGGGTGAAAACCGTCTTCATCTTCTTCTAGCGTTGATGGTTTTGCCACAATAAAATGTGAGATCTGGTCATTCAAGGTATGCAGCGATTTCACAGCTGTGAAGGAAAGAAAATGAAAATGTAAATCTGCACATTTAATGAATACTGATGTATAAGATAGTAATACAACATGTATATTTATATCCAACAAATTGTGCTCCCAGGTGCAAGTAGTCTAATATGTTTCAAGGCTGTTGCCAAGGATGAATTGTTATTGTCCAGTGTCTTATCTACCTGGATCTGATTAACTGTCAATCAGCTGGGTCCTGACATGCACCTAAATTAGTCTGCACAAGAGAAACGTAGTTTTATTTAGAATTATTCAGGGGACCGGGGGCAGCGTATTTCCATTAATATCTGGAAAACAGAGTGCAATATTTAAATCACATACATACCACTTTTGTATACAATAATAAGAGAGGGCACCAAGTGTGTAATATATATTCTTCAGAAAAACATGCATTAGATACTTTCCATGTAAATGAATAAGTATACAATGCTCCAGGCTGTTGCATTAGCAGCCTCAATGGCTGTAGAATATGAATTTATTTTTATAAATAACAAAATCCTGATCTGGATTGATGCAGAGATTGTAGATGAAATTAGCTGCCAGAGTCAAAGAATTAAAGACTAGACTGTAATATGATTTAAGAATAATATTGGACCATTGTGAATGTAGGTTATACTGTAATAGGAAGACATTCATGTTTTGGACTCGGAATTTATAATTTTACAGATTTGGGAAACCATACAGACATAAGCAAGAGATTTAATGATAAGCAGAAGAAATGGATAAAGCAATTGGTTTTGTTGTGGAAGATGCTGTCTTGTCGTTTTACAGCAACAATGTAATTGTATTGGGAGCTACAGGCATTCAGTTGGGCCATTATGATTACACAATGTTTTCACCATCAGAATTTCCATAGAACCTGTACTGATACATTAGCTTTATGCCTTATGAA
Organism: Xenopus petersii; assembly: GCA_038501925.1. Taxonomy (NCBI): domain Eukaryota; kingdom Metazoa; phylum Chordata; class Amphibia; order Anura; family Pipidae; genus Xenopus; species Xenopus petersii. The sequence continues at coordinate 85,511,807 of CM076685.1, forward strand.
ACAGAGTGGATTTCTGTTTGGATCAATATATATTCAGAGTAACAATAATTGAAGAGAGGGAAAAGTTGTTCCATGGTATGTTGTGTCAAGATGACATAATAGGAATTAAAAATAACATTTACTAAACCGTTTCTGTGCTCATCTACTCGAAGGGAAACAACCTCGCTCTAAATAAGCCAACAGACCATTTTATCTGAAAATGTCTTCTTGACCTCAAATTTGACATTATCGCCTGATATTCTTTCTAAGCCATATTGTAAAAACATTACTTGGCAAAATGGATTAACTTTCATTTGAAAGTAGTGTACCTGTGGGCTGTCATGACTCCATAAGTCTATATTCAGATCCAGCCTAGGGGACAAAGTTCAGAGGACGGCCTGCTGGCTGCGGGAACTGGGTGGGAGATTGTGACAGTTGTTTGAACCTTCTGCTAGTCCAGTCCCCAGTGCTGGTGATTGGGGGGGAGGGGAGAACAGCACCAGAGGAGTAGTAAAGAGGAGTGAAGGAAGTGATGTTGAGTGGGTGGGGGCTTCTGAGGGGGGTGCCAGGGGGCGGGAGAAAGTGAGTGGCCTAGGGGTGCACCAATTTTAAATTTGGCCCTGTCTACATTGAGGAGCAGATGTATTAGACGACAGATTGGGGCATCCTGTATGGATTCAAGAAATCTGAATGACCCTCAGACACATAGCATTGTGCAGTTCCTCAGAAATGTACTACTTTGAGCAGTCACATGCAATTCTTTTGTATCTATGGAGACTTAACAAAGTGATACAAATCATTTCCATGGAACTATGAATCAGTAGGAAGCCTAAACAAGACGTGTAATTAAGAACCATTAGCAATTATGGTTATAGTCATTAAAGAAAACACGAGTTATAGTCTGCCGCTCAATGCTGAACAAAGTTTTAAAGTGCTGCCGAAGACCAGGCCACATTATTACTTCACCTCATTACTGAAACTGCCATATTTGCACTTATTTGTCTTAAGTTTTACTTAAATGTGTTACAGAACAGCTGTTATGTTATGATACATGAGTTGCTGCCAAAGCAGCTGCTCAGAGATGCAAAAGCTAACTGTAGAGGCCTCCATGTACAGGCAATTAGTCTGATAACACTGGGGGTCATTTATAAATTTCGCGCAGGGCAGATTGGTTCGCAAAGTGAATATATTTGCCCTGCGCATGGTTATATTTATAAAGCTGAATAAGAGGGTGCATACAGAATTGCAAATTTTTTATTCACAATGCGAATGTCTAATGGGGCTTTATAAATATGTCACAATTCGCAAATTGCAAATCTTTATGCGCACGCTCTGCGACTCAATTACGCCACAACTTTGGTGGCGGATAAAATATTCGCAAAACAGTTTTACAAACTGCAAATTTAATGCTATTTTCGCGCACAACAACCTCGCACATTGGGTGCGCTCGCGCTAACTCCTGTCTGATTTGCGCGCCATTTGCGAAAATTTATTTACACTGCGAATTCGCAAAAACCGGAAAGACGGGCAGAGCAGTGCAATATATTAGCGCTCAGCAAAAAACATGCGCAATACAACCATTTGCGAAAAATATGCGCTGCGCGAACTTTATAAATGACCCCCACTGTGTTTGAAGTACAGTGAAACCTCAATTTTACATCCCCTGATTTTAAGTTTTCCCTCATTTTATATTGCTGTTTTTTGGTTCCATCTATATATTATGCATAATATATTTCACTGATTTTACGTTTTCCTGGATTTTACACCATTTTTTTCTGGTCCCCTGAAAAACGTAAAATGGGGGTTCTACTGTATTATTATTTTTATTAATATCATTATGGGTAACATTTGGCTTAATTGGCTGAATTGAGTGTCTCTAGGCAGGGTAAGGTTTTAGGGCACCCAAAGTAAGAAACCAACTGCTTGGCACGCACTCCGCAGAGGGTTCGGGGCGCAGCACCCGGACCACCAAATAGGAGCGGTGAGTGACCCACAGTCTTACCATATTGGAATATTTTAAGCGGAGGGCCCGGGGCAAATGCACCCGAGCCAATTTAAAACAGCAGTGAGCGCACTTGCAATGAATGATACAACATACCGCTATATGGAAAGAGCTTCCAATTTGTGATAGTAAAGTGTGGCGGGTGGTTTGAGCGCTTCTGTCTCCCCTTTCTAAAAATACATTGTGATTTAGGGCACCCAAATACAGAAAGTTCACTGATTCAGGCCCCTAAAAAGTACACAAAGAAAAATTAGTTGCTGAAAGTGTGCAGAAAGTGTGCAGAAAGGAACAATGCCAACATTTTAGAACAAATATTGTGCTTCATAAAAGTATTTGCTGAATACTGAACAGATTCTAAACCTTAATCAATATATTTAAATATAAGCAACATCCTAAACACAGAATAATCTGAAAGAATTTGCTGGTTAATGAGTGATTCAAAGGCATATGACTTTAAGGGGGGGGGTGGGTGTAATTAACGTCGCAGAGAAAAACAATTTGCACCAATAAGAATAAAAATCCACATCTCACAATGTAATATTGTTCCTTAAACTGTTATTACATTGCGAATTTTAATTGCGCACTCTTAAGAAGTGCTTGAAGGTGTCGTAATCTTTTGGAGCAAATATAATGACTTTTTCAGTAAGACTTTTTATTACATTGACTGCGCATTGGCGCAAACTATAAAATTCGCAAACGGTGTTCCACTGTCGGAAGTCGTCACTAAACAGTTTCCGGGTTCGCAAAAGCTATATTAAATTTGCGCAAAATTTGTTCGCGCAAAGGCATAACTTTTCGCATTGCAAATAGTTTTACCGTTACCAACTTTTATTACATATTATGTTCCCCATCAAGAGATTTCATTTGGTCTCAAGATTCTTATTTTAAGGGAAAAAAAAGCTGTTGATAAATAGGCAAACCAACTAGGTAACAGATGAATCACATATACTCAATTGTCTATATGAGTTCCAGGGGAAGGAGTTGTAGGCTAATACAGTTTAATAGGGAGAAAAATGGCTGAATATGTTACAAAGATACACTGCCCAGCAGCTTTGTGCTTCACTACATGCTGTCACAGCTCTTGGGTGCAGATGAAGTCAGAGCTTGCGAATTCAAAAATGGGTTGAAATAACATTAGCATATCCACTTACGGTTAGTGGGTTTTAAAAGTTATCTCAATGCCTAGTTTTGAAATATAGGAAATAAAAATTCAGTAATACTCTGTTCTACATGAAATATATTTTAATGATCAGTTTAGAACCTTTATATACTTTTTGCTTGCTCCTGCCTAATCCCTTTAATATCCCTGTCCATGTCCAGAGAAAGCAACTACTATGATTTATTAGGTAGGGACTCAACATTTTAAATGAGATAACAGTGGATGTTGTAGGAGGTGTTTATCTGAAAATTTAGCACTAAGGGGCAGATTTATCAAGGGTTGAATTTCGAAGTGTAAAATACTTCGAAATTCGACCATCAAATTGAAATACTTTGAATGTCAAAGTCGAAGTATTTTTCACCGAATTTGGACATCATGCGATCAAAGTAAAATTGTTTGATTCAAACTATTTTAGCGTACGATCAAACGATTTTACTTCGATGTGTAAAGACGTAGAAAATGGTTGTAGAAGGTCCCCATAGGCTAACATAGCACTTCGGCAGGTTTAATTTGGCAAAGTATTGAAGTCAAAGTTTTTGTAAAGAGACAGTACTTCGATTATCGAATGGTCGAATATTCGAACGATTATTACTTCGAATCGAATTTGAAGTAAATTCAAAGTCATAGTATCCTATTCGATGGTCGAAGTATCCAAAAAAATTACTTTGAATTTCGAATTTTTTTACTTCGAAAATTCCCTTGAATTCACTTCGACCCTTGATAAATCTTCCCCTTAATGTTTTTTTAATATATGTGTACAAAGTGCCAACCACTGCACTTTTTAATCTCTATTAAATGCTGGTGTTGTGATGACATGTAGAGGAGTACATCAAATGTTTATCTTGCTTCTATCAATGTTATTTGTGCCATAAACTATTCAGTTATACTAATGTATAGCTAGTGCGAGCTTTAGATTAGATATATTTGCCCCACTATAAATTGTCAGCAGACCCGGATTTGCAGCAAGGCCGCATAGGCCCAGGCCTAGGGTGGCACAAATTAAGGGGCAGCATGCCGCCCAGCCGCAGTGTTAGTTTGCGATGTTCTGGAGCACTCAGCGTTATAGATACTTAGTGCTCCGGTGCGAAAAGATGCGCATGCGCGAAATTCTAGGGGAGGGAGGGGGTGCCGGAGAACACTGGCCTCCGGGCGCCGTAAGGAGAAATCTGCATCTGATTGTCAGCTTCCCGTATGCAAGGAAACCGAGGAGCTTTACTCAAAATGAATGTGAACAAGGCACCAGGGTGAATGGTACTGAGAGAGCTTAGTTCAGTTTTAGACTGGCCTCTATTTTTTATTTTCTCAGACTCTCTTTCCTATGGCACCCATGGATTGGAGGAAAGCTGATGAAAGGGGTTGGCCAACCAAAGTGGAAAGTACTTGAAGGCTGAGTTAGATACAAGATACACCAAAGGGAATAATTATATGTTAATATATCCATTAGATAACCACAAATGAAAAGTGTAGTGGCCCTTTAACAGCAGAAATCTTGCAGTATTTATAGAATGGTTCAGTTCATTTAAGCTCAGAAAGAGAGCACTTAATAACCATCTGTACGTGGGAAGCTGCTGTTACTCAAGTAACTGTTTAATTGTGTACACACATAAAAAAATTGCTTTGTTTGCACTTAATGAAGTGTGTTGTGATTAGATGTTATTTTATATATGAAGTATTTTTTTCATGTTCATCTTCTTGGCAAATCAAAACAAGTTTACAAGCAAATAAAATGTGATTCTTCTCTGATTAATGCGGAACAATTGTAGTCCACAGTGTACATACAATGATTCATTACCGTTACAAAATTTTGCATATGTATGAAAACTGTTGAATATACAGTATTCAGTTTCTATCTGTCAATCAAATCTTCTCACTTGTTAATAAAGATATAAGTATATTATTTGATGGCTTCCATTTCTGCCACATGTCTCATGTTGTTCTCATGGTTTTCTTTTCTGTAGCATTACTCCAGACACATTTTACTAAAACAGCTTCTTCTGAGACCTGCTGTCTTGACAAAATGTATACCGGTATATATACAACAAATATACAAATATATATATCTCTATTTCTCTTTCTCTCTCTCTCTTGCTATACAGTATATGTATACACAGGGCCGCCATCAGGGGGGGACAGGGGGTACAAGTGTCCCGGGCATGAAGTGGGGCCCAGCAGTGCTGCAGTTCAGAAAGAGCCGGGCCCCCCTTGCCAGTGCCGAAGATCTTGCGACCAGCCGAACAGCCGAAAGGGCAAAAAGACACAAAGTCACGCAATTAGCCGAAACCAAAGTCCCGAAAAACAGCCAGAATTGAAGTCCTGAAGCGGCGAAAAGACCACGAAAAGTCACGAAAGGAGGCGAAGTTGAAGTCCTGAAGCAAAGACTTCAATTCTACTAAACACCAATTTGTGTGTGTTTTTTTTTAATCCCCTGGCCACCAAAGTATTATTTTAATATTCTATAGGCCCCTGCCACCAATGCTTTTTTGAAAAGAAAAAAAAATATTTCTGGGGCCCCAATTTTTTTTGAACTTGTAAGGGTGGCCCTGGCGCCAATGTTTTTTTAAAAAAATATTTTTTAAGGGGGGCCCTGGCGTCGTTTTTTTTTTAAATCTGCCCCATAGGGGCATCCTATGGTCCACCAAGTTCAACCCTTCCAATTGACCTAGTAAAATACATATATATATATATATATATATATATATATATATATATATATATATATATATATATATATATATTGTGGTAGAGTGACTAGGAAAAGGTGTAAAAAGGTCACTCTAGCCTTTAATTTCTCCCCAGGGACTGAGAGAGGCTCCAGGAAGGGAGTTATTAAACAGAGAATCAGTGATCTGTTTAAAGACTTTAGTAGTCAGGGACTCCATTCCGCAGATCCAGTCCAGAGATTGGAGTTCACCTTCCACAGGAAAGCTGTCCTGTGGAAAGGCTATTTAAAGTTAATTAGAATTGGAGAGTGTGTCTCTCAACAGGGCACAGCAGGTAGGAGACCTGGCTGTGTGAGGAACTCCCAGAGGAGCTGGGGGTGCTGCCTGTTACTGCAAGAAGCAGAGGGAGCCCGTGACTCTCACAGAGAGTACTGTGAAGAGAGTGAGAAAGCCAGGAGGCTGAATAACCACTACAGGAAGGAGTCCTGTGAGTACAGGGGTGAGCAAAACTATTTGTTGTGCTGGTTGCCCACAAGGGGCCCAGTCTAGTCAGGGTCTGCTTCAAAGTGTGAAGGTAGTGCCCAGTGGGCTAGGTTTTATTTTATGTTTTGTTTGTATGATAATGTGTCTGTGCATTATTGACAGTGTGTGTTGAAATGTAGGAAAATAAACGTGTATTTTCCTTGAAGAAGCTGTGTCCCTGTCTTTCTGCTCCTTTTTCCTATGCTGCCTGCTCACCATTGACTAATCCCCCTAAAAGTTACATGTTCAAGTTGCCAGCTTGCCACAATAAATATATATATATATATATACAACATACCTATACTATCTATATTAAGGGTGACCATGTCCCCACGCCCTCAAGTTTATTTTCTCCAGGGAAAACAATCCAACTCTTGAAAGTCCATCCTCACGGTTTCATTTTGCCATGTCTTCATGTCTGCACTAATTCCAGCTCATTAAAGGGATCCTGACATTGGAAAACATGTTTTTTTCAAAACACATCAGTTAATAGTGCTACCACAGCAGAATTCTGCACTGAAATCCATTTCTCAAAAGAGCAAACAGATTTTTTTATATTCAATTTTGAAATCTGACATGGGGCTAGACATTTTGTCAATTTCCCAGCTGCCCCTGGTCATGTGACTTGTGCCTGCACTTTAGGAGAGAAATGCTTTCTGACAGGCTGCTTTTTTTCCTTCTCAATGTAACTGAATGTGTCTCAGTGGGACATGGGTTTTACTATTGTTTGTTGTTTTCAGATCTACCAGGCAGCTGTTATCTTGTGTTAGGGAGCTGCTATCTGGTTACCTTCCCATTGTTCTTTTGTTTGGCTGCTGGGGGGAAAGGGAGGGGGTGATATCACTCCAATTTGCAGTACAGCAGTAAAGAGTGATTGAAGTTTATCAGAGCACAAGTCACATGACTTGGGACAGCTGGGAAATTGACCATATGTCAACCCCCTGTCAGATTTCAAAATTGAATATAAAAAAATCTGTTTGCTCTTTTGAGAAATGGATTTCAGTGCAGAATTCTGCTGGAGCAGCACTATTAACTGATTCATTTTGAAAAATGTTTTTTTCCCATGACAGTATCCCTTTAATATACTTCTTAAGGACTGGAACTCAAAATTGCATTGCATGTTGTTTTTCATCTCTTTTTTTATGCCAGACAGTACTATTTGCTTTAGTTGTCACTTAGTGACACTATCTAGAGTTACACAGTTATCCACAAAAATCCTCAGATACGACTCAATTAAGGAAACCCCCAACACACTACCATTTAGTGTACAACTCCCATTCATTTTATTTTTAATTGCATTATCTTGCATTTATCAACATTAAACCTCATTTGCCAGTTTGCTGCCCAGTTCTCCAATTCAGGCAAAACATTTTTCACAGTTTAGTAGAGACAGTACTTACTATGCAAACCTTAAGGATATTATCTGTTCTTTTGCATACTCTGGAGCTAGTTAAGCACCGTCCTTGCGTAGAGTTGATTTTTTACATGAAATATGTTAGTGCAGAGAAAAGTTAGGAGGAAGGTGTGGAGCAATATTTTTGCATAGCCAGAGAGGTATATAAATGTAACATTTTTAAGGGCTTGAGAGGGACTATGGCAGGTCTGGACTGGGAGTCAAACTAGGCCCTGGCTTTCCAATTACAGAGAAGCCCCCTACCAATCCACTAAATAGTGACTGTCTGTGGCATCGTACAGCAGTCCCTCTGGCATTTTCCAGAACACACAGGTTGCCAGTCTGGGCCTGGCATATGGGCTAATGGAGGGGGAGAGGAATTGGATATAATTGCATATCTGGGTTTTAGATTGAGACAACATAGGGAGCCTGGTCCATATTTTGGAAATTCTTCTATGGACAGTTTTACAGGACATTGAATATTATTTCATCTTATCAATCTGGATAAGCGAAGAAATAAAACTTTAAATTTATTCTTGAGAAATGTAAATCGGCATAACTCCAAAGTCATTCACTACATCATAATATGGAAGGAGATAGATTGTGCAGTAGCAGAAATGAGGTTTCAGATTTAGCAACTGGAAGTTTTTGTAGATGAAGCGACAACGGTTTAACATTTAGGGCAAGGGTAGTTGTTCTGGTAGATACACCTTCCAGAAAGAATTGGATAGCCTTTTTTTTCTTTTTAAAAGATTTGTTTATTCTGCTTTGAGATAAAATGTAACCCAGGTACAATGTTGATCCAGGAATAAATGTTTTCCCAAAGCCTGAACATATTTTCTCCTCTGTGAAGAAAAATGAATAATAGCTTCAATGGCAATGTATTAATATGTTGCTATGTTACCGTGCAAATGTTCTACAGCATAATATAAAGAGTGGGCAGAAAGCAGTGCAAACTTTTTTACATTTAGGTTAGAGATATCAATTCACTGCCAATATTCATTCTACTAAATATGCAAATATTGAACTAACTGGTAGCATGCAGAGCTCAAAGCGGGATTGATCCCAAGCAAAAACACTCTCAGAAAAAGTAAAATTTACAAATAAGAATACCGATGTATAAAGAGTTAACACAATTTCCCGTTAAAAACAGGAAGCTCAAGAATGCATTTGCAAAGAAAAGTCACTGATTGAAAAAAGGAATTAATAACAGCTTAAATAGATATTCAAGTGAACATTTGCGGCGAGGAGGGACCTCAATTAACAGGAAGTCTAAAATGGCAAGTGCCATTGACAAAGTAAATGAATAGATCCTTCCCACTTTGAGTCGTTTGACACATTGCTTAAATGGAAAAATGTGCCCTGCTTATATAAAGGTTGTAGCTTTTATTTATTGTCTCAGATACACAGTAAGGCAAAGTAGAAGACATTACTATTATTAAATATAGGCATATATTGTGTGCAATGGCTGCTTAGCAGTAAATAGACAAGGGCAAATCAATGCAGGGAAAATTCCCCTGTGTTTATTGTGTCATCATATCTGGGCAATGTTCTCTAGGGCCCAGTTTAACCGGGAATTAGAATTTTATATATATTAAGGGTCGACTGGGCCGATGGGACACCGGGAAAAAATCTGGTGGGCCGTGCCTACCCAGACCTTATCCCCAGACCTGATCCTGCCCTTACACTTTGTTCTCCTGCTGCCCTCCCTCCCCCAATCGCGGCAAAAGTAAGTATAAGGATGGTGCACATGGAGGTGGTTGAGTAAGTGGGAACCCTAGAGGGGGACCTTGGGGTAGCAGCTCCAATGGTCCTTGCACACCCCATTCTGATGATGCATGTCTAGAGCAGCAGCGTTTGGGGGTGGCCTAATTATGTTAAACATGTTTACAAACCAAAAAAGACTATCCCTGTTACCATGTATTTGTGGCTAAAGAGTGGGGAGTTCTGAATATGCCATACTAAATATTGGTTTCCATGCCTTATCAATAATTTTGTACGATCACCCCAACACCCCAGATGGCTATTCCACTGTTACAGGCATAATGTGGGCACAGAGAAAGTGAGTTTACCATGTTGGGGGATCAATAGGTAATGATGTCTCTGTTTACCATTTTCCTTCTTTCTATGTGTCCTATAAAAGTTCTGCAACAAACAACACTGTTTTCTTTCTGCCTGCTTCCCTTTCTATTTAGTACAGATAATGGAACAAAGAATGACTGTTATATTTCCTCTTTACTCTATTTGCTTCTACCAATTTACTTAATCAGGCCTAGCATAGCAAAAAGAAAGTGGGTGTATTTATCTTGCGTTACTGCTTACAGAAGCTTTTAAAATGGTTAAAAAGCATTAATTTAATGGCAAACAATCCACTGTATTCCCACTGTATAGCTCACACAGCTTCTCTGCTCTATTTCTCAGCCCACTGCAGTATAATGGAGGTGGGTCCTTGCAGAGGCTGAAGGATAAAACCAGCAATTTAACATAATTTACATAAAGCTGTGCTTTTTCATTTCTGCCAGACACAAGTGACCCCTATTTATAATGAAGAAATAGAAGCCTGCGGATGATGGAAAATGAAGATATCAAATATTAATTTTTTTTCTCCTGTACTTGCAACGGACATTTTGGAAATAAAGGACAGAAAAGCACTGCATTTATTTACAAAGCCACATTTACCATTTGACTGCATTTAAGAAAAGTATTTTTTTTTCAGTTTTAAAATTAAAATGTTTGCTGCCTTTAAAAAAGAATAGACAGCTCCTTTGATATTTCTTCTTCTACAGATTTACTACAAGTTACCAAGACTTGCGAAGGGCCACAAATGTCACTTCTGTTCTTGTACATCAACTATATTGTGGATAATGTACATTATTAATTATAAGGATATTAGAAGTTATTGAGGATTTATGTGAACATTTTAAATTCCTGGCCAGCAAGGTTCCAAGGTTCTCAAATGCTGTTTAGCTTAAGGTAGGGCCATATTGTAATGTACATGAGAAGCATCTTTGGATAAGGCATACAAAATTAGGTTTATTCAGTGAAATCTGGCAACATAATTACTTTTATTTTGCTTGCAAGTAGCAACTGAAAACCTAGAGCTGCTCAACATCTTATATGTAGTGGATTGATTATTTCTCACAGTACCTTGTCATTGATCCAAACTAAGATATAGTTAATAATTATTGGAAGTAAATCAGCCTATTGGGTTTATTTATTGTTTACACGATTTTCTAGTAGACTTAAGGTATGAAGATCCAAATTACGGAAAGATTCATTATCCAGAAACCACCAGGTCCCAAGCATTCTGGATAACAGGTCCCATACCTGTATATAAAATAATGATATACAAAGTCTATAGAGCTCTTAAGCAGACACGGGGCAATAAAAAAGCTCTTGGAGGCACATGGCCTCCAGTTGGACATCCCTCTGTCTATCACACACAGAAGTTAAAAAAGGGACATTCATCAAAATCAGATCTTTTAAAAGCACTCATAAAATGACTCTAGAGGAACACAAAGTTAATCTAAGAAAATTAAAACAATGCTAGCATTACGGCCATAATAGTGCACTGCATCATCTAGACAAGGGAAAAAACAGGCTTAATTTTCCAGTAACTGTCTCTTTTTTTATGTAGACTAACATCCAAAGACAACCCTGTCCAGTCACTTTGGGTCATAATGGTTTTTTTTTTCATTAAAATATATAATATACATCCCTACAAATGGTAACATCTTTTGCATTGATGTAGTTTAACAGGCGGAACAATGGGTAGTAAACTAGAACTAAAAACTGAATCAAAATGACTATACACCATCAGTGTTGAAATTACTGGGCACCAGACCCCAATTACTTTTGGAGGAGTCTGGCGCGCACAGTAAAACTAAGGCAGCCCACTCCCCAGCCATCCTGCTCAACTGTATCCCCCACGTGCTCTCAGGTAGGAGAGTGGCTGGAGGGTAGAGATTTCTGTACTATACTATGGACCCTGGGCCTCCTGCAACTTCAGGGACTGCTTCCTTTAAATCACTGTGCACCACCATGCTCAGCATGTATTGGGACAGAGGCATCAAAAGCATAAGTTCCCTAGTAAAATCCACATTAGCGAGTCAAGGGTATTTAGGGGCATATTTACTAAAATATCTAAAAAAACTCATATTTTTCTCATTTGTTTATTAAAACAAATTTGACCTAACTCCCAACCACAATCTGACTTAATTTACTAACAATTCAGATAGAAAATTGCCCGGAAAACTGTACTCTATCAAACTGTCAACCCAAAAAACTGGATTTGATCAGATCTTCGAACAAAAACCAGTGTCAAACAGCCCAAAACTATCAAGAATCATGAAGGCATCTGCCATTGACTTTTTTTTTTTTTTTTCAAATTCTTTATTTATAATTTTAACAAGGAAGGGGGAAGGGGTACAGAAAAGAAAGGAGAGGGTTGGGAAAGAAAGGAATATGCGCAATAAACATTTACACATTCGTAATAGTTAAATCAGCAAGTCCGACAAAGAGTTGCCATTGACTTTTACTTGACTTTGACAGGTTTTTGCCAGAGTGTTTTTGGATTCAGATTTTTAGCAGCTTTGGAGCATGATAGGAAATTGTTTAATTTTTATCCTCTAAAAATTAGCATTTTTCCCCTTTAAAACTTGACCAGATAAATGTGGGGCTTCATAAATAGGACCCCTAATGTCTTCCACTCAGTATTGAGTTACTAGTATTTGCCAGTTTCAGTCAGGCATGTATTTTCTTCATCGCCAGATTTCCAAATAGGGCGCCCCCTACCCCAGGCGTGTGCACGTGCGCAACCGGTGTGTGCATGCGCTCTACCTCTGCTGCGCACACGCAAACTACCACCAATGCACGTGCGTGTGCCCCCTACCCCCAGCTCACATTCAAACTCACTGCACTGCTCCCACTATACAGGAAACTCCACTCCGGGTTTCCTGCAGGAACCCAGAAATATGGATGCAGCTGGGTGGCATGCCACCCCTATAAATGTGCCGCCTTAGGCCTGATTTTCTCCATTTTTTCTCCACCAGGCATTTTAACTTTTCCTTAAAAATTCTAGCTTACTACTTACTTTTTCCTATAGTAAAACTCTTCCTCAGCAGTCTGGCATGACCCTATCTCTGCCTGCCCATGTATTCTGTTTGTGGTACTCTAACAGACATTAGGGGTCATTTAATTTTAGTGAGTGCAGTGTGAAAAGTGCAAGTGGCAAAATGCAGCCTGTTTTCCCATAATTCCAGTATTATTTATCTACGAGGTGAAGAAGTAGTTGATGCAGTTGTGCTAGTTTACTTCAAAGTGAAGAAGAAGCAATTGTGCTAGAAAAAGGCATCACTTCTGCCACTCAGCATCGCAATTATGTGTATGATGAATTTTTAAAGGGCACGTAAATACAAAAAAACAAAATCCCATTTTTACTTTCGTTAATGAAAAAGAAACCTATCTCCAATATACTTTAATTAAAAAATGTGTACCGTTTTTATAAGAAACCTGACTGTATGCAGTGAAATTCTCCCTTCATTTACTGCTGTGGATAGGAATTGTCAGACGGTCCCTAACTGCTGAGCAGGGAAACAATCATACTTATGAACAGCAGGGGGAGCCCCTGCCTTACTTCCCAGCCATGCAGAACTCAAGCAGCTTTGTTTATGACGATCCCTAAGCAGCCCAGACCACACTGAGCATGTGCACAGTCTTAGTCTTGCAAAGATGTGACCCCATGTAGCCAACTTTGAAAGCATAAATTATTTGTTTGATTTGGCTTGTGGTGCAGTAAAATCATGTTTATATTTAGTTTAAGTATACAAAATACAGCATTTCTAGCCTTATTGTATTTTAGACTTTACATGCCCTGTAAGCTGTATCCTGTTTTGGAGAATTGTAGCACTGACCCAAGCTCTATCTGCACTCTGTGATCCATGTTCCCTCTATCCTTCTATTGTTATTCTATTTCTCCACTGACCCTCTTGTGGTCTATTTCTCTTGAGTATTTCTCTGAATAATTTCTTAAGTTATCTCTCTGTGCAGAGCATAAGAATAACTAGAGAGTTGGCATAAAGAGAGTCATTTACAGCTCTCTTGATTGGACATACTCTCAGCATTTCTAGGGCACCTATGAAGAATGAACGAGGTGCTAAAGAATGCTGTAGCCAACCTGCCAAAGACAAATTGCTATAACTGCAAGCTGAGCTAGTAACACTTTTATAGATGGAATGCAAACGGAAAATAAATACTTATTCAGCTTGAAAATTTCCCTTAGTCAAATCGATAGGGAAAATAAAAATGAAAGTATGATGGGCATTTAATTAGTGGAATTAAATGACAGTTCCCTATATTTGTCAGTTGAGTGCCAAGGTGACTGTATTTCTTTTCTTTTAAGCGTGTAACATAGTATTTGTAGAAAATCCTTTTAAAGCATTACGGCAGCATTTTATATTACTTTACCTGTAAGCTTTAGATGAAGATGAAGAGTCTTAATATTCTGGTTTTGCAGCGCAAGTATCTATTCAGTTTATTTATTTTGTTTTCATAGTTCAGAGCTTTTTTATCAAATCTTACCCAATGCTTGCCAGTGTGTGTTTACCAGTCACAGAGTATACAGTAAATGAATGCTCTAACACGTTCTGTTGCCCTAAACCACAAAATAAGTACTTTGAAGCTTTGTGGTCCTTTATTATCGCTGCATTTTATGAGTCAGAAAGGCATTTACAAATAAGGATAAGTGCACAAAGAGCTAAAATTGCATGCCAGTAATTACTGTGCTAGTCCACTGCATTATTCATACACATTTATTTTACTTGCAGAGGTACAGACAGGTTTCCATTGTTTAACACAAACAGAAGTTTTTTACGTAGGGGAAAAGTCATTGCAAAATGCATTCTAATCTTAAATGTATATATTTCTAGTGCTCAGGAGTACATTCCTTTCACTCATCTAACTAGGTGAAAAAATAACCTAAATGAACAACCATATATTGTTGATATCTAAGTGGTATTTTCAATACACTTTGCCTCTTTGTGTTTTTTGCCATACCATACCCTCTCAGAGACACTTACGGACTTGGGCCCTCATATTTATTGCGCAAATTCCACGCAGAATAGTCACAGAAAAATATGAATTCCCTCTACTTTATGTAATCTGTATAATTGTAAAGCTCAGATCATCACTCTGACTTGTCCTTTTGACTGAGAGGTGCCAGATTGGTTCAGCCAGTTGAGGGTGCAGTTTAATTAAATAATAGAGGCTGTAGCTCCTGAGAACTCTGATGAACCCACTTTCTTTCCCTTGTTCTAATAGTTAAAGGGGTTGTTCACCTTCAAACTCTTATTTTAGTTCAGTTGGTTTCAGATAGATCACCCGAAATAAAGACTTTTCCCACTCACTTTTTATTTTCTATTTGTGACCGTTTTTCTAATATTGAAGTGTAAAGCTTTATTTTTCACCTTCAAAAGGAGCTCTGGGAGGGGGTCGCCGACTCTTTAACTGTTTTAAATTGATACATGTAATTGCTATATTTGTTGTTTTTAGCCCTGCTGAGCAGAAACCCTGAGTTTTATTAAAGGCAGCTATTAGAATTGATACAGATACTGCTGAGAAATAGTGATGTGCAGGTTGGAACTTGGGGATAACCGCGGGTCCCACAGGTATTGGGCCGGCCCGCACATCACTACTGAGAAATGGATCAACTAATTGTATCAATTAAATGTAACAAATTGTAACAGTTCAGATGCTCCTGGATCACTGAGCGGCCAGACCGAAACACTAGAGATACGAACATTAAATTTTAAACGAAAATTTCGGAAAAACTGTAAAAAATAAAAGATGGAAAGTAATTGAAAAAAGTCTTTGTTTATGGTGAACAATTTAAAAACAACTGAAATGAAAAAAAAGTTTTGGAAGGTGCTTTACTTTAACAGCAATTCACACTAATGTCCGGTGAGTCCAAGTGTCTATCACTGAAAGAGCTTTGTGCTGTGTACCTCTGAGGATACATTTTATTGGCTTAAAGAAAAACGGAAACAAAATATTATGCAAGCAGAATTAAATAATAAATGAACTAAAGGAATACACAGAAATTCTCAAGTTGTAAGAAGAGAGGCAAGCCTTTATAACTAGTTAATGGTTGAGGCAAATGGCAGGCAGTAACAAAACTGAAAGGCATGCAAACTGTCAAGACAAAAGGCAGTCAGAAATAAGTCCATAGGCCAGTAAGAGCAAGGCAGAAACACTCTCACGAACAGTGACTCAGGACTCAGAAGGTTAGTCCATAGAAAGAATCTCAATGATCCTGCAATTGTGTGGCAGAAGTGACAGGTGTAAATGGGCCCTTAATTGTAGAAAGGCCTGCAAAAACCCAAACAGCTTGCAGGTTTCAGCAAAGAGAATCAGAGACAGAGTCAGAGACAAAAGTCATTAAAATTGCAAGCTTGAACCTCCTGTGACTCATTATATATATGTTTTGTATCATCGACAGAAAAATCTGGTACAAAACAGAACACTTAGAAGAATTAAATTATGCAAGCATTTTTTAAAATGAAAAGTCTACGATTATGCATTCTTATACACCCATAAATAAAACTATGAACCACTTTGGCACTGCAAACCCTATGCCCATCCAGTTCTTTATTCATTTCAAGAATCCAATTTCTTTAAATAAAAAAATGTGGTTTGGGAAACCTGAAATTTTCAGGCCAGGCCCTCAATGATCCAACACCATGCAGTTTGTTAGTTTTGTTTTGGCATTAATAGGATGGTGACAAGTATACTGTATGTCACAAGATTGCAAATGCTCAGTGTATCATCTCCTGTGTTATATGCTGACTGGGGCCATTTCAGGACTGTTTATGTATTGTACATGTCTTTGTGTTCCTGCTGTATAAAATGTGTGGAAAAAGATTTACCCAGGATCCTGTCAGTGCCCAGGAAACTGTCAGGGCTTAACGGCTCAATGAGCAGAGAAGCCCAGACCAAGGAGGAAGCACCAGATATAAAGTCCAGTTGTAGTCAAGGGGTTAAGAAGGGTCATAGTCATTCAGGCAAAGGTTCAAAGACAGGCAGTAATCAGACATGGTCAGGAACAAAGCGGAGGGCCAGAAGTCCAGCAGAGAAATTAGAAACACCCAGGAACTCTAACAAGTGTGACCTATTTTCAGGCATTGAACCTGTGTCTTGGTGTCCCCTTTATTTTGAGTTTTTCGGTGCGATAATATCATGTGCAAGGTGCAGTGCGATGATGTCAGTTGATGTTCTGTATATGTCATCACTCACGCAAATACATTTATTGTTTATGATTGCTATCTTTTTGTATAACATTTAAAACATGGACTGTATTTAAATTTGGCCTTTGAAGCAAAAAAAGAAAGAAAAGCTTTCCAGTTCCATAAGTGCCATAAGGACAATATTATATACACTGTTGTGATTAGTAATAGTTTTAGCATCTATCAAGTCTTTTGACATCAGAGGGAAGTGCCCAACCTGTGATTAACATGAAAATGTCATTGAAACATTTGTGTGATAATCATCAATATTTTCTAAAGCATTTATTATTTATTTGGAATTGGCAGGGTTAATTGGATCCCTAAATTACTTGATTTGCTTATGAGGTCTGGGGTCCTCTAAACTTTTCTTTTAAAACTTTTTTTATTAGATAACAATACAGCATTAACTTTCGTCATATCCGGTTTTTACATATATTTCTATTTTCAGAAAATGGATATTCTCCTACGCAGAGGAGGACAATGTCATCACATTCAAGTACCCAGAGGGCCAAGAAAAAACTTTAGTTTCCATCATTTCTCTCAACTATACAGCATAAATCAAAACATTCTGACTTTGGAAATTGCATATCAATAAAAATTAAATCAATAAACCTAAATAACCGTTTCTGTGTTTACTATAAAGATACAGTAGTGCTCCTAATTCAGTGCTTATGACTACACAAAGTACCATCTTGTAGGTTTCAATACTATCTTACCTTGTCCCTTGTTACAATCTTGCAATCAGAAAAAAAAAAACAAAAAAAACAAAACAATTAAATAACCCATAAAGCTCCTGCCAGATATTTGCATCATGGGTCCTTTAAACTTTTCATTCCTTTACTCCAGGGTCTAATCACAGGGTCAAATGGGGAAGAAGCGGGGAGCAATTTGGAAAAATACGCATTAAAAATAATACCATGTTCTTTGCATCACTCCATTGTGCATATATAAAGCTGGAAAAAAGGGAGGAATGATTTATGCAGCAATAATAATTATGACTTTCTAATTTTAAATACCAATTACATGTATAATAGGCATAGGATGATTGATAAATCACTAATGCATTTTCTGAACTATTCTAGAGGATGATGGTTTGATTCTATGCTTGCAGACAGCCTCGTGTATTTTTTAAATCATTTTTAAACTGTATTTATAAACAGTAATGTCATTATATGAAAATTTGGCTTATTGTTTTCTAACGACTTGTAAAGTGGGTAACAATATGGGGGCACATGTTGAACTTCCTGGCCTCTTGCTTGAAATGTGGTGAATGCTCTTTGCACTTACTGACAGGCCCGGATTTGCGGCAAGGCCGCATAGGCCCGGGCCTAGGGCGGCAAAGAAATAGGGGCTGCATGCCGCCCAGCCGCCGTTCAACTGCACCAGCTGCGCCGGCGTTTTTTCGCCGGCGCGCTGGGAAGGCGGGCGCTAGGACCGCGCGGCTGCCTGGTTGGACCGCGCAGCCTAGGGGCGCGCAGAAGTGAAATCCGGCGCTGCTTACTGATCTCCAGATATCCCTGTGCCCCTAAAGGCTTGTCTGCGGTTAGCAGTGAATGCCAACATGCTGTCAACGTGGCTTCCTTAAAATTCTGGAAATCTATAGAAATCTTGAAAGCTAGATGCAGAAAGGAAAGGACTACTCAACATCATAGATGGAGCAGCAGGTTGGAGACCTACAACCCCATCCAATGGTATTTTTGGACAAGGATGTGTCACAAAGAGTAATATAATAAAAGTTGCAAATATTGCACCAACAGTAGTCATGCATAGCAACCAATCAGCTGATACATTTTAATAGAGACCTGGTTGGTAAGGGTAACTTGACCTGGTGCAACCTTTGATTGCATTACAATGCCTGGGTACTTGGGTTAATTCCTGGCAAGAATTCCCCCCGCCCCATCCACATGAATTAAAAGTAATTTTTCCCCTGCCCTGGTCAAGCCACCTCCATAGTAATGTCACTTCGGCCCAACAGTCATATCACCTCTAGTTTTGTGGCACAGGTAGCTCAGGTAGTATCAGGGGACAGGGCAGGGGTATAGTAGGTCAACAGGTTCCAGGTTGGGTACGGATCTGTCTAGCTGGACTCGTGCAGGACTCTAGTCTGTGGAAAGTTTAGTATGGAAGCCCATATAACTGCTCTGTGACATGAGCTCTATTGCCAAACATTGCCGTATAGCTATTCTTTATCTTCATCTCCACTTCTAGTTGAGTAAATTCCACCTACAGATTTCCTTCTGATTTTGTTTTGCAATTAAATTTACATGTATATTTTCAATAAAACTGATATCTCATGCAATAAAAATCTGCCTAGCGCTAATTAGATGTGATTAAACAAAAATGTCCCATTAAAAAATATGGCACAATATTCTCTTTTAATTCAAAGCATGTAAGGTTATCTACCTGGAAAGTAGAAATAAATTAAAAACATTTATATTTTTATATGAAACATCACCTGATTTTCAAACAAGTGCCAAAAATGAAGACCTTGTTAAACAAATGAACCATAAATTATTATATTTGATCATTTATTTATTGAAAAAAACAACATACAGTATCTGCGCGTGGCAAAAGTATTCACTTACTTTTATGCAGTGTTTGGTGTGACCCCCTTGTGCAGCAATAACTACAACTAAACATTTGCAGTAATTGTTGATCAGTCCTGGACATCATCTCGGAGAATTCTTAGCCCATTCCTCCATACAGAACTGCTTCAGCTACTAGATGTTGGTGGGTTTCCTCTCATGAACTACTCGATTTGGGTCTTTCTGCAACATTTCCATTGGCTTAGGACTTTGACCTGGCCATTCCAGAACATTTACTTTATGCTTCTGAAACAAGTAATTTAAAAATAAACAACTGGACTTGCTGAGTAATCAATGAAGACGTTTCACTACTCGTCCGAGCAGCTTCTTCAGTACAACTGACTGGTGTGGGAAGTTCTTGGCATATAAACTCTTCCACTAATCCAATCACAACGGCACATTGTAACTCTTCAGAGAGGTGACATCTGAAATTCACAGAGGTGTTGATTCCGTGTAGTAACTGTGATAGGATTATCCAATGTGTCATGCAACTCCTAGATACAGGTGTTACTTGTGAGAGTTGCATGAATAGAAGAGTGAAGTGTTCTGAAATCACCGGGGTACAGATGTCTTTATTCTTTATACTTTATACTTCATTAACCATTTTTTGTACCATTTTTAGAACGACTTGAGTGTTTAAGATCGTTGTCTTGTTACTGTCTCTTGAGAATCAGTGCATGGACAGATATCACCGACATTTTCCTTTAGAATTTGCTGGTATAGTCCAGAATTCATTGTTCCTTAAATGATGACAAGTCACCCATGCCCAGTTGCAGCAAAACAAGCCCACTACCATATTTCACAGATGGGATGGGATAGGGGTTCTTATGTTGGAATGCAGTGCTTTTCTTTCCCCAAATGCAACTCTCCTCATTTAAGACAAAAAGGTCTATTTTGGCTTCATCTGTCCACAAAACATTCTTCCAGTGTCCTTCTGGTTTGTCCACATGATCTTTAGCATACTGTAGTTGTCAGCAATATTTTTGGGGGAGAGCAGTGGTTTCTCCTATCTACCCTGCCATGCACCATGGCTGTTCAGTGTTCTCCTGATGGTGGACTCATGAACATCAAGATTCGTCAATGTTATACAGGCCTTCAGTTGCTAGTTGTTACTGTTCTCCTCAGCTCCTTAGTTTGGTTATGGAGCTAAATTATATATCTGAGCAAGTTGTCAGAATAAGTCAGGTATCATTTAAGAATTGAGCGTAATGGTACATTTTTGCAGATTATAATATTTTGTTATTTAGACAGAGCAAGGTCTATAAATTTGGCAAATTTAACTGGAACAGTTTTAATCTTCTGAAAACTAAAAGTAATTTCGTTTTTTTTCTTCTACAGAAGCATAAGAAAATCTGTCAAAGCATATAAAAGGAATAATTTGCAGCTAATTGTAACACTGCTTTATCTTACAGGGCAGGGGGCCAATTTAGGTAATGCGCCCGCATTATATTGTCAACTAACCATTCAATACATATCCAATTTTCTTAAAGTACTTTGAGGAGTTCATAATCCAATATTGATTAACAGTTGAATGTACATTCATTATAAATGAATGATAACTTTATTTAAAGGCAGCATAAGCCATTTTTCTATGCAGTCAGATTCATGGTCATCTTTGGACCAAAAGCACCAGTGCATGGAAATGTTGACCCTTTTAATAACTGTCGATACACATTTAAATATAATATGCCTCAAATGCATGAGCAAATGAGCTTGAGCTAAATGGGACACAACAATGTGTAGGTATTGGCAATATTTAATTGGTCCAGATGTGCTCTTTGCATTCTGCATAGTTCCAAAGAGTGACTGTTTCTTTGTCCTACACTTTATGAAGAGTTATTCATAAATAGGATTGTTTTAACACCAATATGAATTTATGCAGCTTAGTTAGGATCAAGTACAAAGTACTATTTATTATTACAGGTATGGAACCTGTTATCCAGAATGCTTGGGACCTGATGTTTTCCGGATAACGGATCATTCCGTAATTTGGGTCTTCATGCCTTAAGTCTACTAGAAATTAATTTAAACATTAAATAAATCCAATAGGCTGTTTTGCTTCCAATAAGGATTAATTGTATGTTAGCTGGGATCAAGTACAAGCTACTGTTTTATTATAACAGAGAAAAAGGAAATCATTTTTAAAAAATTTGATTATTTGGATAAAATGGAGTCTTTTTGGATATCGGGTTTCCGGATAAGAGATCCTATACCGGTACAAAGAATTTTACGATTGAAACAGACTCTGTGCAAAATGGCATTCCTGTAATTTGGATCTTGTTAGATAATGGGTTTCTGCATAACAGATCCCATACCTCTACTAGTAAAAATGTTTGTTATAAATCTATAGGGTACAATAATCCTTTATTATATGTGTAGCGTAATGTTGCTTCAGGGTGAGGCACCATATCTGACTCAAAAAGCAGTCGCATTCATCTGCCATAAATTGGAAATAATTTTAATTGTTTTGGGGTATATGAAAACATATCATTTTAATAACGTCATTGGCATCATTTTCCATTCTTTGCAATAATACGACAGCCTGTATGCTTAGGACGTTTTCTGTTGACAGATAAGGTCACCTTTGTCATAACAAATATTTACTATTGTCAGATAGCTTACCATAATTTGCTTTATTCAATTAAGTGATAGGAGTTTTCTTGTCTAATCACATTCATCCTTTTCCCTTAGAGGGGTAGAGAATTAGAGACGGCATCCATTGCCATGCTCTGGTGACAGGTAGAAAGAGAAATGTGCAGTTTGTGTGCTGCAGTAATTATAGTAATGTGGGAGAGAAAGTCTTCATTGTCACAATTCTGCAGTTTCATAGGATCATTTTCATTAACAAGAACAGTAGGCCTGTGTGACACTGATGTTTTATACTCATTACACTTATCCCTGTGGCCAAGTAGTTAGAAGGTTGGAAAATTCTCAAGACAGAAATATCTGAAGATAGTAACTGTCAGGGTTATGTTGTTATGTCTCCGCTCTGTTGTTCTTTATGACTTTGCTGGTTCACCACACAAATTGACAAATGCTTCTTCTCAGCAGCATTCAAAATTTCTTAGGAACCCCCACAGACCTTCTGCTGAATGTGCATTTTCATTCAACCAATCAACTTTTTACAGACAAGCTCATCCGTGCTGAGGCCAAGGATTATTCCTGCTCTTCCATTCACTCAGAATGTACCAGGATTTGGTTTGGGACCCAAGCACCTTTTAAAGTGTTCACAGAAACAAATCTGAAGTCATCTGATTTAAGATCTTTGGACAGATGAATGAGAACAGTTAATGCAATGTCTAAATCTTTTAAAGTGCAGAGCACAATGTCAGTGGGTGCAGGCCAGGGTGCAGAGCATTTCCCATGTGCAGGATTGAGAGAATGGTCCTGTTGTCTTTAAGCCCCTGCAATAAATATTTACTTCTCTCTAGCCCCACCCTCCCACTCTGAATTAATTTTCATATGTGCAACAGGAGGAAGGCGAATCTCCAAAAAATGTTTTTTTGCACATTGAACCCTGACTTCCTGTTGGTAGATGAGACCTATTATCTCCATAACAGTCACGCTGATAGGGTTGCCACCTTTTCTGGGGCCAGAAAACAGGCAGTGGGGCAGAAGATATCAGAGGCGGGGCCGGTGATGCTGGGGGTGGGGGCGGTGACATGGAGATCAGCTGATTGCCCTGTCATTTTCAGTGTACTAGCCAAATTTCCTTATTTAGGGTGAATTTTGGTGAAATTTGGGTGGCAACCCTACATGCTGAGGTTTGTCTTATGTTATTGTATGTTTTCACTTCTTCATGATCATTTTTTTCCTTTTTCCACTGATTCTCATTGAATAACCTGACATTAGGTACACGTACATAACCTTATATTAATTACATGTGCGCGGCACATCAACCCTCCAAAGTATAGCTATATTGTTTCTTTTGTGCAAAATTGTATTTTATTTAAACAACTATAGTTATCTAAATGACTATCCACAAACTGATTTGGATTGCAGAAGAGTTCTATCCCATTATAAAAATAAATTATTGCTATTTGAGGATTCAAATCTACATCAGACTTGATATAGATAAACACCCTACAGGACGAAATGTTATTGATCCCTGTGGTTGGACATGGCTGGAGTTGACTATTGGGTGAAGAGGAAAAGACATACATGTATAGGATGTAAAGGATCCTGGAATTATTTTTCATCGATGCGTGTCTTAATGACTCTCAGATGTGTGATCTTAACAAAAACATTAGCTTTTCAGATCGCCTAATCTCAATTTGTATACTTTTAGTAGCTTTTTCTATTTCTTTCTAGCCTTGAATTTAAATACAGTTATAATGGTTATCTTTCCATTCGGGCCTTTCCTATACATCTTTCAATCTGTTATTCAAGCTGTTCCCTAGTGGTGACTAAAAAGCAGTTTAAATGCCATATATAATATATATATATAAGATAATGCTGAATAAAAACGTTAAATAATTCAAATACGAAACAAACAAAATAAAAATAAATTTACAACTTCTACTGTCTACTTCATACTAAAAGTTCATTTTAATTCAGACACCTCCTTAACGGTAAACTGTGGCAAATATGATTAAAAACAACAATGATAGCTATCATTAAGGGAGCATTTTATTACTGCAGAGTTTAAAATGATATCATAGCAAAGAATACTGTGCGGGAAGAGATAGAATGACGGAATTGTAGATCACTACAGAAATGAATTTGAAATGTTATCAAGGGAAGCAAGGTGTCTGCTACTCAGATGAAAAAGAAAGATATATATTTTTATTAAAAGTTCACAGTATATGAGATTTAATATGCTTTAATATCAGGTGAATCCGTTTGACAAGATTACAACGCAATATAGCTGAAAACACACTGCTTGGCTTGGCCCTTTTATTCCGTTTGTAAATCTCGATTTCGTATTCCATGAGCGATTCATTATTAGCTGATCTGTATCCTCTATTAAATGTTATGGCATGCCATTGTCAGTTACAAACAAGTCAGCCTCTGCGGGCCTTCCTTGAGCTTTGCCTGACCCTTTGATAAAAAGAAAATCATTCAGAATAAAGGAGAGCTCCGAATGTAGTATATTCATTGTGGGAATAGATGAAATACCTTGTTTTCTGTTTATACACAGACAAACTCTAAGAGATCGCTGCTATTAGTTCTAGCAGCAGTGTGTTACTGTGATATCATCAGGGCACAATAACACAGTAATTATATTGCCAGGTGAGGAAATACAGTTTACAGCATGTCAGTGCCTTGTGTAACAAAGCAGTAACTACATACAGGGGCTGTTATTTTTAAAAATTCCCTCTTGGATGTCATATCTCTACTAGCAGGTTTTAGTTGCAAAGGAAAATACTTCTGGTGTATTAGGGAGTTAGCTTAGCCTTTATTTTTTATTGTGATGACATCATCACTTCAAGTAGTACCAACACAACAAAATATATTATTTCCATCTCAAATGAGCTGATTGATTTGCCTTGGGGGTTATTTATCAAGGTCAGAATTTATCTCAATATCGGCTGCTACAAACTCCTGCTCAGGTTTTTAACGCCTATTTATTATTACATTTTCCTGAAATTTTGCTTTGCGGGAAAAGCTCCGATTTTCACGATTTTTTTGCGAATTTTCCCCGAAATCTCTGAATTTTTCGGAGTTTTCACCCGAAAGCTCAGAAAACATCGTGAAATTGCCCGAAACCCCCAACACAACCAAAAATCAATGGGACTAATCCCATTGACTTTTATGCAACTTCGACAGGTTTGAGATGCCGTGTTTTTATAGTCGGGCTTTTTAACCCTCGGGGTTTAAAAAATTCAGAGAAATGTGTGATTTTTTTAAAAGTCAGATTTTATAAAAAAAAAAAATCACAAATTTTTCGGATTTCGTGGGAATTTCGGGTATTCGGAGCTTAGTAAAACCCCCAAAGTGTAAAAATATACCTAATTTCAGAATTTTGTATCTTCCAATATGTATTACCAATTTATGAACTTTAGCCACTGCCTGCTTCATTGAGAATGATTTGGGGATTTTTGTGGATGAAGTACTGTGTAACTCTAGGAAGTTACAGTCATTGAGAATTATTAGCCTCTCTATATACACTAAAGTATACACTACAGTATCTTTTTCAGTTGCGATCCCTTATTCAGTGATGCCTATTACGTCATATGGTACCAACTGAATATGTGTTAGATGCAGCAGCAGCACTAGTGTTTTCTAAATATTTTATTGATGTGTGGATCTGTTTTTTTCATTGTTTTTGCATCTTTACTCATCTAAAATTAAAATATAATATTGCAGCTGTATGCAGCTAATGTTTATCCAACAAATATATAGTGTATTTCATGCCAATGTTGATCGCTGGTATATGACTTTTTTGGTCATGTTTTTTTTCTTAAGCTAGCATTCAATTAATTAAGTAAGGTGGGTATTTATTAAAACTCAATTATTTTCTACTCAAGTTTTTTTAGTGAGAAAAAATTTAATTGTTAGAGAAAAAACACAAATTTTTCAGGATTTTGTAAGCTCCAAAGCTGCTAAAAGTCTGAATGCAAAAATACTCCATCTAAAACCTATCAAATTTATGTAAACGTTAATGGCAGCTGTCTCTTTAACCATCTGAAGATGTTTTTAACCTTCACAAATTTTGGTACTTTTGAGGTGTTTGATGCTTGTTTTCACCTCGAAAACTTGATACATTTAAGTCATACAATTTGAATTGAAATTAATTTTTTCGTGGTTTTTTTTTAATCCGATTTTTTTCTACCGGAAATATTAGTAAATAAGCCAAATTTATGGCAGGTTAGGTTAGTTTGTTTCTACTAAAATATGAAAAAAATTTTTTACTAAATACCCCTCTTGGTGTTACTTACAGAACAAAAATAAATATGTATTATGTTTCATTAAAAGACTGCTATTTCTTAGTTTGATATATTTTCTACTTATTTTTTGTCTAATGGGAATTTTAATAGCTGTTTGTATAATTATATAACATTCTTTTGTTTTCCCCTAGCTTCTGTGGAGATGTTACATTGTAGTGTATGGTGATCCTAAGGGGCATGTTGTGGCTTTAATAATGCTTTTGATCCAGTCAAAGTGATCAAAGACATTGAACTTCTATTTTGCATCTTCCTACACCTGGAAAGCTGACTTCTCCTTTCACTATTACAATGTGCTGCCTAATCCCCTTATCCCATCCCACTAGTACAAAAAAAACTTTCAATACTGAATTAATTATTTAAATAGTTTTGATTGGCTTTTACTACAAAAACTACTCATAGCTGATATTTTACATTCTTTACCATCCCTTTTAAAGCAGATTAAAAGATTTTAGGGGGTTATTTATTAAAAACTAAATTTTTTTCTCATATTTTAGCACAGACAAACTAGACTTAATTCTCATCCATATTTGGCTTATTTATTGATAATTAGATCAGTAAAAAAAAACACTAAAATATTTGAGTGTAATTTTTAAAAAAACTTGACAAATTAGAGTTTTAATCTGAATCATATGCCTTTATCGAATTGCCACAGAGTTTTTGAGCAAATCCAGTGTGAAATACCCCAAAACTCCCAGAATTCGTGAAGGTTAAAAACATCTTCAATCTGTCAATGGGACAGCTGCCATTGACTTTTACATGAATTCAACAGATTTTAGATGGAGTATTTTCGGATTCAAACTTTTAGCAGTTTCTGGACATAATAAATCTTGAAAAATTTTAGTTTTAATAAATAATGTCTTTAGTTATAAAAAAAACTAAACATAAATATAGAATTTATTTAGATACATATATTTATATATTTTATCTTTCTTTCTGCATTTACTGTGGGGAAAAAAATCCCACTGTGAATGTTAGAAATATTAATATTATATTGGATTATTATATAATATTAGAATATGTTCTATGAATACCATATAGTTTAGGTTGTTTCGTTTCTTCTAGCACTTTACGAAGTTATTTCAGTTTTTCATACTAAATATAAATATTGGTGGCTGAAAGATGGTCTCCCTGACCAATATCTGTTTAATCCAGGCAGGTCTACACAGGCTCCCTATTTGATACAGTCATCAGCTCTGGGCAAATGATAGGATCAGGCAGCAAAAAGTATTTTCATGAGGCTTCTCCTGCATTATAGAGAGAGACTTGGGACATACTGTACATGTGCAGGCAGACTTGGCACAAATGTGTGAACACACAACAATTTTAAATATGGCCTCTCCTATAATGTACCAATCCTTACTATATAAATCAAAACACAGGCTTTTAAATAATCTGTTGAAATTGTATGATAAGCTGTTTTCATAAGAATTATTCCGAAAAGTCAGGTCAAAATATTATGCAAGAGTAATCACCATAATGGTAATGATTAATTGAAATCACAGCCATGGGAAGAAATAACCTTAGGGACCAGGGCCAGAACTTGGGGTACGCAGAAGAGGCACTTGAAGCTTGAGGGGTGCCGGGCACATACCTTCCCCTCTGCCAACCCCAGTCCTGCCAGACAAGTTCTGCTCTGTGCGCCTGTTTGTTTGTGCGTTTGTCTGAGAAGAACCAATACATTGATCAGGACACGTTCTTTCTGCAGGATAAAACAACCAAAAGTGATGGTTTCTGGTTATGAAATATAGCAGAAGAAAATAGATAGCACAACCACATGGGGCTCATGAGGACTAAGCATTTTAGTGATTTTATGAATTAGTATTGGTCTTTTATTTAGGCCTCTCCCATAAGATACAAAACAATGGCAAATGTGCTGGCACACGTATGGCTATTATTAAAATGACTGAAGAAGGAATCCTTGAACTGTGGAAGAGACCTTACTCTATTGTGTCCATGGATTCCATTATTAGGGACATATCCATATAGGTGTCAAATACAAACCTAATTGAAATACATAAAACATTACCTTGTAACATTATTGTGTGTCATGTAAAATCGTGCATGCATATAATTATTTTATGCAAATGTGAAGCTGGTAATAATATAGGTGTTCGATTAAAAAAGATTCATAAAAACTGCTGTTGAGTGCTGCTGTTTTCCTTTCAGAGCATATGAAACCCCTTTTTTCATCTTGCATACCTAAATCTTTCTCATTGACTTCAATCAGTTATGCCAGGTATAGGGTGTTGTCAAATTATGACATACGTGTTTTAAAGTATCATGTATTTTATACTAAATTTTAGTTGTCGGTGTCAATTATTTACCCTGTTTTATAAGTGTGTTTTATATGTGTAAATTGATTTATGAAAATAATAAATTCTTGAAAACTCAAAAGAAAATTTTCTGCTTCTTGTAAAAATCAATGGGGGTTAGGATTGGCTGGGATCCAAGAACCTACAGGTTTCTAGCCGCTGTCCTTAACCGTTAGTCCAGAAGAGCAGCTGGTGAGTTCCCTCATGTCTGATTTACTTTCAGGAGTTCACCTTGCCCTCCTGTCATAACCCAGCAGCATTATTGTTCAGCCAATCAGAGCTTGCCGAGCCCTATTTAAACCCTTCCTTCCTTGTTCTAACTTCCTTGACTAAGCATTGCCCTTTAATTGCTTGAATAATGTGGCTTATCCATAGTTCTTGCTCCTTTGCTGCCTAATCTTCTCCTTTTGTCCGCTCCATCCCACTCTTGCCTGTTCCTGTCTCTTTGTCTGCTCCTACCTGTCCTGTTCCTGACTTGTCACACTAGCTAGCCCTTGCCTTATTGCCCATCTAATCTGTTACAATGGGCAATGAAATCATTGCTAACTTAGAGCTACAAGTTTAATAAAATACCATGTTTTTTTTTTCATGAGAAAATCGCAGCAAAAAAATGCTATCTCAAATTTGTTTTTTTGAACTTTTAAGATTTACCAATTGAAAATAAGACATTTTATTGAATAGTTTCTGCAGATTAGACCTGTTAAACTACTACAGAAGTCAATGTGAGGAATATTTTCCATATTTTTTGAAATATTTTAAGGCACATTGTTTTCAGACTTTTCAGATTTAAAATGAGAGGATTAATGCTATTTTCATCATTATCATCATCATCATCATTACCAGTTGAAAATTAGACAATATTTTAATGAATAGTTTCTGCAGATCAGACCTGTTAAGCCACTACAGATGCCATTGGGAGGAATATTTTCAACATCCAAGAAATTTTATTTTTTTAAATGTTTTAAGGCACATTTTTTTTCAGGCTTTTCAGATTTAAAATGAGAGTATTAATATCAATATCATCATAATTATTATTAATAATAATAACAATAATAAAGGACAGCTGCCATATAAATATTGTTTCCTTTGCTAGAGCTGTGGGCTACTAGAGTCCCTACTCTTATTGGGGAAAACAATAGTATTTTGTACAGACCCCTCCCCATCATGAGAGCTATGCATAGTGCCCCAGCTCATTAGAATCATTGCATCCCCTGATCGAAATCACATTCGTATGTATGCACATAATAATTGAGCTGAAACATTTGCTTATTATGCTTATCAATGTGCTCCAATATGGCCGGCTGCACCAGGGACTCTCTTGAGAAGTGGGAGGCATTTTGCTCAAAGGGGAGGGGTAATTTTGACAAAATGCTATTGTATTGTAAACATTTTTTTGTTTCATGCAGGTAGGAGCTATGTAAAAAAAATCCAGTGGGGCTCATTTAATAAACTTTAATACACATTTTACAAATTTGCATCTGGGCAGAAACCCATTGTAACCCATCGATAATTAGCTTTGTTTAGCTAACTGCAAGTAAGACAATAAAAGAAAACACATCACATTTTTCAAAATAAGACAGTTTATTACATTGTAAAATTCACTTGTGGTGCATGTATTAAGACCTACATAAATGTTGCATCATTTTATGGTGTGTGGCTTTTTTTAGTAAGATGTTTTGATAAATGCGCTGTGCAAATGAGCGCCGAGCTCAGCTTGTTCCCAAAATATTAATTAACTAGGCACAGACAAAAAAATTCTTCCCAGAGCAAAAATGTTTAGTGTTTTGCTTTATCCGCATTGTTTACTTCATTTCCCCAATGGACTCACTGGTTCATTAAAATGCAGTGTTGAATGTGACATAACTTGGTAATAGTATAAAGTCATTGACACATCTGGCATTTGGTTATGTATAGGGATGCACCAAATCCACTATTTTGGATTCGGCTGAACCCCCGAATCCTTCCTGAAAGATTTGGCCGAATACCGAACCGAATCCTAATTTGCATATGCAAATTAGGGGTGGGAAGGGGAAAACATTTTTTACTTTCTTGTTTACAATTTCCCTCCTGCCCCTAATTAGCATATGCAAATTAGGATTTGGATTCAGTTCGGCAAGGCAGAAGGATTCGGCCGAATCCAAATCCTGCTGAAAAAGGCCGAATCCTGGATTCGGTGCATCCCTGGTTATGTATTATGGGATGGCTGCAGGGGAACCCTTTTAACAATCCAGAACTTGGAACATATGATGAAAAGGCAGGAGAATAAGGATTCAATATTCAGTGTAACATCTGATCTGTGAAATTAACCCCTGAAACAACAGTACAGCAGTTATCACTGCAGGGTTATTCAGTGGGAGCTGCCTAAAAAAATATATCTAAAAAAAGATAAAATTGTAAGTAACCTCAACAACACAATTTGAGTATTGGCCATATACTATTGTCCCAAAAGGAATAGATAGGGATAGAAATATTCTCCATTGCCAAACCATGAGTTAAATTGACTACTGGCATGTGAGTGCTGGTGTGCTCAGACTTTCCTGGATGAAAATGGTAAAGTTTTGGCAAAAGATGAAACATAAAGAAAAATATGGAATATCAATAAATGCATTTCTTTGCCTTTTGCTTCTACTAAGTAAAAAAACAAATATGTTACATGGGTTGGGTTTATATCACTAACAATGTAAAAGACTGTTACAAGTATTTGCTATTATCAAGTTGCTTTGATCAGCAGGATATTCTTAGTAGTGATGTGCGGGCCGACCCGTTACCCTCGGGACCCACAGGTTGGGCGGGTTTTGGCCTCGCTTCCCCATTTGTAGGTCTCGGGCAGGCCCGGGTTGAGCTCTTCTGCCTGCTCTCCCCTCGCACGACCTTACAATGCCGGCTTCCAACTTCCGGCTTTTGGTATTATAGATGCACGCCTGCTCGCCCCACCCCTTTTGTGACATCGTTGGTGTAGGGAGTTAGGCACAGGCGGACGCCGATTGAGGGACGTCGGGTCCGGGTCGTGGAAAACTCAACCCGCACATTACTAATCCTTAGCATTGGCTTATGGAACCCTTGGGCCCAGAGCCTAGAAGCAATGATGGACCTATTTTATAGATGTCTTAAAAATGTTTAGGATGTAATTTATTTAGAAAAAAAAACAACACAAACAAGATAGTATTGCATTCTCTAGAAACACAAAGATTGCTGTAACAATATGATAATTTTTAGTTTTTTTTGTCACCTTGCAATTAAATTTGTGCATAAAAAGGTGACTGAGGATCTGAGTCAGCATAACTTGCAACCACTTCTTAGTACTAAAACATGTCTTAGAAGGAAGACACCAGGGGGTAGGGAACACAATTTCAACCCTTAGGCCTCCAGCTCTTAAACCCACCCCTGGTATTTAAGGTGTACTGTATCCTTACAGGAGCTACATATTTGGAATACCCTTTGTGGGTCATTTGTGGGCAACTGTGCCCTTCCTGCAGGTAGTTTGTCATTAACTTCTATAATGTTAGGGTTACAATGAGGTGTACAATGTATTCTGCTTTCTTTTAAGGGTCCCACTTAGCCTCTAGCATAGATCACATAAAAATAACAATCAGTATGTCTGTGAAAATTTTCGGTCATCCAGGTCATGATATACAATACCTAATAGAAATAAGTCTAAAGCAACTGGACTTTTGTAGGTTTTCTGGGGTTCAACATTCGTCCATGAAATGTCTTGTTTCTACTAGATAACAAGCATTATGGCAGCTACTATGCGAAAGACTGTGGTTATTAAAACAATAAAACACATTTGAAGTATTAACAGAGGCAGAAGCAATGGACTAAGCAATATAAGCATAGCTTTAGTTAATCCATTATTGTACTTTATGTTTTTGTATACAACTAACTACTCACTTATTATTTTTACCCACATACTAGACTGAAGTCTAATTAATGTCTGCAGATCTTATACATAGTTTAAATTGGTCCAGTTTCCTCCTATTGCCAGTTTCCCTTCCCTTGTAGTGCCTTTATAATTAAAGTGTTTCATCTTTCAGACAGTATTGCTTAAAGAATTCATAGAGTGTGTTTTGATGTGAATTTTATCTCTAGATAGCAGCTACCTGAATAATACAGCTGGGAGAGAACCATACATGCCAATTTATAGTAAGAATATTCTAGATGGGAAAAAAATTGGAATAGTTTTGAAAATGTTGCTTTTCTCTTCTGTTGGGTTATACCAGGGATTCTTATGCATTAAACTGAGACCCAAAAATTGTTCCCCATGCTGCATAAAGTCATTTTTTGCTATAATACCTATTAAAAAATATATAAAGCACATGAAGCTAGTTCTTTGACTAAATTTAGACTTCCTTAAAAAAGATTAAGAAACTGGTTTATACTATTTTGATTGCTGGTATGGGGCCAGCTATCCATAGTGCTCTGGACCTGGGGTTTTCCAGATAAGGAATCTTTGTATAATTTGGATCTCCATGCCTTATGTCTACTAGAAAATCAAGTAAACAGTAAATAAACCCATTATGCTGGGTTTGTCTCCAATAAGAATTAATTATATCTTAGTTAGGATCAAGTACAAGGTACTGTTTTATTATTACAGAGAAAAAGGAAATCATTTTTAAAAATGTGAATTATGTAAATAAAGTGGAGTCTACTGGAGATGGCGTTTCCGTGATTTGGAGCTTTCTGGATAATGGGTTTCCGGATAACGGATCCCATACCTGTACTGCATGTTATGTGTTTACCTACCAGACTAGACTAAACTATTATTTACTCTTGTTCATGTCCTTTTGGGTGTTTGTAGGACTGGGTTTTGAGTTAGAGAAAAATGAGTAACACATTATACTCAACACTCTAGGGTTGTCCACCATCAGCTGTTCCCCAGTTGGTCCATCATTCCCATCAGCAATAGTGTCCACAAAATTATCAAAACAGGGAACAGGGACAAACGCAGAATAACTGCTTACCTGTGCTTCAACTGAGAAAAAACCCATGATACCCAAAACATGTGGTTCAGGCCTGGGTTTTGAGTTCAAGTCGTAGTTTTTATTGCCTTTGAATGCTAGGTTCTAGATTAATACACCAAATAATATTACAACTATAGAACCAACTATACCATTCCCTTGTTTGTCATGAAATCATTAAAGGGAAACTAAAGTCTAAAATAGACTAATGCGAGAAATGCTGTATTTTGTATTCTAAACATAAACATGCTTACTGCACCAGAAGCATAATTAAACAAATGATTTATGCTTTCAAAGTTGGCCACAGGGGGCTGTCATCTTGTAACTTTATTATACGTCTCTGCAAGGCCAAGACTGTGCACATGTTCAGTTTGATCTGGGCTGCTGCTTATTGTCATAAATTATCAAAGCAGCACAAGTCAAATAATATCTGCCAGAAGCCGATACGGCAAGACTTATTAATTCTGATAAATTAAAAGAATATGCAGACTGTACTGGGTCCTGTGTTGTAATCTAATGTGGATTTTATAGTTTTTGTATTGTTTAATACAAACTTTCTCCAACTCTGCAGAACCAGTGTCTGCAGCAAAATAATCCTCCAAATAGAATCCCAGTTTATCTGTTTAAATCTGGCTCCATGATCTTTGTCCCTGCAGCTGGAGTTGGAAACATTAAAGGGGATGTAAAGGGAAAAATAAAATCCAATACAAATCTGTACACAGTTGCCGACTGCTCTACAGGGAAACAAACAAAGCTGCTCGAGTTCTGGAAAGTAAGGTGGGGGCTCCCCCTGCTGTTTGAAAGGATGATCTTTATCCTGCAGAAGAAGTTGTTCTGAGTTTTGAATGTTAATGATTCCATGATCTATTAAAGTACATGGTATATATAATGTTCGTTTCATTTGCCAGTTTCCACTTAAATCAACACCTGCTGTTTCTATTTGCTATTCCATATATCTCAAGGCACATCATTTGTAATTTGCTTGTATTTACTGTTCTTACATTATTTTATTGTTAGCAGTAAAGTGGTCATATTTATGGAAAGGCCGGATAGGCTCAGGCATGAGTTTGGGTGGTGGGTAGAATGAGGCTGGCTGTGACAGTTATATATATGAAAACAAACTTCAAACATACATTACTCTTGTTATCGTATCTAGATGTATTCCTATTGTTAAAGGGAAGCAAAATGTGCTTATCTTCTTATGGCAGCTCTGCTTCTAATCAGTATTGACAAGTCTAACCTACAGACTAGGTTGCACAATGCATCTCTTCATGTCCAGTTCTGTTTAATAATTCAAGCTTGTTTGTAGTTATAAATAGCTATAGCATCACAAACAACTGAGAAGAACTTGAAGTGATTTTCAGCCTATAAAAATATAGGAAAGTCCTTGGGGAAAAAAATGAATTCCATTCCATTATGTGGGAAACGAAGTCTAACTGGAGGAGGGCTGACTCACGCTGATGTGTTTCAATGGTGCATGCAGTCAGGACCACCAGTGCTGGGAATAGCAAGGGCTGGACGAACACTACTTTTAATAGCATGTAGATCTACAAATAACTTTAACATTAATAGAAACGTTTAAAGAGAAGAAATAGAGTTGCCACCTTTCGGGCCTAAGAAGTCCGGGCAGGGGGGCTGGCCGCTGACATCACAGGGTGGAGTTACTGTCATCATGGGGTGGGGCTATGATGTGTGATCACATCAATCTAGTTGAATCCTGCCTAGCTTTCCTTATTAGACAATTAAGTATAAAAAAACATGAAAAACTCTAATACAAAACTGCACTAAGTGAAAGTGAAAGTCAAGGGCCTATAGAAGTCAATGGGAGCTGCGGTGATCCTATAGAACCAGTTTTAATGAATTCAGACTTTTATGGTTTTTGGTATTTTTTTCCACTAGTAATTATCATAAAATCTGGATTTTTTGGAGAGGATTAACATAATACAGTTATGTTAATGTAAGTTTAAGTGCAGTTCAGACCCCAAAACACTAGAGGATATTTAATGGTAGGATGCACCCAGTGTTGGGTTCTTCCTGACATCGGCTGGAGAGGTACAGATGGAGTGAAATGTACTAGGTTCTTCTGTTAGACAGGATGGGTAGTATTGGTAGCCTAGACCCCAAGAGGAGGTAGTGGCCTAGTGGCCAAGCAAGAAATAGGGCGAAAGTTAAGTTGTAGAGCCAACGAGTACATCCTGAATGGAGGACAGGGAAATTCCTACCCAGAGTAGGGCAGAGGGGCATTGAAGGAACACCAAACTGCTAGGAAGATGGTGCAAGGTCCTTGAAAGGGATGCATGGTCCATGGAAACTGTGGTTGTGTATACACTAGCAGATGTTCTGTATGCTTGCATGAACAGTGAGTCTGCATGCAAGCCTGTCAGTGAATGTGCACAAACCTGTATGTGACAACCTGGATGTGAGTACTTTTTGTCCTGCTAATAAACGGTGTTTCCAGTTACTGGTGTCAGAATCCTGCATTTAAAGGATAACTAAACCCCCTGTACCAAAAAGCACCCCTAAACTTCTTGCCATTGCCCCCCCCTCCCTGTGATGTGCATTAGTAAAAAAAAACCTTTTAAAAAAATCTGAAATGCAGAGAAGTGCAGTGGAGCTCCCAGTCACCATCTTCCCACTCTTCTTTGGGTATCAACGCTGACTTGTGCATGCACAGTTGAACCCGATTCCTGACTTGGTCCAACTCCTCATGCTCCCGCAGGCTTTGTGTCGGTGAAGAGTCTCAAAGACAGTATGAAGCGATGGAAGATGGTAAAATGGAGCTCCGCTGCGCGCTCTGCATTTACGGGTCATATTTTTTAAAGGTTTTTTTTTACTAATGCACATTGCGGGGAGGGAGAGGGGGCAATGTCAGGAAGTTTAGGGGGGCTTTTGGTATGGGGGGGTTTAGTTCTCTCTTTTGGGATTGGGTGTTACATACTGGATCAGAGCAAACTTTGCTTGTGTTACTATATTGCTTTGTTTTGTTTCATAGTGAGACTTTTTAGGTAGTGATAAAGGGACATATAAATCAATATAAATATAAATCAAAATCCAATATAAAGACTAGGTAACCCTGAATTACGCAAGCAAAGAAATGCAAGCTGTACAAGGTAATGTATAATGCAATGGACAATTCTCTTACCTCTGATGTAGCCAATTTATCTTTTCCACAGCTGGATAATGAACAGAGTTTAATATAATTAGGGCACCTTTCAAAGCCTGACAAACCTTAGATCTTTCATGTAATGGTAGAAGAATTTAGGGATTCAGTCTTGTGCATCTTTTATATGGAACAGTGTTTGTTTTCAATATACTTTGACCCTTTAGTTCAGTGGTCTTCTAACTTTGTGGGGTCCAACTGCCCCTGCTCCCCTTTTAAAAATGGAAAGCTCATTGACCTTTGCATCACCACAAAATTTGGCAGGTCCCTCCCCTTAGAGCACCAACACCTGCATCCTGTAAATCAAGTCCATAGTGGTTTGTCAGCATCCAACTATAAGGGGACCAACAATGAGAAGAATCATTATTTTACTACATCTTACTGGTGTTTCATGGGTTCAGGGAGTTATATGTATAAAACTGACCAAGCATTGAACAGTAATATAAGGACCAGGGAGTTGTTATAGTTGTTATATGTTATATTGAAATACGAATTTTTCTGATTATTTAATGTAAAAAAGTCCGACCAATTGGACCGTGTTTATTATTGAAAAAAGCTTGATTTAATCAGATCTGGGAAAAATTCAATAAAATCGAGTGAAAACCCATACAATTTTTTCAGATTTTTTTTCCCAAATCGTTTTTTTTCAGACTTTTTCCCAAAATGCCAGAATTTTTTGGATTTTTGTCTGAAAAGCCAGAAATAGTCAGATTTTCTGGCTAATTCCAGTGCAGACCAGGATAGGGACCTCTACCATTGTCCTATAACCTCAACAGGTGTGAGATGGCGGACTTTCAGATTCTGACTTTTTGCAGCCTCGGGGTATAATAAATTTCAGAAAAATTTGTTTTTTTTACCCCACTGAATATTCGGATTTTATAGTAAAAAATTGGACTAAATAACCCCCTTAGATTTGTTATATACTATCCCAGTGTGATGTCCTGTTCAATTATAATAATATATTATCAATTACAGTATATATCAGTTATATACATGTTCTACCCTGCCCTACCCCTTA
This sequence comes from Xenopus petersii, assembly GCA_038501925.1. Classification (NCBI taxonomy): domain Eukaryota; kingdom Metazoa; phylum Chordata; class Amphibia; order Anura; family Pipidae; genus Xenopus; species Xenopus petersii. The sequence continues at coordinate 85,549,723 of CM076685.1, forward strand.
TACTGCTACCCCTACCCCTTTGCTTAAGCTACAGTGTAGCAACAAATTTCTGGAATATGCCTACTGTGGTTATGGTAATAATATGGCATTGCAGTGCATGCTGAGGCATTAAATTCAGTCTGGGGGTTGCTTGGCAAGTTTAAACTTGCTCTTTGTTTGTATAACAAGCAGATCTGTCACAAGTTGTCAAAACAAATTTAAACTTGGCGTATAAATTGCAGCCTAAATGCAAGAGTCCTACATGTGCTGCACCACCAAGAGGAGGTTATAAATGCCATCAGTTTTTTATGCCACTTTATCCTGACAATAAGATGAAGAGACAGTTACATTAGTAACAGTGAACATTAGTTCAGTGAAAGTAGTTCTTACTTGACCACTTTCTCTACTGCACATTGATCTTAAACCTCGGTTTTGGCCAAGAAGCTTAAATACTATTTCCTTTGAACCAATATGTGTGTGTGTGTACAAATTAATAAATACATTTATAATTATCAATAGACCTGTAGAGGAATAAGAGGGCTTTTTAGAAGTCCTTCACCTGGGCTAACTCAGGTGATGTATCTTGTAATTGTGTTGCCATATACTGTATCCGTAGGTTGTGAGGCACATGCAATACCCAAGCTGCATCTGTACGACTAAACTTACTCTACGTATAATTGACCTTCAAATAATACAATCTTACTTTACAGTAGGGGGCAGATTTATCAAGGGTCGAATTTCGAAGTAGAAAAAGCTTCGAAATTCGACCATCGAATTGGAATACTTCGACTTTGAATATCGAAGTCGACGTTTTTTTTACATCGAATTTGGTCATTTGCGGTCGACGTAGTTCGATCGAACGATGAAATCCTTTGAATGGAACGATTCGAAGGATTTCATCCATCGATCGAACCATTTTTCTTTGACTTCAAAAAAATGCTCTACAAGGTCCCCATAGGCAAACATAGCACTTCGGCAGGTTTAATTTGGCAAAGTATTGAAGTTGAAGTTTTTTAAAGGGAAAGTACTTTGATTATGTTGGAACATTTGCCCATGACGCTTTTGCGTCAGGAGGACACAAAGAAACTCTAGCTTGGTGTGTGTAGGGTTTCTCTGTGTTTTATTCCCTTTTATTTTACTTACTGTTTGTATTTATGTATTTAATGTATGTCTTCTTGGTAACAACTTTTTGTTGTTCAATACATTGGTGTATTGTTTATTACCTGTTATAGAGAGCAGGGGAATAGTCACATTAGGTTTCTATCTTTTCTGGGTGTTGGTATGTTTTGGGGGTGGGGGTCTGATGTAAGTCTAACCTGTGTGTAAGGTAACTGTATATAATCTCTTGTAACCTCACCAAAGAGTCACGTGCAGCTGAGAGCACCTTTATCATGCTAGTATGTAACCCTTACTTTCCAAAATGTGAGTGATCAGCCCTTACCCCGCAATACTTGTGATACTGTTCCCAATAAGGGATGGGCAACAGTTTTGGCCCGGTTTCACCATGATAAAACACAAATAGACTTCAATATAATGTAAAAAAACAAATAAAAAATCACTTGACTTGGAAAAAGTTGAAAAACACCAATTGACTTCAATGCGTTTTGCAAATTTTTGCCATTTTGTGAATTTTTTGGTGAAGAGAAATGGAACAGGTTCACCCATCGCCATTCCCAGTTCATTATAGAACTAATGACACTGCTCCCGACTGATATCTTGTTATCTAACTATTTGTTCAGAAAGGTTAAATTAAATAGAAACAGCAAAAACACTGTAAAACGTATACAAATCTAGAAACATCTTTTGAAAAGGGGTGAGAAAATTATTTTGCCTGGCACAGCGGTGAAAAGTTCTACAAAACCACACTAAAATGTCACCATGTGTTTTACTTCAGAGTAAAAAACCACAAGGTTGTTATGTATCCATATCAACTAATCAAATTGAAGCCCATTCCTCTGTCTATGTAAGGAGGGTGCCGTATTTGGAAAAAAATGGCAAGTTTTTTTTTAAGAAGAACGGTTGTAGCACAGTGGAAAGGAATTTATTTAACAAAGTAGGGCAATGTATGTGCGATGGCTAAATATCCAATGTAATTTATCTTTCCTATTGACTCCAGTGCATTTGGCTTAATTTTTTCCAGTTTGGCTCATCACTACTTGTGAACAGAGCTCTGATGTGGAAAAAAATACTTTTCCAGAATAAATAAATATATTAGGGAATACACAAGACTTACGGTCTTTTATAAAAAAAATGTTATGCTTGTACCTCTTTTGTGATTGGAGAGGAGTGGTTTGACCACCTTCAGGACTACAGCAGAATGATCATTTGGTGAAGCAAAACTTATACAAATAAGATATTTTCTTAATACAGTAGTGTCACATTTACTGTCTTTAATGCCTTCTCAACTTTTTTTGATATAAGAAAATAGAGTGTATGCTATCACATATACAGTAGTTTGAGGTGAACATGAGACATATAGGGGAAACTAAATATGCACAATATTTGCCTCAAGTTGTTTGTTGTTTATACAATCTCTAATTTTAAGTTCTGTTCTGTATAAGTGTAATATTTCTACAGTACAAATAGAAGGCAGCAGCAAAGGAAGTGGCCAACTTGTCTTTTGTTATTATTAGTGGTTATTGATTATGACCTTCAGGGAGTTTTCGTGTACTGTAGCTGAGGGAAAGTGATTTAATGCTTTAATACAAGTTAGGAAACAATGTCAACGACAAATGTTTCTAAAATTTATAACACACAAACCAACCATGGCTTAAAGGTTGGAACTTCTTTCTAAAAGCTGTATCTCAAGGGTTTCTTTAATTAGGCTGGTATGGCTGCTTGTTTATGAAAATGAATATATATATATATATGTGTATCTTAACATATGTGTATACAGTATATATTTTTTTATTTTGCAAAATTATTATTAGGTACTGTTCCTCCCAGGATACTGTAATTTTATTTAATGAAAATTCATAACGATGTTGAATCTCTTAGGAATAAAGAATTTAACTGCACTAGGCATTGAGGCAAATTGCTTTGGAATAGGAAAGTTCCATATGGAATTGAATGTTAAAGACTTATAAAATGTATGCACTTTAGATAGGAAACATTCAGTGAGAAAACATTTACCTTTAGTTCCAATGATATGAGTCTGGGGAGAGTGTACAATAAATGGTTTGAAAATCAAACGTAATGAAATAATTCTAATGAGGCATGTAATAAGACACAAAAAGTAAAACACTGGTGGGTTCCAATTTATTTAACTATCCCCTAGAATGCCATGCTGCAAATTTGACCTTGCTTGTACATATCTTTATGTTCTTTTAAGATAGGAGAATTAAAATTCTGAAGAAAGCTGTAATATACATGTGCCCATCCTGGGTGGCACAATTGACAGCTGCACATGGAGACCAAATGTCAGTATGGAACTCTTGAGTAGACATTCCCTGAGCCAATATGTTTTTTAAAGAAGAGGAGCAGAGTCTCAGGGAAAAAACAGCAATTTTAGTCACTGGGCTCAGGGGGTATCCTGGCCCCTCTGCCGCCTGAGGCAGCAGCAGTTGCTGCTGCCCCCCTCCCCTGGAAATTCACTCTTAAAGTACCAGGAGCAGCATTTGTGCTGCCCCTGGTACCTAGTGGGGCACTGCCGCCTGAGGCAAAAGCCTCAACTTGCCTCATTGGCGAAGCACCCCTGACTGGGGTGTCTAACACATTGGAACCCTTAGGGGCAGATTTATCAAGGGTCGAATTACGAAGTAATGGAAAATCCCATAACTTCAAAATTCTAATAAAAAAAGACCAACCGGAATTTATCAAAAAAAAAATCAGTTTTTTTTCCGGGTGAACAGGCCATTTTTGTTTGAATTCGAATCATATGAATCAGAGTAACATTGCATTCAATCAAATTCGATTCAATGTTTTTCTAAAAAAAAACCCTTCGATTTTTCAAAGTCCACCAATTTACTCCAAATAGGTTCTAGGAGGTCCCCCATAGGCTACAACAGAAATTCAGCAGGCTTTAGATGGCGAATGGTCAGAGTCAATATTTCAATATTCTTATTTTCGATTATTTTTTTCAAATTTGAATCGAAAGTACAAAAAAATTAGCTTGAAATTAGAATTTTCACTTCGGCCCTTGATAAATCTGCCTTTTACTGTTCTTGCCAAGGGCGTAACTACAAAGGAAGCAGACCCTGCGACTGCAGGGGAGCCCAGGAATTATAGGGGCCCCAAGAGACCCTAATTCATATAGAATTTAAATAAATATTGATAAAACAAGTCAAACTCTAGACATTTTGGGGGCCTGAAAAATAATTTGATGTGGGGCCCATTAACATCTAGTTACACCGCTGGTTTTTGCCTTTCCCTCTTCCTACAGGGAAACTGTAGCAACAGGTGCAAAGTTTGCTCCAGATCCAGATAGAGACTGGCCACTATACCTTACTAAAACAGAAAAAAAAGATCTAATGGAAAGTTTTTTTTAAGTAAGTGTGAACATAAAGATGAACAGAGATGCTGTGCAGAGTAACTGAATGGTAAGAAATGAAAGAATTCTCTTTCATTTCAAGTTTGAGTTAGAAATGGCATTAGTAGTTCTGTTCCAAGTTCTGGTCCAAGAGCTTAGTCACTCACAGCATGTAATGTCTATAAAAAAGATGAACTAAGAATCTATTCTGCATACCTTCTAGGGCAAGGTTTAACCCCTGTAGTATAACTAAAATAACTCTAGTTTTGTTTCCTTGAGACTTTTTTTTAAGTCTGGGAACTGAACCAAATTATAATCTCTCCATTGGTACAATGTATATTGGCAAAGGTAATCTAATAAACAAAACTGGCCAAGAGCAGTTTATAAAGAGACAATTATGCTGTTGGACTTTATGAAAGGCTGCACACTGAAACATAGATAGATCTTCCCATGAGTAAAGCTCCCACAGTCTTTTCAAACGGAAGGAGACCTGGTATACAGCATTGTGCTTTGTAGAATGTCATGGTCGGCCTAACCAGCTACAGTGGGGAATGCTGACATTTTTGTTGACTCTTTTTTAAAAAATAAATTGACAACAAAACAGTTGAGAAAATATAAAACACTAAAGGGCACATGTACACCTGCATATGCAGTGAACAAAGTACAATTTTGAGAGCCATGTTTTCCTCCCAGAATTCCAGTATCAGCACTAGGGGCCAATGTGCTTGGCACAACTGCACCTGATTCACTGAAATGAACACAAATGCACATGCAATTTATTGTAGATTGGGTCCAATTGCTCCAAATATTTTCTCTGTTTGCCTGGTGCCATTGCCTGGAGTTTGTATCTAAGTGACCTGTGCATCCATTTCTTTCAGCACAACTGAAATGCAGCAGGGAACCCTGGAGGTATTGCCTATGTTGGAGGTAGTGGTAGCTCTAGGATTCCCCTACTTCAGAAGGCAGGATGAATGCATTTTGATGCAAGTACAGTACCTTCAGTGAAAGTGTTTTTTTACATGCATTTGACTGCAGGGAAAGTGTGAGGACCACAACTGCATTTACAGATGTACATAAGCCCTTAAATTACATATTACAGGCTTTAAACAAGTAGCTGTATTCGTGTATCTGCTTTCAGATGCATGTGCTGACACTTAGGGGGTTATTTATTAATCCGAAAATACTCTATTTAATACCTGTTGAATTCATGTAAAAGTCAATGGCAGCTTTAACCATTTGAAGATGTTTTTTTACCTTCACGAATTTTGTGGTGTTTGACGCTGGTTTTCACTTGATAACTCGAATAATTCAAATAATTCGAGTTTTTCTGCAACAAACTCAAGAAATTCGAGTTTGTTGAGTGACAATATCAAAAAGTCACACAATTCAAATTGTTGCATGATTTTTTCAAGTTTTTTCCTGACCCGACTTATTAATTTTGACGCGCGTCAGTTTTTATGTGAGCACCAATTCTGACACATGGATTTTTTGCCAGCAAAATGAGGACATTCGCCACGAGTTCGTGGCGAATTTATTTGCCCATCACTAGCTAGAGTCTGGTGTGGGGAATCCTGGGGGCAGTCTAATGCTGCCTTTCTGTACAGAGAGAGGTCTGAAGTTTTGGCATTAGCCTTTATATTTGTTGAGTATATACAGTATGTAATTCTACAAAACCAGCACTGTACGCCCAGAATGTAAAACTTCACATTCTCATTTTGTTATCCTAGCATCATCTGCAACTGCAGGCAACTCAAATATCTAACTACAGCACAGCCATAGCTTCTCACATTCCTCCTGGATTTGTCTTTCACTTTTTTTTGCTTTTTCCCTGAGAAACGCAGAACAGTTAATTATATAGAAAGCCTGCTAATCGGACTTTGCTGCAATCATGTTGCCTAGCAACTTATCAAATATACGTGTTCTCTGAAGATAACAGCAAAAAATATATAGTGAATAAAGTACGCCCTTTTGTAAAATATAAGGATATTATAAGTTACCGAGGAGTTTCATGACCATATAAAAACATGAGGCCGACGGCTGAGTGTTTTTATGCAGGTCATGGAACTCCGAGGTAACTTATAATATCCTGATATTTTTCAACTGGGGGTACTTTATTTATTATAATACACGAATTTCAGTGAGTCATGTGACAGAAATGACATCAGAACTCACCGTTTATAACTGATGACATCAGACCTCACCGTTTATAAGAATATAATTTACAAGATTTTCATAGCTTTTGTGTATTATATGTAAATATCTCCTGGGAAAATATAGTGTAGAGAGAAATGCTTAGACTATGCTTATGTCTGCTGTATTTGATGATCCTGTTGACCTTTTGCATGGCAATTTGCATTTGGTGAAGTAGGCAGAAACCCTATATTTGTTCTCAGTACAGACACTAGATGATTTCGAGATATTGCTCCCTTAGATACCAGCTCTGCCTGCCCAGAATCAATAGCATCAAACAGCTTGACTTGAAAATTTGCTTTGACTACTAAAAAATTGTACATTGTTGGAATTTTCCATACAATCCTCTGTAGCAGCCTGCATTTCATGGGCATCATGTCCAAATAATCTGTATTCATTGGCCGATCATCCTCTCTTCCCTAAAGTTAATAATCTGTCAGTCTGGCATAACTTTGTCAATCCTGTCTGTAGAATTGCTGTAGACAAGCTGTTTTACCGTAAATTTCCAACTCATGGGTTCAAAGTAAACAGAAATACTCTGGTGCAGCCTAAATTGGATGTATCCACCCCGTAAAGAGGCAGAGGAATCAACTACAAGGTACTGTTTTATAATTACCTTGAGAAAGGAAATGGAGTCTATGGGAGATGATCTTCCTGTAATTTGAGCTTTCTGGATAGCAGGTGTAGGGGATCAGACAAATCTTTCCCCTGTTTTTCTGTCTGTGACATCATCCAGCCCAGTTACAGACTGGAGAGCCATCCTTGGGGAGGGGGTGTGCATGACTTTGGAGCCAAATGTACAGGGTTTCCCACAGAGCTTATAAAGGAAATTCCTGCTAGAGAGAATCAGATCTGCGGAGAGTGGCACAGCTGATTAAAAGCAGTTTCCTGGAAGAAAGAGAAGAAAGAAAAGAAGAAGAAAGGCTGTGTTTTGCTCTGCTGAAGAAATTATTTGAGAATTTGGGAGAGCCAGTTTCTATGTCCTGCCTGTGGATATGTTGGCCACTGTGTGTTTCCCCAGGGTGAGGACAGGTCTTGCTTGTGTACCTGCCACATGGGAGTGGCTACTACTTTCAAAGGGAAAGGTACATTGGGGTAGATAGTGCTACCTGGGGACATAAGAGCTCTTGAGGAATGCACATTGAACAGACCGGAGTGATTATTAATTTATCCACCTAGTGTGGGACTGTGGCATTGAGAGACTGTGCCAGGGGTTGATATTTCACACAGGTTCCCCAGAGTAAAAGCTATATTGAGTGATTTGCATTTACAGTTACTAAATACAGTTAACATAAAGTTTATGTTTGTTTTATTGCAAACTGTGTGTGTTTTATTTTTCCTAGTGGAAATCCCCTGAGGTGTGCACCTCAGTGTTCCCTAGGTGGAGGCACTGCACTGTAAATCCATATTCCCGGTACTTTTCATATGCAAAACAGACTCAGGCCCTGGATTGCCAAGGGTTAACTGCTATTTAAAGAGACAGTAACCAAATAGGGTTATACAGGTTTCTGGATAATGGATCCTATGCCTGTACTTGCAGGAACTCTGGGTTACTAACGAGCAGAGCTAGGGCTTAACTTAACTTGAAGCTCCAGAAGTGTCAGGTCTCCATTCTTAAACAATCTGAATCACTATTCAAGTTCCACCAGAAATGTCTGTGGGATAAAATAATGACTTTAATATACTACCCTATCAATAATGCAGATGTCTGCATCAACACTAAAAACTGGCACTGCGTTGGTGTATAAATTGTGAAACTTTAATGAAATTAAGGAAAATCATGTAGAGATCATGACAAAGAGGAGTTTTATCAAGAAAAGATCAAGGGTGGAACAACCTTATTTCAGACTGAGGTACAAGCTAATTGTACTTTACACACTGCACTTGCTTAAGAATATAAGACTTATGGTCTAGAGCTGAGGAATGCTATGATGTGCAGTAATCATATATAAGGTTAAAGGCAGTGCTGAATGAAATGTTGGTGGAGGTTACTGAACTATAGCTCTCAAATGTCTATATCAATACCACCATGATCTTAGGAAATCTTTACATACAATGAATATATGTAAGTGCATCTTTGACCATTGCTAGCAACCCCCCCCAAAGGAACTCTCTTACGATTTACTCTTATGTTTTTCCAGACTCCCAATTAGAGGGATGATAGGAGGTATATATAAATAAAGCTGATCACTATTTCCTCCAATTATACGTTATTAGCAGGACCCAGGTCAAGAAGACAATGCAATTAAAATAAAGGTTATACTATTAAAATGCTTTTAAGGTCATTGTGTTCTGCGGTTATGCCCTTTGTGCACTCATCTGTCCATCACCAATCTGTCAGAGCTATGTGTGCACTGAAAACAGCTGAGTACCAAATGGAAGTGGGGTAGCAAGGGGGGAAATGTTTCAGAGAGATGGCAGTGGTTGTGGATGTTTAATTAGTTGCCCTTGTCTTTTTTCCTTTCCTGCAGCCCTGCACGTTAGTACTCATATGAAAGCACCAAACATTTTAACTATAGAGGAAGCAGACCCTGCAGTAGCGGGGAAGGCTCGGAGAACAGGAGGACCCAAACTGCAGGGTCAGCTTCCTCTTTAGCATTCTAATCCCCCTCCTATTCTTCTTTAAATTCCTCTTTAAATTAACACGCTCACACCTGTGCACACATGTGGTGGGGGAGGTCGGTCGACAGGTGCAACTGGGAGCAGATTTGTACCCTGGGCCCTCCAATATTGTTTTTGGTGGCGGCAGTGTGTGTGTGTGTGTGGGGAGGGGGGCAACACGCTTTTGTTATACCCCTGTTTCAGATATTCATATTTCCTTATAGTCTATTAAGTAAGTTCATCTTCCCCCCCCCCGTCAAACACCCATTTTAAATAATGAATGATTAAACCATAGTCCATAAAGGGGTCCAATTTTTGCTCTAAAGCCCACTTGTACTCCATGTTCAGGGTTGAACTAGGCCATTGGGACACCGGGTAAAAACCCAGTGGGCCTCAGTCCTTATTTGCCCTGACAATGCAGGCCTACTCCCTGATCTGATCCTGGACTTTTGGTGCTCCTCCTTCACCCCACCAGCGACAGGTTGGGGAGGTATAGTCTTGCGGTGAGTTTAGCGACAGGTTGGGGGAGGTGTAGGCTTGCAGAGGGCCCTGAAAACCCCAGTGCGGCACTGTCCATGTTTGCCATCTCATAGCAGTATTTGACAGTGTTTGCAATAGATTCATTTAAAATTCCATGTGTAGGAGAACACATACTGTTTACAGAGATCATTTTTTCATTTTTTTTCCACCCTCCTTTTATGTGTATTTTTTGTCACAGAGAGATTTAGTATTTCATTATGACTTGCACAATGTTTTCCAACACACTCTTTGTAGATATTCTTGGAATTAGGCAAAAGGATTTAAAGAACTGTAAAAAAAAGCTTGAAAACAAATTATATTTCCATTTACCTATTAAGAAAAAGCTTATTGTGACTCATTTCTAACCTTTGGTCAAATGATTAACAAACATCTAGCATTTTCAATAGGACATTTAAACCTTTGTTCCTTCGTAAGTAAAACTAGAACTCCTAATTGCGGATTTTTCAGACGTTGGGATTTATAAGCCCAGCACGAGACACACGGCATATAACGCAATTCTCCCGATGGCGCTGAGATACAAAAAGCAATTTTTCTGATTTGATTAACACATAGAACATGGCATTGTTCCTGTCAGTGGCTTAACAAATTGTATTTTCATTGCATTTATTTTCCAATGTTTTATTATACAGAGGTCACATCTGTCAAAAACAGTCTTCTATTGGTACATAAATAAAAGAAAAATGAAACTGCTTGGAAAATTGGATGAGAAACTTGCAATTAGCATTCATGGTGTTCTTAACCAGTTCACTTTATATTATTATAGGCTTCCATCCAGCGCAATTATCTGCTTATGCTTTAATGCATGTCATCAACTCAAGATGACAACTGGAAAGTCTTTTATACTCTGGCATTATTAGCTACAAGAATAACACAAAACTACTACTACAGAAATAACAGAACATTTGCAGGAATATGTTTTGGGTAATATTGTATATTGTTGTCAGCCTGGTTTCATAAGAAACCCAGAACAGCGCTTAATGGTGGGCTAAAAAAGCTAAAAAAAAACAACATCAAGTTGCCATGTTTTTTATTACACTTTGAATCCTGCCCACCATCAAGGACCTTCCCTTCCTCCATAAATACAGAACTGATTGTTTTGGCAACACTGTATTCTTGAGGGACTGGCGCGGAGAGGCACATAGGTAGTGATGAGTGAATTTCTGCATTTCGCCGATCGTGAATATTTTTGCGTAAATTCACTGTGACAAAAAAAAAAACTTTGATGCACTGATCTTCAAGTCTGTGGTGTGCTACAGTGTACCTGGTTTTCTACATGTTTCTTGGATCACAGACGGATGGTCCTTCCACTGTTAAGCACCCTACCCGTCAAAAAGGGTTCCTTCTACAGGCAGAAGCTCTTCATATTGTGTAGCAAGGACAGGATTGTCTTGCACCTAATGTTGCTTTGTGTAATGATGAGCAAAGTTTTTTTTTTTTACCAAGCATGAATTCCTTACTTCACCAATCCGCCCCAAAAAATTTGACAAAAAAGTCACCAAAGCAAAATTGACGCCATGACAAAAAAGTTGCCAAAAGAAATGCTCATTGACCTTAATGCATTTCAAAGCAATATCATTTTCAGTATATCAATCAACTTTCATTATCCATAAAACTTGTGCAATATGCTACAGTGTCTAATATTCCTATAGTTTGAGGGAAATAATTGTTTTTGAGTACACGAGTAAGAATAAAGAGATGGGAAATTAAACTAGGGGTTATAAATCCTGTATTATTATGCATAATCTTTTATACATGTAGTATGCCCCCCATACGGTATATCAATATGGGAGGTTAATATTTTATATTGTAGTAAACTGGACAGGCAGGAGATGGAAAGTGGCAATATCAAGCATATGTAATTAAACAGTGTGGTCATACCCATGTAATTTGGTACTCATATAGTAATGTAAGATCCTGCACGTCACATTACCTAGATTTGCATATAAAGACCATATAAAATGTGTGGCTTGAACGGTACGTACAGTATATCCACTGGCGCAATCTAAAGTAACATTGCTGGTCCGATCACCATTCGTTATTTTCTATTGATTTCCATGATATTAGCAGTCAGACAAGACAGAAATAGGCAAATGTAATATAGGTCGCAAACGGGAAAATCTTTTGCAATGTGGAATAAATGTTCTCATTGTGAACAATTTTGCCTTTGCACCTGCTGCTACAAGTGGGATAGTGATTGCAAATGTTTTAGTTTGCGATGTGCCCAGTGTATGTAATAAACCTTCTTAATGACAAAGTTAAGTTTGCTCCAAAAGTTTACGTCAACTACAAGCAGGTGTTAAAGGTTCGCAATGCGCAATTGAGATTCGAAATGTAATAAAAGCCTAATAAAGAATATTACATTGTGACATGCAAATTGTTCATCTTATTTGTGCACAAATTAGTTCTTTTTGCAAATTTTATTAAATTTCCCTTAAAATGTCTCTTGTCTTACTGAGTAATACAACTAAGCAGATGAGTGTCAGGAGAGACTTGCTGCTTCTATCTGGAATGCACCTGCAGAGAACAGCAGGGGGCACATTTGATACACATTAATGATAATAGCAGCATTTGTCTGCAAATATAATAGAAACAAATGAAAAAAAAAAAGTCCCCAGAGCAACACTTTTACATGAAGTTGTACCTGAAGCGAATATCCTCATTTAAATTAGCAATTGGTCATTAAAATGATATCCAGACACGACAATTAAGTGAATCAAGATCATATATTGTGGGTCCCTATTCTGATGCCTTTTAGTCATATAATAGCAAAAGCAATTCAGTTGCTTATAAATTAGAATAATCAATATTTTACAGTCACATGGCAAGTCACACATAGGTTACTGTTGGTAAGGTGGGTAGTCTAATAAGAAATAAATACTGCAGTGTACTAAAAGCAGGATTGAGTTTTAGCTTATATAAAGTCAGGTATACAGTGCTTAGGGTTGTTTATGAAATGACATTATAAATTGATGGGGCAGAGTATATACTGTATGGGGAATGGGTTCACATGAGCTGTGAATTTGTGGCAGATTTAGGCTACTGCATGCATAGGCAGCAGAAGATGGTTTCAGCTGGGGGGGCCAGGAAGAGGAGCAATGGAGGCGCGCGTAGCGCGCCGCAATTTTTTTTCGGCCACACCCCCTTTTAGCCACTCCCCTTTGACTCCACCCACTTTCCCGTGTGTTTTCACTGAATTTCCAGGGAATTTCAATTTCACATTTCAGGAAATTTCATGTATAAATACCCCCAGACTGAATGGCACAGTGGAAATTTAATGTGACCTGTGGCATAGACCCTACCCCTCACAAATGACACACATAGGCCTTTAAGGACTAACAGCATGTGTGCCCATCACTGTGGCACTGAAAGAGTAAACAGCAGTAGGGCAGCAAAACATCAAAATGCATGCCTAGCAATCCTATGAGCAGCAATGAGGAAGCAGCAACTTCCCAGCAGTTACATTCATTGCACATCATTCACAGCTCCCACCGAATGATGTGCAATGAATGTAACTTCTGGGAAGTTGCGGCTTCCCCATTGTGCTTATTGGATTGCTAAGCTAAAGGCTAGCCTAGCAGCTCTATTTGCACAACAACTCCCAACATCAGGCAGCCTGTAATTAATGGTGATGGAAGTAGGGACTTGTAGTCCTCCAAGAGCTGAGGACCAAATGACCGAGTACCAGTGGCAATGGTACCCTCCCCCGCCCTTTGATTGTTCTAAGCCCACTATTGAATGCACTCATGAAGCAGCTAGGCACCGAGCGGTGGGGGGCTCACTCATGCTGACAGGTGTCGCAGCTTGCACCTGTGCCACCATGGCATCATCTTCTGCAAATGTGCAGCCGCAGCCAGAGCCAGCTCACTGCGGCCGCTCCATCGATGAGGCACATGGAAGAGGTAAAGGCAGGGTCAGTCTTAACAACTGCGGGGCCCAATTGGAACCATTTTGGTGGGGCCCCCTAAATGGAGTTTTGCCATCTGGCACAGGGTTCCTGCCCAATGATAATTACTCACTACATTTCACTAATTTATTTCTAGAGTTCAACTGCATACAAAATGCAGGAATTTATTTTCACAGTATATGTGCATTTTTAAAGATTTATCCTCAAACCTTCCTGTTGTATGGTAAATAGTACAGGGGAATACCTATGCTGTCATAGTTTTATGGGATCTCTCTGTACAGACTATGATCAAACTTAGGGACTGTTCCTGCTGAATTGTGCTTAGTACAGGGGATACCTATGCTGCCATAGTTTTATGGGATCTCTCTGTACAGACTATGAGCAAACTTAGGGACTGTTCCTGCTGAATTGTGCTTAGTACAGGGAATACCTATGCTGTCATTGTTTTATGGGATCTCTCTGTACAGACTATGAGCAAACTTAGGGGGCTGTTCCTGCTGAATTGTGCTTAGTACAGGGAATACCTATGCTGTCATTGTTTTATGGGATCTCTCTGTACAGACTATGAGCAAACTTAGGGACTGTTCCTGCTGAATTGTGCTTAGTACAGGGAATACCTATGCTGCTATATTTTTATGGGATCTCTCTGTACAGACTATGAGCAAACTTAAGGGGCTGTTCCTGCTGAATTGTGCTTAGTACAGGGAATACCTATGCTGCCATAGTTTTATTGGATCTCTCTGTACAGACTATGTGCAAACTTAGGGGCTGTTCCTGCTGAATTGTGCCTTTGACCATGTCCACTATAGGAAAAATATTGAATATATAGATAGCTAAATTTTTCTTTTTAATAATGCAATTTATTTTATAAAAGCCAAAAGACACATTTGCAATTCCATGTATAATACCCCAGAACTTAAAGGATGAATTCCATGAATTTGATGTTTGATGTGGGAGGAAGTCAATTGCAAGATTTTGCTATGGTGGGGGCCCCATGGGCACGGGGACAGATTGGGCCCAATAGGTCTCATTAGCCTAAGACCGGCACTAGGCAGAAGGAAGGTGCAGCAAGTCCAGCTGTCTGTGATCTCTCCCTCCCCTAACACACGCCCCCTCCCATCTTCCGGCTAAACACACACACACGGGAAACCTCTGCAGCATATAATTAAATCTTTAGCAATACATCACGTGTCTGTCTGTACGGAGTTTATTGGAGACGGAGCAGCAGGCAGAACGTCTTCATCCACGCAGAGCCACACACCAGATCCTCTCTCTCAGCAATCAGTGTGTAAGCGCAGGATCAGCCTATTTGCTGAACGCGATTGGCCAGTTTTAGTCATCTTTCGGCTTCTTCAGCCCCAAAATAAATGATAATGGCATCGGGTTTTGGCGCAAGTATTTTGAAAAAGGTTGCTCAAGCTGTTATAAGCAGAATTCTTAAAAAAAAAAAAATCCAGGAGAATTTTTTTTGGGGAGGCCGTGGCCCCTGTGGCCCCCTGGTTCTGAAGCCTATGACTGCATGTACGTTTTTAGTAGACACTGAATATGTTATAGATGTTGCACAGCAGTTAAAACATCCTTAGGCTCAATTGGATCCACTGCATTATACACTATATTCTTCAAACATATATAATTCCTATACTGTAAATATTCTTTACACTTATGCGTCATGTTTTAGATTGCGGAGGATTCTTCAAGCAACGCTGTTTTACATAAGCACAAAATCACTAAAAATAGTTTTATAGACTTATATCAAGCACAGCATGGCACTGGTTTTATTTTGTCACACTGCAGCTCCGGCAGGTTTAAGATCAGGCACAGGAAAAATTCATTAGAATAATTATTTCCATGCCATTTTATTGGGGTGCACTACACTCATTTTGGAGCCTTCAGAAAATTCCATTTATTATGTGTTTGTCCTTTGTACCCAAAGGATTATTTTTATATATATATATATATATATATATATATATATATATATATATATATATATATATATATATACATTAGCGTTATATTGACATAAATCCAATCGTGGTCACTTCAGAGGGTACTTTAACCCAACGAAGTGCAGATGCACACCTGGTCCCTCTTTAAACGTTCACGGTCCATGGAACATAGGAGGACGGCACCTCCAACAAGTGGTACGTAAATAGAATTAATCCAGCACACGTAATCTGCTCAAGGGTTATTACCCGTGTTTAATGTCAAGCCAAACAGGTTACAACGTTTCGGGGGCGTACCCCTTTGTCAGGTGACGACGAATGGGTATGCCCCCGAAACGTTGTAACCTGTTTGGCTTGACATTAAACACGGGTAATAACCCTTGAGCAGATTACGTGTGCTGGATTAATTCTATTTACATACCACTTCAGAGGGTATAAACAAATGCAGGGAGAAGCAGTCACGAAAAAAATATTTTTCTATACACTTTATATTGGGCTGTACTAATGTCAGTACATTGATAAGCTAAACTTCATTACATTAACCTTTATCTGGTACTGTGTCCAATATCTAAGGTAGACTGTGGCCTCTGGCAGCAACTGTTGTGGCACAAAGGAAAGAAGGCAATTAAAGGGCATGTAAAGGCAAAAAATTAAAATCCCATTTTTACTTTCCTGAATGAAAAAGAAACATATCTCCAATATACTTTAATTAAAAAATGTGTACAGTTTTTATAAGAAACCCGACTGTATGCAGTGAAATTATCCCTTCATTTACTGCTGTGGATAGGAATTGTCAGATGGCCCCTAATTGCTGAGCAGGGAAACAATCATACTTATGAACAGCAGGGGGAGCCCCCGATTTACTTACCAGCCATGTAGAACTCAAGCAGCTTTGTTTATGACAATCCCTAAGCAGCCCAGACCACACTGAGCATGTGCACAGTCTTAGTCTTGCAAAGATGTTTAACAAAGTTACAAGATGCTGACCCCCTGTGGCCAACTTTGAAAGCATAAATCATTTGTTTGATTAGGCTTGTGGTGCAGTAAGTTCATGTTTATATTTAGTATACAAAATACAGCATTTCTTGCCTTATTCTATTTTAGACTTTACATGCCCTTTAAAGTATTTCCCAAGTGCTCCTCTCACATAGCCTGCAAGTGGGCTCCCTTAATTGTCAATTTTAATTCTATTTGATAATCAGGAGACCTATAATCCTGACTTTTTCAGCTCTGCATATAAAGGATCAAGGACAAAATAATATAAATCCACAGTTTTGGCAGGCAAGAGTTGGATAAAAAGTTAAATAAATCAGTTGTAGACAAGAGCAAAAAACAAGGCATTTTAATGGAAAGTGGAACACATATAAAGGGTAAAGAAGTGAAATCTTTCTTTCTTTCTTTCTTTCTTTCTTTCTTTCTTTCTTTCTTTCTTTCTTTCTTTCTTTCTTTCTTTCTTTCTTTCTTTCTTTCTTTCTTTCTTTCTCTATCCTTTTCCTGGGCTCATGTATTCTGGTGTTACCCCTCTCTTGCTGCATTGCAGTACATGTGCTATAATTTGCACAGACAGCTTTCTGTAATGAGACCCTGCAGTTTAAATGGAATAAAATATGGAAGTTGCAAGCTAAAAGAGAAGATCAACACTTTTTTTTACAATCCTCTGCCCTATGACATTTTGCATTCCTATCACAAAGTCCGTTCTTTCACATAGCAAGTAGAGCGTTTTTACTAAAAATTTTGCTAGCTATCCAGCACATTTCCAAACTTCTAACATAAACATAAAGTTATAATGCTTTCTCAAACCGATGCAAGCTGTTTATTTGGCAGAACAGTCACTAATTGTCAGTCCTCTGATAATTATATTGTTTCATCAGCTTTGTTACAGTCTGTTGAAGAATATCAAGCATTTCCATAAAAAAACAAATGCCCCTTGTGTAGATTCTCCAACCAAGTCAGGCATTTGTGCAGAGAGACTTTCCAGTCTCCTACAGATGTCAGTGGTTATTTACACAATAAAAAGAAACACCAAATGCTCCCTCTGCACCTGTCAGAACACTGCGTGCTTCTTTTGAAAACTGTGGTCAAAATAGCAATCAAAAGCTGTCAGTGCAATAATACTTTGAAGATAAAAGGCTTTCATGTCTTCAATTTTTTTTAAAATCATTGTCGGTATACAATTTTATGTGGCAACAATATTTAGTTTTTTTGGTTAACATGATACAGCAGCTGAAAACCAAAATGTAACATTTATAGGATTAACATGTTTAATTGGCAAATTAATCTGGAAATATAAACCTCAGCCCTTTTCATGGGTAATTTGGGCTGAAAAAAGGTTCAACCAATTTAAATGACCCCCAGTGCATTAAAGAAATTGTTTTAGAGGTTTTTGAAACCACGGAAAAACTAAAAGATCTTAATAAAAAGCACAAACAAAAGAAAAAAACACAAGGCGAATCTGAAACCGTAAAACCTTACAATCCTTGTTTTCGTAAGAATTTTCATGCTATTACAAGTGTCAGAAAACCCCAAAACCTCTAAACCCACAAAAAAAAAGAAAGATTTTACAACTAAACAAAGTACAGCTTCCATTGACTTCTACATGATCTCAGCAACTTTTAGACGGTGTCGGTGAAGTTTTGCATTAGTGCTTTAGTGGTTTTTACAGTTACTAAATTACTAATTTTTTTAATTAGCTAAATGCATGATATTTCATGCTAAAAAACAAGATTAGGGGAAAAAAAGTTTTGTCCAAACTACTTATAAAGTCATTAATAGAATCTGCCATCACTTTATCACCTGGCAGGAAAGGCCACACCCTCACTAACCTCCCTGTAAGGAACCACCTACTCTAATTCAAATTAAAGTTCTGTTCCTTATAGGAGAATTCAACCGTTAACTAAAAAAAACCCCTACCCTACGTAGACCCATTCCCTCCTCCTCCCCAGCCTAGCTGCCCCCCCCTTGGGAAATGTCCCTACATTTTTACTTACCCCTCGGTGCAGATTCAGGGATTACAGTTCACGGCAGCCATCTTCGGGGTCCTCGCTATTCTGTGACTGAGACAGGCAAATGGCGTATCCGCAGTTGGAACAATTTCCCGGTTTCGCCGGAATGGACTGAAATTGTCGAAGCGCCGGAAGAAGACACAAAGACCTGGAAGATGGCTGTGGTGAACTGCGAACCCCTGAATCTGCACAAAGGGGTAAGTAAAAAGTTATGGGCATTTCCCTGGGGGGCAGGTAGGCTGGGGGGAGGAGGGAGGGGGCTTTTTTAGTTAACGGTTGAATACTCCTTTAAGTCAAAAGTGGTGGCTTCTATGTGGAAAAAAAATGCCCCACTATCATGTCCCACACAAGCACATTTTCCTCAGAGAAAACAACCCCAACCTTGATAGCCTTTACTCTAGTGATGTGCGGTTCCAGAATTTCTCAACCTGCACCCGACCCTAACCTGCCCCCACCCAAACCGCACCCGGCCAGGGCCCGCTGCCGCCCTCTATTTATAGACCCGCGTCCGACCCGCCCGGCAGTGATGTCAACAAAAGGGGCTGGACAGGGCGGGCAGGTGGAAGTCTATAAATTCCGCTGCCGGAAGCCTGAACTGCTAGGACGTGGGTGGGGAGAGCAGGAGAAGAGCTCGACCCGGACACGCCAGTGACCCGAACATTTTGTGCTTGAGTCGGCCCGAACCAGCCCGACCCACGGGTATCAGGCCGGCCCGCACATGACTACTTTACTCATACAGTGAAACCTCAATTTTACATCCCTGATTTTAAGTTTCCCCTCATTTTATACTGCTTTATGGGATCCCACTAATATAAATTACACAATGATTTTCCCTGATTTTACATTCACATGGACTTTACATAATTTTTTATTCTGGTCCCCTGAAAAACAAAAAATGGGGGTTCTACTGTAGTTTAAATCTTCCCTTCCTTTTATCTATCTAGTTGCAAATCTTTGCACTCTTTCCAACTCATTATTATCCTTCACAAGGCCCAGGATCTAAAACTGCACTGCATTTACAAGGTGAGGCCTTACCAGAAACCAATAAAGAGGCAAAATTATGACTTCTTGAAGCAAGAAAGCACATTATTTGTTATAGAAGCCACTAAGTGATTCTGCTTAGAGTTACAAAGCTTGTTACCCAGTATATATACTGCACTAGGCTTTGTATCTCAATAGGCTGGGGTAAGGCAATACTACTCTATAACCATTAGATTTCTAAAACTATGAACTTACAGTAAACAAATTAATTAAATAGAAGTGCAGTATGTGGTTAGATAGTAAGAAAAGTTTCATTAAGATCAGACATTAGCAACTTAACTTTATTGAGGGGGGGAGAGTATTTAAAAGTTTTGAAAAAGTCTCCTCCAGCTTATTTATATATTAAATTTTCACAACTTTAAAAGCAACTGCAAATGTATTTACACATCTTTACAAGTGATCTGAGATTCAGAGATCTGTTGGGAGAGGAGCACATGTATGCATTGATACAGTGCTGCAAAATATATTTGCTCTAAAAATCCATGTTAATAACAATTGATGTGGTTCTTCTAACCTGCTCCATAGATCATGTTCACTGGCCAATAAGAAATTAAGTCTGGGGTAGTCAAATCAGCAAATTTTTATTGGCTCTTGTATAACCACCGTTACTCTGTGAACCATGTGAGCATGTAGAGTTCAAAATTTGTCTTCAGGAAAATGGAAGACAGGACAGATAACAGGTGGTTCATTGGTGCAGTGGCTTTATGATTAACACTATATATCATTTTGGTGTGGAGTCATGTGTAATCAATGAGACTGGAGAGGATTGGCAGGGAACCTGCTGTGATTAATCTTGTTTCAATAGAGTACTGGGAGAGCATGTTAAACTACACCTCCTAGCAAGCTTTGGGTCACCTTGGATTTTTTTAGGGGGAAATAAGTAGTATGGCAACTACCACTAGATGTCTCTCCTCAGGAAATTCATGCAACCTCTCATGTATTTTAGAAAAGATACGTTTCCGTTCTGTTTAATGAAACAAAACAGAAAATGATTGTGGGTTTGATTCGCTTAAATATAATTTTAGTTTTTCACATTTGAAAAATCCCTTTTTACTCAAGACTCTCCTCAGTTCTACTTGAAAGATAAACTACTGTACTTGAATGGAGGAATTAGCACATCAACCCTTTCCAGTGCAAGTTTTATTGAAAAAGTTTGAATAAAAATAGCTGCACGTTTGGCCATTTTAGTACACCTTGAGTCTGACTATTTCCACATTAAGACCAGTGTCAGACTGGGATGCAAGGGGCCCACCAGAAAACCTTAGGCTGATGGCCCACTTTCCAAACTATTATTCCTCCTCTACTCACTCAACCTCTTTATTCTCCTACTTTCTTTTCTCTATATTATACTCTATTCTTCCATTATTAAGCCTCTTTATTTATTTTATAAAGCAATAGGGAATGACCACAAAATAGGCCAAATGGTCAGAAGCTAGAGGCTCACTGACACCTGGGAGTTCTCCTGGTATCGACACTGATTAAGACTCTTTCACACTGGTGCTAAAAATCACTGTAGAGCAGTGATACCCAGTGGCCTCAAAGCAGGGGCTTACTTTTGAAATCCAGGCTTGGAAGCAAGTTTTAATTGCATAAAAACTAAGTATAGTGCCAAGTAGAGCCTCATGTAGGCTGCCAGTCCACATAGGCTACCAAATAACCAATCACAGCCCTTATTTGTCACCCCAATGTACTTTTTCATGCTTGTGTTGCTCCCCAACTCTTTTTACATTTGAATGTGGCTCACTGTTAATAAAGGTTGGGGACCCCTGCGGTAGAGAATGGTTTCTGTTATATGCTGGTGGCCATCAGGCACCAAAGAGATTAAGTTAGGCACTTCAGATAGGTTTGCGGTTACTGGTGGCCTTCTATTCTGTGTCAAAATATTTGTAATTTATTTTTTTTCATAGATTACAAATAATTAGACACATTTTTTGTTAAACATTTTAAAATGTTTTTAAGTGTTTAATCCTCTCTTTAGTGTGGCAGTATCACCATCAGGGCTTCTAAGCAAATAAAGCCTTGTCAACAGATTTAGTATATCACAGTTTTAAAAACAGAACAGAGGCTTCAGATCAACTGTTTTATCTGATTTTAATTGACTGGTCTGTGTGGCTCTTATCCTCAGGGGAAAGAAGATAGCAGATGTAACGTTCTGACTGTATCACAAGCTTCAGTTATCAAAATACGGCATGAAACCAGCTCCGGGATTTCACAGTCCGTGGCAGAAGAGCCTACATTAGACTGCCAGGCTTCATTCCACTTGCGTGTGCAGTGAGGGGAGCTTGATTATACTGACTAGTGATTATGATCCCAGTGTCTGTGTTTGAACAGGAGAGAAAGTCAGCTCAGGGACAAGCCAGTGACAAATCAGCGCATTTAGTGGCAGACAAGCTTTATTTTTTTTACCCGAACTGATAAATTATTAATCTAATATCTGGTGCCAGAGTGCTTCTTCCATATAATAAAGACATATTTCTCTATATAACTGTAATTCATATA
Source organism: Xenopus petersii (assembly GCA_038501925.1). Classification (NCBI taxonomy): domain Eukaryota; kingdom Metazoa; phylum Chordata; class Amphibia; order Anura; family Pipidae; genus Xenopus; species Xenopus petersii. Next base: position 85,571,893 of record CM076685.1, read on the forward strand.
GCTCAGTGTTTAGCTAATCTATGCTGATGATGTAGGAAGGTATTTGTGCGGATATCTTTTGCTATTATACAAATACTCTTATTAAAATATGCTACTATATCTGATATTTAAAAAGGATATTGGAGAAGCACAACTGAAAAAGCAAGCCATGCAAGCAGATGGAGAAGGCTGTAATGTTGTATATCTGCAGTATGATGCAGAGAAACTATTCTCTACAATGACAAAGGGGTGTGTCATGCTGCACCAGTAAAACAAACTCCATCTATCAATGACAAAGTTATTGGACTTGGACTTTCCTTTGCATTAGGGAATTTAAATCCTCTTTAAATTGATATTGTCATGGGAAAATTATTTGTATATTTAATCATGCTGCTCTAGCATAATTTTGCACAAAAAGAGTACACAGTTTTTTCATATTTAATTTTGAAATCTGACATGGGGCTAGACATATTGTCAGTTTCCCAGCTGCCCCAGTCATGTGACTTGTGCTCTGATAAACTTCAGTCAGTCTTTACTGCTGTACTGCAAGTTGAAGTAATATCACCCCCTCCCTTTCCCCCCCCCCCCCAGCAGCCTAACAACAGAACAATGGGAAGCTTACCAGATAGTAGCTCCCTAACACAAGATAACGGCTGCCTGGTAGAACAGCACTCAATAGTAAAATCCAGGTCCCACTGCGACAAATTCAGTTTCATTGAGTAGGAGAAACAACAGCCTGACAGAAAGCAGTTCCATCCAAAAGTGCTGGCTCTTTCTATAAGCACATGACTAGGGAAAATGACCTGAGATGGCTGCCTACACACCAATATTACAAATAAAAAAAATATACTTGCTGGTTCAGGAATTCAATTTTATATGGAGTGAATTATTTGCAGTGTAAACAGTGTAATTTAGAAATAAAAACTACACCATAAAAATCATGACAGAATCCCTTTAAAGGGACATGACAATCAGAATACAAAATTGTTAAATGTTTTTGTCTAAAAGCAATATATACGGTTTAGATAATACATTTGGAAAATTGGATGTACTTTTGGTAAAACCCAGTTATAGGCATCTCCCTGTTTAAATCTTTTCTGGTATGTGTGTGCTTATCTGCTTTTTTTCAATCATGTCCTGAAAATGAATTAGGAACAGATTTATTATGGCTCACAAAAAAAAAAAAAGAGGCCCTTTTTAACTTGCATTGCATTCATTTTAAAGGATAAACCCTTATTCACTGGAGCATGCCCCCAGTGAATATAACTGATATGCTTTCCCCCAGGGTGAGGATTCCTCTTAGGAAGAAACTGTACCAGCCCAGGAAAAAAAAGCAATGTTGTGTGGTCATTTTACTTTCCCAGGCATCCCTAGTGAGCAATTACACTCAATTGCATGCACAGCAGAATATAATCGGAAGTTTTACATACATTTTTACTGTACATGCTTATGGTCACCTGGCACTGCAATTGTATTCATTGGGGATGATTAATATTTTAGCATCACCCACAGTAAATCAAAGAGTATTCTTGTCATTTAATGCAATGCTTGTTATTTCCCAGGCATAATCATTTTTAATGGTCAGTGCTGCTGCTGAGCACTAACACCCAGCACAGTATGAAGCGGTATCAGCATTCCGAACTGAACTGACACATTGATTGAAGAAGACTGTTTGCTAATTCTGTAAACGTGTTAAATACAAGAAAATTCCTAACAATCAGGCATGTTGATAACCAAACTCCTGCGGATGCTTCTGTACCCTGGTTTGTTTTTCAGTAAATCTGTCCCTAAGGAGCAGGTTCGTCAGTTTTGGCAATAGTGTTAGAATATTTGAGACAACTTTGAATGGGTCAATCTTAATCCTGTAAAATAGCAAATGAAAATGTAATTGTTTCCTTCATTTACAATGAGACAATATTACAATGCTGAAGATACACTCACTGACTTCTATCGCATCTTGGCACATTTTAGGTGGCAATGTTTTCCATTTGAATTTTCAATATTGTTTACTTTAAAATATATAATTACCCAAATGTGAGTATAAACTTGTTCGAAGTTAAAGTTATCTGCAGGTTAGTGTTCAATAAAGAACCTATATTATCACAACAACAACTAAAGACAGCTGGGCCAAGTAAGAAACCTACAAGACCCTGGTGACTTCCAGCTAACCAGTTCAGAAGTAATTAAAAAAAAAGATGGGAACCAGCGCAACCTCAGTCACACACCTAGTCAATCTAGTAAATAAAATCCTCTCCTCCATAAGACTTACTCATGAAGGCCGGGCCTGCCTGGCTAAATTTGAAAAAGTATTGACCCCCTGGTTCGACTTACATCTCCTAGATGACATGAGAAAATCCTTTATTCGCCATGGCCACTCTACTGCGCAATCCTGGGTATACATTTATGTCTCTTCTTGTGGAGAGTGGATATTGCCATTGGTTGAGACTGTACTTAAAGGGCATGTAAAGGCAAAAAAATGAAATCCCATTTTTACTTTCTTTAATGAAAAAGAAACCTATCTCCTATAAACTTTAATTAAAAAATGTGTACCGTTTTTATAAGAAACCTGACTGTATGCAGTGAAATTCTCCCTTCATTTACTGCTGTGGATAGGAATTGTCAGATGGTCCCTAACTGCACAGCAGGGAAACAATCATACTTATGAACAGCAGGGGGAGCCCCCACCTTACTTCCCAGCCATGCAGAACTCAAGCAGCTTTGTTTATGATGATCCCTAAGCAGCCCAGACCACACTGAGTATGTGTACAGTCTTAGTCTTGCAAAGATGTTTAACAAAGTTACAAGATGGTGACCCCCTATAGCCAACTTTGAAAGCATAAATTATTTGTTTGATTAGGCTTGTCATGCAGTAAGTTCATGTTTATATTTAGTATACAAAATACAGCATTTCTAGCCTTATTCTATTTTAGACTTTACATGCCCTTGAAGTCTTTGTACACCATCTTTGTATGTTTGTTTTTTCTTCCTTTTTCTGATTTTGTTCTTTTAAGTTTATGTAATGTTGTGTTCTAAAATAAAATAAACCCTATAAAAAAACACACCTCTGATTATCCCATGAACATTAATTTACTGAAATCCCAAAAATTCTCACTATTTTCTTAAAACCACTTTGACCAAACTTCCGTGCACTTTTTTTTACCGTATTTATCAAAAAATGTACTTGATTTTTACTTTGGTGAAAAAGAAACCTATCTCCAATATACTTTAATTAAAAAATGTGTACCGTTTTTATAAGAAACCTGACTGTATGCAGTGAAATTCTCCCTTCATTTACTGATATGGATAGGAATTGTCAGATTGTCCTTAACTGCTGAGCAGGGAAACAATCATACTTATGAACAGCAGGGGGAGCCCCCACCTTACTTCCCAGCCATGCAGAACTCAAGCAGCTTTGTTTATGACGATCCCTAAGCAGCCCAGACCACACTGAGCATGTGCATAGTCTTAGTCTTGCAAAGATGTTTAACAAAGTTACAAGATGGTGACCCCCTGTAGCAAACTTTGAAAGCATAAATTATTTGTTTGCAGTCTAGCCTTATTCTATTTTAGACTTTACATGCCCTTTAAAGACATTCACCAGAAAAAAATCACAGTTTAGTAAATAACCCCCTTTGAGTGCATGTATTTTGTTATTCCTTGTGTTGAATTTTCCCCTGAGTTGTGATAGATGTCAAATGAAAATATAAATGATGCTGGCCAAATGCAGATAAATATAATTTAAAAAAAAGTTAGCAGGCAAGTTTTAAAATTGCTCATATTTAAATATTTAAGATGCATGAACGTACAGAACTGAGCAGAAACTGCCTCTGGTCCAAATTATTTGAATACATTTACCTTGACAAGTTCAGACTGCTGCAAATGGGTCAAGCAGAGATGTGGTCCTGCTGTTTAATTTCATGTGTGTTTTGAGCACTGACTGATGTCTACATCTATTAACCTTTTTTTTAATAACATTATATGCGACTTTATACTGATACCTGAAACCTGATATCACTATCATACTAATCTCTAAAAGTTGTTTCTTAAAGGAGAAGCAAAGTAGTTTCACACTTGGGGTGCCAAATGTTAGGCACCCCCAAGTGAATGTATTTGCTCACTTGAAATCCCCGGCCGGTGCTCCTATCAGCAGAAAACTGCACGGGCCCGGGGTTATTCCAGTGAGCCGCACAGATTGATTCTCTTCCAGCTTCTTCTTTCTTCAAATTTCCCGGGGCAGTAGAATGAAATAGCCGGCTTTTTAGTTGAAGTTCAGCTTTTCACTCTAATGCTCATGTGCAGCCCCAAAAAACAAGAAGAGTCCGGAAGAACCTTGGGTTGGTGCAGTTTTCTGCTGAGCACCTGCCCGGGGTTTCAGGTAAGTAAATACATTCACTTTGGAGTGCCTAACATTTGGTACCCCCAAGTGTGAAACAACTTTCCTTATCCTTTAATTACCCATCATAGACTTTTTTTTGCCCTCCCTCGGGTTGGCGTGAGGGGCTCAATGCTTTATTTGGGAAGTGAAAAGTAGAGGGAATCCATAGGGAAAAGCTCTATTGGCTATGCTAAAATCAAAGTATGTAGCGCTATAGTAAATTGTGTGTACTGTACACCACTATTGAGCTCCACTCCCAATAAATGTGCTCCGGATGAGACCTATAATCTTAGGGAGTAAGCCCTCACAACGGTGTGGAGGCAGGGTGTATTGCAACTGTAACTGTATACAGGGTATAATAATTGGGCGTCAGTGGTTCTTATAACTTAAACATGAACTTATTTATTGAACATACACAATCCTCAGTGGAGTATACAATAGAGCATGACAGGATTTAGCATCACATTGAATAGGCAATACTTACAGCACCATTTGGTCAGTATCAGTCCCCACAGGCAAGAGGACATGCTCAGCAGCAATAAAGGTACATCCAGCTTTCAGCCTTTTCCTTAAGTGGAACCTGAGGGGAATCTATCTACCCTGTTCCTATACACTTAGTCCCTACTTCTGGACTATTAGTACCCGGGATCTTTATCCCTCTGACTCTCCTCGTCGGAGCTTTGAGCTGCTCAGCTAAATAACCTGTCTGTCTGTTACCTATAATGGTGAGTAGCCTATTCTGACTAGACCTGACCTGTCTAGGTTCCACAGAGCTCTACCTGCCTGTTCAGGTCAGAGCCAGCACAAAATGGACACCGAAAGCATGGCTTCAGAGCCTTTTATATCCCAGCACAGTGCCATCTGCTGGTCACTGTGAGAAGCAGCAAAGGGGCATAGCTTAGAGCAGAAAGAGCAAACAGTACCCCTCCCAACTGTCTATAACACTGAGGGACTGCCTGCACATAATACTAAGGGTGGCTATTTTACACATCCCTACAAGTACATTTGTTGGAGGGACTTAAAGAACAACAGGATTATTTATATTTTTTCAATGAAGAAATCTTATAAAAATCATTATATGTCTAAGTTACAAAAGACAGTTGTAGATTTATTCAATAACAGTAACTTTCAGGATCCTAATTTTTACAAGCTAAGGCCACCAGTACAACACATAGAATGGGATTAGGTTAAAAGGCATGTCTACCATCTACGACAAATCATAAGATACTGAGATGGGAAATGTGTTCAACAAGGGGAGACTTCTGAAATTCTTTGCAGAAACTTTAATGGCAGTATTTAAGTGCACTACAGCTACAACCTTCCTCTTATTAATGTCCTCTGAGTGACCAAAACCCCACATGCCAATAAACTTGCTATCCACCTAACCACTGCTAAGGGACCCTAAGGGCAGCAGATTGAAACAATACCTCTTTACCAACTCAAAACTACTATGGTAGGCCTCATCAGTGGAGAGTGGATGGTAGTGGCAAATATTTGCAGGTAATTTGGAGAAGCACATGGTCAACAATTCCTCTCCCTTTTTTGTTCTGGAACACTTGCCCACCTTACCATCATCTTTATACAACAGACGTACTGTATTTGCATGATGGGGCAGGGAAGATTGGACCCTGTCCAACAATTAGTTGAACAAACGTTGTAGTTTGGCTTGGCACAATTAAACACAGGGGACATCCCTGTTGAGCATTTATCCAGTGTGCTGGAGTTCTTTTAGTTCTAGCATTATAAATATCAAGGATGGCCATTATCACCTGACATATGAATGCAGGACATATTGATATCATTGCATTGTTATACTTTAGGTTTAACTCAAAGGTGAACAACCCCTTTAATACCACACTCTGGGTGGCAGTTTCCCTAACATCGGTAGGCGCACATGCACACAATTCAGCAGAAGAGGCAGGACAACTATATTAGGAATTACAACTATATGTAACTGCAAATACCATGTTTGGGTGCAAGTGTAATGCTTATAACGCACAATAGTTTTGTCTATTTTAGTGCTACCACACTTATGTAGAATAAGTGCTGGTAAAGGCTTTCTTTCCGTTCTCACTGTATTAGGTTCATCACACAGTTAGGAGCCACCAAAACTTCCTTGATACATCACTCCTGAAGAAACATTGCAGTGATCCTTTATTCAATTGCTCTACATGTTTCGGATCAAACAGATCCTTCCTCAGGTGCCAGTTTGATCCGAAACATGTACTACCACACTTGTGGCCTTATTTGTAAATTACCATGCTTTCTATACACAATATTTTTTCCCCAAATTTCATTTCGTATTTCATTAAGTAGCAGCCTTAAACCACCACAATGTTTTGCAGACTCGTGAGGCAACTTCGGACGACTTTGGAAAATGAAGCGTTCCGAGTGCCATCATGATGGCAATTTAGATTGTAGCCGACGGGGAGGCAGTTCAGTGAGATTAGTTGCCCAAAGAAGAGGCGATTTATCGCTGGGCCACTAATCTCCCCCAGTAGCTTCATGTGCCCCTGCCCTAAAAGTGACATTATAACATTAACAGCTCAAACTCAGCTGTATTATTATAATGTCCCAGAATTAAAATCAAGAAAACATTTATTTTACATTTTTACTATGGTTTTTAAGATGTTTTTATATGTATTGCTATTAAAAGCAGTGTTTGTCTGCCCCTTTCTAAATGACTCAGACTGTTTGATACAATGTAAGACAAGGCAGCTGATTAACAGACCTGTCTTTGCTGGGGGACTAAGACTTTTGCAACATTGATTTAAAAAATAACAACTAAGTAGAATGTACCCACTGTAATGTGCACCCAGTTAGTAAATGTTTGCTTGTGCTATTGTGTTCATTTTAATACATAAAAGGCAAGTCCCATCACTCCATTTTGATACTTGTTACTTATGGTACCTAATGAACTTCGGAAGTAGAGGAGACGCTTGTTGAGTTTGAGCTGCAGTCTATGAGCCATAATGTTTTGCTTCGTCTTAAAGATCCAGATTTCAGTAGATTTCTAGAGTTAAGTAATTTTTTCCTTCTCATATCTGCCACTACAATTGTCAGTTTTTAGATCTGTACCTTCAAGTTGTGACCATAATCCCATTTTATTGAATGAATAATTGTATTTTCTTTCCTGCAGCCCATTGGCACCATAACAGACAAGTAAGTGAGTGTAAGAAGATTAAAAATAATGGCCTGGATGCATTTAGACTTAACTCACTAAGGACTCCTGGATGCATTCCATCTGGGCCGTAAGGGTTTTTCCACATTTCTGCCGTCCAAATATTTTTATTCTATATCTTGTGTTAACATAGGAAAACTAGTTTGCTGTATGCATTCTGTACTTCTACTGTTCCAATTATCAGACCTCTGACTATTGACACTGTTCAGTTGTATATTTTTCTTATAAGTTTGTTTTTCAAATTCTTGTAATCATGGTACATTATAAACAAATTTATAATTCAAGCTGAACATCTAGGGGCAGATTTATCAATCTCAAAGTGAAAATTTGAATTAAAACAATCCGAATTTTAAGATAATTTTTGTGCACCTTGACTAGGGAATAGTCCAAATTCGATTCGAATTTGAAAAAAATTTGAAAATTTGAAAAAAAAAGACCAATCAAAATTTATTTAAAAATTAGATTTTTTTAAATAAATTCGGGTGAATAGGATTGAGTCAGATTTGATTCGAGTTTGAAATAAACAAAAAAAAATTTGGACTATCAGAAGTCCACCAAACGACTCCAAATTGATTTTAGGCAGTCTCCCATAGGCTAAAACACCAATTTGGCAGGTGTTAGATGGTGAATAGATGATTTGAATTCTTAAAAAAAAATTTGGGGATTTTTCGAATTTGGACTATTCCCTAGTTGAATTACACTAAAATAAACTAGAAATTTGAATTTTCAAATCAGAATTTTTAATTCGATCCTTGATAAATCTGCCCCTAGGTGTTCAACACATGCTGCTTTCAATAGCAGTTTTTTTTATAAATAAAAGCACTGAAATGTTTTAATTCATGTCTACCTGACTCTCTTGGGTTCTGTGGCACGTCAGGCAGCCCAGGCAGCCCAGGAAGGTGCAAAGTATTCGCTTTAAAGGAGAATTCAACCCCCCACTAATAAAAACCCCTACCCTCTACCCTACATAGTCTCCCCTCCCTGCTCCCCCTGCATAGGTGTTAACAGCTGTATGAGCCTCTAATCCATTACTTACCTCTCGTAAGAAGTGCAGCTCACCTGTGCCACCTTCCGGTCTACTTTGGGCAGTGAGCGCCATGTTGGTGCATGTTCAGTTGGAGAAGTCTTCCAGTTCATGAAAACCGCGCATGTTCCAAAAGTGACGGAAATTGCCGAAAGGAAGAAAGAGGACCCAAAGAAGACTGAAGAAGACAGAAAAACCGAAGCATCTAGGCCAGAGGTATGGAGTGCCAATCAGGGCCAGAACTAGGGGTAGGCAGGGTAGGCAACCGCCTTGGGCGCAGTAACTGGGGGGGGCGCACATCTCAGGGGGGAATTTTTATTTTTTTTGTCTTTATTAAAATGTAATTCTCATGACTGGCCTTAAGTATAAAAACATATTTATAAAAAAAAAAACACATGCCCCCAAGGGCCCCCAAACCCCTCTGGGGTTTGTTTAATCATAGTATTATACCGCAGGGATTTGCAGCGCTCCCCCACCCTGGTAGTGTGACTTGATGGTGCCTTCCTCTGTGATGCGATGGCGTGATGACACGCTGGCGCACATTGGGCTGTGGCGCAAGACGTTACTCACGTCACTCAAGGAAGAATCGGTTTGGTTGGGCCCAGGACCTGATAACTGTGCGTGCCGAGAGGGAGCAGTAACTCAGCGCTGTAGACGGTTTGTACTGCTGGCTGGGGCCCCAGTGGCTGCTGTAGTTCCTTGAAGTCGCTTGCTGGGCTGCTGGTACAGGTACAGATGGGGGGGGCTGCTGGTACAGATGGGGAGGCTGCTGGTACAGATGGGGGGCTGCTGGTACAAATGGGGGGCTGCTGGCAAAGGTACAGATGGGGGCTGCTGGTACAGATGGGGGGCTGCTGGCACAGTTACAGATGGGGGGCTACTGGTACAGATGGGGGGCTGCTGGTACAGATGGGGGCTGCTGGCACAGGTACAGATGTGGGGGCTGCTGGTACAGATGGGGGGCTGCTGGTAGAGATGGGGGGCTGCTGGTACAGATGGGGGGCTGCTGGCACAGGTACAGATGGGGGGCTGCTGGTACAGATGAGGGGGCTTCTGGTACAGATGGGGGGCTGCTGATACATATGCTAATATGGGGGGCACTGATTGGAACCCTTGGCTAGGGTGCCAAACTACCTTGGCCCGGCTCTGGTGCCAATACACCAGGACCCAGACCCATTGGAAAGGTACTGCAGAGGCCTTAGGACTGCCCAGAAAGTTGCAATTATATTATATGCAGCAAAACATTTTCATAAAAGGTCTACATGTGCTTTTAGGGAGGTCACATTTATGGAACTGAATTCACTCAATTGAAACGTGATATTTCATGCAAAAGCAGTACCCGTCACCATACCATATGTCAGGTGGATTTTAAAGGTAGAAAATGTAATGAGAAATTCTCTTTAAGTGCGTCTAAGAACACGGAACACTTTTAAAAGATACCAAATCCAATCAAAATGAATCTATCGAGGGTATGATATTTTGATTAAATATAATGGTATTCTTTCATGGATTTCTGCAGGGAATAATTTGTAGTAGAATTATCTTTCTTTTTTGTGATTGCATTACCATATGTCTGGCACGCAGGTCATTTTCTAAGAGGAGCTTTTGAATTAGCCGGAAACCAGGTTGCTTCTGTGACAGAAAAGGACGACCTGACTTATTAAAATTTTTACAATTAGTGATTTTTATTAGTTGCTTCGCTCTGTGCTCCAAGGGAGATCAAGGCATAAATACATGTGCAGAGCCCCACAGGAAATATTAAGGAAATTACACTTACTGGTGTTTTATAAAAACTGTTCTATTGATATATATGTTTAATGTTTCAAAAGCCCCGGGGGTTCATAGGAAATGCATTTATATTGTTACAAAAATATTTATTATTTATGACATACAGTAGTATAATCTTTTAAATGCCTACTGGTTCTATCGCTTGACAAATCCCTTTACATTTATCTAATACTGAACGTAGAAACTGAATATTAACACTTTGATTGACGCATTTCTTTTTTCCATCAGTTCAGTTAACTAAAACAAAGGTTGGGCTCCCATAGGAACCGCTCATCATGTATAGTTACTCCTGAAAACAAACCCATCATCATATTATCAGAAATGATGCTGACTGTTGTACCTGCCTGCCCCTGGATAAAAGGCTCACTCGTGCTTAGGATAATTGACTTCTGTGATGTTTGATGCTGAACTTGAATTCTATTGTGCTTAGTAAAGAGGAATAATGCTATAGTTATGTGGTGTCGTCGAATGCCGGTATAAGTAAACTTACAGGGTTATACTCACTACTAGTGATGGGAGAATTTATTCGCCAGGTGTGAATTCCCACAATTCGCGAAACCGCCGCGCAAATTTATAAAGCAGAGGTAGGTGCGGTTTGCTGGATTGACTGGTAATTGCGGGGGATCGGTGGATTTGATTCGCAAAGGAGACTGCTCTTGGCTTCAGTCAGGCTGAGAAACTTACATAGCGCAGAAAAGCCGGTTTGTGGGTGCGGGGGAACAATTTATGTACGCTTACCGGACATTGATGTTATTTTCAGCACTATGAAACTGTGCTGGAGGCTGTCTTATAACGCCTTCCTCCTAGGTTTTTTCGATCCGTTTGGCAGTGGGAGATCAATTGATTGTTGCGCCAGTTGCCTGCTTGTAGCTGCAGTCTTCTATTGAAATTGGTCTGTTCAGCGTGACACCGGACCCTGATGTTCCTTGGCACATAGAAGCCGTATGGGTAGCAGTCCTGTGGTGCCTTCCTCTTAGGTTTCCTACCGATCTTCTCGGCGGTCTGCAGGAGTAGTTTAGTCGCAGGAGTCACTGGTAGCTGCTGCCTGAAGCTGGTTTCCTCCTCGTGTTTAACTCTTCTGGTTTTAGCGTTTATGTCCGCTAAAGATTTTTTCAGGCACTAGTTAAATACAGCACGGTGTTTGTAAAAATATACACTTTTATTTACACGAATTAGAAATGAACAGAGCATTAATTAAGCCCAACGCGTTTCGTATCTTAAAATACTTCCTATGGGGTGAATTTCCCACGTTTCCTTTCGCTACTATTTATCAGGTTTGTGGGTGGGTATTTCAATTACCTTAATTGGTACAATTAAGACCCATTAGGCTGTAGGTGAAACAATTGTTCGTTTTAAAATGCCTTTTAAAAACAAAATTAGTCATTTAAAAAACGAAATTAGTCATTTAAAAAACATTTCAGATCTATTTCAATATTTAATCCTTTTGGTGTTAGTGTTTTTAATTTATGGATCCAGAACGTTTCCTCTTTGGAAATTAAATTAGTTATATTGCCGCCCCGCCAGTGGGCCTTTTTAAGGGTTATTCCCATAAAAGTCAGTAATGAAGGATCGGAATTGTGGTGACTTTTAAAATGAGCACAAACACTGTGTGTTAGAACCCCTTTTTTAATATTATTAAGGTGTTCCCTTATTCTTATTTTAGGGTTCTACCTGTCCTTCCTACATATTGTAGCTTGCATGGGCACTCAAGTAAATATATAACGTTATTGCTGTTACAATTGATCTCTATTACTAGACCTTTTTAGATTAACTGCGCCTCATTAATATCAGGCCATGTGATTGCTCATCCACATTATTTTGGATCGTCAAAAGGTAAAATAAACAATACAGGTCTGCTATGAGAGGAGCTAAGAAAGACTTTGCCTAGACACAGTACAGGACATAACCTCAGATCCTCTGTCCCCACCTACCCACAACCTCCCCTGCCACCCGCACCCACAACTCATCTACGTAGGCCCTGCTTTCCCACCCCCTGCAAAATAAAATGTAAATGCAAGGGTGGGAACAGGGAATCATGGAACATATGTAGAAGTGAGGTGTGCTGGAGGTATGCAGGTTTTTTACTGGTACTCTCTCTTTAGGCCCCCCTGAGAGGTCTGCTCCCTCTATAGCTATACCACTGGTTGGACAGTCACAAAACAGCCTTATATTAGACTGAAATAGCAATGTAATGCGATAAATGGTCTCAAAGGGCACCTATCACCTAAAAATTGTTAACTTGGAGATGCAAGTTAACTGAGTCTGCACTCTGGATGAGGGAAACAGTTGTATTTTTCTAAGAAAAGCCCTCTTTTGAGCACTCTGCCCCCCACCAGGAGAGAGTGGCTGGTGTGAGCACCAATGATTAGGTACATGCATGTGATTAATCAGTGACTGCCCAAGCTTGCTAGTATACGTGTGATCTACATCAATCAGCATGTCTCTCAATATTATATCACACATGTCTGTTCTTGTGTAAGCACTGGGGAGTTCTATCCCAGTGAACCGATCAGAATGCTTGATACTACTGTTTCTCTAGGGTTGGACTGGGCTGACAGGACACCTGGAAAAACCTGGTGGGTTCTGGCCCTAATTGACTCCTGCCAGACCAGCTCCCTATAAAAAAGGCCCCCTTTATCTGTTGGCACAGGCGCTCCCCCCATCATAAGGAGGAAGTACAGCAAGCGGTGTGTTGTGAGTGGAGAAGGGTGGCATTTGGAGGAGTTGGAGCTCGTGACTGGGATGGGGGGCCTCCAGGCAGCAGCCCTAATGGGCCCCGGACACCCCAGTCCAACACTGTGTTTCTGTTTGCTTGCACCTCTTTGTGACTGTCTAATGATAGTGGGAGCAGACAAATCAGCCTGCTTAGAAATGTTTATTACCTGTCAATTGAGCCATAGCACCTAACAACAGGCAGTATTTACGGATCAATTGTGTAAAAACCTATATCTTGTGTTACTATGGGTTACTAGATGTGTGCAAGTTTTAAGAATTTATTTTTAAAAAAATTATTAGATGAATCCAGATCCAACTTTCCATGCAGAGTTAATATTTGAAATGAGTGTTACAGCTACAGTTGGATCTTAGACTTGCATTGGGTAACATTATTGAAATCCAGGACAGGAAGGAAAGTATTAATATACTATAAATATTTCCATTTCAGCACAGCAGCTTGTAGAGATCACATAGAGCAGGGCTGTCTAATCAAAGGCCCAGTTGGTTTGTCTCAAGTCCATGCTTTTGCTTAACATCATATGTTTATTAAAATAGAGCCTATGAGTATCAACAGCACCAGGGCCGCCATCAGGGGGGGACAGGGGGAAGCGTTGTCCCAGGCTTGGAGAGTTTTAGTAGCCCTGCTGCTTGAATAGATAGCCCCGCTGTCACTGAGCTGGAGACTTCAGAAAGGAGAGTGGGTGGGAGCCTGCATCTTCTAACTGCTCTGATTTGTCAGTGAATTGTACGTCCCGGTTAAGCTACATGGTGATTGGATGGGTGAAATTTGAACCTCTCCTCCAGCTTATCCAATCATCATACAACATTAACGGACTTACATTATACTGGCAAATCAGAGCACAGGAAAGCTAAAGACACAGACACCTGAGCTTCCCCGAACTCTGTGTAAGGATATGCCTGCCCCTTTGCAAGATGGTGCCTCCAGTTTCGTGACCAGCTCCACGTCATACGCAGGCGCCCGGTTTCGTCGCGGTTACGTCCGTCGCGGGCGCCTCGCGGGCGCTCATTTTCGACGCGGTCGCGTGCGTCGCGGTCGCTCTGCGGGCGTCACGCCGGCGTCCTGACGCTGACGCTTTTCACGCCCTTTTCGATGCCGGCGCTATAGGGTAAAAGGTCACTGTGAACTTTGTTGCATTGCGAAGTGATCATCGCTCCTGTGTTGATTCTTAGCTATTTTCTTCAAACTTGATTCCTGTGATTCGACTCGGCCTGTTTTGTCTTCTGCTGTTTGCTGCCTGCATTTGACCTTGGACTCGTCTTGACTATTCTTCTGATCATCCCTGCCTGCTTTGACGTTTTGGATTTTCGGCACTCCTGCCCACTCCGTTACTGAGGTACAGTCCTGTTCCCATTCCCAGTGACTGTTACTCTCGGAGGGAGGTGTAGGTGAGGTCAGCTTTCATCAAAACCTCTTCCATTCGGTGAGTCTTGATAGTATCACTTCGCCAGATAGATGGAAGAGTCCGAAACTGATTCCGCCATGGATCGCCTTACTCAGCAATTGGCAGTCCTTACCCAGGTGGTTCAAGATCTCCAAGGGGGTTACCAGCAAATCCAAACCCAACTCCAGAATTTGCCTGGTCCCTCTGTTTCACCTGCTGTTGCAGCTGCCCCTCCTGAGTTTTTTGGAGCCGCGGCGGCTGTTCCTGTCATAGCTGCACCTCCTCCTGCTACTTCGCCTGCCAAGATTAAATTGGCTACACCTGAACGATTCTCTGGAAATCGTAAGAAATTTCGGTCCTTTGTAAACAGCTGCAAATTGGAGTTCCTGTTGAACCCACATATCTATTCCGCTGAACAATCCAAGGTGGGATTCCTCATCTCCTTCCTCTCTGATGAACCTCAGACCTGGGCACACCGCCTGCTTGAGCAACATAGTCCGTTGTTGGGGAACTTCAACGACTTCGCATAAGCCATGGCCCAGCTCTATGATGATCCTAAGAGAGAGGTAACTGCAGAGGCCGGTTTGAGAGGTCTAACCCAAGGGAAAAGACCAGTGGAAGACTATATTACAGACTTTCGTAATTACGCTGCTGACACCCGTTGGGGTTCCATTGCCCTCAAACACCAGTTCCGTATTGGTCTCTCAGAGGCCATAAAAGATGAACTATCTCGTGTGGAGCCACCTGATGAATTGGAACCCTTCATTAAACTTGTTATCCAGATTGATCGACGTATCAAGGAGAGACGTCTGGAGAGGGCTGGAGCCTTTTCCCCCAGTTGGCTAGTTCCTAAGGCCTTACCTCCCGTCAAGTCCATACCCACATCTTTTGCAACTTCCACGGACCCAGAGCCAATGCAGATCAGTCTCATTCGATCTCCCCTATCCGCTGAGGAGAGACTTCGAAGACGGCGCCTAAACCTGTGCATGTATTGTGGAGCCGCGGGTCATCTCCTGCTTACCTGCCCACTCAAGCCTGCCAGTAAGATGGTTAAACCTGTTCTTATAAAGACTGGTGCTAATAATGGTCAATCTCTTATCTCCATTAATGTTGTTTTACAGTGGTCAAAGGGAAGTCTCCAGATTCCAGCTCTAATTGATTCCGGAGCGTGCGGTTGTTTCATTGACCAAGACCTGGTTGTTCGACATCGCATTCCTTTGTTACCTAAGACTAACCCATTGGTGGTGAGATTGGCTGATGGCTCGAATATTTCTTCTGGTCCTGTGTTGTATGAAACTGCTCTCCTGTCAATAAAAATTCAGCAGCATACTGAGTCCCTGTCCTTTGATGTTGTTTCTTCCCCATTGTATCCTGTGATTCTAGGGTACCCATGGCTTCGAGTTCACAACCCAATTATTGATTGGCACACTAAGCAAGTCAAGTTTTCTTCCAATTTCTGTTCTCAGCATCTTCCGTGTAAAACTTCCTTACATATGGTATCTCAGGATGCTAGATCATCACTGGTTCCTGAACCTTATCATGAGTTTCTTGACGTGTTTGATGCAAATGCAGCGGATATTCTACCGCCGCCTCGGATCTACGACTGCCCAATTGACTTATTACCTGGAGCAGCTATTCCTTTCGGAAGAATCTACCCTCTATCTGAGCCTGAGCTCAAAGTTCTTAAAGATTACATTGATGAGAACTTAAAGAAGGGATTCATTCGTTCTTCCACTTCACCTGCTGGGGCTGGCATATTCTTTGTGGAAAAGAAGGATCGTTCTTTGCGACCTTGTATTGATTACAGGGACTTGAATAACGTTACAATCAAAAATCGATATCCTCTGCCCCTAATTCCAGAACTCTTTCAAAGGCTTCGTTCAGCATGTATTTTTACCAAATTAGACCTTCGGGGAGCCTACAATTTGGTACGTATTCGACAAGGTGATGAATGGAAGACAGCCTTCCAGACACGCTATGGGCATTTTGAATACCTCGTTATGCCTTTCGGTCTGTGCAACGCCCCTGCAACTTTTCAGCACTTTGTCAATGACATTTTCAGAGACTTTCTTGATTTATTTGTTATCGTTTATCTAGATGACATTCTCATTTTTTCTTCATCTTTAGAAGAACATAGAACTCATGTTAAAAAGGTTTTTTCACGGTTACGAACTCACAGACTTTATGCCAAACTAGAAAAGTGCGAGTTCGAGAAGACCACTATTGAATTCCTCGGTTTCATAATCTCCACTAATGGGACAGCAATGGATACCCGTAAGATTTCTGCTGTGTTGAACTGGCCTACTCCTTCCAGCCGAAAAGAGGTGCAAAGATTTGTTGGGTTTGCCAATTTTTATCGCAAATTTATTAAAGATTTTTCTAAAATTATTGCTCCCATCACCTCTCTTACCAGTTCCCTTAAGAAATTTCATTGGTCAAAGGAAGCACAGTCATCTTTTGAAGAGTTGAAAAGTCATTTTACTTCTGCACCCATCTTAGTACATCCGGACCCAGCTTTGCCCTTTATTCTCGAAGTTGACGCCTCCGAGTCAGCTATAGGTGCTGTTCTTTCTCAAAGAGCCAACATTCAGGAGCGACTCCACCCCATTGCTTTCTTTTCTAAGAAACTGTCTAGATCTGAACAAAACTATGATGTCGGGGATCGAGAATTACTCACCATCAAAGCTGCTTTTCAGGAATGGAGACATCTATTAGAGGGAGCTAATCATCCTACACTGGTTTTTTCTGACCATAAGAATCTGGAGTACCTGCGTTCTGCCAAAAGACTCCGTCCACGACAAGCAAGGTGGGCCCTTTTTTTTTCTAGGTTCAACTTCCATGTTACTTTCAGACCTGGGTCCAAGAACGGGAAAGCTGATGCCCTATCTCGTTTATATTCGGTGGATGAACAAGATACTTCAGTCGAAAATATATTGTCTCCAGCTAATTTTTTTCTTCTCCAAGCGGAGTTAATAACCAAGATTCGGGAAACCGCCAACTCGAAAGACTGCTGCCCTAAAGATGCTGTTGTCCAGGATGGTCTTGTCTTAGTCAACAATAAGGTGTTCGTTCCCAAAGATCTTCGTCTGGAGACTCTTCAGTTTGTTCACGATCATCCTTTATCCGGTCATCTTGGTGTTAGGAAGACGCAGCAGTTGGCTCAAAGGAGATTTTATTGGCCTGGGATGTCTAAGGACTGTAAACTTTATGTCCTGTCCTGTGAAGTATGTGCCCGATCTAAAGAACCACGTTCCCGACCCATGGGACTACTACATCCACTCCCTGTTCCTAAGAGACCTTGGGATAGTATTTCTATGGACTTCATTGTGGAATTGCCTGTATCTGAAGGGTTCAATACCATCTTTGTTGTAGTAGACAGGTTGACAAAAATGGCACATTTCATACCTTTAAGAGGTCTTCCGTCTGCAGCTACTACAGCTAGTGTTTTTGTGAAGGAAATTTTTTGTCTACATGGGTTACCAAATGAAATAATTTCTGACCGAGGGTCACAATTTACTTCCAAATTCTGGAAATCTCTTTGCCAAGGTCTTCATATCCAGCTTTCTTTATCTTCTGCTTTTCATCCCCAAACCAATGGGCAGACTGAAAGAACCAATCAAACCTTAGAACAGTATATTCGGTGTTTTACTTCTTTCTCACAGGATGATTGGGCTTCATTATTACCGTTAGCAGAATTCTCATATAACAATGCAGTTCATGATTCAACTAAACAGTCCCCATACTTTGCAAACTTTGGGTTTCATCCTACGTCTCTTCCAGGTATTTTTGAAGTTCCGGTTCCAGCTTCTCAAGAGAGACTTTTGTTTCTGAAACACAATTTTGAAATCCTTCAACAAACTATTCAAGATGCGCAACGGTCTTTTAAAAAATTTTCGGACAGAAAGCGCTTGAAGAATTCTAATTTTCAGGTCGGTGATTTTGTGTGGCTCTCTACACGTAACTTGAAATTATCTTGTCCGTCTAAAAAATTAGGACAGAAGTTCCTGGGTCCTTTTTCTGTTATTAAACAAATTAATCCAGTTGCTTTTAAATTACAATTACCTGCCAAATACAAGATCCATCCTGTATTCCATGTTTCTTTACTGAAGAAATTTATTAAGAATGTGTTTCCTAATCGTGTGAGACACCGAAACCTTCAATTGTCCAAGGGGTTCAAGAATTTGTGGTTCAAAAGATTTTGGACTCAAGGATCTGTAGAGGCCAACTTCAGTATCTGATCCAATGGAAAGGATATCCACCTGAAGATAACTCCTGGGAACCAATTAACAATGTCCATGCTCCTCGGTTGATCAAGACTTTTCACCTTAGATTTCCAAGTAAACCTAATCTTCAGGTCGTCCAGAGGCCGCCCGTCGAGGGGGGGCAATGTAAGGATATGCCTGCCCCTTTGCAAGATGGTGCCTCCAGTTTCGTGACCAGCTCCACGTCATACGCAGGCGCCCGGTTTCGTCGCGGTTACGTCCGTCGCGGGCGCCTCGCGGGCGCCTCGCGGGCGCTTCGCGGGCACCTCGCGGGCGCTCATTTTCGACGCGGTCGCGTGCGTCGCGGTCGCTCTGCGGGCGTCAAGCCGGCGTCCTGACGCTGACGCTTTTTGCGCCCTTTTCGACGCCGGCGCTATAGGGTAAAAGGTCACTGTGAACTTTGTTGCATTGCAAAGTGATCATCGCTCCTGTGTTGATTCTTAGCTATTTTCTTCAAACTTGATTCCTGTGATTCGACTCGGCCTGTTTTGTCTTCTGCTGTTTGCTGCCTGCATTTGACCTTGGACTCGTCTTGACTATTCTTCTGATCATCCCTGCCTGCTTTGACGTTTTGGATTTTCGGCACTCCTGCCCACTCCGTTACTGAGGTACAGTCCTGTTCCCATTCCCAGTGACTGTTACTCTCGGAGGGAGGTGTAGGTAAGGTCAGCTTTCATCAAAACCTCTTCCATTCGGTGAGTCTTGATACTCTGCAACTGAGGTTGGTCACCAATTTTTTAATATAACTTGTTGAAGCCCTGGCCACCAATTTTTAATATAACTTGTTGGAGCCCTGGCCACCAATTTTTTAATATAACTTGTTAGGGCCCAGGCCACCAATTTTAAATATAACTTGTAGGGGCTCTGGCCACCAATATTTATCTTATATAACTTATAAGGGCCCTCGCCACCAATTTTTAATATAACTTGTAGGGGCCCTGGCCATTTTTCTATATAACTTGTAGGGGCCCTGGCCACCAATTTTTATTTTATATAACTTATAGGGACCCTCGCCACCATTCTTTTAATATAACTTGTAGGGGCCTTGCCAAGGAATTTTGTTTATATAACTTTGTTATACTATGTTTTTATTTTTTTTTAATAATTTGTAGGGGCCCAGACATTAATGTTTTTTAAAACTTGTAGGAGGGTTCTGGCCACTAATGCTTTAATAACTTGTCGGGGGTGCTCCGTAGCCACCAAGTTTTTTCTTTAACTTGTAGGTGGGCCTTAAATGTTTTAGCAATAGTGTCTGTGTAGCCTTTGTACACTGGATGCGGAAGGGAGGGCGAGGGGTGCCCAAAAAATGTTGTTGTGCGGGGGCCCTGCGATTTATGATGGCAGCCCTGAACAGCACTGACCAAATGAATACGTGCGTGATACTATGGTGACTTGTAATAGATCCGACTATTGGCCACATAACAGAAAAGTAAATAGGGAGCTACTGTGGATATTTTGAGTGTTACAAAAGCTCAAGTAAGAAGGTTTAGTATTTCTAGCCTAATTCTTTGACCTACCCAATGCCTCTCTTCCTCACCTCAGTGCTCCATCATGGGCAACTAAAAACTGGAATTTTGGTTCTTCAAATTACCAGAGAAGCTTTTTATACTAACTTGTGGATGCTGCCATCTTAGGCAGATTACTCAACTCACCTTATGGCAGGAGTGCCCTTGTAAAAAAGATATAGGCACCTCTCAATGAGCTATATTATAGGCACATATGTCTAGGAAGGTTTTCATTTATCCAGGTCATGGTAATTAAATCTAGAGCAACTGGACTTGCAGAGTAATCATTGAAGACATTTCACTACTCATCCAAGCAGCTTCTTCAGCTCAACTGGTATGGGAAGTCCTTGGCATATAAACCCTTACAATACTCTGATCACAATGGTGAAATGTAACTATCCAGAGAGGTTGTTTATATGCCGAGGAATTTCACCTTTTCATAAGTATACCTCTAAATGTTCTCATGCATCAGGGCCGTTTTAGCGTTTAATGAGAAAGAATGGATGTCATGGACTTTGGAGAACCGTGCCTTAATGCGTTTCAGCAGATATGAATTCTGTGTCAGGTTCATTTCATTCCAAATGGTAATCCATACTACCACAAAAACTAATTAAGAGAGCTAGTGATCTGTCAGTAAACTGAAAGAGAGAGAACATAGAATTCATTGATTTATTGATGCGCCAAGCTCACATTCAAAAGAAATACTAAGTTGCAGAACATATAATTGTTTTAAAAAAGGGTGATGAAAAGCTTGTTATTAATGAAACATATGTGACCCATACACATAAAACCTGCAGCTTGTGCAATAACTTGAGTAAAACAAACAAACCTGTCTTACAGAACTTGAACTCAGAAAGAATTTAAATGTAAAATATACAGAAAATATACATATCCCACTGTTTGCTCAACCAGATACAGAATACGAACCACCCAGCTTGTAGAAGTATCGTTACTTATTTTAAATAGACTTTAAAAACTAAAAACCAAAATCACTGATATATATAGTATCGCTAGACTCAATAGAATTGTTATTTTTTTGTAGAGTTTTATTTTGTCAAACAGGCAACTCTCATGGCCAAAACATTATTTCCCACAACAACAGAGAACGTATTCACTAACACAGCAGATCCAAATGCAAACATTGTTTTTTGGTCAAAAATGCTATATTACATTCAAAACATAATTTATTTGTAGAATAACCATTTGTCTAGAGCCTGAGCTACAAAGTGCATGCAAAGTGCAAGATGCAACTGTTGGACGCAAATTACCATATTTTTTACCTTCAATTCAGCATATGTTCAGAGAATTCAAATGTGATTGCAGGCGCCCACCCCCCCCCCCACCCTCCTATCAGTGCACAAGGAATTTCCTTTTAAATTATTGACACCCAGGGGGTTATCATGTTCGCATGTTCGTATGTTCGTATTTTATCTTTTTCACATTTTAAATTTGTGCTAAAAATCATGAATTTGAATAATGTTTTAAAGTACAAATATTTGTTATGTATCAACTGAAAAAAGTGAAAAAAATGAATGTGAAACGTTGGCATCTGAAAGTTTGTGCGTTCATGTAGAAGTCAATGGCGCTGTCATAGCTAAACATAGACTCCCATTTTTAGAGGTTTTTGAAACCACAAATAAACTGTAAGAACTATAAAAAGTACAAATAAAAAACAGGGCCCTCCTCTCAACCTATAGGGCCGTCCTCTCAACCTACAGGGCCCTTCCATCAACCTACAGGGCCCTCCTCTCAACCTACATGGCCCTTCCTCTCAACCTACAGGGTTCCTCCTCTCAACCTACAGGGCCCTTCCCTAAACCTACAGGACCCTCCTTTCAACCTACAGGGCCTTCCTCCCAAGCTAAATTGCCCCTACTCTCAACCTACAGGGCCCTCCTCTCAACCTACAGGGCCCTTCCCTCAACCTACAGGGCCCTCCTCTCAACCTACAGGGCCTTCTTCTCAACCTAAAGGACCCCTCCTCTCAACCTACATGGCCCCTCCTCTCAACCTAGAGGGCCCCTCCTCTCAACCTACACCTACAAAAACCTACACCTCCATTGTGTACTTCAGTCCTATTAAGTCTCATATAGTTTCAGACATCTGTTAAAACACCACAGTTTATAACAATGACGGAGTTATGGGAAAAAAAGCCCGTGATGCAGCTCCACGGGCTGAGACTAGGAGCAAGAACGTTTCTCAGCATGAACCAATAGCAACTGAGTAACATGATTGCTATGGTGATGTGCAATGAAGCTAGGAAGTCATGCATGGATCAGTAAAGATACACTCAATGTGCAACTACATTTCATATAGGGCTGTGTTCTCTTTCTCTCTCTCTTGCTGACCTCTCTGGCGGTCATTTATCAACACTGGACAAATTTGCCCATGAGCAGTAACCCATGGCAACCAATCAAATTGCTACATTCACTGTTCTACTTGCAGCTGGCTATAAAAGGCTAGTAATCACCAAGTGGTTGCTATAGGTAACTGCTCATAGGCAAATTTGCCCTGTATTGATAAAGGAGCCCCTCTGACTTTAGTCCACACACAGCTACAAGCAGTGATGGTAATATAAGTAGCATAGCCAAGCCCTGCCTGAAAAAAGATCCAGTTTTAATGAATGAATTAATCCTGGTAAAGTCACGAAAAAATGACAATACTTTAATGCTACTTATAAGAACCCCTGATTATACAGTATCATGTGCCGTATTGAATGTGCTGCATGCAGACTGGGGCCAAGTAAAAATTATAGTTTGACCTTCTAGTTAAACAACAATAAGATTTTAAATATTCTTTTACTTTGGAAACCATGTAGGATGTTGTAGATTAGCTAAATTGTTTAAGACTAATGAGCTCTTTAAGAGGCATTGTGCAAAGACAATTAAATGAGATAGTTTGAGGTGAATTGCAAAGTAAAACCATACCACTTCTGTTATTTTCATTAATTACAGGCTCTAAACATCCTTAATTCCAGTTTGATTTAAATCAATTAATCCAGTTAATTTAAATCAATTGCAGTTAGGGAGGGTATCCATTTTGGATAGAGAAATCAGAGTCCTGTCTAGAGATGTCGCGAACTGTTCGCCGGCGAACTTGTTCGCGCGAACATCGGGTGTTCGCGCTCGCCGGAAGTTCGCGAACGTCGCGCGACGTTCGCCATTTTGGGTTCGCCATTGTTGGCGCTTTTTTTTGCCCTCTCACCCCAGACCAGCAGGTACATGGCAGCCAATCAGGAAGCTCTCCCTTGGACCACTCCCCTTCCCTATAAAAACCGAAGCCCTGCAGCGTTTTTTCACTCTGCCTGTGTGTGCTGAAGAGATAGTGTAGGGAGAGAGCTGCTGCCTGTTAGTGATTTCAGGGACAGTTGAAAGTTTGCTGGCTAGTAATCGTTTTGATACTGCTCTGTTATTGGAGGGACAGAAGTCTGCAGGGGTTTGAGGGACATTTAAGCTTAGGTAGCTTTGCTGGCTAGTAATCTACCTTCTACTGCAGTGCTCTGTATGTAGCTGCAGTGGGCAGCTGTCCTGCTTCTGATCTCATCTGCTGACTGCTGCAATAACAGTAGTCCTTGTAAGGACTGCTTTTATTTATTTTTTTGTTCCAATACAGAGCAGTATCAAGCAGATTACTAGCCAGCAAACTTACTATCATCTGTCCCTGAAATCACTAACAGCTCTCGCCCTACACTATCTCTTCCAAGCACACACAGGCAGATTTTTCAGATACATTTTTGCCCTTGATCCCCCTCTGGCATGCCACTGTCCAGGTCGTTGCACCCTTTAAACAACTTTAAAATCATTTTTCTGGCCAGAAATGTCTTTTGTAGATGTTAAAGTTCGCCTTCCCATTGAAGTCTATGGGGTTCGCGAACCGTTCGCGAACCGCTCGCAATTTTGCGCAAGTTCGCGAATATGTTCGCGAACTTTTTTTCCGACGTTCGCTACATCCCTAGTCCTGTCCTCACTTGGGGTTCTCCCTTTTGTACTAGTTGTCACAATGGGGGTCAATGGCAGTGGGATACAGGTTAAGTTAAAGGGAAACTATACCCCCAAAATGAATACTTGAGCAACAGATAGTTTATATCATATTAAGTGGCATATTAAAGAATCTTACCAAACTGGAATATATATATTTAAGTAAATGTTTCTATTTTACATCTCTTGCCTTGAACCCCCATTTTGTGATGGTCTGTGTGCTGCCTCACCACAAGCCGAATCAAACAAATGATTTATGCTTTCACAGTTAGCCACAAGGGGTCACCATCTTGTAACTTTGTTAAACATCAAGACTGTGCACATGCTCAGTGTGGTCTGAGCTGCTTAGGGATCATCATAAATTATCAAAACAGCACAAGTCAAATAATATCTGCCAGAAACCGATACAGCAGACTGCACTGGGTTCGGTGTTGTCATGTAATCTAATGTCGATTTTATAGTTTTTGTATTGTTTAATACAAACTTTCTCCAACTCTGCAGAACCAGTGGCTGCAGCAAAATAGTCCTCCAAATAGAATCCCAGTTTATCTGTTTAAATCTGTCTCTGTGATCTTTGTCCCTGCAGCTGGAGTTGTAAACAGTAAAGGGAATGTAAAGGCAAAAATAAAATCCAAGCAAATCTCTAAACAGTCACTGACTGCTCTACAGGGAAACAAACAAAGCTGCCTGAGCTCTGCATTGCTGGGAAGTAAGGCGGGGGCTCCCCCTGCTGTTCATAAGTATGATTGTTTCCCTGCAGAGCAGTTAGGGACCGTCTGACAATTCCTATTCACAGCAGTAAATGGAGGGAGAATTTCACTGAATACAGTCAGGTTTCTTATAAAAACGGTCCATATTTTTTAATAAAAGTATATTGGAGATAGGTTTCTTTTTCATTAAAGAAAGTAAAAATTGGATTTAATTGTTTTGCCTTTACATGCCCTTTAAGAGCATTGGTCTCTGGTTGGTGTTGGTAGAGACTTGCAATCCAACGTACCCACCAAGCTGGAGAGCACAATCGGCTGGTGGCTCGTACGATTGACATGTAGGTATTGTTGGTCCGTTGCCAGGGACCTTGCAGGTGTTAATTTTACTGTTGTGTTTATGTTATGTCTTTGTAAACATTTATTGTGAGAATACTGTTATGTATTTGGTATTTGGTATTTATATTCATGTTGTTCTAATAAAGCTGTGGCCGAAAAATAAAATTCCAACAGAAAAAGTGTAAGTTGTGTTTATTTCTAGGCCAGTGGTTGAAGGGAAAGCGAGACAGGTATTTGGCTCTGCCCAGGTCATGTGTTTGAATCGCCATTTATCCCTACAAACCTGGCTATTCTGACACTGCAATGGTGAAGTTATTATTACTTGCACGAAAAATACAGCACATATCAAAAAGCTTTTTGTATAGATTATTTACAGCTATTATTAGCAGAGCTAATCAGAATTCGCCGCGCAACAAATTTTTTTGACGCCCATAGACTTTAATGGGCGTCGGCGACTTTTCGTCGGCGACATTTCGCCGGTGGCAAATTTTTTGTGAAACGAAACAGGTCAAATTTGCCCATACCTAGGGGGTTAAATACTAAAGTCTGATTTTTTCTGGTTGGACTTTTAAAGGGGAAAAGACGATTTTTTCGTAGAAAACAAAAACTTGATTTTTATTAAACCTGATGGTATCAAAAGTCCGAATAAAAAAGTATTCCATCTCAGACCTACCAAGTTCATATAGAAGTCAATTGCAGATTCTGATCTGCGCTGGGTTTTGTTCAATAATCCAAAGTCAAAGTTTTCAGGCGATAATCTGAAAAAGTTGCAAGTTTCGGATGTCAAATCCAAAAAAGTCATGGTTTTCAGCAACAAATCTGAAAATTTTCTTTTGCTGCACAAGAAATTTTTGTGAAAATGTTTTGTTAAATAGGGGGGGAAAGTCAGTGCCGATTGGTTAGAGTGATTTACAGAAAATAGTGAGAAAATTTCAGATTTTGATAAATAACCCCATTATGGCAGTTTGGGAATGTGCTAAGTGAAGATCCAATGTCACTGCTCTAATTTTCTCCTTTACAAATCCTTGGATATATATTCTAAGAATAGCATAGAAAGCAGCCTAATAGTTTGTATGTATTGTATGTGTGTATTTATATCTATGATACATAGTTAAAAAAAACATAATATTCGAGGACTTGATCAAGAGGCAGCAAAGCATTAAAATAATTCCATGGATTTATACAAGGCAGCTACCATATTCCATTGGCTTCAGTAAGCTAATACCCAGTGGCTGGATGAATTTCCCAGAAATGATTTAGTTGTTAAATATGCAAGGCTTACATACAGTTGTGAACTGCACAAGAAAACTATTTTATTTTGTGGAAATTCAATAAACAACTATAAAATACTACTGGAGTAATGGAGTATTTTCTGGAAAATCCATAACTTAGCATTTCACAAAATACATTTACAGTAATCAGAAAGCAGAAAATAAATGACTAGAGATGAGCAAAATGTTATCACCAGATACAATGGGCAGTTTGCCAGTGGCAAGAATGTTTGTGCAAAAAAAGCAGTGTTTTTTTTTTTGCACCAGAAAAACGACAACAATATTACTAGAATTTTTCCATACAGTTTTTTTTGCACTGACTTCTATGTATGTGGGAAAGTTTAGGCAAAATGTCACCATTTTGCGAGGCCAATGACCAATTCATTATTTACATTTTATTATCAATTATTATTACACCTTACAGTTTTATATGTGAATGTGATAGGGAAGGTTTTCTCCCACAGGCCTAAAACATATGGGCAGTTTAATTTGCTGCTGTTGAATTTAAGATCTACTGGTGCAGGGATTGATGGGATTAATCATCTTTAAAAACAAATGCATAAACATTGTCCCTGGATATGGAAAGGATACTGCTTTCATAAACTTACAAATACTGAGAAAAATGACTATATAGCAAACATGAGCCAGTTCCTGTTTTGGATTATGATGTCTGTTCATTGTAGTGATGAATTGTCTCCAATGATTAACTTATTGCGGCATTTATAAGTTATTTTCCAAATAGAGCACAAATCTAGGCAAGAATCCCCTACATCTGAATTTCCTGTTTACTAGATATGAGTGAATTCCCTTAAAAAAAAGTTCATTGGACAGATAAAGCAACAGACGTACACTAGAATAATTTATTTTCTCTTTTTAGTTTTCTCTGTGCGTGTGTAAAGTGAAAATGAAATGATTTAAACAACGGGAATTCTATCCCATCATTACAGCTTCCTGTGCAACAGGCTGGATACTTGTACAATTAGTTCTGAAGACTCCAGAGACGAAACACATGTTGGGAATCGTTTGCAAAACATATTTCATAGATGGCGTTCCCATGACTTTCCTCCCATTCACACAGTTGCAGCTCCAGATGGCACAGCGCTTTTTGTGCTTGGTCTGTGGAAAACTATGTTAGAGGAATGTTTGACCTGAGAAAGTAATCCAGGGAATGACTAAATGCTGGATTTGCACAGGCATACATTTATCATTACAAGCTGGCTAAGAATGCCAGCTTATCAATAGGGCGCAAATATTGTGCTATAATCGTAGCGATTGATAAAGAGTCTGGGAAAATGTAATTTATTGATAAATAATATAAATCTACATTTTCCATGAAATGATCTTTCCAGACTGCTCAGTCATCATATCAGGCCAGCGACTATCAATGCGTCATCGTTTGTGGGGGTTATTTATTTTTTTGTGGTGTCCGTTTTGACGCAGAATACCCGAAAAAGTTGTGGTAAAAGAAGGCGTGATTTTTTCATAATTTATTATGCCCCGAAGCTGTTCCAGGTTCAAATCCAAAGATACACCATCTAAAACCTGCGCAATTCATGTAAAATTCAATGGCAGTGGTCCCCTTAACCATTTGAAGATGTTTTAACTGAAGGGTGTGGTTTTTCGCAAAAACTCTAATTTCTTGTCGTTTTCGGTGTCAAACTCAAAAAAATTCCATTCGTAGGTAAGGCCATTTAAGTCAAAATATAACAACAGCAAAATTACATGAATTTTTAGAGGTGTGACTACTGTAAGGTATATTTTGACTTAAATGGCCTTACCTACGTGAGTTTGGATGAAGCATTGGGCAAGCATTCCTGCTATTCTCACAAGGTGAAAGATAGTAGGAGCAGGTATAGTAGCACTTTTGAGAATAGCATGAATGCTTGTCTGTCAGGGAGCCGGGAGCTCCCTCCAGGGAGGTAGTCAGGATCAAGGAGGAAGCCCGCTTGAGGGTGCAAGGTCGCGGTATCCAAGGGGTTAAGCAAGATACAAGGTCAAAGTCCATGCAAGAGTTCAATGGCAGGCAGATCAGGATCAAATAACAAGAGTCCAGGCAGGGGGTCAAAACCAAGGCAGGAGCAGGAATCAGGATACAGGAATACAGGAACCCAGGTTCAGGGTAGCAAAACCTATTCTTGGGTGCCCTTCTGGAGTCCTGGGCGCCCTTTTATAGCTGAATTTGGCGCCATAGTGACGTCACTGGTGTCCTTACGCCGGCGTGCTCGCGCCGGCGTGTTTTACACATGCGTCGGCGTTGCAGCGCTGGCGTCCCAGCGTCCACGTGGGCGACTGGGCACCGTCATTTTGGATTCTTCGCCGCCGGGAGCAGACGTGTCTCTTCATGCTCCCGGCGGTCTTGACATTGCCTAATACTACATCCAAACTCAAGCTTTGCATTTGTGCTTCCATTCGTAGGGAAGGCCATTTAAGTCAACTACCTGCAGGGAACACTAATGTGACCATCAAGCTTGCTAGAAGACAAATTAGGAAACATTGAGACTATATTGAGATAGAGAACTCTGAGTAAGTGACCCCATATAAATATAAAACGTGTTTTAAACATTGAGACTACATACAGGCTCAGTGGTTATTCCAGGGTTTCCATTAATGGACTGAGTTAAAGGAATGGTTCACCTTTAAGTGAACTTTTAGTATGTTATAGAATGGCTAATTCTAAACAACTTTTCAATTGGCCTTCTCTTTTTTATAGTTCTCTAATTATTTGCCTTCTTTTGACTCTTTGCAGCTTTCAAATGAGGGTCACTGACCCCATCTAAAAACAGCTGCTCTGTAAGGCTACACGTGTATTGTTACTGCTACTTTTATTACTCCTCATATTCAGGGCTTCTCCTATTCATATTCCAATCTCCTATTCAAATCGGTGCATGTTTTGTAGGGTAATTTACACCCTAGAAAATGCAAACTGGAGAGCTGCTGAATAAAAAGCTAAATAACTCGAAAAACAAATAAAAAATGAAAACCAATTACAAATTGTTTGAGAATATCACTCTCTACCTCATACTTAAAGGTAATTAAAAGGTAAAGAACTCTAATAGCCACAACCGACACCAGGGCCGGGCCAAGCTGAGCGTGCGCCCGAGGCAACCCGGCCGGCCAGCCCACTACCCCCTGTGCGTGTGTGCCCGAGGGCATGTGCACGCGCAAATGCGTGCATGTCCAAATGAACACACTCATGCGCAGTAGCAGAGGGGAGGGAGGAGCATGATGAAGAGAGCAGGAGGGAGGTGAGTCAAGGCAAGGGGAGAAGGGAGGGTGTGACAGCTAGTAGTAGAGAGGGGATTGGAGTGACAGATAGGGGAGGAGGAAGGGGTCACTGGGAGGAGGTGACTGAGCAGAGGAGGGAGGGGAGAGCAGAGGTGTAGTGAACACAGAATAGGGGTAGGCGGCAATACGCTTAATAGGTACCTGCCAAGCGCCCCCTTAAGATTGCGCCCTAGGCAGGTGACTCTTCTGCCTACCTGTAGTTCCAGCCCTGACTGACACCAGCACAAATACAGGGCAAACAACGTGCTTCTACTTGCATGTGATTTACAAAAATGAACGCTACTTTTTGGTGCAAGCAAGCAAGGTGTGCCCACAACGTAATGGATATCTGCAATATCAGGAGTGCCAGTACTTTAATATTACCATTTCTTTTACAATTTACTATTATGATCTATATCCATAAAGGCATTGTTAGCATTCTGTTCCATGGAAAATATTGCTTCAATACTGATTAATGGGAAAATTTATATTGTTATATTTAATATAATAATAATATAATAATATATATTTTTAATAGCATCACCGAATGTCTGATGTTTTAATATACTAAAATAAAGATGTGTTTTTATGGAGTACCCACTAGGGGTCACTGTTACCTCTTGTATAAAACCCAGCTGTTTGTAATGAACTGTTACCTATGATTAAGGGATTGATTCCCGAAACGCGTTAGGATTTACAGCAGCCACCCCAATAAATCTCTTTCAGAAGTGCCGTCTGCCTACCTTAAGTCTTTTGAATGTTAGCAGTGTGGATACTGCTGGACAGAGCACCTGGACGAGTACATGTGGTGAGCAGTAGCGGTCTTTAACTTTCTTTCTCGATCTTTATATTTAACAAACAACTATTTCTTGTGTAACAGTAAAATAATAAATATCTGAAAAAAAATAATGAAACAGGAGGGTGATTTAGACAAGCTTTTTGTTGACAGTGTCTTGAGATCTACTGATCACCAGCTAAAGGTCTACTGGCAGATCCCAACAGGGCAGGAACTAGGGGTAGGCAGAAGAGGCAGCTGCATAGGGTGCAACGATTGGGGGGCACTGGGCAGCTGCTGCCTCTTCTGCCTACCCCTAGACCAGACTCACCTGGCACTGAATGTGAGTGAACGCCGATCAGCGTCCCCGCGCATGTGGAAGTGAGGGCGAGCTGGCTGGCTGGGTTACCCGCCTCTGGATCCTGATCTACCTTTTGGGCACCTCTGCTGTATATATTCCACATTAGGGTTTGGGATTGTAAATATGAATCTGTCCCTATTTTAATCCCAAAGGGTTATGTGTAATTTACAACACATTTTTAGTGTCTGAAGAAAAATTATGGGGCTGATTAAATGACATGAGTGATAAATTGCAAAAGTGCCGTTAGTCATAGGAACCAATCAGCTACTGCTCCAGTTATAAAATGAAAGCAAACATCTGACTGGTTCCTCAGGGTATCTGCACTGCTGCAGTTTAACTTCTCTGTTAGTAAACCAGTCACCATATACTGTTTATGGGCAGAGACATGCAAATCATTCCTTTATGTCCCTGTGGCCAACTATGCATTCAGAACTGCTGGTTTTATAGCACAGATACAGCCTAATAGTTCAGAGCTATATATCCAAACTTGCAGACAGCCTGTTTAGAGCTTGTCAGATCTCATCAGTGCAACTTTGGGCGACTATTGAAAACGCATCGCCGCGTGTGCATTAGCAGTTAACTAATGTGTCAATGTTAGGGAAGCACCAAATCCACTATTTTAGGATTCACTCCGAACCCCGAATGTAAAAGATTCAGCTGAATACTGAACCGAATCCAGCCCCTAATTTGCAAATACAAATTGGCATCTGCAAAAATGGAGAAAAGAACTGCACACGATTAAAACATTTTCAACTTCCGTGAAAGTTTTGGATTTGAATTTGGCTCGGACAGGCATTTGAATCCTGTTGAAAAAGACAGAATCTTGGCTGAATCCTGAGCCAACTCTTGCATTTGTTGCATCTCTAGTTAGTGTGGATACAGACCGATAGGACTGACTTAGATCAATTGACTTCACTGTGCTGTGAATACAGTGCAAGAGCACACACAAATCCTCTATGTGACAGATGTATTTAAAAATGTGTGTACAGTATGTACGAGTCCTAAAGTTATAACATCCTATAATTAGATCCTCGAGAATATTGTAGGCACCGCTTCTTTGCCAAATGTGTTAATTCTCACTCTTCTTGTTTCTGATACACTTTCTCTTTCTGTACAAATATTTATCTGTGAATCACTGTTATACATAACACCAACTGTTGTACATTCACTCAGATCACTTTATATACAGTACATGCTGCATGCAGCAAACACAAAGGGTGCTGAAAGAACATAACAGGGATACTGAAATCAAAGAAACTATCAGGGAGGCCATACTGTATGTCGATACTGTAACCTCAATCCCATGTAATCATTTAAGCAAATAGCATGGCTGTATTATATGATGTTAAATAACAATGAGTCCTCTAATTCCAAAAACGTTACAGTATTTTCGAGCTGAAGACGATCAAACATAAAAATAATTGCAATTCTGTTTTAGGAAGGAACAGACTATTTTTGGGGCCCAGAGATTGATTTCGCGGGGACCACCAAAGAAAATGTTCCATCTTCTTGTTGGCTCAGTATAAAGTAATTTTGTAAAGAAAAACAACAACAACACATGAGAGTCAGTGAACATGTATATGCGTGTGTATGGCAGTTCATTAGAAGACAAGAAGTGGAACTGTAGCCAGTGAAGTTTCACGAAATAAAAATTGTCAATTAGTCAACACACTATACCACATAGACTAAAGACTAAAGAAATAAAGCATAGCACAAGGGCTTGGATTAAATGTTAAAGGGGTTCCAAGTGTTGGTTGCATGGAAGAAGGCGCACATATATAACCTCTACCTGGGTCACTGGCTGCCAGTTATGCCACTACATATGTTATAGATGGACCATGTTTTGCAGCATTTGCATAAGTTCTAAGTTTTTTTATGTTGTATTTTGTTGAATTGACTATTCCAAACCTGCAACTGAATATGCTATGTGGTTACTGGTGTCACTAACCCTGGCAAGCAAAAAACAAATCAATTTGCTGCTTATATGTTATTTTTATTGCTATCTTTCTCTTCATGCTTCTAATATGCATCCTCCAATTCTGAGTTCTACACTACTGCCAGGCTGCAGTCGGAATAACAAGCTGCAAAATATCAATTGAAATAGAAGGGCACTCCAAGTTATCTTAATACAAAAAGTTTGTTTTAAATAAAGAAACCCAACCCAGTTAGTGGGTGTCAGAATGCATAGGGTTTTTTTTTTTGTATGTAACATTAAAGGAGAAGGAAAGGCTAAAATTAAGTAAGCTTTATTAGAAAGGTCTATATAAATACACCAGTAAAGCCTCAATGTAATGCTGCTCCGAGTCCTCTGTCAAAAGAAACACTGTATTTCTTTTCTTCTATTGTGTACACATGGGCTTCTGTATCAGACTTCCTGTTTTCAGCTTAAACCTGCAGGGCACGGCCTTGAGCATGCTCAGTTTGCTCCTCTCCCCCTCCCTCCTCCCCTCCCTGCTGTAATGCGAGTCCAGAGCTATAGTGAGCAGGGAGAGACTCAGGCAGGAAGTGATGTCTCACAAAGCCAATATGGCAGCTGCTATCCTAAACAAACAGAAAACACTTCTAGAGCTTTCTAGAGTTTTTTTAAACAACAAGCTGCAAACTAAAATAAAAATGTAAACCATAGATAATGTAAAAATAAAAAATGAAGAATAATTGCAATTTTTGCAAAGTTTCTAGAACATCAAATAGCAAAATGTGTTTTTTTTTATTGCAGCATGTCCATTATATAGTGTACGTTCTGGGGAGCTCATGAATCATTTATTACATCTCATCAGCTCTTTTCATTGGAACCATAAATAATACATGTTCATGACTTTCCTGTACAAATCTTACAGCTTTTAAAATAAAAAAAATGTTTTTTTTTGTAGAAATTGATTGAATATTGGGTTTTCTCACTTCCAGATTCTACCGGCTGAAAATGATATAAGGCTGATGGATGTAGGTGCATAATAATAATAACAAATAAAGATTAGGGATGTAGCGAACGTCGGAAAAAAAGTTCGCGAACATATTCGCGAACTTGCGCAAAATTGCGAGCGGTTCGCGAACGGTTCGCGAACCCCATAGACTTCAATGGGAAGGCGAACTTTAACATCTACAAAAGACATTTCTGGCCAGAAAAATGATTTTAAAGTTGTTTAAAGGGTGCAACGACCTGGACAGTGGCATGCCAGAGGGGGATCAAGGGCAAAAATGTATCTGAAAAATCTGCCTGTGTGTGCTTGGAAGAGATAGTGTAGGGGGAGAGCTGTTAGTGATTTCAGGGACAGATGATAGTAAGTTTGCTGGCTAGTAATCTGCGTGATACTGCTCTGTATTGGAGGGACAGAAGTCTGCAGGGATTTGAGGGACATTTTAGCTTAGGTAGCTTTGCTGGCTAGTAATCTACTGTTCTCTTTAAACAACTGCCATACGTTGACCTTGTAGGCATTGTTTGCCCAGTTTTTTTGGACGCAGCCACTGAAGCACAGTTGCCAGAAAAAATATGCCATATAAATGCTGAAAATAGTCATTTTTCGCCATACGTTATTCAACCAACTGCTATCTAGCTGTGTGCCCGTGTTCACATTCTGTCTAAATATCCATAATATTACCGTCTCCAGAAAAAACACCGGAGTGACTTTTTTTCAAGCAGCATTCTTATATTTTACGTAATCCGTATCCACCGCTGTGTATACGTTGACCTTGTAGGCATTGTTTGCCCTGTAGGCATTTTTTGCCCAGTGTGTTATTCAACCAACTGCTATCTAGCTGTGTGCCCGTGTTCACATTCTGTCTAAATATCCATAATATTACCGTCTCCAGAAAAAACACCGGAGTGACTTTTTTTCAAGCAGCATTCTTATATTTTACGTAATCCGTATCCACCGCTGTGTATACGTTGACCTTGTAGGCATTATTTGCACAGTGTTTTCTTCAAACCGCCATCTAGCTGTGTGAGCTTGTTCACATTTTGTCTAAATATTGATAATATTATCGTCTCTAGAAAAACCACTTGAGTTACTTTTTTTCAAGCAGCATTCATATATTTTACGTAATCCGTATCCACCGCTGTAGTAGTGTATACGTTGATCTTGTAGGCATTATTTGCACACTGTTTTCTTCAAACTGCCATCTAGCTGTGTGTATTATCGTTTCCAGAAAAACCAACTGAGTTTTTGTTGTTGTTGTTTTTTTAAAAATAATGCCAGGCAAAGGCAGGCCGCCACGCAGAGGCCGTGCTAGGGGCCGTGCTGCTATGCAATCCTGTGGCCCTAGCAAATTGCCCAGTTTTAAAAAGCCAATGACCCTGAACTCCCAAAATGCTGAAGAGGTAGTTGACTGGCTTACACAGCACACCCCATCCTCTACCGTTTCTAACTTTACCACAACATCCTCCTCATCCTCCACTGCTATGGCCACCCCACGTAACACTTCCTCCACCACCGGTGCCCCATCTTCACTGGAGTCAGAGGAGTTATTTTCCCATGAGTTTCTTGAACTGAGTAATGCGCAACCATTATTGGCAGAAGAAGATGAAGGAGATGAGGACGTTACACCAGATTTAATTCTGGCAGAGAACACGACAGAGATGGACATAATGATGAGTGATGAGGAGGAGGAGGAGGTCCCCGCTGCTGCTTCCTTCTGTGATGTGTCAGAAGAAATTGATGCATCTGAGGAGAATGATGATGAGGAGATTGATGTTTTGTGGGTGCCTAGTAGAAGAGAGCAAGAGGAGGGTAGTTCAGATGGAGAGACGGAGAGTCAGAGAGGCAGTAGGAGAATAAGACTTAGAAGAAGCAGGGAGGCCAGCCCGCAGGGATCAGTAGGGCAACAACATGTATCGGCACCTGTGTTCAGCCGGCCAACGCACCCGCCATTGCCGCCAACTTCTACTGTTACCGCCAGATCGCAGACTTCCAAAAAGTCAGCAGTGTGGCATTTTTTTAATGTGTGTGCCTCTGACAAAAGCATTGTAATTTGCAATGAGTGCAGTCAGAAACTGAGCCTTGGTAAGCCCAACAGCCACATAGGTACAACTTCTATGCGAAGGCACATGAGCGGCAAGCACAAAGCACTTTGGGAGCAACACCTCAAAGGCAACAGGCAAACTAAAAGTCACACTCCTTCTGGTCCAGCATCTTACTGCTCTACCTCTGCTCTCCTTGACCCATCTGAACCACCCTCCACTCCGCCTTCCACCTTGACCACCTGTTCCCATTCCCAGTCATCTGCCACCAGCCAAGTTTCTGTGAAGGCCATGTTTGAGCGTAAGAAGCCAATGTCTGACTGTCACCCCCTTGCCCGGCGTCTGACAGCTGGCTTGTCTGCACTCTTAGCCCGCCAGCTTTTACCATACCAGCTGGTGGACTCTGAGGCCTTCCGCAAATTTGTAGCAATTGGGACACCGCAGTGGAAGGTACCCAGCCGCAATTTTTTTTCTAAAAAGGGAATACCACACCTGTACCAACATGTGCAGAGCCAAGTTACCGCATCTCTGTCACTTAGTGTTGGGCCAAAGGTCCATATGACTACTGACGCATGGTCCTCCAAGCATGGTCAGGGCAGGTATGTCACCTACACTGCCCACTGGGTGAACTTGGTAATGGCTGGGAATGGGAAGCAGGGAATGGGTAGCTCAACAACAACAACAGTGGAGTTGGTGTCACCGCCACGGATTGCACGCGGTTCTGCCACCACCTCTACTCCTCCATCGCTCTCTACCTCGTCTTCTTCCTCTTCTTCTTCTTACTCTGCTGCTGGGTCCTCCTTCTCCTCCTCCACACCTGTGCACCCCCAGCTCCCCCTAGGCTATTCGACGTGCCAGGTACGCCGTTGTCACGCTGTCTTGGGGATGACGTGCCTGGAAAGCAAAAACCATACCGGATCTGTACTCCTGTCATCTCTGCAGTCACAGGCCGATCGGTGGCTGACCCCACACCAACTGCAGATCGGAAAAGTGGTGTGTGACAATGGAAGCAATCTGTTGGCAGCGTTGAGACTGGGAAATTTAACACATGTGCCCTGCATGGCACATGTGTTAAATTTAATAGTCCAACGTTTTGTCTCCAAGTACCCAGGATTCCAGGACGTTCTCACCCAGTCCAGAAAGGTGTCGGCCCATTTCAGACGTTCCTACACAGCCATGGCACGCCTTGCTGACATTCAGCAGCGCTACAACATGCCAGTCAGGCGTTTGATTTCTGACAGCCAGACTCGCTGGAATTCAACGCTCCTTATGTTGGAACGTCTGCTGCAACAACAAAGGGCCGTCAACGAGTACCTTTTTGAACTGGGTGGTAGGACTGGATCTGCAGAGCTGGGGATTTTTTTCCCCCGTTACTGGGTGCTTATGCGCGATGCCTGCAGGCTCATGCGACCTTTTGAAGAGGTGACAAATATGGTCAGTCGCACCGAAGGCACCATCAGCGACCTAATACCCTTCGCTTTCTTCCTGGAGCGTGCCGTGCGACGAGTGACAGATGAGGCTGTAGACCAGCGTGACGAGGAGCTGGAAGCGCACGATTTATGGTCGCAAACACCAGAACGAACCCAGGCACCTGCTGCAACGCAGGGAGAGGTGCCAGAAGTGGAGTCAGAGGAGGAAGGTGGCTTTGTGGAGGAGGAGGAGGAGGAGGACCAACAGGAGCAGGCTTCCCAGGGGGCTAGTGGTGACCTTTTGGGGACCCCTGGTCTTGTACGTGGCTGGGGGGAGGAGACCGTGGATGATGCAGTCCTTGATAATGAGGAAGCGGAGATGGATAGCTCTGCATCCAACCTTGTGAGAATGGGGTCTTTCATGCTGGCATGCCTGTTGAAGGACCCCCGTATCAAGAGGCTTAAGGAGAAGGACCTGTACTGGGTCGCAACGCTACTAGACCCTCGGTACAAGCATAAAGTGTCAGAAATGTTACCAACATACCACAAGTCCGAAAAGATGCGGCATTTACAAACCAGCCTGCAAAACATGTTGTACAATGCTTTTAAGGGTGATGTCACTTCAGGAACTCATCAACATTCCAGGGGCAGAGGTGCCAGTAATCCTGCCACGAGCACACCTGCAAGGACAAAGCCCTTTGGCCGGTCTGTAACGTCAGACATGCAAATGTTTTTCTGTCCAAGGCAGCGCCACAACCCTTCTGGATCCACCCTCAAAGAACGCCTCGACCGGCAGGTAGCGGACTACCTGGCATTAACTGCAGATATCGACACTCTGAGGAGCGATGAACCCCTGGACTACTGGGTGCGCAGGCTTGATCTGTGGCCAGAGCTGTCACAATTTGCCATGAACCTCTTGTCTTGCCCAGCCTCAAGTGTGCTCTCAGAAAGGACCTTCAGTGCAGCAGGAGGGATTGTAACTGAGAAGAGAACTCGCCTAGGTCACAAAAGTGTCGATTACCTGACCTTTATTAAAATGAATGAGGGGTGGATCTCGGAGGGTTACTGCACGCCGGAAGACTTGTTCTGACTTCTATGCAGCTGTCCTTCTCTTCAAGCCTCATGACTCCACACACAGCTGTCCTTTAGCGTCCTCCTCCCTCCGCCACCGTTACAAACTAGGGTGCAAACCCTACTGGTTTAATTTTTTCTGGCCTCTGTGCTTCAGTGGCTGCAACCAAAAAAACTGGGCAAACAATGTCTACAAGGTCAACGTATGGCGAAAAATGACTATTTTCAGCATTTATATGGCATATTTTTTCTGGCAACTGTGCTTCAGTGGCTGCGTCCAAAAAAATGCATATTTTCTGCATTTATATGGCATAATTTTTCTGGCCTCTGTGCTTCAGTGGCTGCAACCAAAAAAATGCATATTTTCTGCATTTATATGGCATAATTTTTCTGGCCTCTGTGCTTCAGTGGCTGCAACCAAAAAAATGCATATTTTCTGCATTTATATGGCATAATTTTTCTGGCCTCTGTGCTTCAGTGGCTGCAACCAAAAAAATGCATATTTTCTGCATTTATATGGCATAATTTTTCTGGCCTCTGTGCTTCAGTGGCTGCAACCAAAAAAATGCATATTTTCTGCATTTATATGGCATAATTTTTCTGGCCTCTGTGCTTCAGTGGCTGCAACCAAAAAAAATTATTTTTTCAGCATTTATATGGCATATTTTTTCTGGCAACTGTGCTTCAGTGGCTGCGTCCAAAAAAACTGGGCAAACAATGTCTACAAGGTCAACGTATGGCGAAAAATGACTATTTTCAGCATTTATATGGCATAATTTTTCTGGCCTCTGTGCTTCAGTGGCTGCAACCAAAAAAATTTATATTTTCAGCATTTATATGGCATATTTTTTCTGGCAACTGTGCTTCAGTGGCTGCGTCCAAAAAAACTGGGCAAACAATGTCTACAAGGTCAACACACTGGGCAAAAAATGCCTACAGGGCAAATAATGCCTAAAAGGTCAACTTATACACTACTACAGCGATGGATACGGATTACGTAAAATTTATTATGGCTGCTTGAAAAAAGTCACTCCGGTGTTTTTTCTGGAGACGGTAATATTATGGATATTTAGACAGAATGTGAACACGGGCACACAGCTAGATAGCAGTTGGTTGAATAACACACTGGGCAAAAAATGCCTACAGGGCAAATAATGCCTAAAAGGTCAACTTATACACTACTACAGCGATGGATACGGATTACGTAAAATTTATTATGGCTGCTTGAAAAAAGTCACTCCGGTGTTTTTTCTGGAGACGGTAATATTATGGATATTTAGACAGAATGTGAACACGGGCACACAGCTAGATAGCAGTTGGTTGAATAACACACTGGGCAAAAAATGCCTACAGGGCAAATAATGCCTAAAAGGTCAACTTATACACTACTACAGCGATGGATACGGATTACGTAAAATTTATTATGGCTGCTTGAAAAAAGTCACTCCGGTGTTTTTTCTGGAGACGGTAATATTATGGATATTTAGACAGAATGTGAACACGGGCACACAGCTAGATAGCAGTTGGTTGAATAACACACTGGGCAAAAAATGCCTACAGGGCAAATAATGCCTAAAAGGTCAACTTATACACTACTACAGCGGTAGTAAAATAAAAAAAAAGTTAAATAAAAAAAGAATGAATATTAAAAAAAAAAAATTAAAGTTGGTGCTGCTGAACTACTAGGAGCAGCAGATTAGCACACCAGTCCCACTCCCCAACACTGCTAGACTAATAGCACTGGGCTCTTATAGTAGTAGTAGTAGTAGTAGTAGTAGTAGTAGTAGTAGTAGTAGTAGTAGTAAAACAACAAAAAAATAAATAAAAGCAGTCCTTACAAGGACTATTGCTATTGCAGCAGTCAGCAGATGAGATCAGAAGCAGGACAGCTGCCCACTGCAGCTACATACAGAGCACTGCAGTAGAAGGTAGATTACTAGCCAGCAAAGCTACCTAAGCTTAAATGTCCCTCAAACCCCTGCAGACTTCTGTCCCTCCAATAACAGAGCAGTATCAAAACGATTACTAGCCAGCAAACTTTCAACTGTCCCTGAAATCACTAACAGGCAGCAGCTCTCTCCCTACACTATCTCTTCAGCACACACAGGCAGAGTGAAAAAAAGCTGCAGGGCTTCGGTTTTTATAGGGAAGGGGAGTGGTCCAAGGGAGAGCTTCCTGATTGGCTGCCATGTACCTGCTGGTCTGGGGTGAGAGGGCAAAAAAAAGCGCCAACAATGGCGAACCCAAAATGGCGAACGTCGCGCGACGTTCGCGAACTTCCGGCGAGCGCGAACACCCGATGTTCGCGCGAACAAGTTCGCCGGCGAACAGTTCGCGACATCTCTAATAAAGATATTCATTCATTAGTTGTAAATTATTTGGTTTGGTTAAAAATGTATTACAGATGTTATGAAGGGTCTCGCATTCTAATGTTATTTCTGGTTAGTTTAGAATAAATCACAAGTCAAATGTGTGACCATGTACTGATTATGAGAGCAGTCAAGTAAATACCATTGAAAAGATGCTCAGGCAAATATACATATGAATTATCAGAATAAATACCTTAATGAAAAGAGAATTTAAGGTGCTGTGAGCCTTTCCTGCTGTAAACATGTATTTTATGATAACCTAAGAAATGTTCTACTAAGCGGGAAATTGCAGGAATCCTACCAGTGGATTGTGAGCACTCGCTATATTGTGTATTGAGTATGAATGGATTTATATGGTTGTTTCCATGGTTTCCAATCCTTTCTGACGTTTTGCTCTGGTGGAAAAAACAGCAAAATAAAATAGTGTTACAGTCAAGTGCTATGAAGGTTCTTTAAATGACTCCCCTTCTTCCCTGGGCTGTTTCTTATTTCTACACTCATCTCTGCCGGGTCAATTTATTGAAGTCAAAAAGTAACGGGCACAGGTATTGACAATGCGCAAGGTTGGGTTATGGAAGGTTTAGGGTGTGTTGAGGTTGAATGTATAGTCACGCTTGAAGAAGGTGTTGAAATTTAACATATGAATCAATGTTTTAGGAAACTAGAGGTATTTTTTTTTATTTAGACCTCTCCTATCTTATAACTAGCTTTGGTTTATACTATAAATATGCCGTTGAGCTCTGAAAACCTCGAAATTATACTTTAAAAAAAGGCTTTTTAGAAGATAGGGGCAGTTTATTCTGAATGGTATCGTTATAGTTATCGTGGCTAGTGATGGGCGAATTTCCACATTTTGCCATAAGCAAATTAATTTGTGATAATTCGCTCGCTTCAGAATTGTTGCTCACATCAAAATTATTCGGACGCCCATTGACTTTAATGCATTTATACCAAATAGTCGATTGCGTCAAAATTGGCGCACGCCAAAATTATTTGGCGCCCATTGATTTCAATGCGTTTCTCAAATTTTTCGACGTTTTGCAAATTTCACAGTCTTTCAGCGAAGTGAAACTGCACAGATTCGCCCATCACTAATCGTGGCAGGACAAAGACGAGGCAGGATGGTATTGATGCTTTTGAACATTAGTGTTGAGAATACTGTAAAGCGCAAGGAACACAAACAAGTGGATCCTTGAACAAATCAAAAAAGATTTTCCACTTAAAGCACAATTACAACACCAAAGCTGCCTAATTTTAGGCATGTCATGACAAAGTTAATTGAAAAAGACAGTAATACTCAGAAAAGTTGGAGGGAGAATCCATTCCAGGCCTATCACTGATCCGATTCCTATTCAAAAATTGTAGAGAAATTGTATATAAAAAATATACCTTTGCAATTACCTTGTTTCCTGTTATCTCTGTACTGATTTCCAGTATTCACCAATTATTCATTACAATAAAACATTCACCTACTTTTGTTTTCAACACCTTAAAAGTGATGAGTGAATTTTTTCACCAAGCATTCATTTGCAGATTTTTGCTACATTTCACCATCTGTGAATGTCCTGGTGAAACTGCGGCAAAAATTTGCCTCAACAAAAATGTTGCAGAGACAAAAAAGTCACCATAAGAAAAAAATGCCCATTGACTGTAATGCATGAGTAAAAAAATTGTTGCATGTAAGAAATTGTGTCACCTATTAATTCCAATGCATTTCATGAATTTTTCTCCATTTTGCGGATTTTTAGCAATTTTTCAAAATTTTCAGCAAAGGAAAATGGTACAGATTCACTCATTGCTACACCTTAGGAACACGCCATACCGTGATTGGCAAACCTTGAGCTAAAAACTTTTTTGAAAGTCACCCTCATCCAATTTCAAGGCACATTAACCACAATGTTCTCCCATTTTAGCCAGGTGCATCACCCAGCTGTTTTCCAAAAAAAATTTATAATAATGAATGAATAATGATAAAATTATTATTTTAAAGATTTCAATGTTATTTCAAACTCCCATGAACTCGAAATTCGACCAATTGCAATTTATTTAAAAAAAAAAAAAACTTTAATGTCAGGAAGGCTGCAAACAACTCCAAATTGATCCCAGGATTTCTTCCATAGGCTAAAACAGCAATAAGGCAGGTTTAAGGTGGTGAATAGTCGAATTCGAGTTCTTAAAGGGCCAGTGTATGATAAATGTCGAAAATCTAACTCAAATTTTTTAAAAAAACTTTTTTTTTAATAGTTCCCCTAGATGAATTTGACAGTTTTGGCCATAAAAAAAAAAAACTTAAAAATTTGAATTTGAAAATTCTAAATTTGAAAATTCAAAATTAGAATTTTTACTTTGAACCTTGACAAATCTGCCCCTAAAAGTTAACTAAAGGTTGCACAACCCCTTTAAACAGACAGACAGCAAATAGCAGGCATTAGTATTCTAGGTGGGATAGGAAGAGGCCATGTGTAAGAATTTTAGCTGCTGCTTGTGGGAGAAAGGAGTGAATTTTACCAGTATTGCATGGTAAAAAGAGTGAATGAAAAAAGAGCAATATAAAGAGCAATATTTTATAATCTTCACACTGGAAAACTGTGCAACTTTCTACACTTCTTTACAAATATATTCTGGTTGTCTGAAAGATTATATTAAAAGGGATTCAAAACAAAAACATATTTACTTTAGCAGGGATTAAAATAATTATTTGAATTTGTACTATTTGCAAGAGAAAAAAGAAAAAAGGAAAGTTCTGCACATTCCGACTGATGCACAGCTCTTTTTAATTAAGTAGCAGGACCAGTTACGTACTGTCAAGGGCTGGGAAGGTGGTTTGCAGTATTTGAAGGGAAATATTGCTGCTGAGTTAGAAAACAATGTACAAATGCTTTGAAATTCGATTATTTAGTGGAATATACAATACATCAGTGCATAAAAGCAGACACTTTTCTAAGATGATATTATCTATCATTTCACAAGCTGCAATCCATCATTTCTGTCATCCATAGTGCTGGATAGCAACATATATATATATTTATATATATATATATATATATATATATATATATATATATATATATATATATATATATATATATATATATTACTGAACTTGATTCAGTTTTAATTTAAAATATAAACTGTCACAAATGAGCATGCAACTGCCTGCCAGTATGATTCTTGGAGATATAGTAGTGATTAAAAAGTGGTTGGGCTGCACATTGGACATGTCTGATGGGTACATTGTT
This sequence comes from Xenopus petersii, assembly GCA_038501925.1. NCBI lineage: Eukaryota > Metazoa > Chordata > Amphibia > Anura > Pipidae > Xenopus > Xenopus petersii. The sequence continues at coordinate 85,615,858 of CM076685.1, forward strand.
ACACAATATTTAGTATTTTTTATGCTTCTAAATGGACATACATTAAACATCATACACAATAAGTTTAAAGTAAATCTTTATATACATTAAAATCTTTAATGAAAACCAAAGACAAGGAGCAATCTAGAAGATAAATAGTACAGCCTTTAGTTTTCTTCTACTGTACCTCTATACCAACTATCTTCCTACTTTGGATTTGACTCTGAGCTTCCTTTCCACCAGGGATCTGCAGTACGCTATAATTTGAGACGGTAGGGTGCAAGTGCAGGGTGCCAAAACAAGAAATTACCCCAATATTATATCAACATCCCTTTGCCACCCACTTATATATTTGCTTTTGGTAGAGTAGAGCAAACGCTTTAAATGTCTTGAAAGGATTGACTCTGGAAAATGCTTGGAACACTGAGTATTTTGTTCAGCTGTTGTTTTCCAAAATCTTTGAATTTGGAGGTGGATTCCAAATTATGTAGTATAGCTTTCTGTTAAATGTTAAACCTCTTCTGTTTCTGCTACCTTTCAGATTATTATTGATAGGAGATACAGTGTAATAACAAGCAGTTTGCACATACTGCCATTTTCGTTTTGTGGCTGGATCTTTACTTCCAGTGCTGTGTAGAGGAACAGCATCGGTGGCGCGCACGCAGATGGTCGCCCTATCATCGTTTTCCAAGGCAATGGAGAACAGGTTTTTTGCCAACTTTTATTTAAAAAAAAAAAAAACACTAGGCATGTTATATTAATGTATTAGGGCATGCCAATTATTTGTTGCATATAGAACTAATTTTTAAATAAAATTTGTTGATGTTACTGGTCCTTTAAGTTAAGTAGAAAGTTCATAGGTTTAATAAGAGACCAGGGACCTCTAGAGGGAGCTAGTGCTTAGGAATACTTTCAAAAAGTTACGGTAGAGTCCAAGGGGGGGGGGGGAGACTATAAAGGAAATAAAAAGGGGAGATTCCAGAGGAAATTGAGAATAAGTCATTGGAAGATTGTTCATGCAGGAAATCATCTGACCACCCGAGGCAACCCAAATAAAAAGAGCACTTTGTGTTTTCTAGTGTGGGCAACAGTAATCACAGGCAATTACTGCCTACAATTAGGGCTCATTTTCTATTTAAAATGATGCTGTGACTCGCTAATACATAAATTTATAGATATGCATTCTTCTTCTATAATTTTTTAGAAGGTTCTTCAGCCCCCAGCAGTGCATCCATAACAGCTTTGGAGCTCTGCATTCTACTGCTACTGCATATGCTCTCTTTTCCTACAATACTCTCCTTTCCTCCCAAAGCAGGACCACAAAATTACAGACAGAGTTTGGATGGGGATTATGTATTTGTTCCAGAAAGCCTGAGGATGATATCTTTGTAAATTTTAGCAGACTACAATGATTCGTTCATGACTCATACAGTCTGTTTGGATAGAGCACGTTAGAGAATCAAATAAAAAGTCAATAATTAAATAATGATTTTCTTAGTAGAGACGTGTCAAATATGGCATTATTAAAAAAATAGCCAGTAAGCAAGGGGTAGTGGGTAGTTACTAATACTAAATATGAAATATTTTATTTTTAATAATCCTGTATAATTTTTGCATGAATATTGGCTTCTATTGTTATCTTTAACATGTAGGTGATCCGTGCATGTACAACAGGAGTAATACAAATTGCCACAATTCAGTACAAAAAAACTCATCTCAACACCAGTTTGGGGTTTCAACAAAAGATGATGTACTAATGTTATCAAATTACAGGCTGTTCCTATTTTACTTTTGGTTTGCTTGGATTTCAGAAAGGAGCAATTTAAATGAGATTGCAGAGTTTTATTTAACTGGATGTATCTTCGCATTTTTTAATGAAATTATGTAACAGCTAGATAGCTAATTGATTGAACATGCATGTATCCTTAACAAACAGGTCTCTAAGTGCTAAAGTCAATGACTATAGCAACAAATAATTTTAATTTCAGGTTAGAGACAGACAGAACAGGGAGAAAAGAAAGGTAAATCTTACAAACAAGCCATATTATGAAGCTGTTTAGATTAATTAATAGCATGTAAGGTTCATACTTATACTTTAAAGAATATAAACAAGGTTACAGAAATGAAAATAGACGATACAAAAGAAAAAGTCACCATTAGGGTTGTCAACTCTAACCTCAGGAAAAACCAGACAAGAAGACAGGTCAATGACATTGTGGTAGAGAAGTGATGTATGGGGGCAGGTTATGACGTGTGTGTGTGTGTGTGTGTATGGGAGGGTGTCACGAGGACCTGGATGAGCAATATGTGGATTCTGCTGTAAGATGCCATAGAGGTCACTATTTATTGGGCTGATGGGGGTCTGTTTGGACCATTGTGTATTTAAAATGCCAGGGCCTATATTGAATTTCTTTCTAGACTTGCATGCAGGGCTGTGCTGTCCTGCCAAAGATCGAAATAGGCCAGATTTGTGTTCCGGCTTTACAATGCTGAGACCCAAACAGACAATCATGAATAGGATTGCCCCCTGCATGGTTTTGACCAAAACAGCCCAGTTTTCGGGCTGCCCATGTAAAAACTGCCTGCCTGGTTTTCCAAATTAGGAAAAACCAAGCAGGACTCTATTAGATTGAAGTAGTGATTGGCTAATTCGGCTCATCATAACCTCACCCCTGACATAACTGGTCCTGCCCCTGACATCATCTGCCTCATCCCACAACAGCACCCGCTCCACCACTGTGATGTCACTGCACGTCCCCCTGCCCAGTCTCAATAATGCTGGATGGTGGCAACCCTTTTTGTGAATCAATCAGGTTGCAACCACACACACTATAGAAACCATAAAGTACAAAAATGTGTCATAGGGCACATAGCTGTGGTAGTCAGGTATTAAACAGGAGTAAAAATTAACCAGAATTTCAAAAGTGTGTTCGTGAAATAACACGCTAAGGCAGGGGTCCTCAAGCTTTTTACCCATGAGCTACATTTAAATGTAAAAAGAGTTGAGGAGCAACACAAACATGGAAAAAGTCCTTGGGGTGCCAAATATGGGCTGTGTTTGGCTATTTGTTAGCCCCTCTGTGCACTGGCTAAAAGAGGCTCTCTATGACAGTACACCTGGTTCTATGCAACCAAAACTTGCCTCCAAGCCAGGAATTCAAAAATAAGCACCTGATTTGAGGCCACTGAGAGCAACATCCAAGGGGTTGGTGAGCAACATGTTGCTCATGAGCCACTGGTAGGGGGTTCACTGCGCTAAGGGATCTCTAGATTTACTGGCAGCTCAATGTTTGTGTTAATTCTTGCATGAAAATACATAAGAGCAGCATATTCCTCTATCTTGGTAATCAGATGAAACCAGTGCCTGACATTCCCACCAGATGGGTGAGAAGATGAAAATGTTCTTTATTTAATAAGACAGGGACTGAAAACCATTAATATTATACATGATAAAATTAGGGCTCAAGCAATAATTTAATGACCCACAGTAACTGTTCCTCTGCTGCCCTTAAGAAAGCATTATAGTGCACTGCATGAGTCACAATCATAATTAAGGGTTATTTTTGTCATGAAAGTTTGCTCATTTATGTATTTATGGAAGTCTAAATACAGTACATACAGAGGGTATTCATGTAGGGCAAAGTTTCCTGAAAACCTCTATAGAGCTACACCATGGTATAAGTAATAGTGCGCATTGTCAAGGCCATCTGTTCTAACTGATCTGTGTCATCTTCTCTTAAAGAAAAATACTACTTAAGCAAAACATTAGATACACAGTGATTTTTTCATTAAAAAATATTGGACACTTGTGTGGCCTATTTTCATTCAATAATAAATAACACATTGGTATCAATAAACCTAATTATGTTTTTTCTGCTCTATTGTAAATGTGAATTACTGTAACTGTGGGTTATTTGGCACTCCATGCATTTCCCAACATGTGAGCATTCTGCATTCCATAATGAATTATGGATAGTTTGTGATTCTTGGTGCTCTGCTTCCATCTGCTGGACTATTTTAGTTCTAATGCAAAATTGCATCCCTGAATATTTCCTGTGAAAAGTTCATGAAACAGAATTTTCCCTGTTGGTCTATTGGAATAGCACGTGCATCCCAAATAATGTAGACAAACAAAAAGGGGGTTATTTATTAAAGTCCGATTTTTTCTGGTCAGACTTTTACAGATGAAAAGACAATTTTTTCGTAGAAAAATTAAACTTGAATTGTTTGTGATTTATTAAGCACTGATGGTGTTACAAATCCAAATAAAAAAGTACTCCTTCTCTGTACTGCCGAGTTCATGTAGAAGTCAATGGCAGTCAATTGGAAGATATCCTGATCTTTGCTGGGTTTCATATAATAATTTGAAGAATTTGTGTTTTTCAGGAGATTATACGAAAAATCCGAAAATATTTGCACAATTCAGATTTTTTGTGAAAATATATAAGTAGGAGGAAAAGTCTTTACGGATTTGGTCAGAGTGGTTTTCAGAAAATAGTGGACTTTTTATAAATAACGCCCCTAAACTACTTGGCAGACCATAATACTTGGCTCTTGCATCCCTTAGAGCACTTGCACCCCATTGGTTTAAATATATTAAATAGTCACTATATACTTTGCTATCTATTGTGTTTGTTATTATTTCTGTTACTATTTGTTCCTCTTTATTTCTGAAAAGATGTTTCAGGCTCAGCTTGCTTGTTTTTAGCTACCATTATATCCCAGGCTAATTGGCCAAAAATGTCTTTATTACTTTCCTTGGTTAATCAATTGTCTTACAAGGTTGGACTGACTCGCAAGGCACCCAGATTAAACCTGGTTGGCCAGGGCTGTTAGACCCATGGGCCTAGGCACAGGGGTGAGAAGTGTATTGGAGGGCAAAGGTGGGCTGGATTGGAGCATATGGTAATTAGTGGCGGTAGCAGCAGGACTCATCATAGAGCAGCAGCGGTGGAGGGGAGGTGGTGGGGTGGTGCACAGGAGGTGGGTCCTTTCCACACATTTTCTAGTGGGCCCTGCCTATATTTCCCTATATAATCCTGTTACAAGAAACCAGAGTTTGGGAAACATGAGCATATGGTAGCATTTAAACAAGCTTCCTAGACTCACGGGACTTACCTTTCTTTATTGGAATGTTTAAGGTCCTTTGGAAGAGAAAGGCTGATATAGTCCCTTTTCAACACATGGTATGGAAGGATTTTAATTACAAAACAAAAGTGGCTCCGATATACAAGAACTGAATACTGAGTACTACTCCTTAGGCTGATTTGTATTGGCCATAGTGTACAACTGACATGTGACATCCTGCGTGCATTCTTAATAAACCCTCGTCTGCCAATACTAATCAGTGGAAGAGATTTTATTCCTACGTGTTTATAGTATTTTCATTTTAAATACGTCAGAAACTTTGTGGATAAGGACATACAAGCAAGAAGATGATACATGCAGATGCTGATCAGTTTTCAAGAAGAGTTATGCAGATGCTGTTGTATTTGAGGAAATTCAGAGCCTGATGAACAGAGAGATGTATGCACAACTAAAGTAACTGAGAAGAGAGCAAGAAAATGAATTGATTAACAGACAGGGCAAAGCATAGATACAAAAACAGATGTAATGGGGAAGAGGAGGAAGAAATATTAATAATAGGGCAGTGACAAATATAAGTCCAAAGAAAATAATTTTGCATGGAATGTAATAATGTTTCAAATTGGTGAAAATTGAGAATTAAGGGGAATGTTCATTATTATAACTATAAAGCAACTTTTCATTTGGTCATTCGTTATTTATTTTGTAACATCTTTGAATGTTACTGTTCCTTCTCTACCTGTTTCCAACCTGCAACCAAAACTGGTCGCTGTTTCTTTAGGGCAATTGACACAAAAGACCATGCTTCTGGTGTATTATTATTTGTATTAAATGGCTTATATTTATTTTCAGACTCTCTCCTAGTAATCTGCAATGCCAGCTTTCAAACGTAAGCATATTCTGCCTGCACCACCTGTTTGTGCCATAGTCTGCCTGTCCTGTGCTCCCTGTGTGTGCCATACTCTGCCCTCCATTTGATCCCTATGAGTGCCATACTCTGCCTACTCTATGCTCCATGTGTGTGCCATACTCTGCCTGCTCTATGCTCCCTGTGTGTGCCATACTCTGCCTGCCCTATGCTACAAGTGTTCCATACTCTGCCCTCCCAATGATCCCCATGTGTGCCATATTCTGCCTGCCATATGCTCCCTGTGTGTGCCATACTCTGCCTGTCCTATGCTGCTTGTGTGTGCGCCATACTGTGCCTGCCCTATGCCCCCTGTGTGTGCCATACTCTGCCTGCCCTATGCTCACTGTGTGCGTGCCATACTGTGCCTGCCCTATGCCCCCTGTGTGTGCCATACTGTGCCTGCCCTATGCTCACTCTGTGTACGCCATACTGTGCCTGCCCTATGCCCCATGTGTGTGCCATACTGTGCCTGCCCTATGCTTCCTGTGTGTGCCATACTCTGCCTGCCCTATGCTCCCTGTGTGTGACATACTCTGCCTCTCCTATGCTCCCTGTGTGTGACATACTCTTCCTGCCCTATGCTCCCTGTGTGTGCCATACTCTGCCTGCCCTATGCTCCCTGTGTGTGACATACTCTGCCTCCCCTATGCTCCCTGTGTGTGACATACTCTTCCTGCCCTATGCTCACTGTGTGCGCCATACTCCGCTTGCCCTATGCTCCCTGTGTGTGCCATACTCTGCCTCCCCTATGCTCCCTGTGTGTGCCATACTCTTCCTGCCCTATGCTCACTGTGTGTGCCATACTCTGCTTGCCCTATGCTCCCTGTGTGTGCCATACTCTGCCTGCCCTATGCTCACTGTGTGCGCCATACTCTTCCTGCCCTATGCTCACTGTGTGCGCCATACTCCGCTTGCCCTATGCTCCCTGTGTGTGCCATACTCTGCCTGCCCTATGCTCCCTGTGTGTGCCATACTCTGCCTGCCCTATGCTCCCTGTGTGCCATACTCTGCTTGCCCTATGCTCCCTGTGTGTGCCATACTCTGCTTGCCCTATGCATCTTGTGTGTGTCATACTCTGCCTGCCCTATTCTGCCTGTGAGAGGTGGACCTGGTGGGGGTTTGTTAACATTTGGAAATACTTGTTAGGGCCCCGTTGGTGTTAAATTAGAAGGAGTTGGCATATGGATTTAATGGTAGTATTTAATATGAGTGATGGGTGATATCCCTGCAGTAAACACCAACCATTCAGTTTGTTGGTGTGCTACCACCATTAATGTGCATTTGGACTTGTGATAACATTGGTGTGGTTTAAAGTGGTCATGGTTAAAAACAGTGAGTGGTTAAAGGGCATGTAAAGGCAAAAAAAATAAAATCCCATTTTTACTTTCTTTAATGAAAAAGAAACCTATCTCCAATATACTATAATTAAAAAATGTGTACCATTTTTATAAGAAACCTGACTGTATGTAGTGAAATTCTCCCTTCATTTACTGCTGTGGATAGGAATTGTCAGATGGTCCCTAACTGCTGAGCAGGGAAACAATCATACTTATGAACAGCAGCTTTGTTTATGACGATCCCTAAGCAGCCCAGACCACACTGAGCATGTGCACAGTCTTAGTCTTGCAAAGATGTTTAACAAAGTTACAAGATGACAGCCCCCTGTAGCCAACTTTGAAAGCATAAATTATTTGTTTGATTAGGCTTGTGTTGCAGTAAGTTCATGTTTATATTTAGTATACAAAATACAGCATTTCTAGCCTTATTCTATTTTAGACTTTACATGCCCTTTAATACTGGCATATTTTTTTGGCTTTGAGAAACACTTCAATATATCAATCTTCAATATATATTTATCATAGGCCATAGACTACACCATGCATTGAATAGTTATTATCAAAAAGCCATGATCCTGCTTTTCCTATGGGATACTGGCTCTGATGCTGAGTGTACAGAGTCACTGCTGTAAAGCAACATAAGACTTCCGCCAATAACTTCTGCACTCCTTTATAAAACATTACAAATGTGTTAGGCAAAAGTAAACGCGTATTATTCTGATGTCAATAACAAGCCAAACCTTTATGCGGAACTGTGTCATCAGCCATAAGCATGAGATCAGTAAACATTTTAAGATTAACCAAACATTTATTGTTTTCTGTATTATGGAAAAACAGTTGTTTAACCTGTATTTTGGAAAAACAGGTTGTTTAACCTGTTCCCTAGCAATGCCTACCATGTCCTGGGCGAGAAATCAACATATGCCGAAGGGCCGCATGATGGACTTTGATTGTCGATACTATACATTTTTCAATAGATATTACACAGTTGAATAACACACCATTGCTGCATGACATACAAACATTATTTCTTTTAAATTACGGATTCTACCTAAGAGCCAGTATGATAAACACATAACAGTAAAAGCTATGCAACATATTGTAATCTGGCAGCCCACTATAATAATGGCACACGTATAATCATGTAGCCTTTTCAATAAACAAAACCAGCATGTAGGAGTCATGAAAATGTCATCAGCCACTTACCTGCCTCCATGACTTCACATTGCTGTCCAAAGACCTGGGAGAAGGTGACAGGCCCAGCTGCATCCATAGCTCTCAATGTCATGTGTCTTTATCACGAACAGCAAATACTTTGTGTATGAATGGACTTGTGATAATCAACAGAACACATATGCACATACAGTCAGTTTCCTTGAGTTGCAGGAATCTCCCTCGCTTCTGTACCACTTGCTACATCCTTGACTCAAATGCAATGAAACAGAGGGAGAGGGAGGGAAATAAAAAAAAACCCTGGCAGCTTCAGCTTGTCTTGTAAAACGATTTCATCTATTGCCTCCTAAACACAAGATTTGCTTTTATTTTTGGCATGTTGAGGATCCTGAATAGCTCCCCAGTTAAAAGATGACTGAAGACTGAAAGAGTCCTATTTAAGATTCCATAGAAGATGCGTTACATCATGCTATCCTCTGTGTGAATGTTATGACGCCGTACTACTAACTGCAAGCCTCCCAATGACTTTGGACTGCACAGTCTGCTATATATAAAAGCTGTAGCTGCCTTTTTCTCAGCATAAGACAAAAAAAAAACTAAATGTTGTTGTTCCGACAGAGAAAATGAAGGCCTGTTCTTTCAGAATATACTGTAATCACAGAGAGTATTTTCCGTGAAGAGATTCTGGAGACTGTAAATAAATCATGTCTCTATCTTTACCTTGGAATCATCAATAGGTTACTTTACTATAATGTATGATTTTTATAGGAGAAAATCTTTAAAACCAATTAGTGAAACCTTATTGATAGTGTTGGGGTGAATACATTGCAGCTAGGTATTTTATGCAGAGCTCTAAAGGTATGTTGTGCTCGGCTGCAGTGATTGTAGGCAGTGTTCTCGGCTCCAGTACTTGTCATTCTGACAGCAGCCGAGGACGGGCAGGATTAGCCTGGCAGCAGCTGCTGATGTCATTTTTATATGCTTGGCTGCCTGCAAAAAATGGGTATGGCTTGTAAGCCGTCATCAGAAAAAGTAACATGCCTAGCATCACCATAGAGAATATTTTGTAAGAAGGACATAGGCTTTTTTTGTACCAGTGAATGGTAGTGTGATGTATTTCATTAAATATACTTTCCAGAGCTCATGATGAGATTAATAAATAGATTTGGGCAATAAATTATGAAATTACAGAGAGGACATTTCTGCACATAATGGGAGCTTTTTTTCTATCCTATATGTCCTATTCAACAACCACATCCTATATAATAATGCTATCCTTTATCCTTTAGCAGCAGGTTATAAGGGACCCATTCAGCTTGCACACATTTCATATGGGAGATTGGAGATTTTTTATGGAAGATTAAAGGAAAAAGAAATGCTAAAAATAAGTAAGCTTTATCAGAAAGGCGTATATAAATACACCAGTAAACCATCAAAGTAATGCTGCTCTGAGTCCTCTGTCAAAAGAAACACTGTATTTCTTTCCTTCTATTGTGTATTTATTGGCTTCTGCATCAGACTTCCTGTTTTCAGCTTAAACCTCCAGGGCTAGGGCTTGAGCATGCTCAGTTTGATCCTCTCCCCCTCTATTCTCTGCTGTAATCTGAGCCCAGAGCTAAGAGTGAGCAGGGAAACTCGGGCAGGAAGTGATGTCACACCAAGTGAATATGGCAGCTGCTATCCTAAACAAACAGAGAGCTTCTACAGCTGTTTACTCAGGTAGGTAAAGCATTCTACAAAATAAATAGTGTTATAGCTTGCACTATTGTGGCTAATCTATTGACAATAAACTCCTTCGGTACCTTTCCTGCCTTTGAAACGGGCAAAGGTCTAATAAAGATATGGGTTATTATATTTTGCTTTAGATCATGACAATCCAACTGTAAATCCAGTTGCATATTCTGCAGTGGGTAGCACTGTACCATGGGCAGTCTTCAATAATTATTTTTATTTCTGTGCAGTTAATTGTTGCTACCTGTCTATTTTTTATCTGTCTAAGAAATCTAGACACACAAGTGAGTTGCAGGGGCTGGATAAACAGCAGGCGATCCAAAGGCTTGTCAGCTCAGCTTATCTTGTCCTTGCGTGACTTCCCTCTGTGCCTATCATGTAACAATGTTGTATGAGCAGTCTGAATTTCTTCCCTGAAATAAGAAAAAATCTTGAACGGGAAAATGCTGCAATGATTGCAGAGAAATAGACTGTTGGAAGGTTTTATTATTAAAAGGGGGAAGCACTTAGTTAAGAAGGGAATAGGTAGTAATAGAATGGTTTGGAATGTAAAGGAATCTGAACATGGTGTTGGGGGGGGGAAATGTAAACTCTCAAAACAAATGAATGTAAACATACTATTCTTAGCACTTTTTCAATGTATATCAATTATTATTTTTTCTAGTTTTCAAGATTTTAGCAGATTTTATACTTCCAACCAGTCAGCAGAAAATGTCAGAGAAGAAGAAGGAAAAGTCTTCTGATGTCTTCTGGTGCATAGAAAAGAGCAGAAAAGAGTCATTTAATATTTCAGTCCTGTTTTCACCAGCAAAGTAGCAAATTTAAGGCTATTTATTATATTTCTCCAAATATGGAACAGAAGAGGAGGAAAGAAGGAGAGATGTAGGCGACTGTACTTACATAAATATGGGGGACTGATATAGCTACCAACATACATTCAGGTACCACATTTTATTTATACATAGGAGCTGTTGGGGGCACTTTCCATTTGAAAACTGCTTCCTGTGGCATACTAAAGCTTTGATAGATATGCCTTTAAAAATCCCATAGAAATAAATGGAGAGAGGTGGACTGTGGTGATCTTTAACTTCACTCTTTGATAAACATACCCCTGTGAGTAGCGTTGAGTGAATCTGTTTTACTTTGCCTAAAATTTGTGAAACGGCAAAAATGTGCCAAATGCATTGTTGCACAACATTTTTTAAACTATACATTAAGGTGGCCATAGACGAAAAGTTCCGCTTGTTTGGCGACATCGCAAAACTAGCCGATCTTTTCCCGATATGCCACTAATGGGCATGGCTATATCGGGGTAATCTGAATGTTCGGCCCTATGGCCGAACTATCAGATTACGATGAGAGCACAATGGGCTCCGGCGGAATCGGTCGGGACAAAATCAAACCTGTCCAATCGACCAAACAACCGATGTTGCGACTCTCCACACACGGTCAGAAAATTATTTGAATCCTCTATTCGTACGATAGGATCTTTGCGTCTATGGCCACCTTTAGAGTCTGTGTCCATTTTTAACAGCAAAATGTGCCAAAATAATGTATTCATCCCTACTTGTGAAAACAAGAAATCTTACTCATTTCATTTTCTTGTGTTATCTCAGAAGCTCTGGTTAGTTATATCCAATGGGGCACACCAACATTTCTGGAAGATTCCTATCATTGGTTAAATAACTTGTTATTTGGCCAGTGTGAAATGAAAATGACAAAAACATTTTGATAAATCTGCCCCTCTGTTTGAAATCAGACTATGCTTTACTTGGCACAGACCACATACATCTGAATGAATTCTGAATGAATTTTCTGGTGCTAAATTAAAAATTAAATAGGATTATAAAACAAAGCACTTTATTTATTGATTAAAATGTCTATTTTATGGACAAGGAAAGCTTAATACACTGGAGAGTTCTAATATGTTAGACACCCCACTATATAAAATTGCTATTTTTTTCCCTAAAAATGGGCTCTTGTTCAGTAACAATTGCACTGGCCCTGGAATATTACTCATTAACCACTGTTCTGCCATCTTTTTAGTATTTCCAAGGTTGTGTTATGCATAAGCACTATAATAAAATGGGAATTTTTTCATTAAAGTTAAAAGTTCAGTTTTTACTGAATAAGAGCAACTTTCTGGGGGAAAAATGAATACACTAGGGGTGCACCCTGAGTGTGATAAAGGGATTCTGTTGTGGAAAAGCATTGTATTACAAAAAGCATCAGTTCATAGTGCATCTCCAGCAGAATCCTGCATCCTTCAAAAGGACAGATTTTTTTTAAAATTTAATTTTGAAATCGGTAGACATGATGTTAGCATTCGAGGTGCCCCCAGTCATGTGACTTGTGATATGATAAACTTCAGTTACTCTCAGTGTCGGACTGGGATGCCAGGGGCTCACCAGAAAACCTTTGTCCATGGGCCCACTACCCAAACTATTTCTCCTCTTCATCACCTCACTCAACCTCTACTCTTCAAGTTTCTATTCTTTCTATTCTATTATTTATTATTCTATCTATTTAGCCTCTCTGTTCCCATACAGAAGTAGGTAATGAACATTGAAACAGGCCAATTGGTTAGAAGCAGGAGAGCCAACTGACACTTGGGCCCACCGGTTTTCCCGGTATCCCAGTGGGCCAGTCCAAAACTGGTTACTCTTTACTGCTGCACTTCAAAGTGCAGTTATATCACCCCCTTTCCTATTAACAGAACAGTGGGAAAGTAACATTATAATGGCTCCCAGACATCTGCATTGCTAAAATACTCTCATGCCCCAACTAGTGGTAGATATAAGAACAGCACTCAATAGTAAAAATTCAAGCTTGGCTAACCCAAATCACAACTCCTTCAGTTACAGTGAGCAGGAGAAGCAATAGCCTGTCTGAGTCTGAGCAGTTTCAATATGAAGTGCAAGCTCTTTCTAAAAGCACATAACCAGGCAAAATGACCTGAGATGGCTGCCTACTCACCACTATTACAACAAAAAAATTAGTTCACGAATAAAACTTTAAATTGTAGAATAAATGACATGCAATATACCCAGTGTAATTTAGTAATAAAAACGATACCATAAAAATCATGACAGAATCCCTTTAACCTTTCCTTTTCAAAAACAACAGTCATGTGGGCATAACAATTATATATGGAGCACTATGCAGGGAATGGAAAAGTAAATAAAGCCTAGTACAACAAACACTTTAGAAGAGCAATCCTACGATGTGTCTTCATGATATTGTACATTTAGGGGATTATTTACTAAAACCCTTTTTTTATGGTCATGGTATTAAAGGGGAAAAAAACAATTTTTTTGTGAAAAAACAAAATTGTTGTGGGAAAATTTTTTTAAAATTTTTCTAGATTTATTATATCCTGAAGCTGCTAAAAGTCAAATCTGAAAACACTCCAAGTCAAACCTACCGAGGTCATGTAGAAGTCAATGGCAGATTTTCCTTTTAGAACTGGAAGATATCATGATCTGCGCTGGGTTTCATAAGATAATAAGAATACCTTGTGGTTTTTGGGATGATAATCAGAAAACCTGGATTTCATCAAATCTTTTCCCGCACCAAATGTTTCGAGTTTTTTAATTCATAAATAAGGCAAAAGTGTGGATTGGAGTTTGGTCAAAGTTGTTTTAATAAAATGATGAGAGAATTTTGAGTTTTAGTAAATAAACCCCTTGTCATAATTCGTACTGGTTGGTTACATGAAGAGAATACATGATGTGGATTATAGTAATGTTCTTCTGCAAACTAAAATAAACCCTTTTGGCAAGTTTTTTGTTCATTTTAATTAGCAGCTTTATTTTAAAAGGAAAGCTTTCACAAATAACTTATGGGCTGCATAACATATTGATTTGTATTCATTAGTGGCAGGGCCACATCCATTCTGTTATAACGGCTCCAGGGATGGCCATTAGTAGATTAAGAATTCAGATAAGTGACTGATCCCTTTGCTTCCCGAGGTCAGTTCTCTTGTTCACTCTCTGAGGAACTGAAGCACATTGATATTTAAGCAATTTTTGATACGGATTTAAATCCACAGTATCTGTGCAGCAGAACATTGCAGTTTGGCTTTCTCCAAAAAAGGGGGGGGCAAAATATGAGATGTTTGGAGCAACAGTATTTATTAGTATCCTTTAAAAAAAAGTATTACAACTATGAGTACCTATTACTATGTATATCAGCTTTCTGGCAGCATCTTTAACTTGCTGGTTCCTAAGACTGTATATATATATATATATATATATATATATATATATATATATATATATATGTATATATATATATATATAGTATATATATATATATATATATATATATGTATATATATATGTGTATATATATATATATATATATATGTATATATATATATATATATATATATGTATATATATATATATATATATATATATATATATATATATATATAATGATTTAACAGTGGTGCAATTACTATTTTATACATGATTGAGATGAATCTGGCTTGGCCAATGCCTTAGTTTAATTTGGGTACATAAAAGTGTCAGACAATATTATAACAACCATAAAGTGAGCAGAACATGTGGAGAACACTTTATCCCTTCCAGAAATGTAATGGATATTTAAAATGGTTGAGATGATCAGTATGTAAAATGTAACAGTCAGCAGAACAGAGCCAAGAATAACACAGCCACACATGACGCGAAGAACAATTTCATTGATCCAGGTATCTGAGCAAGCCAGTTTCAATAATAATGATCGATCCTGATAGCACCACAAAAAGGCAAAGTGAATGTAAGAACAGTATGGATTAAAGTTTACTGTTCCAATCAGCCATGACCCAACTATGAGCTGAATAAAGGCTTCTTTATGTATGATATTGAAATATAAAAGGGGATGGCAAATGACAATACACCGATCACACACAATAAGCTTTTATTATCAGCCTGTGTATGGCCAGCTTAAGCCCTGTTGAAGACCTGACAACACCGTAGGAACAGTTGAAGAAATGGAACATATTTCTAGGACAGAGAAATTAGCAAGAAAAAAATACAAAGGGGTTTGAAGATTTTGGCTTAATCTATATGCAACACTTTACATATGTTTCCAATCACTGTTATAATAAAGATACATAGAAATACAACAAAAAGTAAAAACTGAAACTCAGGGATCTCCAAGAGGCCGACAAAAATAAATGTTCTTACTGTTTTGTGATTTACAGGTACTCCATACATTTCTGATCCGGTTCTGTTGGTTAAAACATGAATTTTAAGTATTGGTTTAGTATAGGCTCAGCAATAACTGCAACATTGGTAACTGGTATGAAAATATATCCACATCTTCTGTCCCTGTAGGTTATAGTAGCACCAGCAAAATAACATTTCATGATATTTTGTTAGATTGATTGACCAATTTACACAAAATTAGATTGATGTTCATGGAAAGTTCTTCCAAGAAAATAGATATTCTATTGATACTAATAGACTCCTTTAGGGGAAAACATTTTTGCTAAAAAAAAAATGTTACTATTGCTTTGAATTCCTCAAATTGTCGATCTTTATTGGTCAGAGGTACTGAAGCCTTCAAGGTTTGGACAATGTTAAATAACAGTTTTGATTCAATCAGTTACATTTTTCTATTTATCTTAATGAATAACGTGACATATTTAGTCAAAATACATTGGTCAAATTGTCTCCAAGATGTCTAAATCTACCCCTGCATTATGTCCACCATAATTTATTCTTGTATCTTCCCCTTTTATATCCAGAATAATGTGTAGCACACCCATGGGTGGGCCTGAGATGTCTGGAAATAGTGAGACTTGCTGCCAGTGTATCCCAGGCACCCATAGGCTATGGGCAACTCCCTATAGCTCCTAGCAGTGTGCAGTTACCCTCAGGTGAATCCTGGGGTATGAATAGATGCACAGCCCAACTAGGACGAAAGTGAGAGCAGTCCATAGGGCTGTTTCAAACAATAACTTGTGTATTGAACAAATGGCAGTGTATCACAGCAGTCAGGCAATAACATCTTCAAAGACATTCAGTGCAAACTGTGGAAATTCTTCACACTTGGTATACTTAGTAGTAGTAACTTAGTAGTAGCAAGGGATAAATCCCTCTCAGGAGGTAGTACAGCCTGTCTTGGCATTTTCCCTGCTCCTGAGCTCACCCACTCGTGCCCCTGTCTGACAGCTTGTTCACTGCAAGTGTACTAACCCCAACTACTCTCCTTGCTGGAGCCAGAGAGCTGCTTACTAAATAACCCTGCCACTATCTCTTGCTCCTAGAGCAACTATTACACAAACACTAAATAACACTGTCCCTACTTTAGGACCTGATACTGTCCAGACCCACTCCTGTACCCACCTCCCCACAAGGTGAGATCCAAGAAGAGCCCTGAGCACATGTGTGCTTTCCCTTTTAAATACTGTCACCTACTGGGCAAACCTTGAACTGCAATGGACCCAGGAAAAAAGACATAGCTGCTTGGGTGAATCACAGGACCACTTACTGTAAGTGTCCGAATACAGGGAAAACTGCCTAAGTAAAGCATACCTTAACCTCATGGTCTCTACAAATGCAAAAGACAAACTGTGTTATTTCTCAAGTGTTCTCCACAAGAAGCCTTATAAATAGAAAAACTATTCTAAAAACAATTCTGGCATTCATCTTCAGTCATAATGGTTTTGAGCTACAAGAAAGTAGTTGAAAACTAAGAGATTTCAGTTTTGTCTGTTGGCAGAGGTGGTCTTTATGATGATCACACAGGGAACACTCAGCACAGCAACTTGTGAGAAGATTTACTTGTGAATTACTCAGGGCTAACGCAGAGCACAATTAACAGTGTGGAATACAAAGATGGAACAAAAATGGTGGAAAGAAGGAAAAACAGAAAAAACAGAGTGCAGTAATACAACAGCCATAGATGATTGCAAACACCCATTTGTGCAGCGCACAAAGTTATAGTATGCATATACTGTATTCCAACATTGTCTGAATATAGGAGAATATAGGTGTTTTATATTAGGGTTATCTTTTCCCCATGCCACATCAGTGATGATTTGATTTAAAAATGTTCTTGCCCAGTGATCCCCAACCAGCAGCTTGCAAGCAACAAGTTGCTCACCAACCCCTTGGATGTTGTTCCCAGTAGCCCTAAAGCAGGTGCTTATTTTTAAATTCTTGGCTTGGAGTCAAGTTGCATAAAATCAGATGTACTGCCAAACAGAGCCTCCTTTAGCCTTTAAAAATAGGGTCTACCAAATATCCAATTGCAGGCCTTATTGGGAACTTTTGTAATGCTTTTGTTGCTCCCCAATTCTTTTTAGAACTGAATGTGTCTCATGGGTAAAAATGGGTTGGGGACCCCTGCAAACGAATGGATTGGAGGTTTTAATAACACGTGCATGATTCTTTTCAAATGTAAATAATTATATAAAATTCTTGTGTACAATGCTGTTTTCTCCAAATAAACATATTCAGTGCAAAAAAAATGCAATGAAAATGTGTTAGATGTTAGACGTTAGCCTTATGAAAATGGGCCAGTACATAACTGAAGTTGCCAGAGAACAGTTAAACATAACAGGAATATATATTGCTTTTCCACTCATTGAGGGCACATCCCCAAAGGGCACATCCTGAAGCAATAATAAAGAAGTAAGCAGCTGTGTTTAGTCTAAGGAACCAATTAACAAATTATATTTAAATAATTGCTTGAAACTGTTCTAAGGGCAGATGGATAGCAAGAAGTCTGACATTTTAATTACCCAAATGGAGAAATGTACATATATAGTTTATACAGGATTACACTCCTGCAGTTGAAAACTGTATTCATAGAATTTAATAGAAATCAAGAGCATTTATTTTTCGTGTTAAATGGGTATGCACACATGATATCGATTACATAATGCCAAGAGTTGTCAGAGAACATAGAGAAAGAATCAGGTATTAATTCCTTAAAGGGGCATTTTACCCTCAATTCTTTGGTCTTCCTGCAAATTTTGAATGTGATACTAATTAGCCAGGTAGCATACATCTTTTTGTTCAGGTAAAGTTTTATTATGATGAAGCAAACAAGCTCTGTATACAGTAGAGACTGGTATGGGTACATCTACTTATATTAATACATTAGTGCAGAGAAACTTGTAGGTACACAAAAACCATCGCCTAGTGGTTCTTATTTAAGGACGAGACAAGCAATGTCTGAGGGCAAAGCATGAGACATTGTGTGAGTTGTGTTTCTCATATTGTGGCATGTTTCTCGTATTGGCCTTTTCTACTATATATTTTTTTTTCCATGCTGTATAGTTTGTAAAAAGGCTTTGGATTAGAAGTAGGGAGTTGGGGGGAGGGTTAATATCTTGTGGAAGTAAGGGTTTGCATACATAACAGGGGTCCATTGGTATCTTTGCAAGTAAATCCTCATTTATTGTTAAGACTACTTTAGACCAGTACAGATGAATAGCAAGACAATTCCATAAAGTATGTAGAAGACTACCTATGCCTGTTGTATAGATGATATAATGGGGCTGCACCTCTGAGTTCATTTTGTGTAGTCTCTCCTGGGTGTAATAGGCCCTGTATAGACGTTTGAAGAGTTAATGTTATGCCTACAGTTAACTGAGACCTGGGTACGTAAAATTTCTTTCAATTCTGAGTCTGAAAAATTTCCAACTTTGTCCTGCTGTTCCTTATGTTACATATATTATTATTATTATTATTATTCTTAACATGTATTTTTAGGGCACAAACATATTTAACAGCACTGTAAAACAAATGTTTTTATACAAAGAACATACAGAATTACATACATACCTGTAGAACATATAGAATTACATACATAGCGAACAGTAACTGATACAAAGGTGAGGAAGACTCTATGCAAAAGAGCTTACAATCTAAAAGGGACTGAGACACAAGGAAGCACATTTACTTAGCTCGAGTGAATGAATAGAAGAAAAAATACTTCGAATTTCGAATGTTTTTTTTGGCTACATCGACCATCGACTTTGAATCGAACGATTCGAACTAAAAATCGTTCGACTATTCGACCATTCGATAAGTACTGTCTCTTTAAAAAAACTTCGACCCCCAACTTCGCCAACTAAAACCTACCGAACATTAATGTTAGCCTATGGGGAAGGTCTAACAAATTTCTGATCGAAGGAAAATCGTTCGATCGATAGATTAAAATCCTTTGAAACGTTAGATTATCGAACGAATTGCTCTTAATCCTTCAACTTCGATATTCGAAGTCGAAGGATTTATCTTCGACAGTCGAATAACGAGGGTTAATTAACCCTCGATATTCGACCCTAAGTAAATTTGCCCCAAGATGTGGGAGTGGGCAAGAGATGAGAAATAAGTAAGGTAAGAGTTGTAGCCTGTGGTATTGCATTTGGTAGTGTAACAGAAATGATGGGAAACTGGTTGAAGGGGTGTATGTATCACCCAGAGTTCTGTCCTACTGTTTTTAAGCAACCAGGTAAATGTGTATTTTTGAAGTGAATGGATTTTTTCATGGATCTGCAGCAAGCTGTAATAGCTGAAAAGGGTCTGGTTTACTGGAGTGGCGAGTGTTGGATGGGATCATACTCCAGATTGACAGTCCGGGTCTGTCCAACACCTGACAGAGGGACAGGTGTTTTCTCTACTTAAGTATGGCAAAGTATTGTGTGTGTGTCTCTCTCTCTCTCTCTCTCGAACCCTGGGGAAAAGCAGGTAGTTAGCCTGTTAGAGAGCTAGATGCATGTGAGTACGTGTTGTGCTACGAAAATTGTTTCCTTTAGGTGCTGGATATTAGGTCCTGGAGACGACGTCCCTATTACAGTACCTCAATCTGTTACAATAGCTAAACAGAATGAGGGTAGGTTTCTCATTTTAATAGATCTTTTGAAAGCAGAAAGATTGGGAGAAAGTCAGATGGAGTGTGGGAGAGAATTCTTTATGCAAATATTTCTCCCGCATGTTGGGCGCTAGTCCGGAGATCGATGCACGGACACAATCCTTGTATAACAAAGACAGCTTTATTGAAGCACACACAGTGGAAAGTTAAGCGTGCGGAGGCTGTGCTGTAGCTGACTTACGCGTTTCTTGCTATGTAACCGGCACTTCATCAGAGTCAAATTAGTGTCACTTGATTCAAAGTTTAAATAACGTAAAGGTGGCCATACACGGGCAGATAAAGCTGCCGATATTGGTCACTTGGACCGATTTGACAGCTTATATGGCCGTGTATGGGGGCTTCCGACGGCTCATCCCGATCGATATCTGGCCATCGATCGGGAAGGTTTGATTTTTAACCGACCGGCCCGTCGGAGCCCCTTGGCGCATCGTAATTCGATCGTTCGGCCCTACGGTATAGCCATACCGTTAGTGGCATATCGGGGAAAGATCTTTGAGTCTACGGCCACCTTAAGAGGTGCTCATTAGTGTTACTTCTACAGGTGTTACATAATATATCAAAAATTGTTACAAAATATCATGCAGAGTCTTAAAAACATTTTTTATATATAATATTTTCTGTGTGAAGTGATTTTTTAAGCAAAAGTATGTTATGAATTACTTAACAGACCGTTATTTAGATATAAGTGTTACATTTAAAAAGAACTACAGTAACATTGTTTCAATATAATATACATAAATTATATTAATCGTGTTCTCTTATTTAAAAACATTAATTTATTCACATAGATTAAAAAGACAATACAGCAACTTACTTGTATAATCCATGTTCTTTTTTGTGTTCTTTTAAATATCCTTTTTAACTTGAATCAACTAAAGGAACCCAATGGTTCATTTCCACTATACCTTGATCATTATTATATATTCATGAATTTTAATTATTTTATATTGTAATCAAGCAAGGAAATAATTACATTCTTTTCTTTCTATTTATGTTCTTTTTCCTTTTTTTTATCCTTAGCATCACTCTATTATATTCTTATTGTAGGTTGTATAAATTTGTATGAATTCATTCTTAAAAGTAAACTTTTAATACATCAACTATTGTTATTACCCATTCTGTTTGTATTCATTCTTTGGTATTTATTAGTTATTCATCAGATATTTCTATAATTACTATTAACTCTAATGAACTGTACTCATCCCCTGTATTTATTATTTCAATAATTCCATTACACAAAGATTTATTAGTTGTATTATCTAATATAATGCTTGATATTGCACTCTCTGTTCAAGCCTCTAGGTTTAGCTGTATCTAGGGTTAATATCCAATTGAATTCTCTCTTAGTTAATATATTGTCAATATCACCCTTTCTCTTTCCTAGTTTGACTATTTCTTTCACTTGAAAAGTTACATATTGTTCTCTGGCATTATGATTTTCTATAACATATTTTGCAGATGAGATGTCACCTCTATTGATAAACGCTAAATGTTCCAGTACTCGATCTTTGAGTCTCCGGGTAGTTTTTCCTACGTATATACAACATTCTGTGATTTACACTTGACATATACTCTATTTTTATAAATTGTTTGTGTATTGATGCTTTGGAACTGATCAGATTTTTTAATGAACCCACAATATTTGCAAATATTTGCTCCACACTTAAAAGTACCTATAGCAGTCATCCAATCAATTCTAGTTTGTTTATTTGTATCTGGTAACATA
This sequence comes from Xenopus petersii, assembly GCA_038501925.1. Taxonomy (NCBI): domain Eukaryota; kingdom Metazoa; phylum Chordata; class Amphibia; order Anura; family Pipidae; genus Xenopus; species Xenopus petersii. Next base: position 85,637,693 of record CM076685.1, read on the forward strand.
CTCGGTGATACTTTATCTCCTACATTATAACTACGTCTATATACTAAGGGGCCGATTCACGAAGGGTCGAATATCGAGGGTTAATTAACCCTCGATATTTGACTGGGAACTAAAATCATTCGACTTCGAATATCGAAGTCGAACGATTTTGCGCAAATCCTGCGATCGATCGAAGGATTTTTCGTTCGATCGAACGATTAAATCCTTCGAACCGAACAATTCGAAGGATTTTAATCCAACGATCAAAGGAAAATCCTTCGATCAAAAAATCACAGGCAAGCCTATGGGGACCTTCCCCATAGGCTAACATTGACTTCGGTAGCTTTTAGCTGCCGAAGTAGGGGGTCGAAGTTTTTCTTAAAGGGACAGTACTTCGACTATCGAATGGTCGAATAGTCGAACGATTTTTCGTTCGAATCGTTCGATTCGAAGTCGAAGGTCGTAGTCGAAGGTCGAAATAGCCCATTCGATGGTCGAAGTAGCCCAAAAAAACTTCGAAATCCGAATTTTTTTCAATTCGAACCCTTCACTCGAATTCAGTGAATCGGCCCCTAACTGTGGTTTTTGTAGATCCATAGTGGATAGAATTGGATCCAGATATAGTATAGACCAATGTTTATAAATTATTTTCTCTATTTCTTTGGCCTCCATACTGTAAGTAGTTATATATCTCATACTGTTAACTCACTGTTAGTCTCTGGTTTTCTGTGGTGTGGTAAGTAATTCTGTTCTATCTCTTAGGATTGCTTTATCGTATGCTTGTTTAATATTCTCAGTTTCATAACCTCTGACTAATAATCTATCCCACAGTTCCATAGCTTTTTCCTGGAAAGTATCCCAGGTAGAACAATTCCTTGTTAATCCTATGAACTGCCCTATCGGTACACTTCGCAACAATGGCTCAGGATGGACTTCCTATACACATCTGTTGTATCTGTTGATTTTGGATTTTAAATTGTATATCTAGGAAGTCCATAGTAGTCATATCACTATTATATGTGAAACAAATATTATTTAGGTTATCAGTGCAATAGTCTACAAAGCAAAGGAAGGAAAAAACAGTACATTTGCATGGCACAGACAAAGAATGAGATTGATTTTTTTTTTCTGTTGGTAAGAAAAAAATCCATAGGAGTGTGCAGGTCTGAACAAAGACTATATGCAAAGATAATAGATGCATTTCCAAGAATGGTTATATAATTAAAAACACTGAGAAAAACAAGTATTCAGGTCCTGGATTCACAGAAAACCCCACAAGAATAAATTCTGTTACAGTGGTCTCATTTCCCAGATGCATTTTCCTTTCTGCTTATTTGGTTATTTAGATAGAAGAGATAAGGTTTAGAGGAAAGCAATATATATATACCTTATATATAAAATATATTATATAATAGAAATATATTATATAATAGATATTATAGGAACTCAGGGCATTGGCTGCTCCTGGGGAAGCCCCTCTGGAGCTGTGGGCAATGGATGCCGTAGGAGAAGCCCTTCTGGAGCTGTGGGCAGCACATGCTGCTGGGGCTGTCACCTCTCCAGTCCATAAAGAATCCCGCTGCCAGGCTCATACACTTCAGCAACCACTCCTCCTATGCCATGACACTCCCTTCACTGGCTTCCGCTGCCTTTCAGAATATTATTCAAACTAATGAACATGATATTCAAAGCAGTTCATAACTTTGCCCCACCCTATATCTCTGGACTTATCTCTAGATACTCGCCCGCTTACTACGCTCCTCTACTAACCTGCTCCTCAGCTATTCTCTCATTGCCCCCTCCTATGCTCTCATTCAAGACTTTAAGAGAGCTGCACCCAGCAGTGAAACAAGACCGCGCCAACCCCCCCCCCCACCAAAAAAATCTGTCGGGCCCACTGCTCCACTCTGCTGGTAACGCCCCTCCCCCACCACGTGCTTGCAAAGGTGCGCACACGTCAGTTTAAGGAAAAAGGCACACGCCCTCCCTTGACTGTTTCCTACTTTTGGAGATAAAATCATCAAATAAAAAAATTATTATGATGTAGTACAAGTCTGAGAAATGTTAAAAACAAACTAACTGTGCTCATGCCATTGTATTTCTCAAGAAAATATTTCACTTCAGTATTCCCTCCAAGCCATTCCCATTCCTTTTTCAGATTTTACAAATGAACAAAAAGCCGTTCGTTTAAATCTGCTCCAAGCCCGGATTTTTAGGAAGCCCTCAAGGGCCCTGGCCTAGGATGTCAAGATTTTAGAGGCAGCAGAGCACTGGATTATGGACCATCATGATTTACATTTTTCTCAGGCCAATTGAGGAAATTTAGGAGGAACAATTGCGCATGTGCAAGCTCGGCTTCTAGTGAGAGAAGTGCAAATCAGGCCCTGTATACCTGGAGACCCTGTGTAGCATTCTGGATAAAACAATGGAGGTAGAAAATTTGGCAAATTTCACCTTAATTTAGCATATTGCACTGAATTAGTAAAAGAACCTTTTATGTCTTAACGGGTGAGTTATGTTCTTCCCTATTATGTTAACCCATCTCAGGCAGTGTTACTTATTTATTGTGACCCCTATACATTAAATATTATAACATTATTGGATTCCTTCTTAAGTTGGATTTAAACAGTTCTATGCAAATAATGCTATGCAATCGCTTCTCTATGTTTTCCAAATGTTATTCATGTACTATTTGAGAATTAAAATAAATGAGAAGAAAATGTGCACAAAGGTACTTTGGTGTTGGTGCCATTGATTATACATTTCTGGTTCTGGTTTTACCAATCCACTTTTCTTTTAATATAATTATTTTTAAACTCTCAAGTATTTTTATTTATTTCAATCTCCATAATTTTCACCCCACAGCAGTTTTGTTTATTCTGTGATTCAAATTTTAGCATTTTAATGTCATCATTCTGTATTTATATTTCAATTTTAAACTACACTTCATTCATTTCATTTTTATTTCCATATGATTTACTTTATCTTTATACCAAAAATTAGTTGCATGATTTCCTTGAAGAAACTGCTTAAAAAGCCTATTCCAATGAGCAATAAAATCACTATCGTTCATTCCATATGCTAAATTGTTACAAGTATCTAAACCGTGTGGAATGAAATGATCTAATAAATATTTTTCTTATATGGCAATTTCCCATTTCAGTTGTAATCTCATCACCCTTATGGTTTAAGTTTTTAAGCACTTACAGAATTCTGTAATACAATATTAAAAGACAATTATGGTTAAATACATTTCACCGTATATTTAAAATTCATATTTTTTGATGTCACTAAAACACAAAATTGTAATAAATACCATAATATGGTACTTAAATCTTACCATTGAGTCAAAATAATAGATAAACAATGCTGGTTATCTAAAACAAGGAGGGAGTGGGGAGTATTTTATTGGTAAACTATTTTCAGTTTTTCAGCAATAGAAGATTTAAAGGAGAACTAAACCCCAGACCCCCCTTACCAGCTTGCCATTGCCTTCCACACACTGTGCAAAAAAACAACCCCTTAAAAAATTTGACCCTAAAATGCAGAGCAGCGCAGGAGAACTCATGGGCACCATGTTCTGCTGCTCCGTATTCTTTCTGGGCACAAGGCGGACTCGAAGCCTGCGGGAGCATGCGCAGTTGGGCCAAGTCAGGAATCAGCTTCAACTGCACATGATCAAGTCGAGTCAAGTTGAGCCCCGAAAGATGGTGCCCGTGAGCTCTGCTGCACTGCTCTGCATTTTAGGGTCAGATTCTTCTAAGGAGTTGTTTTTTGACTAATGCGGAGAGGGGGGTCAATGGCAGATAGTTTAGGGGTGCTTTTGGTACAGGGTGGTTTTATTTCTTCTTTAAGGACTTATCCAAGGTGTGTCTGAAAAGGTATGGGATAAAGTTCTGATACCCCAGTGGCTCCAACAGGAGCAGGATAAGGTTCAATGTTGGTAAATGCGATGCACTAGTGTGCTAACTAGTGATGAGCGAATCTGCCCCGTTTCTATTCGACGAGAAATTTGAGGAATGGCAAAAAAAAATAAAATCGTGATTCGCATTCACTGCGTTTCACAAACTTTTCAACATTTCACTAATTTTTTGTTGTTTCGTGAATTTTTCAACGAAGCGAAACAGATAGGACAGAGTCGCTCATCACTAGAAAGAGTGCAAAGGTGCCCATTTAAATTGGTAGATAGAATGGAACCAGGGGTGTAACTACAGAGGAACTACAGAGGAATCAGACCCTGCGGCTGCAGGGGGGCCCCAGGAGGTATAGAGGCCCCATTATTCATACACAATTTCAATAAAAACAGCAAACAAGGGAAAGTTGTGCTCACCACTATTTTAAATCATTAGGCGGGGTGCAATGAGGGTGTGACCACAAAAAACATATAGACAAATACAAGATTCCTCTGCACTCAACCCATTATCAATATATTTAAGACAGAGACATTTTGTGCATACTGCTACTGAAAAATGCCTTACCCTTTAAACAAAACAGGGATTGTTTGTCCATATATTGCAATATATTTAAGCTGGCCAACTACGTCAAAGTCATCCCATATCTGGCCAGTCCTACGCTCAATTTTCATCTGATTCATTAAGAATTCTATTGCTTCATTATACATTTTACAAAGGGACTACGTTTTACCTGCAACTTACTTGCTGCTTTCAAAGTAAAAGTCCCAAACTTGGCTGCCCTTTTATTAGACACCAGTGGGATCACCTGACTATAGCTGGGAAGGGTTGGAGCTACAATATGGAGCTGGTCACTGCTCCTGTATAACTACAACAATAAAACTTCAATAAAACAGGTCAACCTCTACACATTTTAAGGGCCTGAAAAATAATTTGCTGTGGGGCCCAGTATTATCTAGTTACACCACTGAATGGAACAAATAAACTGTGATGAAAAACATAGGACTCTTGCATGGGGATATGATTACTATCTACAAGTACATCAGAGGACAGTAAAAACAGATAGTGGGGGTTTCACGTTAAAAAAAAGTCATCCCTTTAGACTTTCATTGGAAGAAGCACAATTGGTTCTTTATAGTGAGGTTGTGGTGGAGATTTAAAGGGGTGCTTCAGCTTTGAAATGTTGTTATAGAATGACTAATTCTAAGCAACTTTTCAATTGGTCTTCATTATTTATTTATTTAGTTTTCATAGTTTTTACATTATTTGCCTTCTTCTCCTGATCCTTTCCAGCTTTAATATGGGGTCACTGACCTCAACTAAAAAAATATTCTGTAAGGCTACACATTTAGGGGAATTTTTCTGGTTGGGGTTTTAAAAGGGAGGACACAATTTTTTTTGTAGAAAAAAACCCTCCAATTTATTTATTATACCCGAGGCTGCTAAAAATCTGGAAAAAAAATACTTCATCTCAAACTTGTCGAGGTTATATAGAAGACAATGGCAGATGTCACTTTTACAATTAGAAGATATCATAATCTGTCCTGGGTTTTTCATAAACAATCCGAATAATTTGTCGTTTTTGGACGAAAAAAATCAGGGCATCGGGCATCAAATCCGAAAAAAAATCATACGATTCGGATTTTTTCACGATTCTATCGAGCCTGTTCCCGCACCAGATTTTTTTGAGTAAATTTATTGATAAATAAGGTAAAAATTGTACATGGGAGTTTGGTCTAAGTGGTTTTAATAAAATAATGAGAAATATTTGAATTTTAGTAAATAACCCCCTTATTGTTATTGCTACTTTTTATTACTCATTTTTCTATTTAGGACTCTCCTATTCATATTCCAGTCTCTTACTAAAATCAATGCATGGTTGCTAGGGGAATTTGCATATAATGATGAAAACTGCTCAGAGTTCTGATTGTCTCAGAATATTGCTCTCTACATAATACTGAAAGTAAATTTAAAGGGGAACAACCCCTTTAATCAATGTCTTTAAGAGGGGCTTCTTGGACAAGCATAGTATTCACAACTATAGTAATGATCTACAGTTAGTTTATATATATATATATATATATATATATATATATATATATATATATATATATATTTTTTTTTTTTTTGTTTTTTTTTGTTTTAAATAAAAAAAATAATACTTACCCTAGGTAGCATCCAAGGGAATGCCCATTTGTTGTCTCTATTCCACTATGATTACAGAATGCAGAGCTCCATTCCACAAAAAAGTCCCGCATTTTGTAGATAGCCTAAAAACTGGTAATAAAAAAACTCCTTTTGCCCTCTCAGAATAGTCACAGCACATTGGTATCGTATGCTCAGAACTCTGCACAGTTTTTATCATTATATGCAAGATGCTTTGTATATACAAATAAACAAATTGTTGATAAACATGGGATGGAAATTGGCAGTTGCAGCTCTGAGTTCTGAGCTCTTTTAGTTTCCATCAATCCTCAAAAAGTTAAAAAAAATTCAATTTATCACTTGAAATCTCTATTAAAATTTATGGGGAAAAAACTGCATTGGAATTTGAAACTGAATATAGAGAAAAGTTTTTTTTCTCCTCGAATTGAATTACTTTCATGAGTTTTCACCAGATAAACCATGAGATTACTTTTTCTCACTGAATTGAATCTGGTCCACAATATGATAAGTATGATCTATGCTTTATTTGTGGGCTCTAATAAGTAATGATGGGCGAATAAATTCGCCAGATAGGAATTTTCGGACAAAACAAAACTGCCCAGTACCGTTGACATTTTGAAGATATCCTGATCTGCACTGGGTTTCTTTCAATGATGTGTAGATTTTGTGGGTTTCAGGTGATAACCCGAAAAAGTCGCAGGTTTTAGGCGTCAAATTCATAAAAGCCACAGTTTTTTCCCCCACTAGAAATTTTCGTGAAAATGTATTGATAAATAGGGGGGGAAAGTCTGTGCAGATTTGGTTGGAGTGGTTTTTAGAAATAGTTAGAAAATTTCGGATTTTGATAAATAAGTTACGTCTGGTATCCCAAACCCATAAGAAATCCCAAGGTCCCAGCCTCGGCTCATGCTTCCACCTATAAAAACGCCTTTCACTTCGGGAGGAGCCCTTCCCTGCTCAGATGCCGCCATGTCTTAAAGTGAGAGGACCAGGGAGAGAGTTCTGGGCAGGCAAGGGAACCAAACGTTAGCATGAAGAACCATGAATACTGATGGGCAAATAAATTCTCCAAGCGCGAATTTGCTGTGAATTTCCACGTTTCGCTGCCGGCGACTAAATTTGTGAAACTCCAGCGAAAATTCGCTGACGTCAAAAAATTTTGGATGCACGTCGGAAAAGTCGCTCACGTCAAAACCGTTGTGCATCAATACTATTTGGACGCCTATTGACTTTAACTCCGGCATCAAATTTGACGCGGGCGTCTATTTTCGAGTTTCACAAATTTTTTGCCGTTTTGCCCATCACTAACCATGAAACAAGGAGCACGATTGTGGAACAAGCCGGGTCAATACCAATCGGGTAGAGCAGCATAAAATTAGGAGATAGTCGAGGTCACAGGCCAGTTCAAACAAACAGTAGTGCAGTACAGAATCATGATCCAAGAGAGTAGTCAATACATGAGTTAAGGTCAGGACAGGCAAGATCAGGAACAGACAAGACACCTAGAAATCGCACCCAGAAACTATGGAAAATAGACCCCTGTTGGGAAAAGGAAGATGCACCTTTAAATATTCTAATTTTGCGTCAAGTGCAATGATATTGGACGCTCATCAAAACCCATAAGTGGAGCGAGTGTGTGTCAAACTAGGATCGGCGTGTGACAAGGGAGAAAGTGGCCCACCAGGAGCATGGCTGGTGTCCCCGCCTGCCCCCGAAACCACCAGGTATTCTCACAATAACCCCCTAAATGTTTTGCTCTTTGTTTTAGACTCTGATTCCACTAGAGTTTTGCCACAAAGTTTGATAAAGTTTTGTTTGTTTGCAGGTGTTTTCTGATTCATTTGGGTTGACTGTAGCAATCAAACATCAGAAGCAAATGACTTTCCTGTAGTTGTTTTGCACTATTGTAGCAATAATATCAGTTATTCAAGTGTGTGTGTGTGTGTACATACTGACATCTTGTGGTCCATATAGTCACGTGCATTACTACTGAAGTACAACAACTTAAATGGGTTCTTCGACCAAGAACTATTTTCCCACATAATGAAAATGTATTTAATGGCAACTACATTTTTGAATAACGTTAAAGCCATTGAAAATGCTTAATTATTGTATATTGGAAAGTTGCATTCGTTTTTCATTTACTGTGCTAAAAAAGTTTTTGGGTGATGAACCCTATGAATCATAAAAAATATATTTTTTCCAATTAAAAGTATCTGGTGCTCAGAATTTGCAACATTCAGAGTTTGTTTTAAACTGTACATATACGTGTGTTTATATAAATCTCATGGAATCATTTTTTTTCCCCATAAACTTCAATAGAGTTTTTGAGCCAGACTCAATTCAATGAGAAAAATTTCATCACTCAGAAAACTCAGATTCAATTTGAGATGCAATTCAATTCAGAAAAATATATCTCACGGTTTATCACAGGAAAACTCTATTAAAGTCTAAGGGCAGGGGCACATGGGCAGATTCGGGGACTAATCCCCTCTTCTTCGGGGCGACAATCTCCCCAAACTGCCTTTGCCTGCTATAATGAGAAAATGCTAGCGAAGTCGGTCGAAGTTGCCTCACAAGGAAACTTCGGGCGACTTCGGAAATCGAAGCGCCACAAGTGCATTGCCACAGGCGATTTTTAATTTTAGCAGGGGGAAGGCAGTTTGGGGAGATTGTCACCCCAAAGAAGAGGTGATTAGTCGCCAGGTGACTAAATCTCCCCAAATCTGCCTGTTTTGGGTAAAAACTGAATTTGGAGAAAAGTTTTGTATCCTTGAATTAAATCTCACCCATGAGTTTTCACATGATAAACCATGATATTATAAATGTTCCTCACTGGATTGAATCTGGCCCTTCACGTGATAAGCCATGAGATAAGATTTTCTGAATTGTATTGCATCTTAAATTGAATCTCGTCAATGACTTTTCATGTGATAAACTTTTTTCTCACTGATATGAATCTGGCACATAATTTGCAGAAATTAAGGTGTTTTTTTCGATAAAAACAAGTGTATATTGTATATTGTTATGCACTTGTAATTTATGAGGTCCATTTCTTTGATATAGCAACTTCAGGATGGAGTCTTTGAATTCATTATTCCTCGGAGTGTATATAAAAGCATTTAGCAATGGGGAAATGACTGTATATATGATAGAACTAAAGCTATCTTGCTCCATTACATGACTTGAGTTGGGTCTTAGATACATAAAAATTGCAGAACCGTAAAATATTGTAATGGATGTAAAGTGAGAGGCGCAGGTTAAGAAAGCTTTTTTCCCCCTGAAAGTAAATGGTTCGTGTGTACTATAGAATAGACTGCTCCAATAAACAATGACCCTGCTATAAGCTTAACACATACTCTGTCATTCATAATCACGTAGTACAAGAGTGGATTACTGATTGCATGGTATTGATCAAAGGGCATCAAGCACGTAACACTCTGTACCACCCAAAAGCAAAGCAAAGTACATAAGTATAGAGCAACCATAGAAAGAAAATTTATGGGGACAGCCAATCGGGGAGTGGGTCTGGGCCGGCCGGGGCCCACACAAAAAATAAATAAGTATTAAATCAGGAACTGTAATTGTAACTCTAAGGAGTATTAAACTTTTGCATTTTTAAGAAAAATATGAAAACCTTGAATCCTTGAAAAAAGCTTAAAGTAAAAAAAGATTTTACAATTGGAAAACAGTTTTCACATGACCCTGCCAGGTTTAAGGGCTATTCCACACGGGGAGATAGCGACGCGTTTGCGGCGACAAAGCGCCGCGACAGTCGCCGCGACCGGCGCAGGCGACAGTTTTGTATGGGCGCCTATGTAAAAACGCCTGTGCTAACCACACGAGGTGATGCGCTTTTCAACAGTCGCCTGAAAATGCCTCGCCAGGCTTTTTCAGGCGACTGTTGAAAAGTGCATTGCCTCGTGTGGTTAGCACAGGCGTTTTTACATAGGCGCCCATACAAAACTGTTGCCTGCGCCGGTCGCGGCGACTGTCGCGGCGCTTTCTCGCCGCGACCGCAAACGCGTCGCTATCTCCCCGTGTGGACTAGCCCTTAGAGGGCAAAGTTTTAGATTAGAGGTTTGTGTGGTTTTTAAACAAAGAAATTATTAAAGGGCGAATTTCAAATTCATGTGAGTCTTTCAAACTCTATTCAATTGGAAGATACTCTAAATTTGATTGGGAGGTATTTAATAAAAAAAATCAAATATCTTAAACTCGCACAAATTTTACAGACTAGAAAACTCTAATCGAATTCAACTAAACTCGATTCGAGTTTTTTCTCAGAAAAATTACCTCAGCAGGTTTTTACTATTTTACTATTACTATTTTTAGTATTTACTATTGGAAGATATTGTGATCTGCACTGAGTTTCGTACAATAATCCCAAAAATTTTCGGGCAATAATCTGAAAAAAATCATGCAATTTGGATTTTTCACAATTTTATTGAGTCTTTCCTAGCACCAGAATCAAAGACTCAGCTGGGCTGCATTATTCCTCATGGCACAAGAGCTTGTTAAAGGAATAGTAACATCAAAAACGGAAATATATTATGATAATATCATGTACTGTTGCCCTGCACTTGTAAAACTGGTGTGTTTGCTGCAGAAACACATCTATAGTTTATATACACAAGCTTCTATGTAGCCATGGGGACAGCCATTCAAGCACAGGATACGCAATGGCTAAAGAAGAATCCCATTGTATACTACAGTGTGTATCTGTTATCTGCTGTGTATCTTGTGCCTTTCCTTTTTCAGCTTTGAATGGTTGCCCCCATGGGTACACAGCAGCTTGTTTTTATAAAGCAGAGTTACCAGTGCAGCACAACAATACATTCTATTTTCATTACTTTAAAAAAAATTGTTTTTTGGTGTTACTGTTCCTTTAAGGGAGCACTACTATAAATGTAAATGACCCTTACTATATTTATGTAAAAATAAAGCTGATATTTGCACCTACAACATTTCAGTTTCTTTCTAGAAGCAGTTACAGAACAGGCTACTGGTGGGCCCTAACAGCTGACTGTGGCCCCTCTGTATTTCTAATCCCTGGAGACCCCAGTCAATAAATAAATACATTTTCTTTACAGTATCGGTATGATCTTAATACTGCATCTCTGCTTGTACCAAAATTGGTTCCATCACTGAATCCAGGTTGTGCGAGAATGGCTTAAAAACCAAGTAGCTGAAAAATATCTTTGGTTCTTAAGATTTTAATCTTTTTTTCAGTTCCTTGACTTCATGTTCATTCATCTACTACTTTTTTCTTGGCAGGGTCAGTTCAAGTTATTCTACCGTTTTCAAGCAGGAATTTTTTCTTAATTCCAGCTGAGGAAAAACAGATTCCTGAGTGAAACTTGGTACAAGTTGGTACATTTTAGCAAAACATTATCTCTTACACACAGAAAACAGTGGACAGAATCGAAATGAAAAAAATAATTTGTATGTTTGCGTAAACAAGCCCTCCTCTAGATGTTCCGCAACAGCTGGAGGCTATTAAACTTGGACATACTCGAAGGGAGTACTGAAATTTTTCAAACCATAATATAATAAATACTAGGGCTCATTCACTAACACAAAGCACAGTGCATTACACAGAACTTTTGAACAGAGAAGGGGGAAGAAACAAAAGTGAATTCACTTTCTCTGACATCCTAGTCATTTTATTATATGAGTCAGATAATGTAGGGACGGATATATGAATCACAAAATAAAAAGGCACACAGCCCAAGAAGCCTCATAGCTAAATAAGGGAGATTATAAATGCAGTTTTGCTGTCAAAGGTGAGTTCTGAAGTTGGAGGGGGGTCGAGTCCTGGACTCGATGCATGTGGGTCCCTGATGTGGCAAACCCCAGACCCCCTCAGTCCTACACTGCCAGTAGCAACATAAACCTCCTCAGTATTAACTCCAATATCAGAATTAGACACACGTTGCATGTGGCAAAGAACAAGGCTAAAACATGGTATAAATTATTTTGAGAGACATGAAAGCAGAAAAGAACCCAAAACCAAAGATGACCCACAGCAAATGATGAAAGTGAAGGTTTTATGACTTGAGTTATGTATATACTTTATATTAAGTATGTGGACACCTATCTATCTAACCTTGCTGGCAATGATAGACTGTGTTACTGTGTTGGCTTTTTGTGCCATGAAATGCATTAAGCAAATTCTCTCTTATTGTCATGTAATCGCTTTCATGTTTTTGAGTTTATGGCATAAGGTTTTGCAATCTTGTTTTCTTGTTGCTTGGTGTGTGCAGTTTAAGGTTCTCTGTATATAATAGTTTATTCAATGCTAGGATGTATCATTGGCAAAAGTTTTTACTCTGATTCCAATTTTTTTTTATATGCAAAATAGTATCTTTCTGCCTATTGCAGAGACAGAGTGTAGCACCTACATAGGAGTATAGATTGCCTAGCTTTGCATTTTTTTTTAAAGTCCATTAATAGGTGCTCTTACTTCTTCCATATTGTCTTCAGGTGTGAAAACAGTCCCGGATCAGTCTGATCCGAGTAGTTTTGTGATTATTTCTCGAGTTGTCCACAAGATAATTCAGCAGATATAACAGACCAGAATTCCAAAGAACCAACAGCATTACCAAAACCACTCCAAACATTTATTGCAGGAGAATCTGAAGTTCTAGGGGTAAGCAGAATAGCATATATTTATTAGATAGTTTAAAAAGACAAATGTTAATTTGAAAATCGTTTTGAAATACGACACAAACTAGTGACTGAATGCAGGGGTGGGGGTTTTGCATAAGAAGTCGCTTCCCAATTCCGTGGCCTTTCCATAAATGTGTATTCCATTGAAGTATTGAAAGTGACTTTAAGGACGTTATTTACTGAAATTTCTCATTATTTTCTTAAAACCACTCTGACCAAACTCCTGGGCACTTTTTTACCTTAATAATGAATCATTTTTAACATAATAAATCTGGTGTGGGAAAAGACTGCATAAAATCATGAAAAAATTCCAATCTTGCGATTTTTTCGGATTTGTTGTTGAAAACTGAGACTTTTTTGCATTATTGCCTGAAAACCACGAAATCTTCCGATTATTGAACAAAACCCAGCACAGAACATATCTTTCAGTTGTAACAAGTCAGTCATCTGCCATTGACTTTTATATGAACTCAGCAGGTCTGAGATGGAGCATTTTTTTTTTTCGGATTATCAACACCAGCGGGGTTTAATAAATCACAAAATGTTTTAGTTTTGCCATTTAAAAGTCAGACCAGAAAAATCAGACTTTAATAAATAACCTTCCAAATCTCTTTATGGTTTACAAAAGGATCCCCTTTATATTTTAATGTAATATCAATTTATGTTTTACAGGCTATTCAGATGTTTACTGGAATAACCCAAGTGCAATGAGCACAGTTATAACCATGCCAGGAACAGATTATTAGGATGTGGTCCATGAAAATGCTTTGCTATTTTGTTCAGGAGTCATGGTAAGAATATGGACCTGTCTGAGCTTTTGTTAATTGAATAATAAGTTGTACTTTTTGGATTAAAGAGGAACCCACAAAACATGTTTAAGTAGTTTTAAGCAAGTTTCCATGACACAGACATGCTTAAATTTCTGTTATTTTTTTTAACCCTTGAAGCAGAAGTCAATTCTCCTAGAGGTCTGGTTATTAGCTAGCGTCTGATATATATTTTTAAGTTAAAAACAGAAGTGCAGAGAATATACATGGCCTTTTTAAACAGCAGTCATTTTTTTAACATTGCATGTCATGTTTCAGAATTTGAACACTGTGCTCTGTTCCATTCTTTTGTATAATAGTTTTGCCATGTTAACTTTAACAAAATGAGGTTATAATTATGACATAATTTGTGTTACTACAAGAAAAAGAATATATGACTCTACTCTAGTAGACAGTTACACTTGACCTGCACCCAAGTCAATAGAATAAATGCTGTAAAATCTTGGCCCATGTACGCACAGAAGGCTTTGGTTGTAGGATTCATTCAACAGGCCATAGAACTGCAAACTCTCACATGGCTGTGTCAAAACCATAGTGTCTAAGATTCTTTAGGATACTATCTGGCCTGCTATAAATGGCGCCCTCTAATGTCAACAGCGCTGCATAGCAATAAACATGAACAAGGTATAATAATACACACTACAAATGCTATAAGAATATGGGCAGGATTCAATCCAATGCGCTAAATGTTCGATATTGAAAATATTTGCTTACCAAAATAATGCGCTACTTAACTGTATTCAATACATTGCGGTATGGAATATCGCGACTACACAAAACCATCAATTTCACGGTAACACATTACCACTGTTTGTGGGTTTAATGCTCGTTTTTTGTGGTAACATTTATCACTGTGGAAAAATTACCGCAACTTAACCGGCGGAGTTCTATATCCGTATACAGTTGCATAAATACAACATACTGCATGTCAACTTCTAATTTTTGACATTTTAACGTTCGAAAAATAACTTTTCCCTGAAGGTCAAGTCTTCCTAGGACTAAGTCTGCCTAGCAACATCTTCTATTGGCTCATCTTAACCAATCAAATGCTATTAATTCAACACCCCACCTAGGCATATAAAAAGTCCTTGCTGTTCTGGAAGATTCTTGGGACTGCCTTTGACCCTCCATGCTGCAGGTGCTTGTGCACTTCACCTCCACTATTCCAGGTACGTTAGGCCTCACTAAACATACATCCATGGGCATTCTAGCAAACCCACAAGACCACCATGTTCACTTAACTGCCTTCTAAAACAAATTCTACTTCACTCTTTTCTTTTTTTTACATTTTATTGCTTGCACACTTAACTATATCCTCTATATTAACTCTATCCTCTATATCATCTTTTAGTGTACCCCATACCGGCCAAAAAGGACCTTCTCCAGCTTACCAGAGATATCATATCTGTTTTTTTCTTTTACTGTGTTTGTGCTAAACACTGCAGGTGCTTGTGCACCTCTCCTCCAATAAACACGCACCCATGGGCATTCTAGCAACCCACAAGACAACCATGTTTGCTTAACTATCTACTAAAACAAACTCTACTTCACTCTTTTCTTATTTTACATTTTACCGATTGCGCACTTAACACTATCCTCTATATCATCTTCTAGTGTAACCTATACCAGATGAAAAGGACATTCATCAGTCCTCTAAACAGATTATCTATCTTTCATTCTTGAAAAGTTTTACATAGTTTTTATGTATTATGTTTGTGTACATTTCTGACCAAGGTCAGAAGACAACTTCCATTAAGACCAAACGTCATCCCGGTGGATGATGAGGATAGGCAACGAGGCCACAGGTTTAGCTCTGAAGAAAATTTTGCTCTCATCACAGCTATCATTGAAAGATATGATGATCTATTTAGAACTAACTGGCAAGGTCCGTACATCCTATTCACAGACATTATCCAGCTGGAATGAAGTCACAGCCTCTGTTAACATTGTGATAACTGTACGCAGAAGCATCAAAAAAACTACTGCAAAAGAACTAGCAAACAGAAAAAGTCTGAAGAAGCCCTTCAGGACATAAAAAAACTGTATGGGAAATCTTGTTGGCCATGTGTGGGGTACCTGGTGGCATGGATACAAAGATCCATAAACTTATCAAACATCTGGTAAGGTATTTTTTAACTTTAACCTAAAAACCTAATTTCATAATGTTTTATAATTTTTTGAAATAATACTTGCTCTTAACCTTAACAGTTATACTGTTGTTTCTCATCGACACTTTGAAACTGGTGTTGTTGTATTGAGATTTGGCTAATAACCTTTAACATCACATCTCCTATTTTTACTGTTAGCATGTATGTGGTTGCTAAGGTTAAATTGAGCCTAGCAACTGGCCAGTGTTTGGAAACAAACACAAATATGGCTAAAGGATGTACTACATAGAAAGGCAAGTTTAAAAACATCATAAAATAATTAAATTATGACCCTCGCACAAAAATGTTGTTGCCGTCAACAGTATTAAAAAAATAAAATAATTTAAAAAATGTATTAAAAAAATAAAATAATTTAAAAAAATGAACATTACTAAATGTAAGGTAAAGGTCTGTCTAGGTGTCTAAGTGTCTCAATAATCTAGGTAACTATACAGTATACAGTAATCTATCTAATCCAATTATGTAATCTATCCATCTACATATACCTAAATAGTGTTGAATTGCTATGTTAAGGAAGGGAGGGGAGGAGACAAGAGAGAGGGAGATGTGTTTTGGGAAGTAAAGTGACGCTAAATCAAACACTGTGCATATGCATAAGGAATAACATCATGATTTTTGTGAACATTCTGCCATTGCCGATGGATGACACTGGATAACACTTTCTTGACTTGTCAACCGAAAAACCACCCACGGGATAATCTTGTGCTGTAGTACAAAAAAACAACTTGGCCAAAGAAAATACCACATCTTCGAACACTAACAACGGATGTTGTTTCAAGTGACACTAATAATGAACTCATCAAGCAAAATTCGACCACACAACACCTGTTTGAAATTCATTAGCAGATATTGCTTCATCAATGAGTAAGCTTGTAGAAAACACTCAAAAAAGCTCTAACATAACTCCCATATCTAGTGTTGACAACACACCAACCACTTGTGAAGTTGTCTTTGGTGAACTGTTTAAGCTCTATTGAGCAGGGACCTCTTTACCTTCTGTATTGGTTATTTTAGTTTTGTATGTAAGTATGTTGAGAATATACACCCATCTCTATTTTACCACTCTGGGGAATACATTGGTGTTTTTTTAAGTATATGTAACATAATAATAATTGTAGTGAACTATCTGTATGCAATTTAATGATCCTCGTTATGCATGAGCAGTGCCCAGATATATTATAAGGGTTAGGTACACATACACCCCCCTCATGGTTTTCGATCAAATTATACTTATTGGTTTTGACTATTAAAAGGTAAAATAATGAGATGCAAACCAAATGATAATTTGCGGCCCTTCCTGAATATGTTTGTTCTGTGTTCATGCTGATTGCTATGCAATACCGCTCTTCATCCTGTTAAATACAAGAGTAATAGATGAGGTTCAAGAGTAGCAAAACAAATGAGAATTCACTAACAGGTCCATGCAGTTACTTCTGACAGAAGGCAAAGTGCCACATTTCTTTGTGAACAGAAGACATCTTGTACATACAGAGGTTACAAAACTGTATAATCCATTTATAAACCCTAATTACACTGATCCTGGGCATTTAACATACAGTTAGGTCCATAAATATTTGGACAGACACAACTTTTTTCTAATTTTGGTTCTGTACATTACCACAATGAAGTTTAAATGAAACAACTGAGATGCAGTTAAATTGCAGACTTCCAGCTTTAATTCAGTGGATTGCATAAAAATGTGAGTAACTAAAGCCTTTTTTTTTTTAAACACAATCACTTCATTTCAGGGGCTCAAAAGTAATTGGACAAATTTAAAAACTGAAAATAAAATGTTCATTTCTAATACTTGGTTGAAACAAAATGATGTAATCACAATCTGGGAAATCAAGTAACTTACTATGTGGTTTTAAATAATTCAGTAGTACAACTTTACTGCACTGTTATACACCCCCTAGGAACCGTGTTCTTAACTAGAGAAATAGCTGAAACCAGGCCTGGGATTTATTAATTAGTCTGGAGTCTTAGCAATTAGTCAGTGCCCTAACCGAGTTAGTTTACTTGGTTGGGTTTCTCAAACTACCCGTTTTTGTTTTTACAAGTTCAAGGGATCCTGTCATCGGAAAACATGTTTTTTCTAAACGCATCAGTTAAGAGCAAACAGATTTTTTTATATTCAATTTTGAAATCTGACATGGGGCTAGACATTTTGTCAATTTCCCAGCTGCCCCTGGTCATGTGACATGTGCCTGCACTTTAGGAGAGAAATGCTTTCTGGCAGGCTGCTGTTTTTCCTTCTCAATGTAACTGAACGTGTCTCAGTGGGACATGGGTTTTTACTATTGAGTGTTGTTTTTAGATCTACCAGGCAGCTGTTATCTTGTGTTAGGGAGCTGCTATCTGGTTACCTTCCCATTGTTCTTTTGTTTGGCTGCTGGGGGGGGAGGGGGTGATATCACTCCAACTTGCAGTACAGCAGTAAAGAGTGATTGAAGTTTATCAGAGTCACATGACTTGGGGCAGCTGGAAAATTGACAATATGTCTATCCCCATGTCAGATTTCAAAATTGAATATAAAAAATCTGTTTGCTCTTTTGAGAAATTGATTTCAGTGAAAAATTCTGCTGGAGCAGCACTATTAACCGATTCATTTTGAAAAATGTTTTTTTTTCCCATGACAGTATCCCTTTAATGTTGATGTTCTGCGTTCTTGGAGCATTAAATATACAAGTGATACTGAATTTATTTTATGTGTTGTAGTGGCATTAAATGTGATATTGAACAGGGTCAGACAAGGCTGCCAGGGGATCTCCTGGTTAGTCCAGGCCTAGTTAGGCCCCAGTCAAGCCCTATTTCCATCAACTCTTTCCTGTAGAACATTTACAATATGTACCACTAGAGTGCCTGGACATCAAGTTTTCATTTGGGGTCTAGTACACTCAGTGACACTGTAACTGCATTTATTCTGCAGTGAGGTCAGGGGCCATAACATAAAGATGTAGTACCAACTTCCAATGTTACTTCTAAGCTGTGCACTCTTGCGTGCAGACACAAATTTTTAAGCAAGTGCACACAAATTTTGGTGCGCACATAGAATTTTGTGTGAGAAAACATTGTTTTACGCACACAGCAAAGAAAAAAAAAAAAAAAAAAAAAAAGGAATATTGCCAACTGCATATTTAATTTTCCAAGAACACAGCTGAATAAAATGTTTGATGCCCCAGAAAACACAGTAGAATAAACTCAATCTCAAATTCATGTTTAATATTGTCAGAGAAGAGTGTATATATAACTGCCTTGTGATGCTATAATCTGTTCTGATTTATACTGTGTCTAAATATATGTGACCAAATATGGTTAGATACGGATTGTGACCTGTTTCAAAAGTAAACAGTTATGACCCATGTGGCCTCCCCTCAAGTCACTGATTGGTTACTGCCTGGTAACCAATCAGTGGAAACCAAGAGAGCTGCAAAGCAGGAAGTAGTGTTCTGGCTATTATGTTAGACATCCGGTCACTCCAGCCTTTATACATTACATTCTTGGCTAACCAACTATATTAGAAACATTTTTTATTTTGCACAGCCTATCTATTTACCCAGTTTTTATTTTTACACTGAACAATTCACCCTTAAACTAAAAAAACCCTACTCCCCTACCCTACGTAGACTCCCCCTCCTTAGCTGCTACACCCGGGAAAATGCCCCTAACTTTTTACTTACCCTTTGGTGGAGATTCAGGAATCGCAGTTCACAGCAGCCATCTTCTGTGTCTTTGTGTCTTCTTCCAGCGCTTCGGTAATTTCCGTCTATTTTGGCGCATGCGTAATTGTTGCGAAACGGGAAATAGCAGGTGCTGCTTTGCCAATCTCAGTCTCAGATTAGCTAAGACCTAGAAGATGGCTGCTGTGAACTGCGATCCCTGACTCTGCACAGAGGGGTAAGTAAAAAGTTAGGGGCATTTCCCTGGGTTTGCAGCTAGGCTGGAGGGTAGGATTTTTCTTAGTTAAGGTTGAATTCTCCATTAAACAAACATTGTCCCCCTAGCCAACTATTATTTGGGTGTGTTTTCCAGTGACAGTTTCTCCTAGTGCTTTTGCAAAGTAAAATCTGGCCTGGGGGAGGCAGGGTATCTGGATTCCACATCTCAAAGTCTGTCACTCTAGAGACTGCAATGTGTAGCGCTGAAGTAAGTAGTAAAGGCGTTAGTTTAATCGCATGAAATTAGTGCTAGGGTTTAAAATCTGGGACCTGTCTGCTGAAAGCATACATCTTTATTACTTACTGCTCTTGAATATGTAATAAACTCCAAAAATGTCTTTATTAAAGTTTTTTTTATTGATTACAATTATATAAAAGGTATCACGGTAGCCCCATTCATAAGTGCTTGAAACAGCATTAAAGTCTTTTGTTATTTAAAACACATCTGACAATCACAAGATTTCATGCCAGAATAAAAATAGCATAAACCACATCTTAGTTGTATACTTCTACTTAAAATATATTTGTCAATGTTGAAAGGTTTAAAAGCAGTAACAACCTTGTTTTATGCAAACTGTTATTATTCCAATATTATATATTTTTCGAAATCACTTCCCAACCAAACAAAAACATTAAAAAAGCAAATCCACAACAGTTACACCCCCAAAAATACAGCAGAGTTGCTAGACAAAAAAAAAAAATCACAATCCAACTGACATGTCCAAAACAATTTAAATAAATTTTAAATATTTTATTCTTTTTTTTCTTCTTTTTAATTACTACAAATGTTTTATACAAGTTCTGAACATAAAAGTCCCCGTAATGTAACAAAATGGGAATGATAGTGAAAGCAATAAAGTGGCACATATTCACCAAACAAGTGTTGAGCTACAGTCTAGGAGGTAGATTTACTCTTTAAACTGGTAACAAATAAAAGGGATAAACAAAGGCAGCTATCATTGCGTTGCTAACCCAGGCATTGTGTAGCATTTTGTATTAGCAAATAAATGGAGTACAAAATTTGGTAAAAAGTTGTTAGGATGCCAAAATGTTCACTTATTTCCAAACTACAGTAATAGGTGTGCATTATGTAAGCAAACTCGTTTCAAGGACATACACACACAAGGCCAATGTAAGGGGTCTTACATATAAAGTGGGGTTTTAGAGTAAAATTTTACTGGTATAGTTAAAGAGAAACTCCACAACATAACTTAAGCTTTTTGAAAAGTAAACATAATTTCAAGCAACTTTGCAAAATACATTAATTAAAAACTATGCAGACTTTTCATGATTTTTAATGGTTTGGAACAGTTCTCTAAGCCTAGCCCCCTGCTGATCTGTCTGACTACTTTGCTGAGTTGATGGACTACTGTAACTTTGTATCGGCAGCCATCTGTCCTCAGCCTGCATCCTACAAACCCCACAATTCCCTGCACATGTGACTTCAATAAGGAAAGGAACAATTACAGTGCAATGCATTGAAGTTTATGTAGTTCCTGCATGTGGCCTATAAGCTGTGGAGAAGTTGTTACAATTTGTAACATCAGTATTTAGTCCCTCCTTTCCTGAAATTATTTCATAAGATGCAGAAAGAGAAGAACTGTTAAACACCTGGATTTCAGCATAGAAAATGGCATTTATTCATACTTTTTGAAGAAACAGGTAACTATGATGGGTATATTAGGGTTTCTGTGTTATGTGGGCCTCTATCAAATTTTGGTTTCAAAGCCAGAGTTCCCATTTAACACAGCTAGGACCTGGTAAAAGCAGAAGTAAAATACCTAAACTGTAATTCCTGTGTTTGTTGGTTTGGTGCAATACTTAATTGTGTTAAATGCAGCTTTGTTTCAAACCCTGAATTGCCAAAATACACAAATAAACACTTACAATAGGACACAATTCACATTTTACTTGCTTAGTAATAAACTAATTTGCTGCAATGTTGTTTGCATTTACTGTTACACGCATGGTAACAAATTTCAGTGAAAATTTCAGAATCCATTTGGAATGAACAGCCTTGATTCCAGCATGCCACACATGGTGAACTCTTTTTTTTTTCGTTTCTGATAAAATGACTGCAAAGTTGGGTGGGTGTTCGTCATGTGCAGAATGATTTGCATTTTCTTGTTGTTCTTGTAGTGCTTTAGCTTCAATATGCAACAGGTATTCCCAAGAGTACAGATGAAAACACAAGGATGCATAACTTAAGGAAAGCTCCTGAAAAAGGGGAAACAATTCTTTTTAGAAATACTGTAACTGAACAAGTAACATTAAAACCCACCAAAGCACCAAAACAGCATGTTTAGCTTAATATATTATTTTACGGGAAAATTAAATGTAAAAACATTGCAAACACTTTATGTTTAAGCTGCTTATATACATGTTTTAAAGGTGCAGGACAGTTTAAAGGAGAAGGAAAGGCATAATGCACTTGGGGGTGCCAAATGTAAGGCACCCCCAAGTGATTGTTTTGACTCACCTGAAACCCCAGGCCTGTGCTCCTATCAGCAGAAAACTGCACCGGCCCAGGGTTATACCAGTGAGCACCACAGAGACATCTTCCTGCTTCCTCTTTCTTCGCGCGGTTGCGCAGTAGAATGAAATGCCGAACTTTAACTAAAAAGTCGGCTATTTAGTTCAACTGCGCATGCGTATTTGCCCCGGGAAATTTGAAGCAAGAAGAAGCCGGAAGAGGACGCTCCGTGGTGCTCACTGGTATAACCCCGGGCCGGTGCAGTTTTCTGCTGATAGGAGCACCGGCCCAGGATTTCAGGTAAGTCAATACAATCACCCGGGGGTGCCTAACATTTGGCACCCCCAAGTGCAGGATTATTTTCCTTCAACTTTAAAGGAGGATGAATACACACACAAAGCAAGCAAATGCATAGTGGCACAGCAGTTAGCACTGCTGCCTTGTTAAAAGGTTTGATGGGCACTATCTGCTATGAGTATGTTTTTCTTCTGTGTGTGTAGGTTTCACAGGGCAGTCCCACTTCATCAGATATACAGCAAGGTTAAGGGGCAGATTTATTAAGGGTCGAAGTGAAAATTAGAATTGAGAATTATCCCAACTCGATTTGAGTTTTAATTCGAATTTCAAGATTTATCATACTCTGGCACTTAAGAACTCAAATTCACCTATTCGCCAACTACAACCTGCCAAATTACTGTATAAGTCAATGGGAGAGGTCCAGGGATCAATTTGGTGAGTTTTTAAAATTATAATCGAGTTTCTATAATTCAAATTAAATTTGATTTGACCTGGAGATCATTAGATTAAAAAAAAATATATTTTATTAATAAATTTCGACTAGTCAAATTTCGAAAAACGCCGAAAGGGTTTCCTTCTCCTTTAACTCCCTCCAATTTTCTTAACTGTCACAAGGTGACTGAAGATGTCGTTCAGTAACAATTGAGGGTTACAATTTAGGTATCATTGTCATCCAGTTGCAGCAGTTGTAGTTTCTGCAGTATTGCCAATGGGTTAAATACCATTTTTCTTATATACTTAAACATCTAGTTTAGTTTTCAGACCTAAGCAATGCTAGAGCTGTAACAGAATACTGGAAATATTGTAATAAAATAATCTTATCAAATAAGGTACTCTTAGTAATGAAAGTTATCCATGGTATGTGATAAATTCCGTGTTTGGAGTCTTCTGACAAACTGTCTGCTGCCAATGGACCCAAAAATAACAATCTTGCTTCATCAGGCCACAAAACATTGCCATTTCTCTTTAAGCCAGTCTATGTGTTCTTTGGCAAATTAGAACCTCTTCTATTTTAACAATGGAACTTTGTTGGGGCTTCTTACACAGGTGTCTTCTAATTGTAATAGTACTCACAGGTAATTTTAGACCTTCTTTGGTCTTCCTGGAGCGCGTCATTGCAGAGTCTTTACAATT
This sequence comes from Xenopus petersii, assembly GCA_038501925.1. Classification (NCBI taxonomy): domain Eukaryota; kingdom Metazoa; phylum Chordata; class Amphibia; order Anura; family Pipidae; genus Xenopus; species Xenopus petersii. The sequence goes on from CM076685.1 coordinate 85,661,258, forward strand.
CGAATGGATAGAAAAATGGCAGTTTTCTTCCACATCTTTCAGGTTTTGGTTGACATTTAAAAGATCATTTTAGCTGAGCAGCCTTACAACTTCTTTATCTGTTTTCCCCTCTCCAATCAACTTTTTAACCAAAGTATGCTGTTCTTCTGAACAATGTCTAGAACGACCCATTTTACTCAGATTTTCAGAGAGAAATCCACTATAACCAGCATGCACATTTGCTGCCTTCCGTCCTTAAATAAGGGCCCTAATTGACACCTGTTTTTTCATAGGATGAATGACCTCACTAATTGAACTCCACACTGTTATTATTTAGAACAAGCTTTTATTTTGAACACTGCTATTATTTGTAACAAACCTCTATTAATGATTTAATTACACAGAATCAGCAGCATGCATGTCATAAATGTTGGGTCTGTTTGTTTTCCATTAATCTAATACACCTACTAGTAAATGGTAAATCGGTCATGTAGAAATTTACATAAAATGTCAGACTTCTATTATACTGAACACAACTGTATTTTTAACATCTAAAAAGGCGCATGGTCACAGATCATTTTCTTTTATACAGGACATAACCCTGAGATGACTTATAATGTCCTAAAATGTTTATAATTATACACAGTCCAATATTTCTTATTGTACCTAAGTTTCAATATGACAGAGGTTAAGTCACCAAGTACCATTTATAACGATATATTACAAAGGTCATTAATGGTTCTTGTACATATCAACTTATCACTCTGGTTACTGCCAGAAGGTTAAACTATTAAAGTAGAGTAGTATAAATATATTTACTATGTATGTAGTTTCAGCTTTGTATTACAGACCAAATTAAAACTATAAAACTTTAGAAGCCTAGATTGTTCATACAATTGTTATCTGGGCAAGAATACATTGATGCAAAGAAATAAAACAAGAGATTATTACCTGGAATCTGGTTTTCCCAGCATGTCATCTCTCTTATTCACTGGGTCTGCAGTCAATTGAGAGCTTCGCGTGATAGGTCCACTAATTCTTTTCCTTGATTTAACATAAAACTTGTCGGTTTTTTTCTTTTTTGCCATGGATTTATTTTGCAGTTTACTTTTCTGGACTCGGACATGCAATTTTTTTGGTGCTGTGCCAAATGATGATGTCAAATTATTCAGCACAGGTTTTTTTGCTTTCTTTCCCTCATAAGGAGCAAGATGTTTTGCAGTTCTCATGGGACTAGAGTTTCTTATCACATTCTGTTTTTTGGAATTAACCTGAGGTGCATATTTCAGACTTTGCTTGGGCTTGTTAGGCATAGAAGGTAATTGAACTGGTGTAGGTCCTAAGCTCCTTGCTCGAGTTTTTCCTAAATTTGTCTCTGTACTTTGCATTTTGATCTCTGCATCTGCCGTTCTACGAATGCTGCTTACTTTGTGTTTCTTGGTAGAAGATGAAAAAGTGGAACGTGCTTTTTTTGATGACTTAGAAACATGCTTTTTTGAAGGAGGCGAGGCTGGCTTCTTTGGACAGCTAAATGATGCATGCTTATTTAAACTTCTGATATATGTAAACTTTCTGTTACAATATGGGCAAACGTGAGATTCAGGATCTGTAGCCATATTTGCTTTAACACCTGTCTTTTGTTTAGCAGTCTTATTCTTCTGCAATATTGCCTTATGAACAAGCTGATTCTTCTTTTTAAAAGCACTTTGTCTAAGCTTGTTTGAAGATAATTTACCAATCTCAATGGTAAAGTTAAGCTTTTTCGGTTGTCCCATATTGCAAAATGCAGTTTTATCAGAGGTCTCTAGAATGACAACCCCATTTTTAGATTGCCCAGTCTGCCTCAAAGGAATTGGATTCTTTTTAGGGGTGTATCTCTTTTTGTCACTTGCAGAAGCACATACTAATATATGTTTGTGCAATTCAGGCATGTTGTCAACACCCTTTCCACATTTAGTGCAACGGATAGCAGTAGTAAATGTTTGTGGAATATTGTGAGTAGTGAAATTAGTTGCAGTTGCTCCAATACCCATTGGATTTTTATTGTGGTACTGAAAAGGTGGTGGCTTAAAGCTAGGGTAGTGCTGGTTAAGACCCATTCGAATATCACGATCTTTTGTTTTTTCACCTGACGCCATAATTTTTATGGTTGTATAAAGTTCTTCAGATGAATCATTTAAATCCCGATCATCGTCTGGATTTGGAGTCATGGGATCACTGTCCATCCTCTCGTGAACTGCATTCATCTTACTGGGATCTGTATAGTTTTGTGGTCGTAGAGTTCCACTTTCCAATTCTTGATGGCTGTATTCTTTATCTGCATGCAAATCTTGCTGATGCTGCTGCAGGTTACAAAGGAAGGCAAATTCCTTTTTGCATAAAGAACACACAAAAATCTTTCCAACTCCATGTAGCAAAAGACGGTGTTCAGACAGATTGGGCACATCTTTAAAAAGCTGTACACAAAATTCACATTTGAAGGGCCAGTCTTCAGCATGAACAAAAATATGCCTTGCAAGGTCTTTAATAGAGACAAACGGTGATTCACATACATTACAGATGAAACTTTTATTAAAACTTTCACTAAACGGCTCTTTTTCATTTTCATTACCCTCTATCACATCTTCCTCAGTCTTCTCTTGTTTAATAAATGTAACTGCAGAAGTTTCTGAATTTACAGAAGGAGACACAACATATGAAACTACAGATAAAGGGGGAGGAGATGAACAGGAGGAGGATGAAGACGATGAAGTGGGAGATGAAGATGAGAGGGTTGGAGGACCAGGTGATGCAGAGACTGAGGGATCATCAGTAGGAGAAGGGGGTGGGGAAGGTGATGCAGTAGGTGAAAGAACAGGCAGTGGTGACTGTGTACTAGCTGAAATGGATGATGGGCAAGATGGTGTTGGAGGGACACTGCATAAAGAATCTGGGAGTGAAGGAAGAGTGGTAGTTAAAAGTGATGGTGGTGAACTTACTTCTGTCAAATATGCAGGAGGATTAGGATTTAGGAGGTGCACCTCTGATGAAGTTAGAATAGGTGGTGACTGACTAACAGCAACATGTGTATTTTCAACTGGAGGAAGTACAGAATTATCAAGGGGAAGAGATATTTCTTCATTTGAACCAGTACCAAAATCCAACACCAGTCTCTGATCTTCAGATTTACAGTGATGCAGAATGTTTTCAGATTGCTGAATATTCTCTCCTGTAATTTCTATCCCATCATATTCATTTAACAGGACCTTTTTCAGCATGCATGCAGTGGGTTTTTTCTTTTTAATACCAATACACAAGTTACTCCCTTTTAATTCCTTTGAATCAGAATCACTATCTGCCTTTCTATTTAAACTAAGATCAAGTACAGATTCCCAAGGAACTTGCGATTGGCTGCAGTTTTCTGATTTTTGCTTTACTCCACTTGATAAATCCAATGGTTGCTGGAAGCTAGAATTACCAAATGGTGAATTTGACAGCCAGTCTTTGGACAATTTAAATTCTTCAGAACATGATGGACTAGTATTATCTCTCTCCTCTTTGCCAGATAAACTCCAGGCAGGAGAGCTGTCAAGGCTTTCACATTTTGGCACTTTTGGGCCTAGTACTTCAGTCCATGTTGTTTTCCCATCTATTTGTTTCACAAATTCTTTAGAGCCTGGACTATGTTGTGGAGAACTGGGAGGAGAAGTTGTACGCCTTTTAAACCTGTTGGACACTGTTGACAAGGCTGCCCCTGATTTTGAAACCTCAGACAACAATGAGGGACTAACCTGAGACGTATTGCTATCTTGCATTTGAAGAAGCTGTTTCAGCTTTGAAGACAGGTAGACATGTTTTTCTTTTGGAAATGATAGGTTATCACTCACAGATACACTTAATGGGATACTAATAGAACAAGTAGGTGTTATTGGTTCAAGTTCAACTTCAGTCTTTATTTTTGTTAGCAGAGGAGGGCTTATAGTTCTTCTCTTTTTTGGTTCGTTATTTCCACAGCAAGTAGAGTCATTAAGTGGATTATCTGGCACACTGACTGACTGCAACTGCTTAATATTTTGGGACACTTCCACCTTAATAGGTGTAATTAAACAATTAAGTCCCAGAACATCTGTTGTGTTAGTCTCAACTTCTATCACATCACAACTGCTACTAGTGCTGTTTGACTGTATTCTGCCATCAATATAGTAAGTAAGGTTTTCTGATATATTGTTTGAGATATCCATAATGTACACATCATCAGCTTCTCCATCCTCCTCAATTTCTGTATTTGCAACATATATATTCTCAGCCGGTGGCATCTGCTCAGATTCTAACTGTGGGTCTTCCAGCAGACTTCCTTTCCGCCTTACACCCTTAGGAATAAGATGACGCTCATGAACCCTGCGCTGATGCCGACGCATGTTTGTATGTGTTCCAAATCTTTTCTTACAGTATTTACAGGGATGCATCTCTCTTGATTCACAGTTTTCGTCTGAAAGAAAAGACTGTGACATATCCCTTTCAGATTCATTTGTTTTACAATAAATTCTAGTACTGTTATTTACTTCAGTTTTAAGGGAATCAATTATGTGCTTTTGACTTTGACCAAATTCACTTGATGCTGATACAATCAAAGTTTTTCTTTTTAGTCCAGCTTCATGGCGCCGCTCATGTCTTCTACGATTAATCTGAGTACCAAATGCTTTTCCACAGTATCTGCATTTAAATGCATGATTAACATATGAAACGTGGATATGCATATGACGTTCAAGACCTTGCTTAGTTGTGAATTTTCTCTCACAATGTTGGCAAGGATACATAAATGATTCTGTTAATTCCCCATTGATATCAACTTTAGGTTTTGAGATTTTAGCAGTTAGCTTCTTTTTAGGGGAGCCCTCTGGGGTTTCATCAGATGTACTTCTAATTTCTTCTAACATATCACCACTTTCTTCCTCTTGAGTCACTGACTCAGAACTGTCTTTGTGCAAGTCATCAATATCTGTCTGTTCAGTTACAGCACTTTCTTCCTCTGTAATATTAACCTCCTGAGTAGAAACGGAGACGTGCTCTGGAAGGACGTTCTGGTTTACCATTTCTTGGATCACAGCAGTCTGCTCAAGAGAAAGAATGGGGGAACCAAGAGGCTTTATATCTTCTTGACTGGGAACTGTAAACAAAAAAACAAGCAAAACATTAGACCGCAATTAATTTTCCAAATTGCAAAAAGCAGGCATGAAAACAATTACAATGCATTTAGGAGCCAGGCATACTGTAGTAGCAAAAGGTTTGAGCAATAGTCCATATACAAAAACCACATTTAGGAGCATATAACTGCTACTTAGCAAGTGGGATGTTCTAAGACATAACAACAAGAAGGCAATTTTTCTTTCTGTACAATTATTTTTGCACACAATCTCAAAAAAAGTTTACAGGACACAGGTCAAATCAAAGCATTTGCCATTCACACCATTTCAAAATTGTTTCACAGGTGGCAACAAACTCCAAATTAAACTTCAAGAATTTTGTGCCAATCCGCTGAGCTGAAAATTGTACTGGATCATACATATTCACCCAGTGTGTCACAACCCTAAGAAATGCATTGGTTAGTAAAGTAAAAATCTGTATTTCAAACAAGCCAGTGTATAAACTATAAATTCTGTTCATATGTCTAGGGGTAATAAATCCATGTTAAACACATGTGCTGAATGCACATTATCACAGATCTTTTACATACTGAAATACTAAACAAATTTGCTAAACTAACTAAACAAAAATAGCTTAAAGGCAAATTTCCATTTGTATAGAATACCCAACAGGGCAGCGGTCTTAAACTTTGGTTATAGCCTGTGCTGCCACTGACACAAGCCAGAGCGACTTGCAGCAGTGACAGCAGGGGCTATGCCTTAATCCCACTAGGTTAAGATTTGGGAAGACTGCCAGTGCTCATCACTGCTTAGTAACTTCCCCCCATAGACAAGGATGCTATTTGACTGATAAGCAACATTTTGACATGACAAAGCCAAATATATTTTGACAACATGACAAAGGTATGCAACTTGACATATTTGAACATTGTTTGGAGAGAGACAGGTCCAATCCATGGGGGTGCCAAATTTTAGGGCACCCCCCAAGGAATGTATTGATTTACCCAATATCTCAGGCAAGAGCTCCTGTTAGCAGGAAGCTTCACCAGCCCATGCATGCACATTAGAGCAAAAATGTCTAGCTTTTAACTCTACTGTGCCTGCATGTTCTCACAAAGAAACAAGGAAAGAAGAACAATGCTCGCTTGCAGGTACCCAGGGACCAGTGCAGTTTTCTGCTAACTGGAGCGCTGGCAGGGAGCAAAAACTGCTGCTACTCCTATCCAGAGTGCTGCCTCTATTAGCCTGCACCGTTGGTTGGGGATAATATTTTTGCCCAACAGGTGCTGATAAAAATGCCTCTATACAGAAAGTAATCATACAACTGTACAATTACATATTGGGTAAAATGTTATATACAATTCTGCCCTATATCAGTCCTTGTAAAACAGTGTATACCACATGTACAAAATACATTCAGTGAAAAGTTAAGAACGGATTAGCACTTTTCATAAGCAATATCTTAGTTTTGATGCAGGTAATACAAGTACAATTGGTATGTCTATTTATAAAGAAGTTCATGGCTTTAGCAATAATCATCCCTTTCTGTTAAGGGGGTGGTTAACTTTTAAGTTAACTTTTAGTTTGTCATAGAATGGCTAATTCTAAGCAACTTTTCAATTAGCCTTTATCTTTTCAGTAGTTTTTAAATTATTTACCTTATTCTGACTCTTTCCAGCTTTCAAATAGGGGTCACTGAACCCATCTTAAAACAAATGCTCTGCAAGGCCACAAATCTATTGTTAATGCTACTTTTTATTATTTATCTTTATATTCAACCCCTTTTCTAATTCATATAAAAGTAGCAACCAGATTGACGAAATTGCTAACTGGAGAGGTACTGCATAAAATGCTAAACTCAGAAACCACAAATAAGCCAATTGCAAATTGTCTCAGAATATCACTCTCTACATGATACTAAAAGTTAATTTAAAGGTGAACAACCCCTTTAACGACTAGGTTCAGCTACGTTTAAACAAATATGAAAGGAAATCGCTTCAATTGTTCTGACTACCATGAAAATCAATAAATATATATGTTTGCATTCTCGCTTACTGTCTGGAGAATCCTTCATTTTGGCAGAAATGAGATCATCAACACTCTTCTCTCCTTGATTTTCTAAGTTAATCTTCTTTTTAGCATTGAATGTTCTCTTTCTACCTGTAAGAGAAATATTGTTTTAGGATATTAGCATAGAAATGTGTCTTTGCAAAACTCCCACAATGTAGTCACTTGGGTTTGTTCAGTGTAACAACCACATATAGCAATCCATAGGGAGTTAAAGGAACAGTAACGTCAAAAAATAAGTATTTTAAAGTAATGAAAATATAATGCAGTGTTGCCCTGCATTGGTAAGACTGCTGTGTTTTACTTAAGAAACGCTACTATTGTTTATATAAATAAGCAAAGGACAAAAGGCTCAGGTTACACAGCAGATAGCAGATAAGTTCTGTCTGTCTAATGGTGTTATCTGTTATCCATTAGTTAACCATATAGCCGTTTTTCAATTTCCGCCATTGCTCAACAGCAGTTTGTTTATATAAACTATAGTAGTGTTTCTGAAGAAAACATCAGTTTTACCAGTGCGGGGCAAAACTACATAATATTTTCATTACTTTAACGCACTTTAATTTTTTGGTGTTACTTTTCCTTTAACAAAACTTTTTTTGTCAGTTTCGAATTGTGTAATTCTAATTGTGTAATCAATCAGTGACTTCAGAGGGTCACATGGGTCATAACTGTTTGATCATGAATCTGACCTGCATGCGATGGATCAATTTACTGTTTACAGTTGTGTTCAGAATAATAGCAGCGTTTAGATAAGTGAATACAATAATAATAATTCAATTACACAGTATCAGGGTCAAGTCGGTGACTAACTGAGTTAGAGAGTTGCAAAGCAGGAAGTAATGTTCTGGCTATTATGTAGACATCCAGTCACTCCAGCCTTTATACATTACATTTTTGGCTAACTAATAGGGATGCACCGAATCCAAGATTCGGTTCGGGATTCGGCCTTTTTCAGCAGGATTCGGAATCGGCCGAACCGAATTTGCATATGCAAATTAGGGGCGGAGAGGGAAATTGTGTGACTTTTTGTCACAAAACAAGGAGGTAAAAAATGTGTTCTCTTCTGACACCTAATTTGCATATGCAAATTGGATTCGGTTCGGTATTCGGCCGAATCCTTCGTAAAGGATTCAGGGGTTTGGCCGAATCCAAAATAGTGGATTCGGTGCATCCCTACTAACTATATTAGAATCATTTTTACTTTGCACAGTATATTTAACCAGTTTTTATTTCTAAATTGAACTGTTCCTTTAAAATGATCTCACTTTTCAGTTTTAAGGTCTATCATTTAACAGATTCTGCCATAGTTCAATAACTGGAGAGAGAGGATTTCATAAGAATTTCGTTGTAAATGTAAAGAGAAGCACAAAATAAAAGCAAAAGAAAAAACCCACACAGCAACCAAGATTATGACGATTTTACTTTTTGCCTTGATTTTGCACCTTAATATGTAAACAGTAACTACCTTTCTATTCCTGATTTTTTAGGTTTACAGGAGCCATCCTTTCCCTCAGTTTCACAATTACCTTAATTTGCTTTGAGATTACATGAACATTGGTTGAGGAACTTTTTTGCACAGGGTTCCTTTAATCTTGCTACCTGAAAAACTAGAAAGATCACTGAAAACTGCATAATCATGAAGTAATGTGCTCTCAAATTACAGTTGCAAAGCACCACATTTTCAACTAGAGTATACAGTGGAGGAGTCTGCTTCACTTAGGAATTAAATTGACAGATGTAAGGGCCACAAAGTAATGCACATATAGAACACACATATAAAAGATATGTTTGCATTTACATGTATGGAATATTTTATCCAGAAACACATTCATGAATGTTCTGAAATAAAAGAATGCCACCATCTGCAGAACCATATTTCAGCAAAAAATTCAGATTTTTTTTCAATGTTTTCCTTTTTCTCTGTAATAAAAAAACAGTACTTAGTATGTTTTCCTTACTAAGCTGCATAAACCATATTAGTGGCAAAACAACCACATTGGATCTTTCATTAGCTTTAAAGGTACAGGGTTAGGATCCATTATTCGGAAACCTCCTAAATACAGACAGATTGTCTCCCACAAACTCCATTTTAACCAAATAATCCACATTTTTAAAATTGATTACCTTTATCTTTGTAATACAAGAGTACCTTGAACTTGATCCCAACTAAGATATAATTAATCCTTAATGAAGGCATTATGATATTCTAGTAGACTTAAAGGAGACATATAGGATAAATGAAAAAAAAAAAACCCTAATTTTGTAGGCAATTATGAGAAATATATGGTGTTGCTTTTACATGGTGCTAAAAATATCTTAAAAAATAGCCCCTTTATTGGAGCTCCCTATAGATGTTCTCTGGACCCTGTCTGACTTTCAAATGAGGGGTGAGCGTGACCCAATGGTCCCTGCCAGAAGGGAAAATGTTTTTTCTAAATGCATCAGTTAATAGTGCTGCTCCAGCAGACTTTGAAACTGAAATCCATTTCTCAAAAGAGAAAACAGATTTTTTTATATTTAATTCTGAAATTTGACATGGTGCTAAACATATTGTCAGTTTCCCCATGTGCCCCCAGTCATGTGACTTGTCATGTTCGGCACCCTATATCCAGAACCCAAGTCTGGCGCAAGAGTTAACGTTTAGTAAAATCCACATCTTAGTAAATTATCGCATTTACGTCCCTTCGCCAGAGTGCAACTACGCCTGGCGATTGAGTGCGAATGATCGACAGCGTCAGTCTCTTTCACTAGCAAAGTAACTCATGCGCACATTAGTGAATCGGCAAAGTTCCAAAATGAAGTCACTCGCCCTTTAGTTAATTTGCCCCTTAGTGAATTATTTCAAAAAAATAAAAATCCCTGCATCATTTCTAGCATGATTTACAATATCACATGGGGTGCCTTTTCAGTCTGGCACATATCAGGAAGCTGACTATTCACATAACACTACCTTTGCTGCAAACACGTGTCTGTTGTAGCTTGGGTTTTGCTTGTGTGCAAAACAGCACAGCTTACAAGCAATACGCTACTACAGATGTGTCCAGACCAGAGTTACATAGTTAAATCTGGTTGAAAAAAGACAAAGTCCATCAAGTTCAACCCCTCCAAATGAAAACCCAACATCCATACACACACCCCTCCATACTTCCACATAAAAAAATTATACCCATATCTATATAACTAGAGTTTAGTATCAAAATAGCCTTTGATATTATGTCTATCCAAGAAACCATCCAAGCTACAGAATCAGGCATCACAGTGCATTCCACAACCTCACTGTAAAGAACCACCTACGTTCCTTCAAATTAAATTTATTTTCTTCTAGTCTGAAGGGGTGGATTCTGGTGCAGTGATCCACTTTATGGGTAAAAAGGTCTTCTGCTATTGATCTATAATGTCCTCTAATGTCTCCTATCCCTCTAAACAGTTTAGTTGCATGTCTCTGCACTCTCTCCAGCTCATTTATATCCCTCTTAACCACTGGAGTCCAAAACTGCACTGCATACTCCAGATGAGGCCTTACCAGGGACCTATAAAGAGGCAATTTTGTTTTCATCCCTTGAGTTAATGGATTTTTTTTTATGCAATCTTTTAACAAATTTGAGGGGCATGCCACATTTGTTTTAGGTGGGCTCATATCTAAGGCAGTACAGGATCTCTTTTGTCTTTATTTTGCTTCCTTGGAAATTTGTAATAATAAGTGGCCACTTCAATCATTTTAACCAACATCCCTAATCAGGGCCAACTGGGTGCCCTAAGCACCTGGTCGGCTATCGCCCCCCCCCCCGGGTGTGCACGCTTGTGACTGCATGCATGCGCATGCTCTGAACTGCATAAGCAAGTGCGCATGCTCCATCGGAAGACAAGCCAGAGTAACATAGGAGAAGGGAAGGGCAAGGGAGGTATGGGGGAGTGACAGAGGGAAGGAGAGGGAGGGAAGAAGAGAGGAGGGGGCGAGATCAGCAGGGGAGGGAGCCATCTGGACTAGGGGCAGGCAGAAAACTTTTGAATAGGTACCTGCCAAGCGCCCCCACATCTTTGGGCCATAGGCAGGTGCATCCCCTGGCTTCCCCTAGTTCCGGCCCGGTCTCTAATAAAGACATATATACAACATATATGTGCCTTCCCCTATTAAAAGTTTTGCTAGGCAGAAATGAACGTTAGCGAAAGATTGCCAAGAAATGCTCACACTGACGAATTAACACTAGTGAAACTTCACCAGCATTTGGCCACGGAGACCGAACTTTGCATTTTAGTGAATTCGAGTAGTGGTAACTAATTTACGTCTGTCAAAGTCGCTTGAAGTGAGGTTGAGCATTCGCTAGCGAAAATTCACCCTTTAATTTGTTAATTTGCCCCATGGAGTGCATTTTGGTACCTAAATTCATGCTCAAGCATTTGTGCATGGAAATCCGCTACGTGTGTCTGCACACATGCCAATGCTAGCATAGGAGTAGGCTGAGGAGAGAGACTGGCGTTATCTTGGTCTACGTCACAGCTCTATGGGACTATAACCTTCTAGCAGGAAAATTACCAAAAACATGAGGCCAAAAACATATTGGAATGGCACAGGACCAAAAAAGTGATTCTCCTACAATGACACAGTAAAATTGATCTTGAACCTATAGTACCAATTAAAAATGTAAGGACACAAGAATCACCAAGAAACCTAAATGACTTGAAACAAATCTACCTAGAACAATGAGCAAATCCACAGTGAAATATTTAACGCACGTCTTTATTTTTAAGTCTTATTTTCACAACATATATCATAGTCACATTAAAACTAAACTTAATTTTCAGGAGTTGCAACAAGAATATTTCAAAGCTTCAGCATGGGACTTGTTATCCAGGAAAACGAGAACTGGGTTTTTAATTGGTTTGAAATATTTAGCGAAGTGTAAATTTGTCCACCTGTCTGGAAAGAGGCAGAAGAAGGAGGCAAATAACTGAAAAACTATAAAAAAATAAATGAAGACCAATTGAAACGTTGCTTAGAAATAGCCATTCTATAACATAAAGGTAACTTAAAGTTGAACTACCTCTTTAAAGAATTAGTTTCTGGAATGCTCTGGTGTGGTTTTGCATGGTTTGGGTCAGGGAAAAAAACAGTACTAGTATTTTAAAGCCCCAAAAAAGCTCAGGGTAAAGACTACAAAACATAAAGAGCTAGAACAGATAAGATACAAAAAGATCCCGTGTATTAAAATATGTTTTGAAAAACTTGAGAGGTATGGCGTTATCATTTGTAAAGCTTGGGACCTTGGATTCACTGCATACAGGGTATTTCTATAATCTGGAGCACTATGCCTTAAAGTGCTAAAAATATAAACTATACTGTAAAGTAAGTATTATTTTGCATTTTTGTCCACTAAACAAGGAAAAAATAAATTTAGAGGACTGTACAAATAAAGTAACAACCCAGGCAAGTCCAAGAACATTCCTTTGTCCACATGAGAACAATACTTGTCATTGCTTTTTTTTTAAAAAATTGTTTTTACGGTTTTTCTAAAATTGACATTTACAGTCTGGCAGCTCAGTAATCTAGTTGTGGCCTCTGAACTGGCACAATATGTTACATAACCAACATCCCAAAATAAAGACTTTATTCTTTATTTTTCTAATATATTATAGGTCCCGAGTATCCTATAGGCCCCTAGAAGCACAAGATATATTTATTTAACTACAGGGCACCTCCGGGTCTGTGCTATATTTTTTTAACCTAAGTGGCGTATAAAGAAATGTTATATTTTATTGCACAGTTAATTACTATGCTGAAATACTCAGGACCTACCGTAATATAGCCTTTATTTAGCTTGGTTGGTATATTTCATATATTTAGACCAGAGTCGCCAAGGTGTGAGTTGTAGTTCATCTTTACTGTGTTGATATTAAATTTGCTAAATTAGTTGATCCATTTCTCAGCAACAGTGTAATGTGACCAACTATTGTATCAATTATAAAAGCTGCCTTTAATTTAACTTAGGCATTTTTCTTAGCAGGACCAAAAATAAGAAATGTTTTAAGTAATGTAACAAACTAGAACATGTTACTCCTCTCTTAAAGCTGCTACAGGGAGACATGAGAAGGTAAAACTTCAATATTACTTGACAATGGTCAAAAATTAAAATTAAAAAAAAGTCGTATTCCAGGTGTATTGTCTGAAAATGTAAGTGTAATGGTAGTGCTAAAGGGATGCATAAACTGTAATATACCGTTGCTTGAACCCAGGTGAGTTTATCAAGTGACAGTACACCAGCTTACAACTAGAATAACCTAAAGGTAAAATGTAAAAAATTCAATGTAAACACAATTATATGATCATTATACAACACTATTCAGCTATTTAACATCCAATACAGCAAAGTCATCTGTGAGATGATCAGTCACACAATGAATGACTAACATCAAGGCTTCTATCATTTGTAGAAAACATATGCCAACAGAAGAACCACGCCTGCAAAGACAGCAGTTAAATATAACATTTGAAAAGATCTTGCTACGGGTATGTCAATATTGGCTGCACACATCCAGATATTTTCATATGAAAGAGATATTAGAACTGAAAATGTCAAATCTGTCACAGAAGCAACGGATATCTATGATACAATAATATTTTGTATTTAACACACACATGAAAAGATCATATGAAACCATGTATCAGACGACAATTTAGGGTAATGGGAATAGGGTAAACATCCCCTTTAATGTGATTTATTGGTGAACAAAAATATCACAGAATGTGTTTTAACCTCTGCGTAATTTGGATTACTTTTCAATATACATCCCCAAAGAGCTTACAATTTCCAAAGAACCCATCATTGTCTGCACTACAAATAGGAGGAAGTATATTATTTTTTAGAATTTCTCCAGATTATGGCTCCAAATATTATGGCTTGTTGAGTGTTTGAAAGTATAAACTTTGTCTCATATGAAGAGGAGATTCATAGCTTAAGTGTATATCTGTTAATAATTCAAACACGCCTACCACTATCTGATGAAGGACACAGCACCAGGCCACACACATGCCAAACTGACAATCTTCACCTATACAACAAGGACAAATGTGCCTGTGTGTCAAATTAAATAAGAAACAAACTCACATGAGATGCTAGAAGGACAAATCAACTACACATTTTCTTAGCAGTGCAGCTCAATAACTTGCACACATCACTCGGCCACATAAAAACCCTCCAGAAAGACCAAACAAACTCCTGTACACAACTTATATACTTTGCTAACACTACTCATACCACTAAAATAAAAATGTGCTTGCCCAGCATGACCTCAGATTAGCAGCCCCCTGCATTTCTGTAGCAGGTATGGGACCGGTTATCCATATTACTCAGCACCTGGGGTTTTCCGGATAATGGATCTTTCTGTAGTTTAAACAGATACTGACAACAGAAATGTAACCTTTTTTTACATTTACCATAAAGTTGACTTTGCATGCTTCTTATAATTTTGCCATTAAAGGGGTTGTTCACCTTCAAACACTTTTTCCAGTTCAGTTGTTTTCAGATAGTTCACCAGAAATAAAGATTTTTTCTTATTACTTTATATTTTCTATGTGTCACAGTTCTTCTTATACTATACTTATGTAAGTCTAATATTTCACCTTTCTAAAGCAGCTGTGGGAGGGGTCGCCGTCAGGTTTAGGAACATCAACTAACCATGACCTACAAAAACAAACCTCTAAGCAAAAAAACAAATCACTTCACCTATAGCTAACTTTTGGGGGCCGATTTAGCAAAAGCTTGAGGTCAATTTTTGTGTACATCGACTAAGGAATAGTCCAAATTATATTAGAATTTAACAAAAATTAAAAATTGTAATTTGGAATAAATTCTAAAATCAAAATTTATCATGTAATGTCTCTTTAAAAATTTGACGGACCATTCGCCATCTAAAACCTGCCAAATTGCTGTTTTAGCCTATGGGGGGGACCTCCTAGAACCTATTTGGAGTCAATTGGTGGAAAAAAAATCAAAAAATTATTTTTTTGGGGAAAAACTTTGCATCGAGTGTGCTATTGCTTCGATTTGTACAATTCGAATTCAGTGAAGAAGGACCTATTCAATTGAAAACTGACCAGCCAAAAAAAAAAAAAAAAACACTTAATTTCGGTTGGTCTTTTTGAACACGAATTTTGACGTTTTTCAAATGTGAAATTCAACCCCTGATAAATATGCTCCTTAATGTACATTCATATTTTAAAAGTAGTTTTTTTAGTGTCAGTATCACTTTAAGTTTACATGAAAATGATGTAAACATTAAATAAACCCAATAGGCTGGATTTGCTTCCAATAAGTATTAATTATACTTGGATCAAGTACAGGCTACTGTTTTATTATTATTATTGAGAAAAGGGGAATCATTTTTAAAAATGTTGATTATTTGGATAAAATTAAGTCTATGGGAGACAGCGATTCCATAATTCAGAGCTGTATAGATAAGTGGTTTCTGGATAACAGATCTCATACCTGTACTGTACAAACACAACCTAGACAAGAGCAGTTTCCATAGTCGCCTAGTGACTATTGAAAACGCATCGCTGCGTGTGCATTAGCGCAGGCGACTTTTCATTATAACCTATGGGAAAACACGCTGAGGCAGTTCGGGGAGATTGTCGCTCAGAAGATGAGGTGATAAGTCGCCAGGCAACAAAATCTCCTCGTGTGAACTAACCCTAAAAGGATGGGATTCCTGTACAACTTGTTGCTTTTATTTGTCCTGTACAACCTTTCCATGGTATGCATAAGCCTGAATTCATGGGATCCTTACAGCAGATGTGTTGGTTTATTTTAATTAATATATATATATAATAAATAAAATGAAGTGCAGCCACAGGAAGCGGTCTCCTGTAACACACACACACTGCTGACCACGTGTGCCAGCCTGACAGTTGGGAGCTATATAACCACTGATTGGGTATAAATTGTACTACATTGTACTACATATCCCAGCAGCCATCCTGGAGAGCTGTGCCTTCTATTAGGCAATATCTACAAGGCCAACAGCTGCAGATACTGTAGGGAAATCGAAGCTGTGCGTTTCAGTGGGAGAATCCCTAAATCGCAGCAGTACACATCACAAACCCAGTACACCTGCCAATAGCTCAACTCTACCTTGGGTTCCCATATGCCCTTACTTCAACTGACCCAGAAGTTTTATTCTCACTGCCTCAGTGACCTCCTGTCAAAGCTCTGCGGGTTCCTCTCAGACTCACCGTCCTTTTCCACTAAAGTTCCTGCGTCAGTCGCTTCACAGCTCAAGGCCGGCAGCTTCCGGGAAAGAAGCGAGCGAGACTACAAGGAACAGGACAGGGCCGGTACGTGCAGCGCCGCCACATACACATCATTCCCAGAGAAGTGCTTAGCTGGTCAGGCAGCAGCGCAGTCTGGGAAAGGTCACAGCGACATCCGCACCGCCAGCTACTTACAACGCCCTCCCCATCCCCTCCCCATCCCCTCCCCCCAAAACCAGTAGCAATGACAAATCAAATCGGCTCCATACCTCTCCTGGATTTCGGCGAGCTCCTCTTGCTTCGGTGGCTGGCAGCTCTCTCTTCCTCAATAGCAGCTGCTATATCTGGGTTGTCTTCCCCATTGTACCACACTAAGAGCTCTTCCCCTGGCTCAATTGGCTGAAAGAATTAGAGACACAAGTAAAACACCAATCAGAGGTGAGATTGTTAATACATAAAAAAACGCAGCAAGAGAGTGCGAGGCAGAGAGAGAAGCAGGCTCAGAGCCAGAGGGCGTGGAAGTAGCTGTGGGGATTATAAACAGCTGTACTCTGCTCTAGCAACATGACTGACTGACCATACAGGAAGTGCTATTCAACTCTTCAGTCAGAGTGGCAGCAAGAGGGTGGGAGGAGGAGCAGACTATAAACTGACAGGATTTCAGCAAATCCCTCTGCTGGATGGAGGACTGTACTTGCTGAAAAGTCACCATATATCTGCTCTGAACAGTAAAATGGCATTAACCCCAAGTATACAGCGAGGGGCCTATTTATTTGCCAAAAAAATGCAAAAAAAAAAAAGCCGAGTAAAATAAATGGCAAACGTATGGTATTTTATTTCATAACATGTCAACGCCACATTCTGCAACATTATTTTTACACTGTGTCAGACCTTTGTAAGTAAGTTCTGGAAGAATTTGCTCCAAGCAAAAAAACAAATTGACACAGTTAGCCTGGCAACGTGTGGCAAATGCTGTTTTTTACATGTACCTACAGAAAGCTTAGCCAAGCAAAAAACTGAGCTAGAAATATGTGACACAAACACAAGCTATAAGTTTACTTTTGCATGGTATTTATCAGCTAAACCATATTGTGACTTTTACCTGAAAACAGAAAAAAAATGGTGGCACACCGCCTCATAAAGGTAAAAAATACTGTGTATTAAGTCATTAAAGGAAACGTAGCTGGAGTATACATACGCCGCCTAACGCATTTCAGGAACACGATTAAGGGGTGTTCCCGAAACACTTTAGGCTTCATATATACTCCAGCTACTTAACTTTTAATGACTCAGGGGCATGTTTACTAACATTGGAGATAAATATCTGGAGAGATTTCTGGAGATATTGCCCATGGCAACCAATCAGCAATTAGATTCAAACAGCCACAGCCATGTTAGAAAACAAAACCAAAGATCTGATTGGTTGCTATGGGCAACATCTCCAGAAATCTCTCCAGATATTTATCTCCAGTGTTAGTAAACATGCCCCTTAGTATTTTTTACCTTATGAAGTGGCGTGTTTTGGATTACTGCAGTTAAGGAGCTCTGCATGGTTGATATATAGCGGGATCATTTCATGCAACACTTTACAGGGTCCAGGGATACCAAACAGTTAATATATACAGACGTTTCCAAAAGTGATTTACAGTTAAATATGGATATTGCTCTTGAGAGTGTACATTCTAAGAGAGAGAGAGGAAGCAAGACATGCAATATGGAGGGGGTAATGCGTAATGTTGTGCAAATATGTTTTGGACCGGTATGTTCCTGGTATTTGAGGCTATTTCTATTTTGTTTTGAGGAAACATAAACCCTCTATTGCTTTATGGCAAGGATATGTTTTCAGGACCAGAGCAAGACCAATGTATGTATGAGATGCCTATGACATGGAATACATGGAGTGAGAGAGAGTAGGCTGTGCTAAGGCAATTTACACAGGTATGCTAAAAAGGTGGTCATGGAGACAGAATGCCCCTCCATATGGATGAGAACAGCCAGCCCAGCCAATCTATCAGGCAGGTTAAAGGATCCTGTTAGGAAAGCACATTTACATAGTGGGCACCCCTAGGCCCACTGCCATTCGTTGCCCCTGTCCCCTCCCCTTTATTCGTGCAAATTTTCATCATCTGGACTGGAGCAATGGGGATTGGCGCACGGGAGAGCACATCCCCAGTGTTTTTGAACCAATGTGGGTGTGGTTGCGCAGCATGCCGTCCCTCTAAAGTCCTGCCGCCCTAGGCCCGGGCCTAGGTGGCCTTTCCACAAATCCGGGCCTGGGCAAGCATTGTGCATTGGTGTGCCCTCTCCAGATGGATCTAATTAGGCCCACTGTATGATCCAATTGTTGGACTAGGGGAAAAATTATGGGATGAGCCTGATTTAGTGTAGCTTGTGGATGGCCAATTCAGGCAAAGCTCTTTCCCACATAGTGCCCCTCAACTCAGCAGATATACCTGAATACTTTTCATGGTCTATAGAGGACAAATTATTCACCTTTGAGCAGATTGAGCCTTGTCTCTGTTAAATCTGACTACAGTGTGGGGACAAATTGGTAGGATGTCTGGAAGAAATCTCTGGATGAATAGTTTGTTCCTCTTATGCCTGGTGAATGGAAAGATCATTACTATAACACACAAAACTATTAGTTGGTGTGTGTGTTGGTTTCTGCTCTAGTCATCATCATCATTTATTTATATAGCGCCGACAAGATACGGAGTGTTTTAAGTCTGACGTGTTTTTCCTTGATGATACAGATTCATAGTGTGGAAAGCATACACAGTAGGTCTAAAGCTGGCCATAGACATGCAGATATGCTCGTACGAATCTTTGTTTCGTACGATTTTTGGACCGGGTGTGAAGTGTGCCGTCATTTTTCAGACAGGTTACAAAATTTCAGCTACCGGTATCTCTGCATGTATTGCCGATCTGCCGATATCAGTGGGAGACTGTCGCCAACTTTTGTCCAATATTGCAGGTATATCTGCACATCTATGGGCAGCTTTAGGGTCAAAAGGCCAGGTACAGTTGTCCTTTGTTTCATTAATAAGTGAAGATAAGGTATCTAAGGGCACCTAATAAAGGAGTTAAACCACACAGCAATATTCTTCAAGTTCCAGGCACCAATACTTGCACAAATGCCAAATATCACAGGGTCATACACAAATGCAGTGCAGTGTGCAAAATGCAATTTTCAGATGCAAATGGCCATGTTTTTTATCCACAGAAAATTGTGCTGCCATAATTCTGCCTGATGGGACAAAAAACACTGCTGCTCATGATTCCAAATCAGATGCTGGTTCAGGGAACGTTTTCAGAATGGAAATCAAGTTACTTCTGGTGTGCAGCATTAAAATTGCATTATGGTAAAATTCTTTTGGAGCAAGTCTGCATCGGCTATTGATGCAACCTGATAAGGGAACCCTGGAATTACCACCACATTGTAGCTTCAGAGTTTCCCGTGCCAATGGCCTCACTTGTGCAACATTCAGCTGAAGAAGCATGACAGATATAGTGGCACTTTGTGCCACTATATGAAACCGCAAGGAGTGTGTTTGTATGCATACCCCCCAATCGTCCCGTTTTTAGAGGGACAGTCCCTCTTTTGACAGCACAAACCGCAGTTCCTCATTTGTACTGGAAAGTCCCGTTTTTCTCTGCACTGCACAGCCAGAACAAAGTTTCAAACTTAATTGGCTTTTGGCAGAGCCCAGAACAGCCACAGCACAAGATAAGATACTTTTGTAACAATTTCGAGATAAGGAAATAAGTAATTGTAACTATATAAGATAAAATGTCCCTTGGGAAAATTTAGACTCACAGCATATGGGGCAATTCACCTTCATTAGCAAAACTGTATAACAAAAAAAAAAACATAAATATGTTCAAACTTTAATAACCTGCCAAATGTTGTAAAATGAACATGGTAATTAGGGGGTGTGGCCACAAAAATGGGCATGGCCAAAAAAAAGTTTGTCCCTCCTTTGATTTTCAAAATGTTGGGAGTTTTTTTATTTTAAATCACATCAGTTAATAGTGCTGCTGCAGCAGAACTCTACACTAAAAATGCATTTCTCCAAAAAACAGATTTTCTTATATTTCATTTTGAAATCTGACATGGGGTTAGACATATTGTCAGTTTCCCAGCTGCCCCCAGTCATGTGACTAGTGCTCTGATAAACTTCAGTCACTGTTTACTGCTGTACTGAAAGTTGGCGTGATATAGCCCCTCCCTTTTCCCCCAGCAGCCTAACAACAGAACAATGGGAAGGTAACCAGACAACAGCTCCCTAACACAAGATAACAGCTCCCTGCTATATCTAAGAACAGCACTCAATAGTAAAATCCAGTTCCCACTGCGGCACATTCAAGTGTGTCAGAAAGCAGTTCCATCCTAAAGTGCTGGCCCTTTCTGAAAGCACATGACCAGGCAAAATGACCTGAGATGGCTGCCTACACACCAATATTACAACTAAAAAAAAAAATGTTCTTTTTTCATATGTTGGCAGTGGGGATGCTGCGGGCTGAGCACCCGGGTACACAGGGGAGCAGCCAAGGTGTGGTGAGTTTGGAGCGGTCCTAATTGGTTTTTGGTAAAAAAAAAATACACTTGCTTGTTCAGGAATGAAATTTTATATTGTAGAGTGAATTATTTGCAGTGTAAGGGCTCTTACACATGACCGTTCCGACCTGCGCTCCCCTGCGTTCCGTTTTTTGGCGTTCAGCCGCAGGGGAGCGCAGGAATAGACGCAAGTAATTATTTGAAATGGGGCTGTACTCACTCAGGCGCGTGTAGGCGCCGAACGCAGGAAAAATGCAGCATGTTGCGTCTGAACCTGCGTTCGGCGCCTACACGCGCCTGAGTGAGTACAGCCCCATTTCAAATAATTACTTGCGTCTATTCCTGCGCTCCCCTGTGGCTGAACGCCAAAAAACGGAACACAGGGGAGCGCAGGTCGGAACGGTCATGTGTAAGAGCCCTAAAGAGTGTAATTTAGAAATAAAAACAACACCATAAACATGACAGAAAACCTTTAAGAACAACATTTTAGTGTTTTCAGGATTTCAGTTATTTTAAAATAGTATTATCTTAATATACATTCTAGACAAAGGGAGCACTCCCCATAAACGATGTACGAGACCCATCAATCATAATGTGACTGACTCCTGCTTGAAGGTGGAATAAAGACAGATTGTGGAGAGGGAGATAGTGAAAAGTAACTTGATTTTAAAAGCAGTGCAGAATTTAATTGATTTGACATAAGAATTGGTTTCTTATGTCAGCAAAATATTACATTTTCATTTCTGCAGTAGTTTCACTCGCACAACCTAATCTCCCAAACGTGCATCATTCCCTGAAAGAAATTTAAGATATTATTGTCACATTTATAAAATACCAACATATTCCACCGTGGTGTACAATAAATGGATGTATACAATGAACATACAAATTACCTCTTTCATTGGATGTTGTTTTCCGTATGTACGGAGGGCCCTGCCAAAAAGAGCTAAAGGTAAGCAATTAAAATGTGATTGGCTTTGATCCTTGGAGACTTATCAGTCATTCTATTGTAACAGATCTCTGTTGTATTTTTATTTGAGATTGTCTGCAATAACCCAGAATGTTTAACTGTGTTTTAAAGAGTAGAATAGTGACCTTGCCATTTGCTTGTGGCTGTGAAAATGCAATAGCGAAAAACTGCAGTGCTGTGAATGGCATCCTAAAAGTAATGACTGCACACCCTTTCCTATTTGGCATGCTAGATATGATATCTGTTACAAATGTTTTACTACTTGGTAGTTAAACCATAGTTATTTAATTCATAAGACTAAACCTTGACCCCATTTGGAGATATTTATTGTAAAAGATTAACTGGGCGTTTTTGTTGTTTAATCGTATGTTTATTAACTATGAGAAAAGAAGAGCAGCTGATAATAATATGAAGCAAGAAAGGACCCACACACAATATACTATTGCTTTAGATTGTGAATGTCAAGAGAGATGTTGCACATGCCTTTCTACACAGTGTAACATTAATGCTGCAATGCATCAATTGCATTGCGGGTTCTACTATAGTTGTGTCCAAATAGAATAGTGCCTTTTATTTTGTCTGTAAGAACAGTTATATATGTACCACAGTGATTGATAATTAGTTTTGGGAACTATAAATTTAATAATCAGCAGGGCCAAAGATATGTGGAAGTCAAGGCATGTTGAGTTAACAGTTGGGGGGCTGCAATTATTATTATTATTATTATTTAATCTCCAATTAGGTTATGTAAAATTGAAGCATTTTTTAACTTTGATAATACTGCATTATCTTTGTAATCACAAAAATAGTGCAGACAAATGAATCTAGTCATATTAAAAAACATAATATTCCCTAAGAAAATCAGCATGAAAATGGTATTATATTCAGTGGAAAAGCAAAAGATCATTACACCTGCTTTGCAACTTTCCAACTTTTCCTGTTGTGTTAATTTGCCAGGAAAACAAATTTTTCTTCTTGACCAAATTTCATGTAATTGTACTATGGACTACGGCACTGGTCAGTTAAATTGTCCACCAAATGACAACGAAAATGTGATTCCTAATCTATACAGAGCACTTGGTAGCACAGATGTATTACTGCAAGTGTCTGATGAATTTTAATAATTTGTTTAGCATGTATGTATTTTTTAAGCAAAAAGTCTTAAAGGAGAATTCAAGCCAAAAGTTAAAAAAAACCCTACCCCCTACCCTACATAGACCCCCCCAAGCCTAGCTGCTACCTCAGGCAAACACCCCTAACTCTTTACCTACTCCTCCGTGCAGATTCTGTCCAGCGGAGTTCACGGCAGCCATTTTCAGCCGCTTCAGTAATCTTCAGAATGAGACCGGCGCTTCTGTAATTTTCGTGAGTTTCGCCACATGTGCAGTTGTCGCGAAACAGAGAACTGTTCCAACTGCGCATGCGCCGCTACGTCATTCCGATTATTACTGAAGAGAAGAAGATGGCTACTGTGAACTCCACTGGACAGAATCTGCATGGAGGGGTAAAGAGTTAGGGGCATTTGCCTGGGGTAGCAGGTAGGCTGGGGGGGAGGGGTCTATGTAGGGTAGGGGGGTAGGGGTTTTTAAATCTTTGGGTTGAATTCTCCTTAAAGGTGGCCATACATGGACAGATTACAGCTGCTGATATCAGTCCTTTAGACCGATTCTGCCACGTGTGTGGGGCTTCGGATGGGTCTTCCCGACTGATATCAGGCCAAAAATCGATCAGGCAGGTTTTCCTGCGATCGAGGACCGCATCAGCTAGAATCTTGATGCGGTTTTACGCCCCGTCGGTGCCCATTTCCTTAGATGTATTCCTACTGTTTGGCCCTAGGGCAGAACAATCAGATTAACCATAGATCGCCCTGCCTTTGGTGGGCATATTGGGTTAAGATCTGCTCATTTGGCAATCTCACCAAACAAGCGGAGAGAAACTGGTCTCAAAACAGATATCCAAAGAAAAAATATTCTGTAAAATCAAAAAAAAAAAAACTACATTAATTCTAAACTGTAATATGAGAAAAATAAATATCTTTTAATCCATATTCAGAAAGTTCTCTTGTTCATTTTGAAAATCTATGAAAGAAAAATGCATATATTTGACAAAGAAACTACTATTTAGTCTTAATTAATGACATATCTAACATTAATATCTTAATATCTTAATTAACGTCATATCTAACTCTGTAGGACAGATAAAGCAGCAGAATCAGGGAAAGAAAAATGGTAGAGCTGCCGTAAATATTACATTAATGTGTGGTAGGGTAACTTGAATATCAATACATATTTAGTAGTGGCTTGTCTGATTATGTTGATCTTCCAGCCTTCCTTTGTATGCACTTTGAGTTTTTCCACCACAGGTACAAGATATGGGATTATTCTACATTTTTTGGCTGCTACAAACCATAATACACACCAACATTTTCCAAAGTAAACTAAAGAGAAAAAAGCTGCAATTTAAAATTTTAGGGAAAAAAATGTATTGTAAAAAAATATTTGACCTTGGGTAATAATGAAGTAGCTCCCAGACTTTTGTACTTCCCTACCAGGGGAAGTGTAAAGACTAGTTTGGTTTTACTGAAACTACTGCCACATTTTATTCTACACATAACCTTGTAATGACCTAAGGGGGGGTTCCAAGCGAAATTTATGACCACACAGGTTGAGCATATAAACGCTGGAGACCTCTTGTTACAATGTTACAATTCCTCTCTTTCATTCCCTTATTGTATCCCAGTTTAGAAATATTGTTTAACATTCATTAGCCTGTCTTTTCTGTCAACTGTTTCTCCTTATCATCCCCAGTCAGTCTTCAGTCAAGGAGAAGTAGCTCAGTAGCTGTTTTAGGGCTTTTACCAATCAGTTTTTGGTCGCCGACACACATAATGATCCACTTCAGCAGTGTTGGACTGGGATGCCAGGGGTCCACCAGAAAACCTTAGACAGTGGGCCCACTTTCCATTATTTCCACTATTATTCCTCCTCCCCTCACTCAACCTCTTTATTCCCCATGTCTTTTATATCTACTAACTATATTCTCCCAGTATTACGCTTTTTTCCCATAAAAAAATAGGGAATGACCATGAAATAGGCTAAATGGTTAGAAGCAAGAGGTCACATCAACACCTCACCCACATGTAAGAACCCTTAGGAACAAAAGGCACAGTGTAGCAGCTGGTCCCTACTTCACATTTATTAGAAAGAGAAATCAATGTGTGCATGCCTGAAACCGTTGATTGCTTGTTATAAGCTGAACCATCAAAAAATTTGTATTATCTGTGACTGCATTATTTTCTTCTTGTAGCTCTTCTTCTGTGTAGCACACATCTCCATTAACTGGAGAGAAAATTCTTGTAAGATCAGCACGATGTGAAAGAATTGGCATTAGAAGTAAGAACACAATAAGGCAAGAATAGCAAGTAGCAACAATGTAGATGCTAGGGATATATTAGGAGCATGCGATGCACAAATAAATATTTTAAGAAAATGCATTTAATGGTATGAAAAATATAGTAACTAATAATAAATTCCATCATTATTTATCCCCTCTCCCTGCTACTAACTCATGTACCAGTTACTCTTATACAGATCATTCTGATTGATTAGTTAATCTTTTCTAGGTAAAAAATAAACTTTTCTAACCACTGTTCATAGTCCATGTTTAGTTTGAAGACCATCAATAAGTATTTGATCCCCCCTGTGTGACTCTTCAACCTTTTATTCTATTAAATGTATATTATGTAATACATGTGCTTTACTGCAATCTAATGATTCTCCAAAATATTATATC
Organism: Xenopus petersii; assembly: GCA_038501925.1. Classification (NCBI taxonomy): domain Eukaryota; kingdom Metazoa; phylum Chordata; class Amphibia; order Anura; family Pipidae; genus Xenopus; species Xenopus petersii. The sequence continues at coordinate 85,686,997 of CM076685.1, forward strand.
TGTCACATTTTTTTTTTGCTGCGATTTTCTTGAATCACTGCAAAAATACCTCCAATTTTGTTAATCATCTTTATATTAATTGTAACAGCTGCCTTTAATGAAACTCTGCTCAGCAGGGCCACAGACAAGAAATGGATTAATTTAAAACCGTTGCAGTCATGACACCTGCCCCCCCCCCCGAACTGAAAAACAACTGAACTGAAGTGTTGGAAGGTGAACAACCCCTTTAAAGATGGATTTGGGGCGAGTAAATTACCATGCCTTACAGAGCCAAGGAAGTGGGGGAATTGAGTATAACAGACTATTGCTGTTATGTTTTAACAAAGACAAAATAACTCAGTTTCTTCCATTCCATAGGCATACATGTCCATCTCTTAAGTAACTCCACAGATATACTAAATATTAATATAAATGAATGTAACAAACAGCAATAATGGTACCTTTAGAGTCTTGTAGTATATAGCTCTATTGATTTCTAGAGAGCACAAATTCTGCTCCTTTGCAGAGCGAGCCCAGTTCACATAGCGCAACCAGTTGCCCTTCTGAGGATCAGTAGCATCGACACACATCCATCCAAGGTTTGGGTAGTACACCTAAAAGACGAACAGATAGAAGCTAGCATTAATCTAAACTTATCCACCAGAAGAAAAAGCGTTGTAGGGGTTTTTTCAGTTGCAGCTAGCTTACAATGTATGTAATTAAAATTCTTACTTATACAATCATTGTTTTCGGGAAAAAACAAACCCACGTTCAAACTAAGTTTTAACTGTTAATAATTTGCAAATCTAATGAAGAGTATAAAAATGTAATTTCAAAGCATAAAAAGATTTTAAGTATATAAAAATAAAGATTCGTGAAAAGCAACCGTAGAAAACTAAATATTTTTAGTTAAGTACACATTCTGACAATAGATCAGGTAAATATGTCTCTCTACTACAAACTACCAAACTTAAATATGCCAGGCCCAGATTTATCAGTTTTTCATTATCTTCGACAATAACCCAGATTATAGCACCTTCTTTCCCACATGCCCTTAGGTATATTTATAGATAGATAGATTGATATATATGAAAGAAAGAAATCTTTTGAACAATGTAATACCCAACATTCATAGGATTATGCAAATATATAGAATGGAGTGTTTCAAAAATATAAATGTTAGATACAAATTTTCATGCTATACTTTTCAGTCCCCCGCAAACCAGACTATGCTGGGCTTTTTTTTTTTTTTAACGTATCCCAAAAACCACTAGCAGTGGGGTAACCTGCAGATATGACATATATTTGCAAAAGATTTAAAATGCTGGATAATTAATATATACCGTTTTATACCCCACCAGTAAAAAACTATATTATAAATATGAATTCCAGAAGACTTCTAAACAGTGTGATATCCAGCATGCTAGGATTACCCAATTATTTGACCATAGAGGAAAAAAAATATTTGTATATGAACATTTCAGTCCATGCAAAAATGTCTGGTTTGCATGTTTTAACTGCCCCTAAACAGTACATTAAAGGGATTCAGTCATGGTTTACTTTTTATTACTAATATTGGTGTGGAAGCAGCCATCTCAGTGCATTGAGCGTGATTCTGTGCTTTGAGAATGATCCAGCACTACAGAAAAGGACTCCTCGGAGGCAGCTATTGTTTCTCCCCTTTTCATCATACATCAATATAACCTAAGTTGTGCAATAGCAAAGCAGGGTTGCTCCTGCTTCGGCATACCTCACAACTATCCAGTTTTCTGCACAACAGTCCTGATTTTGACAACTCAGCCCGCAGTCCAGGATTTTTATTAATAAGTCCAGAATTTCTATTTGATCTCCTGCACTGACACAGCAAAGCTGTTCTAACATATAAAACACAGCCCTAAAACTCGCATAAGTGTTCAAACTTCATAACCTATGGCAAGAAAAGAAAGGAGGAACCAGCACACAGGAGCATAAGCAAACGGGGTTAACCCCCTACGTGTTTATTAACGTCAAATGATGCACAACGTTTCGGGGGTTGCATGTTGCAGACTGTCTATACAACCCTTAAATAGCCTGCTAGGCCCTGCCACCGAAACGTTGTGCATCATTTGACGTTAATAAACATGTAAGGGCTTAACCCCGTTTGCTTATGCTCCTGTGTGCCGGTTCCTCCTTTCGTTCTTTCCATTGGATTTCGGGGGAGACGGGAAAGTCGGATCGTACGTTGATTTGTACGATCGGACCTTTGCATCTATGGCCAGCTTTAAGGGTGGCCATAGACGCACACATCCGATCGTACGAATCTAGGATTCGAGGATGTGCCGACATCTTTCGCCCGGCGGAGATCGGTCAGGTTTGATTTTGACCCGACTGATCCCGCCGGAGCCCATGGCACATCGTAATCTGATTGTTCGGCCATACGGCCAAACAATCAGATTACCCCCCGATATAGCCATGCCTGTTAATGGTATATCGGGGTAAGATCCGCTTGTTTGGCAACATCGCCAAACGAGCGGATCTTTGCACCTATGGCCACCTTTAGTCTCATGTCCACCACTTGGGCAATGCAAACTATTTCTGACTTAATTTTGATCTCTAGAATGCTCAACTCTTCTCCAGCATTCAGGTAACCTGTTTCTCCGAAGTGTAAGGGGGTCTGGGGTCTCATAAATCATTGCCTCTGATGATATCAATGGGTGAGTGACACTACCTTTGCACGGTCATAACTTTTGAACGATTGCTATCACAACTAGAGCATCATCGGATTTGTTTGTTTACTACTTTATGGTTAGTTGCAGGTTGGAAGACTGCAACATACAATTGTTTATCAGACATGAGGCCAAAATCTGCACGTCTATGACCAACTTAAGTGCAAGGTAAGCATGAAACGCGTTAGGCCTTTAACTTAATGTATTTTAACTTGATATAATAAATTAGATTGTTTACTTATAGTTGCACAGATATGACATATATTTGGAATACAGATATTCTGGAGAATTCAAAATGGGTAAATTCACACTACAGAGATTACATTTTATTTCTAAATTTCTAGTTACTTGAAAAGTGCAAAAGTACAAATCAATCAAATCAGTGCTCAAAAATACCTAAATAATCAGACTCTCAAAAATAAATAAAATAAAAAATAAAATGAGTCAAAATGTGTGTGACCATACACATAAATAGCTGTCATTTGGAGAGTTCAGCAAACAAGCAGATCCTTGCTTAAAAGGGTTGTTCACCTTCAAACAACTAGTTGGTTTCAGACAGATCACCATAAATAACGACTTTTTCCAATGATGTTCTATTTTCTATGTGTGATGGTTTTTCTAATATTGAAGTTTCATTTCTCTCCTTCTGAAGCAGCTCTGGGAGGGGTCGCCGATCCTGTAAATTGCTCTAAATGGATACATTTAGTGGATACATTTCTTATCTTTGTCCCTGCTGAGAAGAATCTCTGGGTTTCATTACAGGCAGCTGTTAGAATTGATACAATAGTTGCTAATACTCCAGAGATGCTGCTGAGAAATGTATCAACTAAATATTGTAACAGTTTAGAATCTGCGCCTGAATTACTGAGCTGCCAGACTCAAACACCAGATACAAACATTCACCTTTAAACTTAGATTTTGGAAAAAATGTAAAAAATAAATAATGGAAAGTGATTGAAAAAAGTCTTTATTTCTGGGGAACAATCTAAAAACAACTGAAATTTCTCAAAAGAGCTAACAGATTTTTTTATATTCAATTTTGAAATCTGACATGGGGCTAGACATATTGTCAATTGTGACTTGTGCTCTGATAAACTTCAATCACTCTTTACTGCTGTACTGCAAGTTAGAGTGATATCACCCCCCCCCTTCCCCCCCCCCCAGCAGCCTAACAAAAGAACAATGGGAAGGTAACCAGATAGCAGCTCCCTAACACAAGATAACAGCTGCCTGGTAGATCTAAGAACAGCACTCAATAGTAAAAACCCATGTCCCACTGAGATACATTCAGTTACATTGAGAAGGAAAAACAGCAGCCTGCCAGAAAGCATTTGCCCCATAGTGATTCTCAACAAAAGTAGCCTGCCACCACTGATGGGAAGAGAGAGAGAAATAAGAGAGTGTTGTATGAATAGTACCCTTCTGTTACAGGATAATCATGAACAACCATAACAGGTAACAAAACAGGTTCAGTCTTCAAAAGACAAAATAGCACTCAGAACTTTCAACCCAGCAAGTAAATAACCAAATCCATGTACAAACTCAATGCAGTCATAACGTACAAACAAAAAACACAAAAAGCCGGTCCTATTTCACCTACACCTGCTATGAGCCAGAATAATAGATCGTACATAAACAGAAAGAGGCAAATACCCATCAAACAGAGTTAGCAAACCAGGGAACTGAGGCAAGATAAATGTTTATTCTTTACTGCTGATGTCACCAGAAGGAACTAAAAATTCTGCCATGCACAGCGATTGGCCACCTGTGGGGGGCAAATCTATGTCTTATTGGTCATTCTCCCATCCTAGCCAGATTTTTCATTGTCGGGGTACTACTACTGCCACGCAGGTATGGTATTAAACTGTGTGATCTTGAATTTCCTCTTGGTTGTAGTAGATGAATGCTAGGCAGGTTACTGTAAAAAGCAAACTGATGAATTATCATTAGGGAACCCCCTAAAATATAACTGCTGATATCCTATGAAGCCTATTGCAGCAAGCCAATCTTATCACTAACAAAATTCCTCCGTGAAGTAACACATAGCAACCAGTCACAAATGTACTTTCATTATTCTACATGCAGTGTATACTCATGCTGTATCATACTACATTGATTTATTTTGCCCCACTGATACCCCTAGTAACAAATTAGTGGCACAATGGCAAACACTGCCTGCAGCTTTCTGCAGTTGAAATTCAGTTATCTATATTTTTGAGACTTTCTTGTGGCACCACAAGAAAGTCTCCTGTCTGGCCCTGGCATAGTTTTCTTCCTAATGGGAAGCATTATAAGAAAACCACAACACGCATAATAGAACTTTAAATAGGCTCACCTCCACCAAAGAGAACACCCACTGCACACCACTTCACCAAAAAGTATCATGGAAAAATACACAAAGTGAATAGAGACACCTAGTGGAAACAAAGACAAACAACAAACGAATGTTAAGATAACATTAAAAGCACACTAGTATAAAGCCATAAACACACACGCTGTAACACAGAGAGGTCCTTAGGAAGCACTGTATTCAGTGTTTGAAAAGCATAGGTACTAGCTGCACAAGCATATGTCACCTACGTCTAACCAGATTTGGGACAGTATTAAAGACATATTGGATATGTGAAACCCCACCTTATTTTTTAGGCAATAATGCACACTGTATGGTGCTGGTTTTACTTTTGGCTATAAATTTATTTTGTCTTCAAAAATAGCCCCTTTAATTGAGCTCCCCGTAGATATTCTCGGGTTTCAAATGAGGGGTGGACGTGTCCCAACGGTCACTGCCAGAAGCACAATAAAAGGGGGACAGACAATCACAGTGTTGAAGTCACACAAGCAAAGACAGTTCTCTTTCAGGTCAGCCGAGCTGCCCCTGGTCATGTGACTTGTGCCTGCACTTTAGGAGAGAAATGCTTTCTGGCAGGCTGCTGTTTTTCCTTCTCAATGTAACTGAATGTGTCTCAGTGGGACATGGGTTTTTACTATTGAGTGTTGTTCTTAGATCTACCAGGCAGTTGTTATCTTGTGTTAGGGAGCGGTTATCTGGTTACCTTCCCATTGTTCTTTTGTTTGGCTGCTGGGGGGGAAAGGGAGGGGGGTGATATCACTCCAACTTGCAGTACAGCAGTAAAGAGTGATTGAAGTTTATCAGAGCACAAGTCACATGACTTGGTGCAGATGGGAAATTAACAATATGTCTAGCCCCATGTCAGATTTCAAAATTGAATATAAAAAAATCTGTTTGCTCTTTTGAGAAATGGATCACAGTGCAGAATTCTACTGGAGCAGCACTATTAACTGGTTCATTTTGAAAAGAAATGTTTTTTCCCCATGACAGTATCCCTTTAATGCCTATAAACCAGAAAATAGGCAGATAAATGTTTATAATCCAGACAGTGCTATGCCAACAAAAAGGCAAACTTTCTACTTTTTGTAAGCATACTGATTTCTATGAACTTCCAGAATGTATCTGTTTTTCCTAAAACTCACTGCAACGAGGAAACTATTTTCAAGAAATCACCACTGCACACATTATTCACTGAGATACTAAGGAGGTTATTTATCAATGTTTTAAATAAAAAAAGTCTGACCAAACTAGAATACACAATTTACCCTTATTTATCATTTAAAAAAAAAAAAAAAAAGACTTTTTTTGAACTGTTGCACAAAAACCACAACTTTTTGTCAAGTGAAAATCTGAATTTTTTTTGGATTTGCTGCTCGAATTTTACATGAATTCTGAGGAAAAGGCCAAAATGTTCAGATTATCGTACGAAATCCAGCGCGGACCACAATATCTTCAAATTGCAAAAAGGACCTCTGCCATTGACTTCTACAGGACCTCAACAGGTTGAAGATGGAGTATTTTTTGGATTCTGACTTTTTACATCCACTAAAAATTCGGATTTTACAGTAAAAAAAACTAAATTTTTTTTGCGTTTTTAGCATTCAGACTTAATAAATAACCCCCTTAATGTAATAACTGTAACAAGAAGGATGGTATCAGGGTTCATTTTCATTTCGTGTTTCTTATAGTTTTTGAATGCTTCGCCTTTTTCTTTTGACTCTTTCCAGATTTCAAATGTTGGGTCACTGACCCCATATAAAAAACAAATGCTCTGTAAAGCTACAAATATATTGTTATTGCTACTTATTATTCCTTATCTTTCTATTCAGATCTCTCCTATTCATATTCCAGTGTATTCTTCAAATTGATGCATGGTTGCTAGGGTAATTTGGACCCTAGCAACTAGATCTCTAAACCAGTATAAGCGCATCCCTAAAATTTTGTGTATGCACCAAAAACTTGTGTGCCTAAAGCCCATACGTAGTGCCCTACACAATTATAGCGTGTGAGGAGGGGAAATGTGAGGTATGCAGTAGGAATTGCAGTAGGAATTGCTGAATGGAAAGGGAAAGTAATTGACTCAGGCATAGAGGCAGGGCAGGTAATATTTGATTGACAGCTCAAATATATAAATCCTTTTATAACCGATATGGATGTTTTAATGAAAAAAGGAATTTAGGTTCCATGTTTAATTTGCAAAGGACTTTCATTATACAGCTTTTTATGTGTAGGTGACAGGTCTGCTTTAAACCAACTGATAGAGGCCAGTCTATAAGCAGCAGAGTGAAAGTGTATATTAGTACAGTTATGGGACCTCTTATTTAAAAAGCTTGGGACCTGGTGTTTTCCAGATAATGGATTTTTCCATAATTTTAATCTTCATACCTTAAATCTACTAGAAAATCATGTAAACATTAAATAAACCCAAAAGGCTGGTTTTGCTTCCAAAAAGGATTAAATTATAGCTTAGTTTGGATCAAGTACAAGGTACTGTTTTATTATTACAGGTAAAAATTAAATAATTTAAAAAAAAAATGTATTATTTGGCTAAAATGGAGTCTATGGGAGATGGCCTTTCTGTAAATTTGGTGCTTTTTGGATAATGGGTTTCTTGACACAGGATCCTTGCAAGCATACGCATTGGAGGAAGTAATGGAGTTGCACCTTATATCTTATTCATGTTGGACTTTAACATCACAATGAGGTTTACTCACACGGTAACAAGATGTTAATGGGGTAGTCAGCTCATGGCACTGGTTACCCTGATAACTGTTACTTTCACTCACAGTTCTTAACATAGTGGTAGACAAAAGCAGTTTAAACATAATATACTGCTTGATAAACAGTTTACATCTGTTGTTCCTTCCACACCTTATTATATAGTGTGAATGACTTGTGCTATAATTATTTCAGTATTTAGACCTAATAGTGCAAAGAATATCAAGTGCCAGACAGATTCTATTACAGATGTTATTATGTACATTGCTCAGAATAGAATATTTTCTCAGTAAAAAAATTTTATTTTTGAGTTTATAAATCCCTTTCATTTAGCAGTTCGTACCATATAACCTGTCTAAATTTAAGTATTAAAAGGGACCTGTCACCCAGACATAAAAATCTGTATAATAAAAGTCATTTTCAAATTAAACATGAAACCCAAATTCTTTTTTATTATTAAAACATTCATACCCGTTATAAACATGTTTAAAAATCTCAGCTGTCAATCATATATTGCCTGCCCTTCCTCTATGCCTTCAGCATAGAGGTGGGGCAGGCAATTACTTAAACTTTTGATTCTGCACTTCCTAGATGCATACCTCCCAACATTTTGGAGGGACAAAAAAGTTGTCGTGTGCAGTGCGGCAAATTTTTGGCCACACCTGTTTTTGTGGCCACACCCCCTAATTACCATGTTCATTTTACATTTGCCAGGTTATGAAAGTTTGAACATATTTCTGTTTTTTTTTTTTTCCAGTTATTACAGTTTTGCTAATGAAGGTGAATTGCCCTTTAAGCTGTGAGTCTAACTTTTCCCAAGAGACCTGTTTTCTTATATTGTTACAATTACTTATTTGCTTATCTCAAAATTGTTACAAAAGTATCTTATCTGCAGCTGTGGCTGTTCTGGGCTCTGCCAAAAGCCAATTAAGTTACAAACATTGTTTATTTTTCTGCCTGTTCAGTGCAGAGAAAAATGGGACTGTCAAAAGAGGGACTGTCCCTCTAAAAATGGGACAGTTGGGAGGTATGTAGATGTTCCTGCACTCCTCACATTTCCCCCTCCCTCCTCACCATCTAATTGCGAAGCCAGTGCATGGGCTTTGGCATCAGGTGCCTTATTCTGGAGAAATAAACAAGATTTTGGCATGATGGCAAACTTTCCTTAATTACAGTGATTGTGAATTCCTAGAAGACTAAAATAAACTATATTTATACAATTTATATAGTGTATGTAAAGTTTAATTTGCTTGACTAACATCATAAAATAGGATTTGGAATTATTTCTTAGGGTGACAGGTCCCCTTTAAAGCATCACCCTTGGACCTAACCCCTACTATGGCTAAACTTAATTCATAGGACATTTGCAATCACTGATGCCCACAGCATCAGCACTACACATCTGTACCAGGCAGCACACAGTACGATTTACATCTTAAAACTTTGAATTTTATGTACAAACTGTGACAATAAAAATCTCAAAATATTGCTATTTGAAAATCAAGAAAGGACAGAAGCCAAACCCAAACTCCATCAATGAATACACATATCAGCATATAAAATGTGAACTCCATTGAGCAAAACCTGTTCACAATTGAATGTTTAGAACTAATAACAATTTAGTGTAACATCACAGGTCCTTCTCATCTTAAGGAGAGATGCCTTTTAAAAACCATCATCGCTGGCAATGTTAGACTGGGGCACCTGGGGCCACTCTGCACTATATACACAGGCATGCAGGGCCATCTAAACAAAATATGGCGGGGCCTAAAGAGAAGTGAAAATCCAGGCCGCAAAAAATGAATCCACCATAGCAGACTGCTGAAAAATGTAGGTCACTCACACATTGGCACTTCCTTTAGCCATAAATACACCAAGATACCAATCGAATTACTACAGAGAAGAATGATCATATTTAGTTCAGGTATGTATAATCACTTCAGAAATTAGCAGTTATCCCAGACATGGCAATATAATTGCAGAAAATGGATGAGCATACCATATTAGCCAAAAACAGTAGTATAATCACTACAGAAAATGGCTTATCAGCATATTAACCCCAGACATATCAGAAGGATCACTACAGAAATAGTCAATGAACACTCAATTCACCACGGGCATGCCAGTAAGCTCACTGCAGAAATGGATAACATTTAAAAAATTATTTTGCCTACATTTGCACAGGAGAATACTACAAACTCTTCTTCTTTCCTATATCTCCAATGCTACGTTTCTCTCTCTGCCCCTTCTACCTAACTGAAGCTCCTGTAAAAAAAAAAAAAAAAAAAGCATGAGGAGCAGACAGGACTGGAGAGAGCTGCTCTGCTCTCCAGTCCTGTTTGCTCTGCTCTCCAGTCCTATCTGCTCTGCTCTCAGTCTTTGCCACAGTGGACATTTCAACTGAACTTCGCTACTATGTACACACTCACTGGGACACTGTGTTCAATTTCAACTAATGCCAACTGACTTGTCAATATGAGTTTAGAGTGTGGGATGAAATAGGAGTACCTGGAGGAAACCATTATATAGACATACATACAATATAAAGGCAGACAGTGCCCTGGTCAGAAGGACAAGGAAACACAAATTCACTGGGGTGACAATAGGATAGTCACACTCCCACATTGGTTCTCTGAGCCGGTGCTCTGGCCCACGGAAGTCTGAACAAGGAATGACTGGGATAGCAAGGCAAAATGATGACGTAGCTTGTCTCCTTAAGCTTTAGACCTAACATTGCTTAACAAACTATTATGTCGTTTAGTTCTCATTTAAATATTTCAGAATAAAAGCTTTTCTGATCAAGCGGAAATGAATAAAAAAACGGAGTAAATAATACAAGCACACACTGGATTATTTGGTGCAAACAGATCCTTAAAAAAATACAAACTGATTTTACAGTTCCATTTTATTTTTGTGCATTAACAGAGCATGAGCTCTAGTAATCATGAGACACAGTTATATATGTTAATAGTGCCTATATCTCGGCGTGTCCCAAAACACAATAATATCTTAATATAATAAAATACACAAAAATGTGTGTACATATTGCATGTATAGAACAAAATGATTGAAACAACTTCATGGTCACTGCAAGCTAAATCTGCCATACTGACTGACAAGTTGGGTAAAATACATTTCATTTCTCTCACCTCCCACATAAACACATTGTTCTTTACTTGAGAACGCTTCTTTTTTTCACCAACAAATGGTCCAAATTTCTTTCCCCTTTGAACTTGCTTTCTGGCCCAGACACCTGGAGAGGGAAAAATGGTAAATGGAAAATATTTTTTGCTTGATTTTGTATTATATAGTACGGATTAATAATGAAGTAACAGGTGGTAGAAAAACAGAGGCAATAACTGCCATGGTCACAAGTCAACACATACTGTAGTTATTTCAGTAACCTACAGGTTTAATATTTACATTATTTGTCATTCAGTTTTTACAAAGGGTGAGTACAAATTGGGTGAGTACAAATGGGCAGGCTACTAAAGAAGGGTGACATGTAGACATTTGGTATCATGAAATGTAAGCCTGGTTGGACATTATACTCTTCTTACATATTATACTCTTCTTACATAGCTTTCTCACATTACAGAGAATGTTCTCATTCATGCCCAGTCTCAGTTGAGCTTGCAATCACTTCTCACTACCAACTACACAAACACAAGAGCTCATTTGTTTTTTTGCACGCTGAAGGTAACCAGTGCACCGAGAAGAAGCCCAAGCAAATACATGGAAATTATACAAAAATAGATCTCAGCCATCATCAAACCCCCAACACCACTGGAGCATTACTTTGAAATTACCCGAGTAATAAAGCTTGTTACAGATATGCAGAAAGGCCCAACTATGCACAGCACACCTTTGTAAGGCATTGTTGTTAAAATGATTCTGTCGAGATTTTTATGATGTTTTTATTTCTAAATTACACTGTTTACACTGCAAATAATTCATTTTACAATATAAAATGTTATTCCTGAACCAAGTGGATTATTTTAGTTGTAATATTTGTGTGTAGGTGCCATCTCAGATCATTTTGCCTGGTCATGTGCTTTCAAAAAGAGCCAGCACTGGAACTGCATTCTGGCAGGCTGTTGTTCCTCCTACTCAATGTAACAATGTGATGCAGTGGGACCTGTATTTTACGATTACTATTGATGTTCTTAGATCTACCAGGCAGCTGTTAGGGATCTGCTATCTGGTTAACTTCCCATTGTTCTGTTGTTAGGCTGCTGGGCAGGACAGGAGGGGGGGGTGATATCACCCCAACTTGCAGTACAGCAGTGAAGAGCAAACAAAGTTTATCAGAGCACAAGTCACATGACTGGGGGCAGCTGGGAAACTGACAATATGTATAGCTCCCTGTCAGATTTAAAAATTAAATACCGGTATAAGAAAATCTGTTTGCTCTTTTGAGAAACAGATTTCAGTGCAGAATTCTGCTGTAGCAGCACTATTAACTGATGTATTTTGAAAAAAACATGTTTTCCCATTACAGTATCCCTTTAATTATAATGTGAAAATCTGGGTGTAAAATGAACAACCAGCAAAAGCCTAAACAGTAATTTTGTGAGGATAAAGCATTGCAAACCCAATAATTAAATGATCAGTAACAGAAAATTCTTGTTATACACTATGACAGCAAAAATATGTCGCAACTTGGAAGATATGTTTAGTCATAGCCACTTCTGTAAGGGAAGGGAGGAGGGCATGATGGCTAATAAGGTAAAGGGGAGACACCCTTATGGGTCCTGTAAAGCCTGCCCCTATATGGCAAAAACATATCACTTAAGATGATAAGCAGTACAGTAATATCTTCCATTTAACCAAGTTCACTACTCTATCTCTACAAATCAATTGACTGAGATGACGGACGGTTTGATTGGACACCAATGCCTTTAGGATTGAACACAATCTTCTTCCAATTTACTTGTTTAATACTAGGATTACTGCCTTATATAAAATTGTATTTATTGTATCATTGCACTAAACATTTTGGCTGTGTTCTCGTAGGCACAATATTTCAGGACTGCTTCATTCTGAACCATAAGTTGTGTGACTTGCTTTATAGATTAGTATAGGTATGTGACCTGTTATCCAGAATGCTCGGGAACTGGGGTCTTTCCGTAATTTGGATATTCATACTTTAAGTCTACTAGAAAGTCTTTAAACATTATATAAACCCAATAGTCTGGTTTTGGTTCCAATAAGGATAAATTATATCTTAGTTGGGATCAAGTACTAAGTACTGTTTTGCTATTACAGAGAAAAAGGAAATAATTTTTAAAATGTGGATTATTTGGATATGATGAATTCTATGGGAGAAAGCCTTTCCGTAAATCTGAGCTTCCTGGATAACAGGCTTCCAGAACGGATCCCATACCGGATTGTTTCTACATTCATTATATTGGGGCTGCCCATGCTCTTTTGTATTTGTTGTATGGGTTCTCTAATTCTCTAATGACACTAGACAAGGGTTGAGTTTTATTAAAAATGTTCTAATGTGGCTCCCGTAGCTGGGAGAATGATGTAGGCTGCCTACAAATACTGTGTATTTGCCAGAGAATTTCAGTTCCGGTTGAAGCCCTTGATTAGTGTGAAAACGTGTGTCGGGTAGTGTGCTGGCACTATTCACTCAGCAGAATCCCTCTGACCATTATGCTCTCAATGGATCAGCACCCTCAAATGCACTTGGGTAAGGAAGAAAATTACCAGCACTCGGGACTCAATGCAAGCGCTGGCCCGCTTGCATTGAGTCCCGAGTGCCGGTAATTTTCTTCCTTACCCAAGTGCATTTGAGGCTTGGCCCGCTTGCATTGAGTCCTGAGTCCTGGTAATTTTCTTCCTTACCCAATTGCTCATTTGTGCCCATAAAGCTTTCATAGCACAAAAAGATTTTGACTAATAATCTCACTGGTTGGGAAAAAATTAATTCATTGGTTTTATTCAATTTGAGTGACGTTAGTGCATACTGAATTGTAATTATCACTTTGACAACTTTTCCCCATGACAATTGTGTGTGCAATATTTTAATTTTGGTGCTTCTACATGGCACAAAGGGTCAGAATGAACTGAATGAAAAAATCTTATCTCATGGTTTACCATGTGAAAATTGAGCTGAATCTATGGGGGGGGCTGAAAGGAAAAAATAAATTTTAACCTTAAATTCAGTATGGCCCATAATTTGGTAAATGTATGCATACTAAGCATCAAGCTGTTCAGTAGACCACTGGCATTCATATAAAGGAAGCTTTATCTTTGTACATACAAATATGTGGATTGTATGATGCTGAAAAGTGCAAACTTTCGAGAATTTTTCTTTAGAAATTGTATGAAAACTTAACTTAAGATGACTCAGCTTGCTAACTTCAGCAAAGCTTTGCAGTTTAGAACAGAAAGACACCTTTACCCACTATGTACTTTCCAAACATACACACTTTTCAGGGGTCCACATACTTCTGGGGTCTTTTATAACACATCAAATTCACACATAGGGCTTACATTGGAGCAACCAAAAGGGATAAATCTATGCACATTGGTCATTTAACTGTTCAGTAGATCTCTGGCATTCATATTTACAATGTTTTATGTTGTTGTCTAATGGTACGTAGGAGATAAAATGTGATAAACGCAAGACTAAATTGGATTGGATTTGCAGACATTTCTTAAAATCCGCTTCAATTTAGGAAAGTTTGTGTTTTGGTACTTTAGAGGAGAAAGACATATACACCCATTTTGGATTCAGAAGAATGTGTAATTGTTTTTAAATATTTGGCTTTCTGGTGTGAACTTACTTTTTTATGGCTTTATCCCACATAAAGTGCAGTAAATGCATGGATTTTGCAGTAGCTGAAATGATAGCCATGATAAACTTATGCATAATGGGCATCAAACTGTTCAGTAAAACCCCAGGCATTTATATTTTTGGATGTTTTATGTTGATTCCTAATGACCTATGGGAGATAAGATCCTGTACATTGCAAGCTTTGGCATGATTGGGTAGAAAGACATACCTGTATGTGTTCTTTCAAAAATGTAGGGTTTCATGGGGGTAAAAGCCAATATTCCAAATTTTTCATTGGAATCTTGTCTTTTCTAGTGCAGAGCTCTACTAACAATGTGCCCCTCCCCCACAACTAGCTCAGACACAGTAAAGTGCTGGGGCAGCAGCATCCAAAAATATGTTTGTTTTTTCATTTTTTTATGCATTTTAAAGCTTATATTTTGTTACTGCAAACAGTACTGTAGCACATTTTGAGAGGGAATACAAAGTGTTCAAAAATCGTTTGGAAGTGAAATTCTTCTGACAAGGACAGTTTTATAAATAGGCACCTTGAATTTACAAGGAGCTCAGGAGCACAGAATGCTTTGATTTAGGGTCCCCTATTAGAGTTCAATGTATATATTATATATGACAACTAAATTTGTCTTTCAGTTTGAAGAGGAAACCACAGAAAAATAACAACTGAAGATAACTGTGTTATAAACCATCTCATGAACAGACAACTACAAATGCAAAACATCAGTTGAAGTGGATTTTAATAATCTTTTGATAACCGGCCATTTATTCATTGGAAAAAAATCTATTTAAGTGATTAGATCCTAGAACTTGCATCTGAAAACCACACTGCTTACCAAGTCTCCTGTTATCCACAGCAGAAGGCGCAAGCCTCAGTTCTTCAGGAAGGCCCCTAAGTACGTGCTCAGGCACTTCAGTCAATGTCTCAAGTGCTTCTGAAGATCTTATTGAATCCTACAATGAAAACACAACAGCAAAATCTTTAAAAAAAAATAAAATATATTTGAGGTCATCTCCAGGATAACAAAACAAAGCCCTACTCATCAAAGCAACATTGGATGTCAGACTGTTTCTCTTTTCCCATTAACACTGCTTAAAAGGGATGTATACCCTTATGCATAAAACTATTAAAACAAAATATATAAGGCCAGCTTTGCAAGCATGTTTGCCCACACAGAAGGCCAACTATCATATAAAAATTGTTTCTCCAACTGAATGGAACAGTAGACAGGTCCATTAATCCCATGTCACCTGCATGGGCATAACACGCTACCTTGGGCACTCGCTCATTATGCACATGTGTGTGCCCTGACATGGCTGCCCAGAAGCTAGTGTAGAGGGCACAGCTCTATCGGTGGGGGGGGGGGGGGGGTTCTTCATCCTCTTTTTAACCTATTTTGACAGATTTCTTGAATTCTTTTGGTGGTTGTAAAAAGGAGGTGTTTTATGGGGGAGAAGACATTCCCAGGAAGTCAGATCCTAGAATCACATAATATACTAGTTCCATTGTAATCAGTAGTAAAAAGACCCCAAATTGAAAATAGAAGACAAGTTTATAGGATTATGCCAACTGTAAACAAAACTCACTCCTGTATTTTATAACAGCACATTGACTCCAGAGAACCAGATATTTTTGATAAGTCAATATTCTAACAGATTCATAAGGGTAACCGTCTTTGTATAAACCGAACTAAACTTTTTTTCAAAAAAAAGTTTCCATAAATCAAGTCAAAAATGTATTTTGCTGCATTATGCACATAACTAGGTTTTGGGTATATAGGCAAAATGTGAGTTTCACATTTCTATTGAGAAAATAAATAAACTTTAGATAAGTAATTTCCTTTGGACATATTGGCTACTGGGGAAAAAAAACTCTATAGTCACTGCCTGTAACGCCAGATATGTGAGCAGATTTGAATTGTGCACAAAACAAGCAAACCATAATCCTTGTGAAATCCTTGTTTTCACAAAATTCCAGAAATTTACTCAACGTTACAAAGTACAGAATAGTATTCTTCATCTAGCTATTGGCCCAGCCATGTTTTTCTTTTTAATTGGGTACAATTTAGGGATGCACTGAATTCACTATTTTTGGATTCAGCCAAATTCCTAGTCCTCTGTAAAAGATTTGGCTGAATACCGAACCAAATCCAATCCCCACTTACTTGCATTGCAGCAGTAAGGGCAGAGACAGAGGAGAAGATTCGGGGAGATTTAGTTGCCCAGGGACAAATCGCCTCTTCTCCGGGCGACTACTCTCCTCGAACTGCCTCCCCGTCGGCTAGAATCTAAATCGCCAGCGGGATGGCACTCGGAACGCTTCGTTTTCTGAAGTCGCCCAAGGTTACCTCATGAGGAAACTTCGGACGACTACGGAAAATGAAGCGTTCCGAGTGCCATCCCGCTGGCGATTTAGATTCTAGCCGGTGGGGAGGCAGTTCACGGAGATCTGTTTCCTGAAGAAGTTTGTCGCCAGTTGACTAATCTCCCTGAATCTCCACGTGTGTGTCTCTGCCCTAAAGAGTGACTGAAGTTTATCAGAGCACAAGTCACATGACTGGGGGCACATGGGAAACTGACAATATGTCTAGCCCCATGCCAGATTTCACAATTCAATATAAAACAATCCATTTTCTATTTTGAAAAACAGATTTCAGGGCAGAAGTCTGCTGAAGCAGCACTATTACCTGATGCATTTTGAAAAACATGCTTTCCTATGACAGTATCCCTTTATGACACTCTGCAGGGACAAAGATAAGAAATGGATCAATTTAGGGAGTTATTTACTAAAAAAAAAAATTCTCATATAAACTAGAAACAAAAAAAAAAAAAGATCGAAATAAGTTTCAGGTGAACCATCTGAAAACAACTGGAATTAAAAGAAAAAGTGTTTGGATGGTGAACAAACCTTTGTTTAAGACCTCTATAAATCTTTTTAAATGCAAATGCTGAGTTGTGTTGCCTGATTTTAAAATACTTAGATTCCCTATCACCTAGCTACTGTGCAGAGAGCTATAATGTATTTTTTATACAGGTATCGGATCTGTTATCCAGCAAGATACAAATTGCAGAAAGCCCATCTCCCAACCACTCCATTTTAAGCAAATAATTTACATTTTAACAACGAAACAGTACATTATACTCGATGGTAAGCTGTATATTGATAAGCTGTATAAGCTGATATTGGTGTCAAAACAATCCTATTGGGTTTATTTAACTTTTAAATGATTTTAGCAGACTTAAGGCATGGCAAGCCAAATTAAGGAAATATCCAGTAAACCCCATTTCTAGAAAATTCCGGATAATAGATCATATACCTGTATTTTGCTTTCTGGAATCCAGGGGATATGGAGTATTTCACTGTAGGTATCAGCACAGACTCAATATTGTCCAATGGGAATATATATGTATGTATAACTTATAAAGCACTGCAAGGATAAGCAGCGCTATACAAACAGCAGGGAGGTAAAGAGATTCAGTGATTCTGGCAAGTGTGGAACCTCATTATATGACAAATAGAAAACTGAACTACTTATGGTGCAAATATAGCCACATGTAGACATTTTAACAAGAGCTCAGACTCACAACCAATAAAAAAAAGAATCAGTACTGCATAAGCATGGCAGATAGCAATTCGTTAGTCAGGAATTCGGATTTAAAATGAAATTCTTCTCAAAAAATTGTACAGCCTACAATAATCTAAATGGCAGATGTGATAACAGACAGCACAAAAGTCTTGGCAAGACGGCTTTTTTTGCTGCTCGAAGCAATTGTGCCAAACAAATGTTGGGAAACAATTTAAATGTTAATGATAGATTTTGAATTTGTACTGTAGGTGCTATTACTGTACATTCTAAAGGTCCATAATGGAGGTGTATGACCAAGATATTTATGAAACCTACTATTTTCATACCAAAATATAAATAAAAATTCTTCACTATAGTAAACAGTATTGCAGACACTTTCACAAAGCACGTTAGCTTTAGGAGTGTACCCCTATGACTGCAAAGTAGGAAGTTTACGAGAATTGCACAAAACACCATATATGTTGCAGGTGGGGAGCTTACCCCTTTTATTTTAGTGACCACCACCTTGGGCGGGACTCTATGTATCCCTAGGCTTTAAAAATGTTTGTAGCACTAATGTTTGTATCCTGACGAAGGGAGGGTTAATCCCCCCGAAACGTTGATGCACAGGTGGTCACTTAAATAAAAGGGGTAAGCGCCCCACCTGCAACATATATGGTGTTTTGTGCAACTTCCTACTTTGTACTGACGTGTGCCGACCGTCTAGAGAGAGCTGCACCACCAGAGCAGGAATATCATAGGAAAGGTGAGAGGTGCAGTTCATCTACATACAGAATCCCTATGACTGCAAAAATTCTAAATGACTAAACTAAATGAATCACCCTTTGGGAAATATATAGGTGTAATTTTTTTTTGTCAGTGGACACTTTCTAGTTAGTGCTGGACCCCTCCGCAAAAAATGTGTTCGGAGAGGCCCAGCAGCCCTACCTACCGCTCACCCCCCACCTTGTGCTTGCTGCGGTAGGTAGGTATGCAAATTTAGAGATAAAAAAAAGGAGGGGGGTTTCTATGCAGCAGACCCCACGACTCAGGCCCCTCGCTGCCTCTATACGCCACGGATCACAGAACTTCATGCTGCAACCAATCTCTCGGAGTCTTCACTGAAACCAGCATCAGTTTAAAGGAGAAGGAAAGGCTGGAGACACTTGGGGGTGCCAAACGTTAGGCACCCCCAAGTGATTGTAGCGACTTACCAAAAACCCAGGGCCGGTGCTCCTATCAGGAGAAATCTGCACCGGCCCTGGGTTATAGGAGCGAGCACCACGGAGATATCTACTTCCGTCTTCGCGCAGCTGCACATGCGCATTAGAACTAAAAGCCGAACTTTAACTTTAAAGTCGGCTTTTTCGTTCAAATGCGCATGCTTCAGTCCGGGGAAATGCGCAGCTGCGCGAAGACGGAAGTAGATATCTCCATGGTGCTCGCTCCTATAACCCAGGGCCGGTGCAGATTTCTCCTGATAGGAGCACCGGCCCTGGGTTTTTGGTAAGTCGCTACAATCACTTGGGGGTGCCTAACGTTTGGCACCCCCAAGTGTCTCCAGCCTTTCCTTCTCCTTTAAGGGGGTTATTTATTAAAGTCCAAACGACAAAAGCAAGGTTTTTTGTTTGTTTTTTTAATATAAAATCTCGAATTTTTCGAGATCTTTTAATACCCCGAGGATGGAAAAAGTCTTAATCCGATCCAGAATCTCAGACCTAACGAAGATAGGGAGAGATCCCTATCCTATTTGGAATTTTCTGTGGTCTGCCCTGGAATTAGCCTGAAAATCCAACTATTTCAGACTTTTTGGGAAAAATGTTTTGAAAAAACTTGAAAAAAATTGAGCAATTCAGGAAAAAAAAAATCGAATGATTTGGATTTTCGCACAATTTTTTAGCGTTTGTCCACATCCAATTAAATCATGGTTTTTAAGAATAAGGTCCAATCATGGATTCTAGTTTGGTCAAACTCTTTTTTATTAAAATGATCCAAACATTGAACATTGAATCAACTGAACTGTATTAGGCTAAAAGCAATTTTTACACGACATCTGAACTAGTGATGAATCCTTCGTGAAAGATTCGCCAAATACTGAACCGAATCCGAATTTACATAGGCAAATTAGGGTGGGAAGGGGAAAACATTTTTACTTCCTTGTTTTGTGACAAAAAGTCACAAGATTTCCATCCTCGCCCCTAAATTTGCATATGGAAATTAGGAATTGGATTCTGCCGAATCCTGCTGAAAAAGGCCGAATCCTGGTTTCGGTGCATCCCTAATCTGAACAGCAGCAGCTTTTTTGCTTTATGACAGGCGTTAGACGCACCTAAAGCAATTACATGTGTCTATAAATACCTTTCCACTGAAGTGGATTTAAATTTCTGTATCACTGCTGGTGCACTTATTACATGAAAATGGTCACTTCTGCAATTTTCAAGCAGCAATTCAAGTGCACAGGCAAAGATACAGCGATTACAATGCTGTTCATTGGAAAGGTTTTCTGAGAGGGTTGTCATCCAACCTTGAGCACAATTTCACATGGGTGGCAGAATGCTTGTGTGCCACAGCCCTCAGGATCAGTCACTGTCACACAAGACAGAGCAGAACCAATATCTGAATTAACATTTACATTTTCTACACTGAAATGATTGTGCCTGATTGACTAATGAAAGTGAAAGTAATAAGAAGGCTTAGCTGTAGAGAAATAAGGGTAGGACTTCACGATGCGAGAGGAGCCGTCACATCGTTATGCGTCAAAACACATGCGACATGTCGGATGTTCTAAAGAAACAGGAAAGGAAGGAGAAATCGCAGGTAAGAAAAACATTTATCCCACTGTCAGATGAAACCGCTGTGTTTTGACGCATATCAACGTGTCGGCTCCTCTCGCATCATGAAGTCCTACCCTGAAATAGAAACTTTATAACTACAGTGTATAATATAGACATGATTGCATTTCCAGGCTACTATCATCTAAAAAGTGATTGAGGGGGATTCATATGCAAGTCAATAGGGGCCCTCTGGTGCGGTCTTTTGGGCCATTCATAGCAATCAATGCACTTGAAATTGCCCCTAATATGAAAAAAAATATGCTATTGAGTTAATGGCACACATTTGTACTCCTTCCAGGCATATGTGACTTGGGTATATATGCAGTAAAGGTTTACAATTTTACTCTATTGTATACGTGTCAGTGCTAAGATGCCTGTGAATGTCATATTGTTCGCAACTTTGCAATTAGTTTTTTTTTGGTTTTTAAATGATTTGTTTTACTTCTTTTGACTCTTTTCAGCTTTCACTAACCCCAGCAGCCAAACATACTGTTGTTCTGTGAGGCTACAATTGTATTTTTAGTCTTACTCTTTATTACTAAAGTTAAAACTTTTAGTCAGTCCCTAACCTATTCCTATTCCAGCTGCTCATTCAAACCATTGCCTGGTTACTAGGGTAAATAAGACCCTAGCACCATTAGGAATGCACCAAATCTACTAATTTGTATTCGGCCGAACCCCCGAATCCTTCGCGAAGGATTCGGCCGAATACTGAACCCAAATTAGGGGCGGGAAGGGGAAAACATGTTTTACTTCCTTGTTTGGTGACAAAAAGGTCACGTGATTTCCCTCCCCGCCCCTAATTTGCATTAGGATTCAGTTCGGCCGGGCCAAGATTCAGTGCATCCCTAAGCAACATATAGCTGCTAAAATACCACACTGGGGAGTTCATGAACAGAAAGTCAAATAGAAAAAATGAAGACCAGTTGGAAAATATCTCGGAATATTAATGTCTATCTCATACTAAAAGTTAATTTAAAGGGGAACTCATAAAAATGAAATTGTCATATATGCTTCAGCGTACTGAAATAAGAAACTTGCTAAATCAATTAAAAATGTTGTAGCTTTTCTGAAATAATCAAGTTTATCTTCACTTTACCGCTCTCTAGATTTTGTTTGTACAGGAATCAGTTGAGTGAGTTCTAATACATCTGCTAGGAAAGGAAGTCCCCCCCCCCCCCCATAATATATATTGGATCTAACTGTCAATGAATATCTGACACCCAACTGCTGCATGAAGACAGAATGAAGAGAAACAGATGCTGAGAGAGGGATAGTGAACATAAACTTGATTATTTCAGAAATGATGTAGAATATTTAAATTGGTTGTATTTAGAAAGTTTCTTATTTCAGTATGCTGAAGCTTTTATTAAATTTTCATTTTCATGATAGTTCCCTTTGAAGGTGAACAACCCCTTTAAAACTATTTCTGTTTGGATTGTATCGCTTATGCTAATAGGTTAAATGCAGGATAAAACTGGAATGGAACTGGTCTATGGCTTTGTATTATGAGAGCATCTGTGCCAATTACTTGTACTTTTACTGTAGGCACAGGTGCTCTCATAATACAATATCAAGCAGAAAAATTTGTTTTATGAAAACTCACCTCATTCATTCTGAACTTTTGCCGTGTTCCAGAAAGTGACACACACAAACCTTCGAAGATTACATGAGTCCTAAACATGAAAAAAAAAAAATTAAAAAAAAGTATTAATCTACATATGCATATATTAAAGTTTTTCATAAATCAAAATAAAACCCATAACAAAAAGAATTAGAAACAAGGTAAAGGTTTGGGATTTGTTATTAGGAACCCTATTATTTAGAAAGCTCTGGACTACAGAAAGGCCATCTCCTTAGACCCCATTATAATCAAATAATCCAAAGTATTAAAAATGATTAGCTTTTTCACTGTGTTGATAAACAGTACCTTGTACTTGAACCCAACTAAGATATAATTAATCCGTACTGGAAGCCAAGTAATTGATCCATACCCAGGCAGTTATGTATATAAACAGTTATTAATTTTTTATATCCTTGTGCCGATGCATATTTGGTAATGATATGCATATTTGGTATCAATAGGTTCTGAAGACTTTTTCATTCATCATACATTTTTTTTTTCTTTGGACCCAAGTACATGTTGAAGATAAACAGCTATAAAGTACCAGCTTTGGGTTAATGATCAGACACTTTATACAAATTGTCAAATTGAGCAAATATTTGCAGTTTGGAGCAAAAAAACGAATTTACCCATTTCTAATTCATTAGAATGTGTACTTTACTAATACATGCTGTTTTCCGGTGGTCACCCTAAGGTGCCCATACATGGAGAGATCCGCTCGTTTGGCGATGTCGCCAAACGAGCGGATCTCCCTCCGATATGCCCACCTTGAGGTGGGCAATATCGGCTGATCCGATCGTGGGCCCTAGGGCCCAACGATCGGATCCTAACGATGCCCAAACGGCGGTCGGATCGCGGGACCGCATCAACGAATAGATGCGGCCGCGATCCGACGGGATTTTCTGTCCCATCCGATCGACATCTGGCCGACTTTCGGCCAGATCTCGATCGGTGAAGCCCGTCGTGGGGCCCCATACACGGGCCAATAAGCTGCCGACACAGTCTGTCGGCAGCTTTTATCGGCCCGTGTATGGCCACCTTTACACTTTAGGTTTTATTTTTCATGCACAGAACAAATAAAATCTGTTGTGTTTGCACTGACTTTTTTAAATACCACCTCGTTTTGAATTCTTCACGTATATATACAGTAAGGTCCATAAATAATTGGACAGAGACAACTTTTTTCTAATTCTGGTTCTGTACATTACCACAATGAATTTTAAAAGAAACAGTTGAACTGCAGACTTTCAACTTTAATTCAGTGGGTTGAACAAAAAGATTGTATAAAAATGTGAGGAACTAAAGCCTTTTTTTTTTTTTTAAAACAATCACTTCATTTCAGGGACTCAAAAGCAATCGGGCAATTGACTCAAAGGCTATTTCATGGGTACTGACACTAAAAAACTACTTTTTAAAATAGAAAAAAAACGATCCGAGAAATTGCTACAATATTAGGAGAGGCAAAATCTACAGTTTGGTACATCCTGAGAAAGAAAGAAAGCACTGGTGAACTCAGCAACGCAAAAGACCTGGATGTCCACGGAAGACAACAGTGGTAGATGATCTCAGAATCATTTTCATGGTGAAGAGAAACCCCTTCACAACAGCCAACAAGTGGTAGGTAGGCGTATCGATATCCAAGTCTACCGTAAAGAGAAGACTGCATAAAAGTAGATACAGAGGGTGCACTGCAAGGAGCAAGCCACACATAAGCATCAAGCATAGAAAGGCTAGATTGGACTTTGCTAAAAAAAAAAAAATCTTAAAAAGCCAGCACAGTTCTGGAAAAAAGTTCTTTAGACAGATGAAACCAAGATCAACCTCTACCAGAATGATGGCAAGAAAAAAGTATGGAGAAGGCGTAGAAGAGCTCTTGATCCAAAATATACCACATCATCTATAAAACATGTCGGAGGCAGTGTGATGGCTTGGGCGTGCATGGCTGCCAGTGGAATTGGGACACTAGTGTTTATCCATGATGTGACACAGGACAGAAGCAGCCGAATTAATTCTGAGGTGTTCAGAGACATGGGGGCAAATTCACTAAAGTGCAAAGCAGCCAACGCTAGCATGGCGTTATTTTGTTACTTCGCCAATATACTAACAGGTGCTGGCGTAAATTTTCTAGCGAAGTGGACCTACTCTAGTGCTACTTCGCACCCTTATGCCAGACGAAGTTGCGCTATGGCGAAGGGACTTAACTACGCTAATTCACTAACTTGCGCATTTTACTAAACGTTACCTCTTGCGCTAGACTTGCCTTCGCCACCTCAAACCAGACAAAATGCAATAGAGTAGATAGGGCTTGCTTCAAAAAAAGCTGACATTTTTTCTAAGTCCCAAAACACGCTGGCATCTTTTCCTTTTTTAAGGGTGATAGGCTGAAAAGGATTGTACATTTTTGTTGGGGTACCCTCCTTCCCCCCTACATTTCCTAACATATGGCACCTAAACTATACAGTGGGCACATGTGTAGGGCATTAGAACACCTCTATTTTATTTTATGAAGCTTTCCCAGGCTTGTGTAGTGTAATGTATTTGCTGCTACATATACGTCCATTGTACTTTAACTTGGTGCCATATGCAAATTAGGCATCGCTAGTGTAACTTTGCTTTGCTTGATGAAGTAACGATAGCGCAACTTCGCTACCTTTAGCCTCCCTGAGTGCAACTTCAGATTTTAGTGAATTAGCGGCGCTCTGGGAAACTTCGCCGGTTGAAGTGTGGCGAATCCAACGCTGGCGCAACTTCGAAGGTAAGTAAATTTGCCCCATAATGTCTGTTGAAATCCAGCTAAATGCAGTCAAATTGATTGGGAGGCGTTTCATAATACAGATGGACAATGACCCAAAACATACAGCCAAAGCAACCCAGGAGTTTATTAAAGCAAAGAAGTGGATTATTCTTGAATGGCCAAGTCAGTCACCTGATCTGAACCAAATTGGGATGCATTTCACTTGTTGAAGACTAAAGAAAGGCCCACAAACAAACAGCAACTGAAATCTGCTGCAGAAAAGGCCTGACTTCAGGCTGTTATTGACAGCAAAGTGTTTTCAACCAAGTAGTTTTAATTTGTCCAATTACTTGTGCGCCCCTGAAATGAAGTGATAGTGTTAAAAAAGGCTTTAGTTCCTCACATTTTTATGCATTTTTTTGTTCAACCCACTGAATTAAAGCTGAAAGTCTGCAGTTCAACTGCATCCGAGTTGTTTCATTTAAAAATCATTGTGGTAATGTACAGACCCAAGATTATAAAAAAAGTTATCTCAGTCCAAATATTTATGGGCCTAACTGTATGATGCTTTATATTTGTACCCATCAACATCAAATCATGTGATACACCAGTGAGGCAAAATTTCTGCAGTCTTCACGACATGCAGGTCTTAATTCGAAAAGGGAACTTTAAAACTGAACGGGAAAGGAAGATATATGAATTCAAATGTGTGGAGTTATTTAACACATTAAAACAGGGCCTTACTTTAGGGTCAGGTTTCATGTCACACTATGTGACCTGACTGAATTCAGACTCCTGGACTATTTACAACCCACCCTAATTCATTGTATTATCTCTAGATTTGATCTCTATCTATCTGTAACGTCCTAATTTATTGCCCTGATCTAACAGAATATATGCTGTGCCTTTCTAGCTTTCATTTGTATTGACGAAGGGGCCTTGGTGCTCCGAAAGCTTGCGATTGATTTTTAGAAAACATTATTTTGTTTGGTAGCTTGGACTTGAAAGACCTTGACAATTTTGTATTCATCTAAATTTGTAGTTTACTGTGAGCTAATTTTACACAAAGCGCAGGCAATTTGTTGGTTGTGCACAAGCTTAAATGTCAGTAATGAAAATTCTTATGCATTATTTATATTTTAGGGTTTCAATGAGCCACATAATTGGGAAATGCTCTGCATATCAATATATTGCCCCCAAGAACATATTTTAGCAAGATCTATATTGTATATCTGTAGTTAGGTAGTTTGGAGTAGAAGATACTTATTTTAATTGTATCAGCATTTGTAATTTCCTCAAATATATGGTTTTATGGAGTCAGGATTCTGTGTCTCAGCCCCATCTCCTACAAGCTCTTTTGGGCAGGGCTGTCTTTGCAGCTTGCATCAATTATTGGTCGTTTTGTTTGTTTGAATGCATTTGTATGGAATTGCACAAAGAGTTCCAATGCTTATGCTACCCTGAAAAAACTATTACATTTTGTATGTAAATTAAAAGTTCCATCAAATAAATGATTCTAAGGGGAAAACAAATGGTGAAAAATGTCCTGGCTTTTAATTTAAAGGATGGATGCAAGTTGCAGTTACAGACAGGTTTAATACCATATACATACCATTTTTTATTAAGATTCCCATACCCAACTTCCTCACAAATGGTTTGTTGTTATAATATCTAATCAGCATGAAATACGAAACAGAGGTGTCTGTTGTGCAAGATATTAACTACATGCATCGCACCCAGACAAATCAATAAGTATGGCTGTCTGATAGTCTGACTCTTGTTGTTTGTTACGGTTCTCATTCATGTTTAATAACATAAATAACGTGTGCTGTTAGGCCCGCACTTTGCTATGATCACTTGATGTGTGAGAGCATTTACATCTACTGCCATAGAAATGGAAGGGGGCAATACTGTGAACAACACATAGTACCATTGCCCTAAATAAGAAGTATGAGCCCCCACACCCACAAATTTGTAATGCACTGAATACAGGATTCTGGGGTATTTTTTCAGCAGGATTCAGCATAATCCAAGTGCTTGGACAAACCTAATCATAAAAATCACATGTATTTTTTAATACAGGAAGGAAGTTAAATTTTTTTAACCCTACAGTTCTCTTTAACCTGATTTATATATGCAAATTTGGGTTCGGATTTTATGAAGGATTCGGGATTTGGCCAAATCACAAAATAATGGATTCAGTGTATCCCTAATACAAATACTTATTTGAGAGGTCAGTGCACTGGACATAAAACAACACTTGTGCCTATTCCTTAGACCAGGGATCCCCAACCTTTTTTATCCGTGAGCAACATTCAGATGTAAAGAGAGTTAGGGAGCAAAACAAGCATGAAAAATGTTCCTGTGGTGCCAAATCAGGGATGTGATTGGCCATTGGTAGCCCCTATGTGGACTGGCAGCCTAAAGGAGGCTCTGTTTGGCAGTAGATATGTTTTTATACAACCAAATCTTGCCTCCAAGCCAGGAATTGAAAAACAAGCACCTGCTTTGTGGCCACTGAGAGCAACATCCAAGGGGTTGGGGGAGCAACATGTTGCTCATGAGCTACTGGTTGGGGATCACTGCCTTAGACTAACAACAAAGAAGGAATTTTTTTTCCCATTGATGGAATATGTGACGTGGCAGGACTAAGGGAAATCTTCTGGTCACTGCTCACTGGGTCTATTTTCAGTCAGAACACACTGGATAGGGTTTAATACATTAAAGCAGTCCTTCGAAAATGATCGTGTGGTTAGTGGCATTGAACGATCGTACATCTTACAATTTTTCGGCCAACATCTGTCAGGAAATTGATCGGCCAGGTCAAAAAATCTTTGTCAGCCCCAGTGAAATCTATCTATGTTTGCTGGGCCAAGCAGGCAGCTCCCCTTTGTTTTCCTGGCAAATTGGTCTTTTTAGTTGATGGTAAATTCATACGATCGTACGATCGTTCCGAGAAGATCGTGGTTTCACGATCAGGATCTGATCTTTTAAAAATCTCAACATCTATGGCCAACTTAAAGGGATACTGTCATCAGAAAACATGTTTTTTTTTCAAAACCCATCAGTTAATAGTGTTACTCCAGCAGAATTCTGCACTGAAATCCATTTCTCAAAAGAGCAAACAGATTTTTTTATATTTAATTTTGAAATCTTACATGGGGCTAGACATTTTGTCAATTTCCCAGCTGCCTCCAGTCATGTGACTTGTGCCTGCACTTTAGGAGAGAAATGCTTTCTGGCAGGCTGCTGTTTTTCCTTCTCAATGTAACTGAATGTGTCTCAGTGGGACATGGGTTTTTACTATTGAGTGTTGTTCTTAGATCTACCAGGCAGTTGTTATCTTGTGTTAGGGAGCGGTTATCTGGTTACCTTCCCATTGTTCTTTTGTTTGGCTGCTGGGGGGAAAAGGGAGGGGGGGTGATATCACTCCAACTTGCAGTACAGCAGTAAAGAGTGACTGAAGTTTATCAGAGCACAAGACACATGACTTGGGGCAGATGGGAAATTAACAATATGTCTAGCCCCATGTCAGATTTCAAAATTGAATATAAAAAAATCTGTTTGCTCTTTTGAGAAATGGATTTCAGTGCAGAATTCTGCTGGAGCAGCACTATTAACTGATTCATTTAGAAAAAAATTTTTTCCCATGACAGTATCCCTTTAAGTTTAAAGTCCCTGTCTCTGGGGTTTCAGTCTGGAAAATCAGTGATTCTGGGGCAGACTCTAAACCCTCCCAGAGCTCTTTAGAAGGTGAAAAATTACACTTTACACTTCAATATTAGAAAAACAGTCACACATAGAAAATAGAAAGTAATTGGAAAAAGTCTTTATTTCTGGTAATTGATAACAACTAGTTGTTTGAAGGTGAACAACCCCTTTAAAGTAATGAAAATATAATGTAATGGTGTGTTTGCTTCAGAAAAGCTACTATAGTTTATATAAGTGTGCTGCCAAGGAGGCTACCATTCAAGCACAAGATACACAATAGACAACAGAAAATCTCATTGTATACCACAGAGCTTATATATTATATTCTGTGTAACCTGTGCCAATGCTCTTTTTTCCATCTTAAATGGCTGCCCCCATGGCTAACAGCAGCTTGCTTGTATAAACTAGAATAGTCTTTCTGAAGCAAACATTAGTTTTACCAGTGCAGGGCAACACATCATTATATTTTCATTACTTTAAAACACTTTTTTGGTGTTACTGTGCCTTTAATTCCGGTCATGGGCAATTACGGGCAGACTTGGCCTTAGGCAGCAAGTATGGTTCTATCAGATATACCAGGCTGTGGTTAGAAATTAGCTCTAGTCGTGCGTAGCTCTAGTGACAAGATTTAGGGGCATATTTATCAAGGATCGAATTTCGAAGTAAAAAAAAATTCGAAATTCGACCATCGAATTTGAGTACTTCGATAGTCAAAGTATTTTTTTCCATGAAAACGGCCGTATTCGATCGAAGTACGATCTAAGTAAAATCGTATGATCAAACCATTTACCGTTTAAATCTAGGAGGTCCCCCATAGGCTAAACAGCAATTCGGCAGGTTTTAGGTGGCGAAGTGTCGAAGTCGACGGTTTTTTTAAAGAGACAGTACTTCGATTTTCGAGTGGTCGAATTTTAGAAGGTTTTTCAATTCAAAAATTCACTTCGACCTTTGATAAATCTGCCCATAACAGTGCATACTCACTTTTGTGGAGTGCTTTTGTTGTGTCAGGTGCTGTACTGGAGGACTCACTCCTGCCACTGGGTCACAACAACATATAGAAAAAAGTACCAGCAGCACACTAAAATACACTGTAATAGTGTACAAAAATTATTTATTGAGCCCACATTCAAAAAAGCCTTTTTGTATGTGGGCTCATTAAATTATTTTTGTACACTACTACAGCGTATTCAGTGTGCTGTTGGTACTTTTTTTCTAAAGATTAATAGTGCATGTGAAAGTCTCTATGTATCTATATATAGCCTGTGAAATAGTTAAAGATAAAGGCCTGGGCACACAAATGACTTATTAGCTACAAATAAAGAGCTTCTTGAGACAAAACCTTTGCTAGTAGCAATGTCTCACAGAGCTAGATTTAAAGTAATGTGACAATCCTGGAGCCAGACATAATATAATGAAGGGCTGAAGCCATTTCTTTTATTAACTTCAGCTTATAAATGGAGTATATTTCTCTTTCTATATAAACTGTAGTGAATACATTTCCATTTGTAGCATTCTGGCGCTGCAACATAAAACTATATTACAGAATAACCACAAATTAGTTCAGTGTTGCCAATGTCGTCCTGGAACAGAAAAATATTAACTCGGGAGCTTACAAAACAGGATGCAAAGGCAACGTGTACTTAAATATGTACAGCTAAATTAGCATAAACAATTTTTTAAGAGATCAAAAGCACATTGGGTTGACTTCTGTAGTCCTAACAGTTCACAAAACATTATTCTTATATCCATCTAAATCCATCCTAATCGTGATAATACAGTAACACTGTAATCCAGGGATTAAGTCTACTGAAAGCAAAGCTCAGGGGTAAATAATTATATACCTTTAAATAGCAAGGGTTGTGTCATTTCTTTGAAACAACATATTGATTGCCACTGGGGTTGAGCATGAGGGTGCTTCATCCCAAATCCTGGAGTCACTACTGTAAACAGCTGCAGGAACTTCCATTAACCCTATTTTTATAATAACATTCCTATGATACATTCTATGAATGAACAGTACAGGATTAAGACGCTTGCACACCCTGGCTCTCCAGGACAAGACAACCCGGTGCACGGTGAAGGAGGCCTCGGCAACCTCAATTGTAATAACAAAGAAGGATTTCACTGGCACACGAAGGTTCTTTCAAGCAGGTACTAGCCCTTGCTGAGTTTATTTTGCAGAAGTGCAATGTTTTAGGGTGAACCCCTTTATCAAGCATGCTTGATAAAGGGGTTCACCCCGAAACATTGCACTTCTGCTAAATAAACTCAGCAAGGGCTAGTACCTGCTTGAAAGAGCCTTTCTGTGCCAGTGAAATCCTTCTTTGTTATGACATTCTATGAATGAACCTTGAATACTCATCCGTTACTATGGGGATACTGAACTGCAAGCAGTTTACTACTACTAGCTATATCTCTTTTTTTTTTTTTTTGTAACAGCTAGTATTACCGACTAATTCCTTTTCCCCTGAGCTACAAAAAAAAGTCATGTGCCATGGTAGAAATTAATTTCGATGAGAAACTTTAAAAAAAAAAAAAATTTAGTTTCCAGCCTTTCCTTACTCAGCTATAGGAAATGGCCAACATTGAAGCACATCTTTCACATCCAACTCTATATCTTATAATAAAAGACTATGTATCCCATGCTGCTCTAGCAAGTAGGGGGTTAAAAGGATTCAGTCAGCACAATAACCACATATACATTTCTTCCTTCCTGTCACTTTACAGTTATCTGCCGAGCTGATTTTACATTGAAAAGTTTGCTTTGTCTACCAAGCAATGCTTTTTTTTTTTTTTTTTTTTTAACCAGGTTTACATATTTTTTATTAAGGCTTATCAAGAAGCATGAAAGGAAGTAAAACAAAAGTATGAGTGGGTGCACAATGGCTTTACATTTCTCAAGCCATTGCTCTGAATAGAAAAATACATTCTATTTATCAGAATGCAATAGCGCTTCCAAAAATGCATCACACTCACCGAAATATAACGCAGAGATAGAAGAGCTGAAACGAATCATGGTATAACAGAAATATATGAGAAAGGGGCCAGATGTCTTTTAATGAGAAATATATAATTGGCCAGATGTCTTAGTCAAGATAAAGTACAGTACAGGTATGTTATCCATTTCTGGAAACCCGTTATGCAGGAAGAATTACGGAAAGGCTGTCTCCCATAGACTCCATTATAATGAAATAATCAAATTTTGTTTTAAATTATTTCCTTTTTCTCTGTAATAATAAAACAGTAACTTCTACTTGATCCAAACTTAGATATAATTAATCCTTATTGGAAGCAAAATCAGTCTACTGAGTTTATTTACTATTTTAAATGATTTTCTAGTAGATTTAAGGTATGAAGATTCAAATTACAAAAAGATCCATTATCCAGAAAGCCCCAGGTCCTGAGCATTCTGGATAACAGGTCCCATACCTGTACTACAATTATGCAGTGAGGAATTATCCCCATCGAGCTCAAAAAATCTTCATAGTTGCCCTAAAGCCTGCGAATGAAGACCCCAAAAGAACCCTTTCCATATGAAGACTGCTGCAATTGTGAATTAAATATTAAGCATCCTGGGCTGCACGTGAAAACCTACTGTACTGACAAATGGTTGTTGCAAAATAGCATTATGTGGGGAGAGTTGTTTCTATCACCACCAGAAAAAAGCACTAAAACATAAAGTAAATAAAATGTGTATAAACTAAACGTTGAAACTATGTAACATTATTAGACTGTGAGAATTAAAGGAGACATGTATGATAAATGAAAAAGCCCTAATTTTGTAGGCAATTATGAGTAATATATGGTGTTGCTTTAACATGGCACTAAAAATTCATATTATCTTTAAAAATAGCCCCTTTATCAGAGCTCCCTATAGATGTTCACTGGCCCCTGTCTGTGTTTCAAATGAGGGGTGGGCGTGTCCTACCGGTCCCTGCCAGAAGCACAGTAGGAGGGGGGCAGCCAATCACAGCCCTGCAGTCACACAAGCCGAGACATGCTTCAGTTCCCTATTAGGTCCTGCTAGCTGCTGATTGGTTCCTGTCCTACAGTGCAGTGAGCTGAGAGTTGCCTTCTCCCCTGCTCAGCCTGGGAATTCAGGCAGCAGGAAGTGGAAGAGAAGGGAGGCATTATTAGGGATTTTGCAGAAATACTCAATAAATCAGCCTGAAACACTACTTTTTTAAGCACAATTCTTCTATATCTAAATGAGTATATAATGCACTGGTACGTTCTTAATTTTTACACAAAAGATCTCCTTTATAAAAAAAAAAAATAATAATTAGAAATAATATAACGGCATTATATTTGTAGCATGGTAGAAAAAAACATATTTTTTACACAGTGGCACACTGTCAAATTGCGGCAAGATGAAAAGATTCAATTCTGAATTGAGAAAGCCAGTTGGATGACTGGTGAAACGTCTTCAAGTAAAAAAAAAAAAAAAAACCCACAGCAAGTCCAATTGATTAGACTTATTTCTACAGATATACCATGACCTGGATGAATGATCACAACCAAGATGAAAATAAATTTTCCTTTCCGTATTTTCCAAGTGTCCTACCTATACTAACAATAGAACAAAGCCAGGGTAGGTGCAACTGGTCCTAAAATCCTAAAACTGATGCACTGATATGATTTTCACCATTGATCCAATTAGTGGTGCCTCTCTAAGCCGTATCTTATTAGCGATGCTGTTTGTTAAACAAATGAAGGGTGCCTAACAAGGTGTCTGGGCACTACTGCTTGTAAAAAAATAAATTTAAAAAAAAAAGCTGCTCAGTGGACCCTCTCAGGCCCAAATAATGGGATTGGAAAACATAAACAGCATTTGCCACTTCATGTGCAGGCCCCCTACAACTACTTAGTACTCATACTGTCACCTTGCATGGTGCATATTAATTATGGATTCTCAGTAACTGGCAGCCACAGAAAATGACCATATGAGATAATGCAACTAGTTCCACAACAGTTTCTTTCTCGGAGGAATAAGACAAAGACAAATATGAAAAATGAAAGGTGATATCCAACCTGCACCTCCCAAAAAAAAAATGCAAATAGACAGCCAGCAGTCTGGCCATAGATGTTGAGGTATTTAAAAGATCCGATCATCATCGTGAGACCACGATTATATCAGAACGATCGTACGAATTTACCATCAACTAAAAAGACCAATTTGCCAGGAAAACAAAGGGGAGCTGCCTGCTTGTCCCTGCAAACATAGATAGATTGTACTGGGACCGACAACGTTTTTTTAACCTGGCCGATCAATTTCTTGACAGATGTCGGGTGAAAAATCGTAAGATGTTCAATCGTTCGAATCACACTAATAGCACCATAATTTTGAAGGATTGGTTGGACTTCACTAAAATCGGTCGTTCGGCAAGAGAAATCTTTGCGTCTATGGGGATCTTTAGCCGTATTATTAGCAATGCTGCTCGTTACACAAATGAAGGGTGCCTGACAAGGTGTCTGGGCACTACTGCTGGTAAAAATAAATTTAAAAAAAAAGCTGCTCAGTGGACCCTCTCAGGCCCAAATAATGGGATTGGAAAACAAACAGCTTTGCCACTTCATGTGCAGGCCCCCTACAACTACTTAGTACTCAAACTGTCACCTATATTAATGATGGCTTCTCACTAGCTGCCAGTCACAGAAATTGACCATATGAGATAATGCAACTAGTTCGACAACAGTTTTGTTTGAGGAATAAGACACAGACATATATAAAAAATGAAAGGTGATATCCAACCTGCACCTCCCACAAAAAAATGTAAATAGCAAGCTACAACTCCCAGAACCTTCCATAAAGTTGCCAGCCAGCAAGTGTAGGGCTATGGCTGATTGTGCTGATTTCACTGGGCGTCTAGAGAATTGGTCACAGATTTTCAGGAAAGACTCTGCCAGACTGGGTTGATACAGTCCCTAAAGTAGATTTAGCACCAATCTATTTGCTGAAGGAAGGAGAATGTAGGGCTGTGAGGAAACCAGTGCAGCTCTGCAATACAATGTCTCACAATAAAGTGTAAGGAACAACAAAGAGCACAAACAAAAGCGCACGGACCATTGTCCCATCTCCAGCGTTGTGTTGTGCCAAACAGGAGGCAGCCGTGCCCGAGCATCCCAATCAGCTCCAGGTTTCTATGCCAACTTGCTGGGGTGCCAGTGCCCTGTCTGTGCGCATTGCCTGTATACAACTGACCGCCCATCGGACTAAACACACACAGCACAACTTACCTGCTCTCGATCCGGTCCGCACGAGCGCGCTTTACCGCTTTACAGTCCCACTGACAGACAGTAGCAGCCGAGCTACCCCGAGTGTCACCTCCCAGCACAGGCCCCGGGACTGAACAGTACTCCCAGCATGCTCAGCTTCAGCACCAGCCGACACTAGCCTCAAAGAGCCCCGCGTGTCTTTACTGTCGCGAAACACGGGAACCGCAAGTATCAACAAAGCTGTTTTACGTTCCCCGTCCCTAATCCAAAGACGTGTCCCTCTACAGGGGCGGCCTGGAGTGTTAGGCACAGGGTGCTTTGTTCATGACTGATAGCTGACAGATAACGCATCCAGCTCGCCTTGGGGGCGTGATTCCTTATCCCAGGCTGCCTTGTGCCACTGCTTGTCTATTGTGCTCGGCCGCAGGGTCCTAACTCTCCCTATGCATTGTGACTCCTCCCCCTCCAGGCCTTGCGCCAGGGGGCAGCAAGCAGAGTCCATTTTATTGTAGGGGGAGCTTGACGAGCTAAGATAGGTCTCTTGGGGGACAGTATTGGACTGGGGTGCCAGGGAGGGACCCACCAGAAAACCTTTAGACCGTGGACCCACTTTTCAAAATATTATTCCTCCCCACTCAACCTGTTTATTCTCCTACTATTTTATATCTACTTACTATATTCTTCCATTATTAAGCATTTCCCCCATAAAGAAATAGAGACTGACCATTAAATAGGATAAATGGTTAGAAGCAAGAGGGCCCACTGACTCTAGTGTTGTCACCCGGCCGATATTTTACCGCCCTAGCCTGTAAAACACATGTCAGGGCTGGTATTACAAATTTACCGGCAATGTAGCTGCCAGTCATTTGTAATACCATTTACAAAATCCCTTGCCCGCCGATGAAAACTTTTTTTTTTCGGGTGGTGGCCCCGCCCCTTTTGTGACACCACCACGTGGTGCCGCCCCTTTTTCATCACCCCTCATCAGCTCAACCCCTTTTTGCATCACGTCCCACCCCTTTATTTTCCGCCCCCGCCACTGGGCAGTAATTTTTTTTTTAAAAGGTGGCAACCCTAACTGACACCTGGGCCCACCGGGAGTTTTCCTGGTATCCCGGCGGGCCAGTCCGACACTGCTTGGGGAACCAGGTGTCCGATATTGGGCACATTGACGCATAAGGATTTTATTGGGGGGTGGGGAGGTGTATTCGAAAAGGATACTCTCTCATACAGATAGATGTATGGAATGTATTGATATCAGTGGGATATTTACAAAGTCCTGCCTGTCTGCAAGGAAACCAAATCATGAATCAAATAAGGTACCTTTCTACATGTTTCAATGACTTGTCTGGACTGAGAATCAAAATAGGCCCTGGTATTTCAGGTACCCAGAGGCCCCAACAAGCTACACAGAGGCCCAAACAGGACCCCGCCAGCCCACTAAATAGTGAGTGTCTATGGCATCTTACAACAACCCCTCTGGCATTTGCCAGAACCTACAGAACAGTCCAGGCCTGTTCACTGAATTATGATTGTTAGTGGTCAGTGTCGGGCCCTCCTGCTTCTAAATATTTTGCTTATTTCATGTCCATTCCCTATTTATATGAGAATAAAGAGGCTACATAGATTAAATAATAGGTTATAGTATGTAAAGAAAAAAGAATAGGAGAATAGAGGTTGAGTGAGGAGAGGAAGAAATTAATACTTACAGTGGGCCCCTGGTCTAAAGGTTTTTGGGTGGGCCCCTGGTCAAAGGGTTTTTGGTGGGCCTCTGGTGTCCCAGTCCGACACTGTTAGTGGTTATTACATTGCACATGTTTTATAAGGATATAGTTTACACTGTATGCTAAGGCTATGCTTTGATAAAGGCTTCTGTGCTGAGGGGAACCATGGCAAAAATGAAAATTTAATATACAGTATATACTCGAGTATAAGCCGAGTTTTTCAGCCCCCAAAATATGCTGAAAAACTCTACCTCGGCTTATACTCAGGTCAAGCGCAAAAACGGTCGCCAAGCGCCTAAGAATATTCTCTGGCGCCTAAGAATATTCACCGGCGCCTTAGAATAGTAGCCGGCGCCTAAGAATATTCACCGGCGCCTTCGAATAGTAGCCGGCGCCAAAGAATATTCGCCAGCGCTTAGAATAGTAGCCGGCGCCTAAGAATAGTCACCCAAAAACGAGATTGAAACTTACCAGAAGCTGCTGCATTTCTCACCCTCGGCTTATACTCGAGTCAATAAGCTTTCCCAGTTTTTGGAGGTAAAATTAGGTACCTCGGCTTATACTCGGGACGGCTTATACTCGAGTAGATACGGTAAACTTCGTCATATGGAAATAGGAAATGTTGTAAATACAATCAATTAAATATTGTGGATCGTTTCTGAAATAATCAAGTTTATATTCATTGACAGTTAGATCCGATATATCTTATAGGGGGGCTTCCTTTCCTAGCAGATGAATTAGATCTCACTCAAATAATTGATTCCAGTACAAACAAAATTAAATAACTGCCTTTTGCACAAATCCTGCATGTAGAGATACAGGATTTCTGAGTGAGCTCTAATACATCTTCTAGGCAAAATGAGCCCCACTATAAAATATATTGGATCTAATTGTCAATGAATATCTGACACCCAACTGCTGCATGTAGAGAGAATGAAGAGAAAAAGATGCTGAGAGAGGAATAGTGAAGATGAATAAATACATTTTAATTTTCATGATAGTTCCCCTTTAAGAATCCCCATATGTAGTAAAAAGTACTAAGTTTGCCCTGGAACAGTAACCCATAGTAACCAATTAAATGTTTGCTTTTAAAGAGGTGACCAGTAAATTCTACCTGCAGATTGATTGCCCTGGGTTACTGCTCATGGGCAAACTAAGTGCCCTTTTTTTTTTTGTTATGATGCATTGGGTTGTGGAAAAGAAAAATGTTGGGTTCATGTTGCCCAACTGATGGATGGCTGTAAATATATAAATTCACCTTTTTGTAAAAAGTAGAAATAAGTACACCAAATCTGATTGAAATCTAAACTGATTGCATTGCTGTTTTTTACCTTGAATTATATCGAACTGGAGGTATATACACCCTTGTGTGTCTGAGCTAATAAAATCTTTTACATACCATGTATTGTACAGCATTCCCCCTCTGCTCAGCCTCTGTATGATTTTAATGCACTTGCAACTGCTAGGACAAAAGGGCACATTTTTTAGATCAACTTGCAGTTGTTAGGGATTCAACCTTTTCTGAAAAAAACAACCTATCTTTATCTTTCTTTCCAATTAAAGGGGTTATTCACCTTCCAACACATTCTTCAGTTCAGTTGGTTTCAAATAGTTCACTAGAATTTAGACTTTTTCAGTTGTTTTCGGTTTTCTATTTGTTACTGTTTTTCTAATATTGAAGTGTGATGTTTAATTTTTACTCTGTCTTTCTAAAGCAGCTCGGGGGGTTGACAACTCTAAAATTGATACATTTAGTTGATACATTTCTTATCTTTGGCCCTGCTTAGGAGAATCCCTAAGTTTCATTAAAAGCAGCTGATATAATTGATACAATAGTTGCTAATATGCCACAGATACTGCTGAGAAAAGTATCAACTAATGTAGCAAATTGTAACTTGGATCACTGAGCTGCTAGACTGAATCACCAGAAACATTAAACTTTAAATATATAGTACAGGTATGGAACCTGGGGTGTTCCAGATAATGGATCTTTCCGTAATTTAGATCTTCATACCTTAAGTCTACTAGAACATCATGTAAACATTAAATAAACACAATAGGCTGGTTCTGCTCCCAATAAGGATTAATTTATATCTTAGTTTGGATCAAGTACATGCTACTGTTTTATTATTATAGAGGGAAAAGGGAATACTTTTTAAAAATGTGGATTATTTGATTA
Organism: Xenopus petersii; assembly: GCA_038501925.1. Classification (NCBI taxonomy): domain Eukaryota; kingdom Metazoa; phylum Chordata; class Amphibia; order Anura; family Pipidae; genus Xenopus; species Xenopus petersii. The sequence goes on from CM076685.1 coordinate 85,726,139, forward strand.
TAATGGAGTCTATGGGAGATGTTCATTCCGTTATTCTTAACTTTCTGGATAACGGGTTTCCGGATAACGGATCCCATACCTGTATAATCAGGCCTGGACTGGGAGTCAAAATTGGACCTGCTATTCCAAGTACACAGAGGCCCAAACAGCCCCCTACCAGCCCACTATATGGTAACTTTCTATGGAACCATACAGCAGCCCCTCTGGCATTTGCCAGAACCAACAGATTGCCAGTCCGGGCCTGTGTATAATCAAAGGCAACTAGACATTCAGGGGCACATTGTGTTGAGTTCTAAATTTACACTTTGATAAATCTGCCCCTTAGAGTTGTTCTTGAAAACGTTTGAACCAACTGAACTGAAAAAAAAAACTGTTTGGAATGTGAACAACCCCTTTTATCATAATGGTCCCAAGCATGAATGTTACCAGCCAGGCCAGTAAAATAATGGTCAGTAGGGAACCCTAGCCATTGTCCTAAAGATGAAAATGTGATGGAGGTTAAACTGAAGAGGCTTTAGACTGTTGCATTCCTAACACTTGGATTTTTTGAAAAAAACGTTGTATTGTATTTAAGGGCGATAGCACATGTTACAATTTGTTGCTCATGGTTAGATCTGTGCTACTACTGATGGCCAATCTCCTGAAAATGACTTGTCATAATATAGTATTAAGATCACGCCAAGCAAAACGTATTAATTGTCTCCCTTCACATTTTCCCATGATAAAACCTTTTACTCACACTGATCTTAATATTATATTGTGGAAAAACTTTTCTGGAGGTATATTATGGTAGCACAGGTTTGACTGTGGACAACATATCTTACCTTAATGGAAACACTTAGGGAAACTACATTACTGTAGTTTCCCTAGCATCTTCGAAGGCTGAATTAACTATGATTGGTATTGCAGTACTGAATAATAACTACATTGCTCCATGAAGGGGTCATAGCTTAGCATCCTAAAGGGTATGGTATGACATGACATCACAGGGGATGTGCCCAGCCAAAATACTGCATTAGTAGGATTATAAAACAATGCCAATATCCGTCTACTAAGTGTGTTTTACATTCAAAAATCCACCCTGGTGATGCAGATTCCTACTGTCTTAAGAAGATATACTGTTTCCCTTTTAATATACATGTGGAACTCGAATAACTATGTGCTGTATAATTCAGCCAACAGCCTTGTGCATATCCATATATTGTGTATTGTACATAAAGACTATTACTAAAAATTGGTCTTTTTTTTTTTTTTTTTTACAACAAGCATACCTGAGTCCACAGATTGAATGGAAGCCAGAAATTGAGAATATTTACTTAAAATACAAATTACAGATGATGAGCATACACACCATATTGTCTTTAATAGGAATTGTTCAAAATAATGGTTAACATCAGGGACATTTAAATAAAAGAGCAAAGGGGGTATATTCACTGGGCCCACCAGTATGCAGAGCCCACTATCAGATAATTGTCTAGTATACCTTTGACAGAAGCATATGTTCCTAAAGGTTTTTTCTAATAAAACTGATGTTTTTGGTAAAAGCAGTTTTTACCTGGGTTGTCCCCATTTTTTCCTTATGGTTTATCTGCCCTCATGCTTTCTGGTTCAGGGCAGCACACCTAGGGATCATGTCTACATCAGTAAGTACAGACCATGTATTTATTGCTTGCTTGAAGTAGTTCTATCACAAGAGTGAGGTATTTGCCCTAGTCCTACTTGTACCTTATAGTAGCTATAGTAGTGGGTGAGTAACAACCTTCTTGTGTTCCGACTTGCTGCTTCCACCTGCACTGCCTGATAACTTTACCTAATTGTGGTAGTTACCCAAGACCTGGCACAGTTAGGATGTAGGAAGTCCTTGCATTAAGAGTTCAAATCTTCATATTTCTGGATCTGGGGGTGTTGAATCTAAATTCAGGGATGACAGCTCTCCCTGAAATAGGAGATTGTTCTGCTTTCATCCAATCCTTTCTTAGCAGCAGCTGGGATGAGCTCTTTGCTTTTATGTATTTCGGTGTGTTGGCTTTCTCTGCATAAATAATGCCCAGTTCTGTCTCAATGATCAAAACCTTGAGGCCTCTTCCCATGACAAAATCAGCATTAGAACCCCTGATCTTAAATTGTTCAATTTTTTAGGACTTGTCTCTTGTAAAAAAATTAAACTTACTTGGACCACATATATCAAAATACTTAACAACCCACACCTTCACAAACTCAACTTGTTATGACAGAAATTTTGAGGGGTAACTCATTAGTACAAGAAACAAATCATTACATCCAAAATACGTTCCCAAGAACTGCAATACCTTTACAGTCTCCCCCCAGGAGTCAACGCACTAATAGGCTTCTGACATCTTATTTAAAGTAAACAATTTTAGCCTGTTAAATTTGTATTTAATCTCAATATTCGCTGAATACAAATGTATCACCATGTTAACTCAGTTTAAAGTTACATTTCTTTTCTACTTACTTTATTTCTTTTTCTATACAATGCATGTACTACAAGACCACTGACTACTGTACTAGTAACTGGACGAGAAAATCCAGGAAGTGTATAACATGCTACAAAATTAATAAAAACAATTTTCAAAAAAATAAAATAAACTTGCACAAGGTTTGAGAGAGGCTAGTTGTAGCCCATCTTGATACATCTTTTTGATCTATTGAATATGTTTGCAGTAGTTTGCTAGTAGCATACGAGAAGACGATGTGGCTAATGGCGGAGCTCTCCCCGTGTACGCCGGCTCCTGCTAGGCTGCAGCTCTCGCGCTAAATCGGCTCATGTCTAGCCGGCTTCACATACACTTCACTGATACCGCTGCGGAGCGCCGTTCAAAGCAATAACGGAGTCTGGCGTGTTGATATCAAATTGCTGGCTTTATTAAGCGCATTAAAATTGTAAAAGGAGGTTTGCTAGTGGCTGTAATGCCAGATAGGAAAACTTTGAATTAGACTATTAACCAATGAAATAAGATGACACACACACGTTTGCATGGCAAAATGTGGATTTTGCAATGGCAAAAACAGACCTATCTTACCCTCAGCAGTAGCTCTGTCTTCCCAAAGGCCATTTAATGCCAGTTGGTAATCCATGATTCTCACCCTTCACACCATCCCTTCATACTAATATTGTATAATTGCAGTTGCTTAAAGGGCACATAGCCTTTTCTTTTTTCTGTTTCACAATTTTGTACTTAAAGGAGAAATAAACCCCCCCCCAATAAGAAAAGCCCCTACCTACTACCCTAGGTAGACCCCCCTTCCTGCTTCCCCCCCCGCATAGTTAGTTACCCCTAAAATTGCCCCTAAGAGCTCATGAACAGACTCTTAGGAGCAATTTCAGGGCTAACTTTGAGGGGTGGGGGTGGGAACCAGGGTACGGGGTCTACCTAGGGTAGAAGGTGGGGGCTTTTCTTATTAGGGAAATTTAGTTCTCCTTTAACTTGATTAAAACCTGATTTAGTGGAACTATTATGTAATTTTCCCTAATGTTTGCCCCTAGGGAATCTGTGTCCCATTTATTCAGAGCTGCAAATTAAGTAAGTGCCATTTGTGTTTAAGAACTCTACTGAATACTGGATAACAGTTCTGGTACATTCACTTGTTTCTATTTCCTATAGCATTTACATGTTTGATCACTAGGGGGCAGATTTACTATGGGTCGAAAATCGAGGGTTAATTAACCCTCGATATTCGACTAGGAATTGAAATCCTTCGAATATCGAAGTCGAAGGATTTAGTGCAGAAAATTATTCATTTGATCGAACGATTAAATCCTTCGAATCGAACGATTCTAAGGATTTTAATCCAACGATCGAATGAATATCCTTCGATCAAAAAAACTTAGGCAAGCCTATGGGGACCTTCCCCATAGGCTAACATTGACTTCGGTAGCTTTTATCTGCCGAACTAGGGGGTCGAAGTTTTTTATAAAGAGACAGTACTTCGACTATCGAATGGTCGAATAGTCGAACGATTTTTAGTTCGAATCCTTCGATAGTCGTAGTCGAAGGTCGAAGTAGCCCATTCGATGGTCGAAGTAGCCCAAAAAACACTTCGAAATTCGAAGTTTTTTTAGTTCGAATCCTTCACTCGAATTTAGTGAATCGGCCCCTAGGTGTCACTCACCATTCACTTGTACATTTATCTGTAGTGTCTTTCTCATATCAGTTCATCCATGAATTACACTGTTGGTTACGTGTTTGTTATTACTCTATATAATACCCTCATCTCACAATGAAGTCTCTATATAATGCCCTCATGTACTATGTTCTCATTGTATTATAAACTCGTGTTAAATTAATGTTTCTGCTATTATAAATGAAGGTTTAAACATTTAGTTTCCATTGTAGTTCTGTGACATTGTTTTTGAATTGTATAAATCACAGGATTTTAATTCTTTAAAGGGCCGAATACCTCCTTGTTCAACATGAGTGCAATGCACAAATACAACTTGTGATAAACACAATGTTTGCCTCTTCTTTTAATCCCCAAAACAATAGATTTTTTTTTACTTCTTAAAGGAGAAGGAAAGCTCCAAGACAGTTTATTGCCAACAGATTAGCAATAATAGTGCAAGCTAGAATGCTATATTTATTCCACAGAATGCTTTACCACACCTGAGTAAACAGCTCATGACACTGTCTCTGTTTGTTAAGGATAGAAGCTTCCATATAAGCTTGGCGTGACATCACTTCCTGCCCGAGTCTCTCCCTGCTCACTAACAGCTCTTAGCTCAGATTACAGCAGGGATGGGAGGAGGGAGGGGGAGAGAAACAAACTGAGCATGCTCAAGGCCATGCCCTGGAGGTTTAAACTGAAAACAGGAAGTCTGATACAGAAGCCCATGTGTACACAATAGAAGGAAAGAAATGTGCTGTTTCTTTTGACAGAGGACTCAGAGCAGCATTACTTTGAGGGATTACTGGTGTATTTATATAGACCTTTCTGATAAAGCTTACTTAATTTTAGCCTTTCCTTCTCCTTTAAGCTAAACAAGGGAAACAAGGAAACTGAAGTGTCTCCATGTTTGCTTCTTGCAAAGCAGATAGATATGATAGATATGATTAGATTACCAGTATGCAACCCCCTCCCTTCGGCCTTTGTTGTGACTGTTTTGTTAACGGGATTCCATGAGGCAAGGGCATTATTTCTGCACTGGTAATCTAAGTAAGTGATCTCTTGGATTTTGAAAGTTCAAATGTTAAATATTTTTGGGTTACATAGAGACGATAGAGTGATTATGAATGCAGATAATAAGGCTCATTAATATTGCAACCACATGACCCACCCCTAGGAAAATTATTTTTAGAAGTCCCATCTGCACATATTCACAGATGGCCCACAACAGGAGCAAAATCTTGGGTCACCTGCTACCCCCCTCTGCCGCACATACTCATGGGTCACTACCAAGAAGCAGACTCCCAATGGGCCCTGGGTTAATAGGCTGTGCAAAATAAAAAATGTTCCTATTATAGTTAGTTAGCCAAAAATGTAATGTATAAAGGCTGGAGTGACAGGATGTGTAACATCATAGACAGAACACTACTTCCTGCTTTTCAGCTCTCTTGGTTTCCACTGATACCAATCAGTAACCAATCAGCGATTTGAGGGGCATATGGGTCATAACTGTTGCTTTTGAATCTGAGCTGAATGCTAAGGATGGATTGCAAACTCACTGAACATGTCCCATGTGGCCTCCCTTACTAACTCAGAGTTAAAGAACTGAAAAGCAGGAAGTAGTGTTCTGGCTATTATGTTAGACATCCAGTCACTCCAGCCTTTTTACAGATTTCATTTTTGGCTAACTAACTATATTAGAAACATTTTTTTATTTTGCACAGCCTATCTATTTACCCAGTTTTTATGTTTTACAATGAACTGTTCCTTTAAGATTCTGTTCATTGTCACTATTATATATATCCATTTTCTTAAAAACCAACTTCCTCCTGCTAAGTATTGTGTCTGCCTGTACCGCTGCTTCTTGTGGAGAATTCCAAACAGGTGTCACCATAAGAAAACTTTTTAGCACTTTAAAATGGACCCAAGATTCTACTAATTTACTAATGGGAGGCTTTATGTCCTCTTGAAGGATCTAGTAGTAGATAAGGAATTTATCTTTGCTTTTGCACAAAACCAGGTACAATTGTTGGGCTTATTGATGTAATTCCTGTGCCTTAAAGGGATACTGTCATGGGAAAAAATTTTTTTTTCAAAATGAATCAGTTAATAGTGCTGCTCCAGCAGAATTCTGCACTGAAATCCATTTCTCAAAAGAGCAAACAGATTTTTTTATAGTCAATTTTGAAATCTGACATGGGGCTAGACATTTTGTCAATTTCCCAGCTGCCCCATGTCATGTGACTTGTGCTCTGATAAACTTCAATCACTCTTTACTGCTGTACTGCAAGTTGGAGTGATATCACCCCCTCCCTTTTCCCCCCAGCAGCCAAACAAAAGAACAATGGGAAGGTAACCAGATAGCAGCTTCCTAACACAAGATAACAGCTGCCTAGTAGATCTAAGAACAACACTCAATAGTAAAAACCCATGTCCCACTGAGACACATTCAGTTACATTGAGAAGGAAAAACAGCAGCCTGCCAGAAAGCATTACTCTCCTGAAGTGCAGGCACAAGTCACATGACATGGGGCAGCTGGGAAATTGACAAAATGTCTAGCCCCATGTCAGATTTCAAAATTGAATATAAAAAAAATCTGTTTGCTCTTTTGAGAAATGGATTACAGTGCAGAATTCTGCTGGAGCAATACTATTAACTGATCCATTTTGAAAAAAAATGTTTTTCCCATGATAGTATCCCTTTAACATACTCCTTGCACTTGCTCTTATGTGGCAATCTGAGTTCTGGCAAATGCCAGAGGGGTAAGGGGCTGTAAGATGCCATAGACAGTCTCTGTTGAGTGGGCTGGTTGGGCCTCTGTGTACTTGAAATGCCAGGGCCTATTTTGACTCCCAGTCCAGATCTGTAGCACAGCAAATAACAGCACAACAGTGTAATATAATTAATTCAGGTGCATAAAATCCAAATCCCCCCCCCCCATCTAGGTAGCCCAAATTGGACACTTTACCAAAAATGAGTTTGCACACTAAAAAATATCAGTATATACAACATCCCAACGTTTCAGTGTTTAAACATTTTTCAAGGGGAATTCCCCTTAACAAAGGCTTTTACGCTGAATCATTGGGGTGATTCTTATTCCTTGGCAAGTATATCCGCTTCCTTGTACAGCTTTCCTTTTTTGTACTGAGGTGGTATGTATTTGCACTTAAGTTTGATATGTATTGTATATACTAAAAAAATCATTGTGTATCTTTTCATAAAGAGATTTTTTATTGCAATCAAATACAGGCGACGCTCAACTATAACTCACCGCTTGTTGGTTGTAGCTTCGGGTGCAAGCTGCTGGTTCCCCTGCCAGGGACCCACGTATAACTCCAAGAAACACACATTGCAGCACTCTCAGGAGTCACAGGATTCGTAGTGCTGCCACGTCTGTTTCTTAGAGATTTCTTATTGCAATCGATGAATTGTTTGGCAATGCGCCTATCGCCTCAGGGGAACCCTGGAGCTACTGCCACAATGAAGGCAGTAATTCCAGGCAGTGGCGTAACTAGATATTACTGGGCCCCAGCAATTTTTTTTCAGGCCTCTAAAAGTAGGTTGACCTTTTTTACCAATATTTATTGAAATTGTATATGAATTAGGGCCTCATGGGGCGGCTATACCGCCTCGGCCCCCGTGCAGCTGCATTGTCTGCTTCCTCTGTAGTTATACCCCTGATTCCAGGGTTTTCTGTGGCAGGCTGAGTCAATACATGAAGAACAATTGTGCCTACTACAGCATAACATAAAAACATCATTGTGATGCTGAGAGGCAAATATAATGCCATCCTTACAATTTTCACACATGGTACAAAATTATGCTGAGGCTGCTCTATCTGTAGAGAGTATCACCTCCCTTGTACATTCACAGACTGAGCAAAATGCTTTCCAACAAAGATACATTGTTGTTTTCTTTTAGTGAGACTTTCTCACCACATCTGTCACAGTAATTTATAATATACCTCCTCCTATCCTACAGTGTAAAAATATGATATTATCTCTTGTGACAAATGTGTCACTCTCACTGACAAGATGTTTTCTCTTTCATAGCTGACTGCAAATGTGTCTTCAAGTTGATAAGATCTGCATGTGTATTGTCTCTTCACAAAAGTCTTTATTCAGACAATCTGTCGGAGATAGAAAAAATATTATATTCAAAGAAAGGAAAAGTGGACAAATAGGATCTGTCAACAAACAGCTATGTGTAATAAAAGGCAGAATGTCTCCCCATGTGCAGAGCAACCAATGAGATGTTTGGTTTTTAGCTCCAACCCCAAATACTGTATGTCCCCCTCCATAAAAGCTGTTATTGCACATCTGAGCCCCAAGATGCTGATTAAAAATATATCATCTTATATTTTGTTTTATTTTAAGATCTGTGCAGCTCAAATTTGAGAATGCTTCAGCTGGATGAGCAGAGCCTGAACACATTGGACCTAATGGGATTTGTAATAAAAAATGCAGGTTACAGGTTTAGTTAGCTATACCTGTAATGCTAAGCAACTTTCCAATGTACATCTATTTAAAAAACACACAGTACAGAAAGATGTGCATTTATGTGTAAATTATAATGTATAAAATGCATATGGAACAACCACAATACTATTGTCATTGTGGATGCATTTAGATAATGTATATGTAGAACAGTTTTTAACTCAAGACCCCAGCCTTCAAGGCAGCAATGCTAACCACAGAGGCACCAGAATATCAGCCTTTTTTAAACCATGGACTTCCAGGTTAACATTACTTCATCCATTCTTCCTCATTAAACATCACTAAATTAAGCTGTCATCGTCACTGTTGCTCCACTGTTCCCATCAGTCACATTTCTCACATTCACTGGGGTCTCTTCTTCTAGCCATGGTCAATAGAATAGTGGGCACATGGGTTTGCCCAGCAATCCTGTTCCTAAGCATTATGGTAAGTTAGATGCTCAGTTAAATGAAAAGACAGTTTCACACCCATACTCAAATTATAAAGTAAACATGGTATTTTGGTTCCCAGATCCATCACCCTTGTAATAAGCATGAAGTAGGAAGCTGGTTCACTAACAAACATTTGCTGACTGGGCCTCCTAGTACCCACCCTCACAACAATTAAATGGAGACTGTGTTAAACATTGTAGGTGTTATGGCCTGTGTCAGGGCTGGGCTGGCCCACCGGGATACCAGGAAAACTTTTGGTGGGCCCAGGGGTAATCATCATTTATTTAAAAGTAATTCCCATTTTCTGTATGAAAGCAAAGCAACATAGATGGGAGAATACATTATAATATGTAAATAAAATAAACTATATTAAAGTGGCTGAGGCTGGGTAATGTGAGGGTTTCAAATATTTTAAAGAGTGGGTCTATACTCTAAGGTGGGGGTTTTTTATCCATAGTCTACATTCAAAAGTAAAAAGAGTTGGGGAACAACACAGGCATGCAAAAGGTTCCTGGTGGTGCCAAATGAGTGGTGTGGTTGGCTATTTGGTACCCCCTCTGTGTATTGATAGTTTATAGGAGGCTCTGTTTGGCAGTACATCTGGTCTTTATTCCCACAAAACTTGCCTGGAATTCAAAAATAAGCACCTGCTTTGAGGCCACTGGGGGCAACATCCAAGGGGTTGGTGAGGAACATGTTGCTTGTGAGTCACTGGTTGGGGATCACTGCGCTAAGGTTTTCTGGTGGGCATTCCAATCTGAGACTGACTTGTGCTGGAAATAAGGAAGGACTCATAACAATTTTCCTAGATTGGAGTTCATCTGGGTCTAGGACCACAAGGGCCTCTAATTAACCAGTTCAACCTTGCTAGACTGCAGTTCAATAATATCACAGACTTGTGACACTGACTTGTAGGATGAGCATGTAGAATATAAGAATGTAAAACATAATATGTCCTTGTGTTTGAAAGAAAACAACGTTCATAGATATTATACCAAATTTTATTTTATTATTCTAGGCAGTTTTTGGCAAACACTTGGGATTGAAATGAGATATAGTAATAATAATAATAATAATACAAATAATACATGATCTTTTGCTACACACCTTGGTGTGTTCCATTGCCAGCAATCGGAACTAATAACATATTTGATAGATTTCCAATGGATTTTTATTCATTCTCTGATAGCATAGCATATTCATTATCATTAAGCAAACAGTTATCATGAGTGTTTATCCAGCAACTTGTGCGATTCAAAACATACGCTGATTATAAAAAGTTGCCTTAGCCACAACTGACGTGTGCTAGAGAAAGTGCCTTTGTATGGAAGTCAGGGAGCCGGCTAGAAATACAAGACTGGCAGGAAGTTTTCATATGCCCACACCCCCTTCCCTACGGGGCAAGTTTAAACAAGAGACCCTTATGCATTTCTTAGAAGGGAAAATCACAGGGCACTTTATTTCTTTTTTTTGCCACTAAGTGTCACTGTTCTCACTGTTTACAAGGCTGTAATGTCCAAGAGTTCTGGATTTTTTGAAATAAAGGGCAATGATTGGAGGGTTTTGTAGTACTGTGGGTGCAGAAAATTACTACAAATCTCTCCCATTCACATGGGAATTGCCTGAAAACACAGTACACTATGAGATTCATTATCCAGAAACCTGTTATCCAGAAAGTTTCAAATTACAGGAAAACTATCTCCCATAGATTCAAATTTTAAACCATATAATTAATCCTTACTGGATGCATTTGGTTTATTATTGGGTTTACTCAATGTTGAAATTACTTTTTAGTAGACTTAAGGGGTTGTCCACCTTCCAAGCACTTTTTTTCAGTTGAGTTTAATGTTTTTGTCTCTGGTGTTTCAGTCTGGCAACTCAGTGATCCAGGAGCAGATTCTGAATTGTTACAATTTGCTACATTTAGTTAATACATTTCTCCGCAGCTTCTGCTAAAATATTATCCCCAACCAAAGGTGTGGGCTAATAGAGTAGTAAAAAAAATGCCTCCCACTAGCTCAAGGCCACCTGCACTTGGAGGGAAATCTCGGTATGAGCAACCATTTCGGGGCATAAGCATGTGCATAATGAGTAAATGCTGCAATCTCATTATGTGCATGCGCATGACATCAGAAACGCATTATGCACTTGTGCTATGTACAACATGGTCGCTTGCACCAGGAGTATCCTAGCACTGGTGGAAGAAATTTTTAAATAAAAACAAGCTACTGTTACCCCCAACAGGAGCCCCCCTCCCATTGCTTTAGAAAGACATAAGAAGACATAGGAAGGTGAAAAATGGTAAATGGAAAATGTTTTTTTCTGGTGAACTACAGTATCTGTAAACAACTGAATCGAAAAATGTGTTTGAAGGTGAACAGCCCCTTTAAGGTATAGAGATCCAAATCACATATAAATCCATCTGGAAGCTACTCAGAATTGTACCTGGCACTTTAAGGCAGCCCCCCTTCCAGAGGGGTTAAAATGTAGCAAAAAATGTAAATATAAAAGGGGGTTCAGGAAATCAGCCCGGTGCACAATATTAGAGGATCAGCAACCTCACAATTGGTCATAGAAGAAGGATATCAGCACACAAGGCAATTAGCGTTGCAGGGAACACCCTGCTCGTTTATTGTGCGGTGATGCAACGTTTTGGGGACACTCCCCTTTGCTTGACATTGTAGCAAAGGGGAGCAAAAAGCTTGTTTATAATAATGGGGTATGGAACTCAATGACAAGTGACAAGTGACAATATTTGTAGTTCATCCACATTAGGGATCCACATCTCTCCTATCTTGAGTAAAGTTTCTTGGTTCTTAAGCAAATCTTTACCAGTTTTCTTAAAGAATCTTGGCTTTTAGAGTTCACAAAAATATTTGGTTTTCCAGAAGGAGGCCTTACTACATAATAGGCCACAGTCTGATGTGTTGAACTGGATGTAAATTATTTTTCCATTAATTCAGTGTTGGTCGCTCGTCTTTATTCTGCAGCAAGAGGTGCTCATGTCCCTTTTTCTTTGTAATAATGTCCTTCCCAAATGCTTAGGGCCTACTTAAGGAAACATATATGTTACATTGAATTTAATCAATTTAGAACAAATACATAAAACATATCACATTCCTTTCTTTACCACAGTCAAATTCTGACAGGCTTCAAAGAACTTGGCATAAAAATATTTTAATGGTTTTAAATGAGCACTTCACCTTCACAAGGGACCTTACACCATTTGTCTGAAATTAAACTGGGCTCCTACTGGGAAACATGAGGCATATGGAAATGACATAAATTAATTTTAAAACTTAAATTTTAGAAAAAGGGTAAAACACAGAAAAGAGGGAGCAAATGAAAAATGTCGTAATTTTTAGTGGTCTGTTGGAAAATGTAGCCTTTAACCAAAGAACTAAGGAGTCAGGACACAGTTCATATACAGTAGTAACCTTAGCTTAAGGTATTCATAGCCTTAGTATATTCATTCATTCTGTCTTCTATTACTTGACACAGTAATGCCTTCCATGACTTTTGCCCATGGGAATAACAGAGAAAGTATGTATAGCAAGCTTATGTAGCACCTAAAGAAATGCATTGGCAATATTAAGTAGAACATGCAGTAACGTATTAAATGTTATCAGTGTAGAACGTCAAAGTGAAATCAGTGCCGAGCATCCCCCAGTAGCATAAGATGGCTACAAAAAAAAAAATGTATCTATATGTATTCAAATCTGAAAAAATAATGTAAGTTAAATATGTTAAGTAAAACCCTCTTCTTGAGTCCTTTTCACATAAAGTGATTGGAGCAGAGGGCGATCAGTGGTATCTATATATATGTAATGTCTCAATGTCTTAAATATATTGATAATGGGTCAAGTGCAGAGGACTCTTGTATTTGTCTACATGTATTTTGTGGTCACAGCCTCATTGCACTAATGATTTTAAAAATTAGTGGTGAGCACAACTTCCCTTGTTTGTTATAGTTTTTACAGAAGCAGTGACCAGCTCCATGTTGTAGCTCCCACCCTACAGTGCTACGCAATATGTTGGCGCTATATAAATACATGTTAAAAATAAAATAATAATACCCAGCTATAGTCAGGTGACACACTGTAATTTTAAATTCGTTAACAAGAACTTTTGAGACACTAGGGTGGTTATTTACTAAACTCTGAATGCAAAAATCCAGAAAAATGTGTGATTTTTAAGAATAAAATCAGACTTAAAAAATCACGAATTTTTAGGAATTTATTATACCCCGAGAATGGAAAAGTCGGAATCAGAAAATCTGGCATCTCAGACCTGTCGAGGTTGCATATAAGTCAATGGGAGAAGTCCCAATGATTTTTTGATGTGCACTTTCTTTAGTGCAATACTTCGAAGATTTTTGAGTTTTCGGGTGAAAAATCCGAAAAAAACGTAAAATTCTGATTTTTCACGCAAAGCAAATTGTCGGGAAAATCTAATAATGAATACGCAGAGTTTGTGGCTGCAAATGTTGAGATAAATTTGGACTTTGATAAATAACCCCCTGGATCATCTCTAGCAGAACTCACAGACAAAAAGAAAGCTGTGTATCGATCAAATTCAATATAAATACTTACGCATATCTGCCCATTTTTCGCAGAATTAATAGGATAATTATGGCAGCGAATCCAATCATTAATGCAGTACCAGCTATTATTCCAATCAGTGTACGTACTTCTAGGCCTTACAGAAGAACAAAAGAAATTGTTTTAGGAATTTCTGACACATCCAGAACACATTGAAGCAAAACTTTAGTGTATTGAAAAAGCTGTTAACATTAAGTGGTATTAAGTTATAAAGGCATAGTAACTTTATCATTCTGAATGTTTTTATTTAGTATAAATCCTTTGATTCTTTAAAAGCTTGCAGTTGTTCTTAAAGGAACAGTAACACCAAACTAATTAAAATCTAATTTACTGTTGTCCTGCACTGGTAAAACTGGGGTGTTTGCTTCAGAAGCTCTACAATAGTTTATATAAACAAACTGCTGTGTAGCCATGGAGGCAGCCATTCAAAGGTGAAAAAGAAGAAAAGGCACAGGTTACACAGCAGATAACATATAAGCTCTGTAGTATACAATGGGATTCTTCAGAACTTATCTGTTATCTACTGTGTATCCTGTGCTTGAATGGCTGTCCCCATGGCTACACAGCAGCTTGTTTTTATACATTTTTGTTGTGTTTCTGAAGCAAAAACACCAGTGCATTACCTGCATAACATTACATTATATTGTCAACACCTTAATTTTTTGGCGGTACTGTTCCTTTAACTGAGCCCAATGCAGTATGAGCTAGCCGTAGGAGGTGGCAAATAGATTCAGCTTCTTAGCTCTGAAGGACAGTGTGGAGCCCCAAGCTGATTGCAAAATCGCTTGCTTACTGACTCCTCCATCAATACACACTGGATATCTTACCACAAGCCCCTCAGTCTCTAATGACTGCCCTGAATCCTATAATCATTGGGTCAGCTGGAGCCCTATAGCAGCTTTTGAACCTTAAGCTCCTGTCACCCCTTTGTAAGCAGTACTCCATACATGACACACCGTAATATGATTCACTGGGGGAGTGGGAGCTGGCTCAGGACATAAACTCTTAGATAACTCCATGTAAACTGCCAAACTTGCCTGAAATATTTTGGCAATCTAAATGTGGTTCATGATTGATGGATGGATGTGCTTGCAGGTTGTATAATGTTGTTATAGGTATATAGGGATAAAATGTAATGGGAAAATTATTTCACATAATTTATACCTTCAGGGTCTTCCTTAACTTCTATATTTGTAGTATCGTTTCTTAGAATTGAAGTATCTGTGTTAGTTTTTGAAGCCTCTGTGAAGATGCCATAGTTCTCTGTAATATTGACTTCTGTTGCTGGAACCTTAATCATGTTAAAAAAAAAAATAGGCAGAGTTAAAAGTAATCAAAGCAAAGACAGGAAAAAAGCATGTATCACAATAAGTTCCTTAATAAAAAATGGCAGAATGTAGGAAGGACATGAAACAAATCTCTGTTCCTTGCATATACTCTTCTAGGTTAATTTATTCAAATCTTCACACAAATGAGTTCCTTTTGGGGGCTCAACCTGTATATATGTGTGTGTATATATATATATATATATATATATATATATATATATATATATATATATATATATATATATATATACACACACAATATATACATGGATTATTAAAGTTTATACTTTTGTAATATACCACTCCTGGTGCTCCGTAAGTTGCTTTTTTGTCTATGGTATATGTTGAGAACAACTGCCTATATGAAAGAAGAATGTGTTAACAGTAAAACATTATATTATATTTGCCACTCTCCGATTTCAACAAGCGAGGAATAAATTGGAAACAATGATATATTTCACTGTTTTAAATTTTAATTTATATATGCACAGTACAAATTATATTCCTTTGATTGAGATGCGTCTGTGATTTTTACTGTTTTCAGAAAAGAGCATTTACAAAACAAATACCGTACCTGAGTATGTAATTCAGATGAATGTGACAATGTATTTTCAGTTTCCCCCTCTGTGGATGCTTCAGTGTATGGCTGCAGTGTTCCTTTATACATAAATACAAAAGAAAAAAGTAACTAAAGTATATTGGAGCATATAAAATGCTTTGGAATCCAAATTACAACCAATATTTCTGAAACCGTTACATCAACAAAATAAATGAAATGTCTCAAAAAAATGTGTTTCGTTAATATTTTACATGTTGATGACCAATGGATGTTAGTTAGGGTTTCAACACAGGGTTTTACATCATTTTTACCAGCCCAGGGCAACGCTAGCTTTGGAATACAATATTAAATGGAATTTCCAGAATGTAGTGACATGGTTCAGACTAAGCAGGGATCAGAAGGCTAAGGGAAAAAGCTTACTGCAAGCATTACACACTACAAGAAGCTTCAGTACCAGCAGACAAGAAGCTATTCATTGACTGTGTGCACCGGGACAAGAGACTGTCTGTTGGAAAAGGTAACAAAATGTAGTTTTTAACATATTTTGTACTTATTTATATATTTACATAATTACTGTCAGAATGTGAAAATATTTTAATTTTTAGTTGAAAGAAATAAGAATAACAAAGAAACCACCGTTGCAACATACTGCTACTGGCTATAACTCTCTGGTTTGCACCAATATTGCCAGTACTAACACAGATTACTAGGGTCAAACCTGATAGCCACTGCTCATGAAGATCATGCCAAAGGCAGGCAGCAATATCAAATCATGGGGCAAGTGTGCACCAAAACAAGCAAAGAGACCTGCAGCAGTTCTTGTAAGCGCATGGCAGGATGCAAGATTGCTTCAGTTTTTGCTCTTTCATCCAGCACCACACTTAAATCACACCCTTAGGGGCAAATTCCCTACCTTGAGAAAATTTGCCAATGACGCACACATCGCTACACTTCGCCCAGCGGAAATTTGCTCAGACAACGCTAATTTACTAAAATGCAAACTTTTGTCCAGGGCACTGAACGCTGGCAAATTTTCGCATTGTTACATCAGCAATCAAAACAGGGATGTGCTAGCAGTCAATTATGCCTTGCGGAACTTCATAAGAGGGCTTCGATCAGGCTAATTTGCATACAGCGGGAAATTATAAAGTTGACTGGACTTATATGTTACAGCAAATACATTACATTACACAAAATTCACCTGGCGATAGAGTGCGAATGAGCGCTAGCGTCTGTCTCTTTCGTTAGCGAAGTTACACCTGTGCCCGTTAGTAAATTGGAGAAGTGCCTGAAATCGAATCATCGCCAGCGTTAATCAGTTCGCCCTTCAAATGTCGAAGTCAAAGCTTTTTTACATCGGATTTGCCCATTTGCGGTCGAAGTAAAATCGTACGATCGTACGATTTTACTTTTACTTCAAAAAACTTGCATTGAAGTATTGAAGTCGAAGTTTTTTTAAAGAGACAGTACTTCGATTATCGAATAGTCGAACGAATTTACTTTGAATCGAATTCGAAGTCGTAGTAGCCTATTGGATGGTCGAAGTATCCAAAAAAATTACTTCGAATTTTGAATTTTTTTACTTCGAAAATTCCCTCGAATTCACTTTGACCCTTAATAAACCTGCCCCCTACTGTATAGGAGCGAGAGATGGTTAGAGATGGCTAGAATGAGCAGCTTAGTTCCACCGAAGAGGGATAGTGTATTGTTACTAATCATCAGATTTAGTGAGCTTTGTTAAAATGAACCATTGTAGCATACAAGTCTATTCTCTGCAGGTGAATATTCTTCCAGTAAATCTATTATCCTGTTAAGGAATCAATGGCACTCAAACATCCTTCTGACATTGTGAAAGTTATAATTCAGCCTGGATACCCTCTTCTCCATTATTCCTGCAAGGCCCCAGCTGCAAGATAGAGATAACTGCAGGATTTCATCTGACAGCCCTGCAAAGGTGCTACTGTACATTGAGAAACTACTAATATAAAATCAAATGCATACTATACTAATTAAGGAAGTTAAAAGTTAATTTACATGCAAATGTGGGGTTAAAACTACAGTATATATTTAGAGCAATGGCAAATAACCATGTACCTGGGTACCTCTGGGTACCTCTAAAAAAAAAACACATGGAAATTAAGCAGTAATGATTTAGTATGTTGGATGGATATCCTTTACAGCATACACTAAGGACATACTATGAACAAAATTACAAATAAAACTCCCCCACTGCAGAGGTCCCACTGACCCTTCCACAAACAGGGATCAAATATGGATAACGAAGGAGACGCCATAGTGCGAAGGAAGATATTACAGCCAGGCAACATTAGCTGCAATAAATGTCTTTGTTTTAACTTGACTGCTCTGGGGGTGGAGAACCCAATGACTGTTTGAAGTCCTTTAAGGGTTGTTGGTAGGTCACAAACTATTATTTACTTGGGGTTTCTGAAAGTGAATACATTTTTCTCTGCTGGAGAGTACACACTGTTCATGCGAAGCCCCTGAAAATGTTTTCTGTTGGCCATAACGTCCTTATATTTGGCTTGTCAAGTGCCTATACTGTATAGGTTGTACCATTATATGCTGGTGATTACTGGGGGTCAGAATGCCATTATATACTCAAGGGCATTGGTTATATGTTAGGGTGGGGGTCTCCAACCTTTTCTACCTGTGAACCACATTCAGATTTATAGAGAGTTGGCGAGCAACACAAGCATAAAAAACATTCCTAGGGCGTGCCAAGCAAGTGCTCTGATTGCCTTTTTAGTAGCACCTATGAAACATACAGGAGGCTCTGTTGCGCAGTACACCTGGTTTTTATGTAACCAAAAATTGTCTTTAGGCCGGGAATTAAAAAATGAGCAACTGCTTTAAGGCCACTGGGAGCAACATCCAAGGGGCTGGTGAGCAAAATCTTTGCTGGTGAGTCACTGGTTGGGAATCAATTATGGGGTAGCTGTTCCCTTATATGGTGAAAATCACTGTGTAACTGTGTGTAGTTGCTTACTGGGGTCACTCTACCACATATGTTGTTAAATGTGCAGAAGGGCCATGGCCCTGGGTGGTCTTGACAGTGGGCACAGCCAACTGTGGGTGTAGCTGTTTGGTGCCTAATATGCCTATACTTTTCTAATCCAGTTTGAGCACTGGTGCAGAAGGTGCATATATGAACATAGACTTGTGTAGGGATGTGAAAATTTTAGACACCCTTACACTTTACAGACAGGCACATCCCTAGTAATATGGACACCTTAGTGGATCCTTATGGGGACCTTGTGCTTATGTAACTCCTGTAGTTCACACAGTGTACACCAGATGGCACTGTGCCAGAGTATAAAAGGTTTAGGAACCATGTGCTCTGGGTCCATTGCTTTAGCCCAACCAAGCAGGCTGGAAGGGAATGGGTAGTGCTGACCCTAGGCGCCTTGGCCCTAGTAATTAGACAGCTATACTCGTTTTATAGATCGCTCTAGGAGTGATAGAGAGGTTAATTAGTTGAGCAGCTCAAGGCTCCGCCGAGGAGATTAGAGGGATTAAGATCCCAGGCTATTACTGACCCAGAGTAAGGAACCAAGTGTTGAGATAGGGATGTCAGGAGTTTCCCTAGTCTGCCACTGGAAGATATCCTGAAAACTGGGCAATACCCATCACATGCTGTCAACTTACTCTCTGCTGTATATTCCCTAGCCTGTGGGGATTCAGCCTATACGTGCTGTGAGTATATGCTTCCTTTATGCTGCTGTGTATGTTCTATGCTCCATTGTGGATCAATGTGCTAAATGATCTATGTGCTATTGTTCAATAAACACAGTTCTTTGTTCAACCGTTAAAGAACTACTGGCGCCCATCATTGTGCTATCGCACCCAGTTACAGTTACACTATACCCTTGCCTCCACCGCGTTGCGAGGGCTTACCCCTGAGAAAGAGAGCTCATCTGTGGTCTCAGCCCACAAAGGAAAGTAGCTAAAACTGCCCTAGCACAAATGAGTTTACTATAGCGCTACACTTGTTTTAAGGGAATGTCTCAATTACAAGATCAGGCTATGACTATAACAAATTATCTCTTCTGCTGCTTCTGTTATTATATGGTAAGTGACAAGGGCAGAATTGGCATTCCCTCTTGGACAGAAAATCTCGACACACTCTTTCAAGCCTGCCGACCCCTCGACGGGGACGCCCGTCACGCCGCGCTGCTCGTCCTGTGCCGGCTCCTTAGTGCGCGCGCGCATGCGCACTTCTGATTTAAAGGCGCATGCGCGCTGACGTAATGACGTCAGCGCGAGAGGCGCCAAATTCAAAAAGTATTTAAAGGGCATTCCCACAGTTATCGTTGCCCGTGATAGGATTTTGTTTCCTGGGGCTTTGAGCTTTGTGCTATACTCTGAACCTGTTTGATACCTGTTTTTGACCCCTGCCTGGCTGTTTTGACTATTCTGACTTCTGGATTCTGATCCTTGCCTGATTATCGACTACCTCCTATGATTAACCCTCTGATTGACTTCCTGGTTTGACCCTTGCCTGCCTGATAACGTTCACTCTCTGCCTGCCTGTTCTGACTACTCTTTTGCCTAAACGCCTTGTACTGCGATCTTCTGTCCAAAGACTTTGCCTTACTGTCGTGCCCCTCTGCCTATCCAGAACCCTCATCTTGCACCTCTCATTTAAGTCCAGGTGGCATCCAAGTAAGCCGAGGGCTCCTCCCGAGGCCCAAAGGCGGTCACACTACTGGTGAAGCACGAGCCGAGACCAGGGTGCCTGGTGTTTGTTCTGGTGTTGGGTGCCGACCATGACAATAACAAACGATGCAAAGTTTTATGTCTAACAATCCATTGCACCCAATCAGCAGATAGAATTCACAGATGTTTAATTCAAAGCAAAGATCTGAAGTTAGGGTTTAAATGAGGGATGTTTAACTTGATCCTTTACATTACAAATTATATTGTTCTAAATCTCCCTGCATCTCCACTGTTGGGAAAATCTGCCATCTGTAGTTCAGCAACAGCTGGAGGGATACAAGTCTGGACATCCCAAGTTTAATTTTCTTTCATGTTAGGAGTTGGTTGCCTTGCTGCATAGTTTTAAGGGCTCCCCTTCGCTTATCCTGTTTCCCTGCCTTCTCGGGTTCTCTTTATTTGCATTAACTCTGTGAATGTAGAAAGCAAATTATCTTACAAAAAATCTCTATGTTACAGGGAAGAGTATGAATGAGCCCCATTGTTAAGCACTTTCTTTTTCAGCCAGTGCTTCTGAAAAAAATATAGGAAAGATAAACAGACCTCTATGAATGGAAATAATTTTAAATGAACATAAAGATATTTATCTGTCCAACCGTAGCTTGATTCCTTAACTAAAAGCCCTCTATTGCCACACAGTAACCCTTTGAGCTGTATTTTTAGAGCCAACGTCTAGACCAGTTCAGTTAAACACAGATAAGTATTTACAAGTGATGTCCCGCGGGAGTTCTACAATGTAATTTTTATTTCCCAACAACGATTATTTTCATGTGCATTTTTTAAAAAAAGCCAACTTTTCATTTCCATTGGCATTGTGAAAAGAAAAAACAATGCATATACTATGTACAATATGATTTTGTGATGTATAACTGATTCGCTCAGGTAACTGGTGGAAATTGTGCACTAGATTTTTCTTGCTTCTTAATTATACACAATTCATAAAACAATTGAATCTTTACGTGTATATATATATATTTTTTTATTTTTTTTTTTTACTGTCTGTGACTGTCTGCAAAACCTGTGATTCCAACAGACAAGTAAAGCACAATGTAATATTTATTTGCTTTAATAGTTAACCCCCCTCATTAATTTAAATGCTCCTGTTATCCAGCAAAGTTTAATTACATATTTGTATCACTAATATTGGTATAGATTTCCATTCTCTGGTTTATGGCTGTGCTGTATTTGTTACAAAATAAGTTAATACACTATATACATTATAAAGGCACTTTGCGAGATGCTATTTGATCTAAGTAGAATACGTATGAGTAAATTGGAAACAATGGCTGTGCTTACCTTTCTGAGCCTCTATACAAAATGTGAAGGCAGCTAGCAGGAAAGTCAGGATTTGTAATGTCTTCATCGTCTCAGTAGCAGAGCTCCACAGGACAATCAGTATCAGTTCCTAATGAGAAATGTAATCTTTTTTTAAAAATTTAAATGAGATGGAGTCACTCTTTGGCTAGTGATTCAAAAATGTGGAGAACATCAGCTACTGAGAATATGTGGGAGGGAGGATTATGCAGAGGGGCTTGTCTAAGGTGGTCTCATACTCATGATCCTCCCTGTAGTGGCTGTTTGGTCAGCACAAAATTACATGATCTCATCTGCAGCCTCTAAGAGTTTTTCATGTGTTTCGTTCCTGCTCTCACGGATGCTTTATTACAGCCCCCATCATTTTATGAAATTACATTTATTTTTATTTTTTTTGGTTACTTGGAATCACAAAATGCATGGTAGTAAGTCAAGTTATTTCACTGGTTTATGCATTCAACTTGGGAGCCTTCTGATGTGAATTTTTTAGGGGTAGTCACTTGGGAATCTGCAGAGTAAATCAATAATACAGATACTGTATGGGACCTGTTAACCAGAACGCTTCAGATAAGGGGTTTTTATGCAATTTAGATCATCATGCTTTGGGGGCCTTATTTATCAAACTCGGTTTTTTTAAATAAAAAACTCGCCCATGACCCTTCTTTATTTCCAGCGCAGACCACAGAAACTTCCAAATAGGATAGGGACCTCTCCTATTGACTTATACACAACCTCTGCAGGTAGGGTTTGCAACCTTTTAAAAAATAAATTACCGGCCATGGTGGGGGGCGGAAAAGAAGGGGGGGAGCGTGACAGAAAAAGGGTGGAGCCCATGAGGGGCGCTGCAAAAGGGGTGGGGCCATGTGGAGTCGCGTCACAAAAGGGGCGGCCCACCGCCCGGAGCCGACGAAAATGTAATTTTTCTTCGGTAGGCAGGGGATTTTGTAAATGGTATTACAAATTACCGGCAGCTACATTGCAGGTAAATTTGTAATACCAGCCCCGGCTCTGGCAGGTGTTTTACTGCCAGGTGTTTTTATTATTTTATAATAAAAAAAAAAAAAAATATATATATATATATATATATATATATATATATATATATATATATATAGTCAAATACAAGAGTCCTCTGCACTCAACCCATTATCAATATATTTAAGACAGACATTTTGTGCATACTGCTACTAAAAAATGCCTTACCCTTTAAACAAAGCAGGGATTGTTTGTCCATATATTGCAATATATTTAGGCTGGCCAACTACGTCTAAGTCATCCCATATCTGGCCAGTCCTATGCTTAATTTTATCTGATTCATTAAGAATTCTATTGCTTCATTATTTTATATATATATATATATATATATATATATATATAAAGTTTTTTTGCATTTGGACTTTGATAAATAACCCCTAGAAAATCTAAATTTTTAGTGGAAAAAACCTCGAATTTTTCGAGATTTATTATACCTCAAGACTGTGGTATTTCTGTGGTCTGCGCTGGAATTAACCTGAAAATCTGACTATTTTGGGCTTTTCTGGCAGAAAAAGGCCCAAAAAAATTGAGTGATTTGTGAAAAAAAACCCCGAAAAAACATACAATTCAGGTTTCCTCTCTATATTATTCATGTTTGTCCCTGATACAATTAAATCTTACTTTTTAAATAATAAATAAGGTAAAATCGTGGAATCTAGTTTGGTCGAACATTTTTATTTTAAAAAGCAGATACATTTGGATTTTGATAAATAACCCCCTAAATAAACCAATTATTTTGCATCCAGTAAGGATTAATTATATCTTTTTGGAGATCAATAGCAGAACTAGTAGTTCCCATGCCTGGGTGCAATTTTTACGCCAAACGCAATTTTTACACCAGATTCACACCGGCGCGGCACAATAATCCTGCAGGCCCTGAGGGGGTACAGACCCACCCCACTGGTTGGGATAAATTACAAGGTACTGTTTTATTATTACAGAGAAAAAGGTAATCAATTTAAAAAAAATAATTATTTAATTAAAATGGAGTCTATGGTTTCTTGTAATTCAGAGCTTTCTGGATAATGTATCCTATATCTGTATACCCTATATTCATATACAAGGCTGTTCTGCATTATTTGGCATCTGTGACTAGCACCTGCAATTTCCTGATTATTTTTGCTTAAATATTTTATACCTATTGGAAAAAAAATAGTAATGTATTAAGAATGTTGCATTGATTGCAGTGTATTTTTAAATTTACAGATAGGTCAGAAAAGGCTAACCAAAGCTTGGAATAATATACATGGCAATTGTACATATATGGCCACAATATTAAACCAAAAGAGTCCAGTAGTTATTTTGCTAAGCTAAACAACGTTCTGCCTTAGTATGACATTTTCATGGCATTTATGGCTTTGCTGAACTAGAAGCTTAATTCTGAAATTTGGGAAATTTGTGGGGGAAATCTCTGCAACAACCAAGAATGTAATTACAGGGGGCGCAGACAATGTCAGTGTTATTGTATCTTGGGAATGAATGAGGTTCCATAGAATTAAATTCACCACAGAGTGCCCCTCCAGCAGTTTGCATGAGGTGTTAACAGGTGAACAATGTGGGCACTTTCAGTCTGGGTCTGAGGTTCCGCCAGTTAGTGAGCCCTGTGCTACATCATATCCACCATGCTCCTATCACACGTCATTACAGGTCCCATTATCTGGAAAACCCAAGGTCTGAGTATTCTGGATAACCTGTCCCATATCAGGTTCAGACTGATTGTAATTCCAGGACACCCTTGCCTCAATTGTATGTAATTAATCAAAGTTGGCTGAAGGTTCATTGGCTCTTGCCACAAGTTGCAAAGGATGTACAGAAGCAATGGAAGGTCAATGAAAACCATTACATAACTAAGCAGCGTCAGCGATTTTCTTAGCAGCTACACGAGCATGCAAAATGCTGGCGGAACTACAGGGGGTGTGGGCCCTGGTACAATTGCACCTCCTGCTCCCCCAGTAGTTCCACCACTGATGCATACTTAATTTTGTGCCCATTTTAGAGAATGGCACTTTCACTTCATCACTCAGAAATCTGTTACACAATGACATCCACTGGCCAGAAGTATAAACATGACATGAAATTGATCTGTAACTAAGTAATGTTAAGAGAGCAGCCGACAGAGCTAATGAAAACAAGCCAAGTTTATTTTCCCTAGTTAAAAAAAAAAGAAAAGAGAACAAGGTAGCTTGCTTCAGTGCCTCTGGGATACATTGGCTTGTCTGTCTCTCTGTTAAGCCTCTGCTCATGTAAGCATTAAGTAAGGCTCTGCCACTAATCACAAGGATCAGCAGAATAGAAGCCCTACACTAGCAGATCGACTAAAACACAAGAACAAAGGCAAGCAGTGTTGGTGCATGCACGCCGACATTCACCTTTACAGTGGATCATGCATTTTGCAGGCCTTTGCATACAACCGTTTCAGTCCCACATTAAAATGTAGCCCATTTCATACATTTTCTACTTCAGAGGGCACTGTTGGCATGTATGTTACAGTGTACATTTATTTAGGGAGATAATGGCAGGCGTGGACACATTCTGCATGCCTGCCTTCTTCTTTATAGTGAAAAACTTCTAGGGGCAGATTTATTCGAATTCAAATTTTCAAAGTTTCTAAATTCACACTCTAATTTGAATCCCCCTATTTGAATGTAAATTCAAATGTGAGATTTATCACCCCTCGACCATGGAAAAAGTCCTAAGCAAGTCAATGGCATAGGTCCGTTGAGCCACTTGGAGATGTTAATAGCCTTGCTGACGTTCAAATTTTGTTGGGGGAGAAAAATTTGATTTATACAAATCAAACACAAATGGAATTTTCGGGTCGCAACCAATCAATCGAATATTATCCATTCAAATTTTTTCTTAAATAAGCTCCCAGTTGAATTGTGAGTATACTCCAATTTAAAAAACTTCACATGAATTAGAAATTGGACCATTGATAAATGGGCCTCCTAATGTTTATCTCCTAAATATAATTTAGATGAGATATATGACCCACTTTGACTGCACAACAATGTTCTAAAAGAACAGATCAAGCGTAACTCTCACACTTTTAATGCTGCCAGTTTTATAATCGGGAGTCCATGCATCTGATTTCCGTATATCTTTGAACACAGCCAGAGGGACATGCCCCAGTTCCAAAGGCAGCCAACACACAAAAAATTTATATCAAACAATATATATCCCAAGGCTTATTTTTAGTAAAACAAAATTATTTATTAGTATTCACATTTAAAAAAGTTTGATACACACTGACCCCACATGGCCCACCTTACGCGTTTCGTACCCTCAGGCACTTAGTCATAGGTGTCACCTAAGCCTTGGGATATATATCGTTTGATATAATTTTTTGTGAGTAAAATTAAAAGCCAATATGTCTTTATAGACATTTACATTCCTGTGTCATCTCCTGATTTAAATAACCTGTAATATTGAAAGTCAGGAGTGACGGTTGGTTCAAGAGAATTGATGTATAACCATCCAGCACATTATTCACACTATATATAGGTACACCAGTTAGTGTCCCGCGTACAGCCACCCCTTCACCCGCTTCAGGATCCCACCCTTCAGGTGTACGGGCGAACTGCTCAAGGATTCGGTTCGCAAACCTTAATTCATTTGAATCATTCCAAACTGTGTCTCTTAGGATGCTAATATCGATAGATAAACCAGCGGATCATTTGTTGAGCCAACAGTCCCATTCAGACTGAAAGGTCTATGTTAGACCAGGTGTGTATTTTACTACAATATAGCTGTGTAGGAAGGTTTATTAGTTGCAATGCAATGCGATTGTATTTCTTTAATCTGACCCTGCCTACCCTTATGTATCATTTCCTCGTTGTGCTCCTTATGTATCATTTCCTCGCTGTGTGTTTTAATCTGTTAAAGTAGAACTAAAGCTTAACTAAAGAAGTAGCTAGAAATGTTGTACATAATGTTTTGGGCTTCTGTACCAGCCCAAGGCAACCACAGTCCTTTAGCAGAGAAGATCTGTGTCTCCAAATATGCCCAAGTAGCTTCCCATCTTCTTTCTGCTGATTCCCTGCACATGCTCTGTGCTGCTAACACTTTCTGAGCTTAGGTACCGACTCACAATATACAGTACACATAGAATACACTGTAAATGTCACAACATAAGGCTGATTAGTAATTAATACAGGTAATTACTACATGGCAACACAGAAACCAGTGCAACTAGCATAAGAATTTTATAATCAGCCTTGTAGCTTATATTACAAGCCATCTAATTTTCTGCTTGATAATTTGTAACGAGCCCTAAGCTTAGCTTCTCAACAGCTGCTCAGAGCCCACTGAGCATGTGAGTGTCACAGACACTTTCCAAGATGGTGACCCCCTGTGACAAGTTTGAAGTCCTGGATCATTGCTGCTTTTGAGAAGCTAAAACTTTAGGCTGGTGTAATCACTTCAATATATAAATTATAGCATTTTAGCCATATATTTATATTTAGTTTTCCTTTTAAAACCAATGCTGTTGATGTGTTTATGCAGACTGGGTACACCTTGTGTTCTTCATGAACTTCTGCCCTTATTTGCAATTACTGCTTATTGAGATCATGTCCGTGAAGGGGTATTGTTACAGTTAGGTGTCATTTCTAAGTCTGACACAGCTTGGGTCTGGTAAGGAATCCCCTAGTACAATGTCTCTGAATGTTGTTGCCAGGGACCCAAATTAAGATACAGAATCAGCTTTGTAACCCCAACAGTGTTTTATAAAAAGTCATGCAACTAGTGATGAGTGAATCTGCCCCGTTTCGCTTAGCTGGAAAATTCTCAAAACTGTAGAAACATTTGTGAAACAGA
Source organism: Xenopus petersii (assembly GCA_038501925.1). Taxonomy (NCBI): domain Eukaryota; kingdom Metazoa; phylum Chordata; class Amphibia; order Anura; family Pipidae; genus Xenopus; species Xenopus petersii. The sequence goes on from CM076685.1 coordinate 85,753,578, forward strand.
AATTTGATTGGCATTTTTTCAGTGACAGTTTGCATTTTTCTCCTAGTATACTTCTAGTTGACCTCCTATCCACTAGGCTACAACTATTATTATTATTATAAACATGTATTTATATAGCGCCAACATATTGCGTAGCACTGTAAAGTAAATGTGTTTATACAACTAAATCACATGAATTTATATGCATAGAACATATGGAGTTACATACATCACAATCAATACCGGTACAAAAGGTGAGGAAGACCCAATGCAGAAAGAGCTTACACTCTAAAGGGAAGGGAGTAATACACAAGGTGTGGGAGTGGGCAAGATCGATTTAAGTGGGTGAGAAATGTGGTACCGAATGGAGGGACTGAAGGAGGAGAGGGTGATCTACAGTGTCAAATGCAGCTGAGAGATCAAGCAGTATTAGTAGTGAGAAATGATTGTTGGCTTTAGAAGTTAAAAGGTCATGAGTTAGTTGGGCCAGGGCAGTTTCTGTGGAGTGTTGTGGCTTAAAACCAGATTGTAGGGGGTCCAGCAGGTTATTGTCAGAGAGGAATGAGGTTAGTCGGTTGTAGACTAGGCGCTCAAGTAGTTTAGAGATGAAAGGTAGCAGAGAGATAGGTCGGAGGTTGTCAAGATTGGAGGGATCAAGAGAGGGTTTTTTTCAGAATGGGGGTGACAAGAGCATGTTTTCGTTGAAAAGGAAACAGTCCAGTTGAGAGCGAGAGATTAAATAGGTGAGTTAAGGCTTTGATTAGACAAGGATTGGTATTGCGGAGAAGTTTTGAGGGAATTGGATCAAGTGGGCAGGTGGTAAGGTGAGAAGAGGCCAGAAGCTTTGAGACTTCCTCATCAGTGACAGGGGTGAAGGAGCACAGGAGAGACTGGGGAGTGTGGAGGGAGGGTGGTGGAAGTCTAGGGGGGTTGAGTAGTGTAATGTCCCTTCTGATAGTGTCAATTTTGTTTTTGAAGTGCTCAGCAATATCTTGAGCAGAGACAGATGTGCATGGAGGGGGTGGAGAAGGGGAAAGGAGAGTGATAAGGTGGAGAAAAGTTGTGCTGGTTTTTAAGAAAGGGAGTTTGAGATGAGTGAAGTAAAGTATGATTGTTTTGCTTGGAAGAGGCTGGTGGTATAGAAGCGCAGGGCAGATTGAAGCTCCAAAAGTCTGATTCTGAGCGGGATTTGCGCCAGCGACGCTCCAGTGCACGTGAGTGTCTTTGGAGCGCTTTTGTATGAGCAGTATGCCAAGGTTGAAGTGGTTTGGGTCTAGCACGTTTATTTTTTGTAGGAGCAAGCTCATTGAGGGCAGTGGTGAGAGTATTATAGTAGACAGAGGTAGCCACATTAGGACATGAGATGGCTGAGATATTAGAGTGAAGAGAGTCAAAGGAAGAAGAGAGATGTGACACGTCTACAGCTTGCAAGTCACGGTAAGTACATGTTTGGGGAATAGCAGGGGGTGAGGAGGGAGTTAGTGATAGTTGAAATGTGAGCATATTGTGATCAGAGAGGGGAATTGGTGAGTTAGTAAAACTGGTGGTTGAACAGAGTCTGGTAAATATGAGATCCAGAGCATTACCATTGGAGTGAGAGGGGGAGGCTGAGCACAAAGATAAGCCTAGGGAGAAGGTTAGTGAAAGATGTTTAGCGACAGAAGAGTTGTTAAAGGAATTGTTCAGTATAAAAATAAAAATTGGGTAAATAGACAGAAATGTACCATGTGGTCCCCCTTCAAGACGCTGACTCCAGCCTTTATACATTACATTTTTGGCTAACTAACTATATTAGAAACATTTTTTATTTTGCACAGCCTATCTATTTACACCGTTTTAATTTTCACTCTGAACTGTTCCTTTAATGTTGTTAACAGGTATATTAAAGTCACCTAATATGATGGATGGGATGTTAGATGAAAGAAAGTAGGGAAGCCAGGCATCAAAGTTGTGCAGTTGGTCCGTGTGGTCGAAATATGACAGCAATGCAGAGTGAAACAGGAGAAAAGATCCTAATGCAGTGCGCTTCAAATGAGGAGAATGATAGGGAGAGAACAGGTGGAAGAGTAAGGTGTAGCCCCCATAGGACAGGGCAGCAGGTGAGGCAGTGTCAGTAGGAGAAAGCCAGGTTTCAGTAAGAGCGAGTAGGTCAAAGGAATTTGCAATGAAATGGTCATGTATAGCGGTGAGTTTGTTGCAAACAGATCTGGCATTCCAGAGAGCACAGGAAAGATTAACTGGGTTTTTGGGAATAGGAGTAAGAGTTCTGTACTGTTTGAATTTGCTCCGGAGAGAAGGAGCTCGTAGCCGTGATATAACTGGGATGGGGTAGGGGTCAGGGTTTGGGGAAATGTCCCCAACTGCCAGCAATAGAAAGGAAAGATAGACGTAGGAGCACATTTACTAAGCTTGAGTGAAGTATTTGAAGTAAATTTGGGTACTTCGACCATCGAATAGGCTACTACGACCTTCGACTATGACTTCGATTCGAACGATTCGAACTAAAAATCGTTCGACTATTTGTCCATTCGATAGTCGAAGTACTGTCTCTTTAAAAAATACTTTGACTACATACTTCGCCAGTTTATACCTACCGAGGTACAATGTTAGCCTATGGGGACCTTCCCCATCAGTTTACGAGGGTCGAGAGCGGGATTTGTAAGTACTTAGTTTGTATGAAAAAGAGGAGTTTCCTGGAATAGCTAAACTGAGTACTTTATAAACTTCACGTGTGGAGAGGGAAGGAGAGGAAATCGGTGCAATTAGTTGATACATTTCTCAGCAGTATCTGTGGAATATTAGCAACTATTGTATCAATTCTAACAACTGCCTTTAATGAAACTCAGGGATCCTGCTCAGCAGTAGTTATGGGCGAATATATTCGTCAGGCGCGAATTTGCGGCAAATTTTGGAGTTTCGTCACCGGTGAATAAATTTGCCAAACTGCCGCGAAAATTCCCTGGCGTCAAAATTTATGAGGACGTGTGTTGGAAAAGTCGCTCCCGCGTCAACAATATTTGGACATCCATTGACTTTAACGCCGACGTCAAAATTGAATTTTCAGTTTTTCGGCGAAGCGAAACGAGACACATTCGCCCATCGCTACTCAGCAGGGCTAAAGGTAACAAATGTATCAACTAAGGGGCATATTTATCAAGGGTTTCGATTTGAAAAAACTTTGAAATTCAAATTCAAAAAGACCAACCGAAATGAAGTCGTTCTTTTTTTGGTCAATTAGGTCAGTTTTTGATCGATTAGGTCCATATTCAGCCTAATTCGAATCGTACGAATCAAAGGAATATCGCATTCGATCAAATTAGATTCAAAGTTTCCCCCCAAAAAACTTTGATTTTTCAAAGTCCACCAATTGACTCCAAATAGGTTCTAGGAGGTCCCCCATAGGCTAAAACAGCAATTCGGCAGATTTTAGATGGCGAATGGTCGAAGTCGAATTTGCCAAGAGACAGTACATAATAAATTTCGATATTCTAATTTTTTAATTTTTTTCAAATTCAAATCAAATTTGGACTATTCCCTAGTCGAAGTACACAAAAAATAGCTCGAAATTTTCATTGAAAAATTCACCTCCACCTTTGATAAATCTACCCCTAAATGTATCAATTTAGAACAGTTAAAGAGTCGGTGACCCCCCCCCTCCCAGAGCTGCTTTCGAAGGTGAAAAAAACTTTACACTTCGATATTAAAAAAACTGTCACAAATAGAAAGTTGAAAGTAATTGGAAAAAGTCTTTACTTCTGGTGAACTGTCTGAAACCAACTGAACTGAAAAAAGGGTTTGAAGGTGAACAGTCCCTTTAATTAAATAAAGTCATAATAACATAATTAACCAAGACCATGTCAAGTGTGAAGCCATTTATCACAGGGAGGATATATTGAGGATACAATGATCACAGCTGAATATTAATATTGCTGTAACTGAATTCAAGTGATATAATATAGGCTGCCATGTGTATGTTTAGATTTATTATCTCAAATATCAGATTACCCACTAAACTATAATTATACAGCTATTGCTTCATTTCATCTCCCCTAGTATTTACATACCTAATTTAAAATTAACAGAGACAGCTTTGAGGCACAATTACCAGAGTAGAAGTGTGCAGGGGTAAAATGGGGAAAAAACTGAACAAATATTCCTGTTGTTTTTGCAGCATCTTACCCATAGTACCTACAAAACTTTTCCCAATTAAAATACTGCAGAGTTTTGCACTTAATTTACCCCATAGGTCCCAAACATTCAACAGAATAGATCCCATACCTGTAGGGAACGGGTAGATTTTTTTGCGTTAATTTAATTCTATTTTAGTTATACAGCTCTCAGATTTGAGATTTGATATGATTACTAGGTGTTATAAGGTGTTACTAGGTGTAAGTAACCCTAGCAATTAGGCATAGGTTGTAAATATGAAAATAGTAGAGGGTTTGAATAATAAGTAAACTGAAATCTACAGTAAAATTAAAGCCTTGTGGTCAATCTGTTATTTTGTCCCTGGGAATGATTTAGAGAGTTGATGGCAAGACATACTGAGCTGCTGCTGCATAAACTGGTAAAAAAACATCATGGCAAGTTTCATTTGGACCAAAAGGTTGAACTTGATGGACGTTTATCTTTTTTTTTAAGGGTGGTTCACCTTTAAGTTAACATTAGGGGGCACATTTACTTAGCTCGAGTGAAGGATTAGGATGAAAAATAAGTTTTTTTTTGGCTACTTCGACCATCGAATTTGGCTACTTCAACCTTCGACTACGACTTCGACCTCGAATATAACGATTCGAACTAAAAATCGTTCAACTATTCAACCATTTGATAGTCGAAGTACTGTCTCTTTAAAAAAAAACTTCGACTACCTACTTCACCACCTAAAACCTACCGAGCACCAATGTTAGCCTATGGGGAAGGTCCCCATAGGCTTTCCTAGCAATTTCTGATAGAAGGAAAATCGTTCGATCGATGGATTAAAATCCTTTGAATTGTTCGATTCGAAGGATTTAATCGTTCAATCGAACTAAATGCGGCAAATTCTTCGACTTCGATATTCAAAGTCGAAGGATTTTACTTCGATGGTCGAATATCGAGGGTTAATTAACCCTCGATATTTGACCCATAGTAAATGTGCCCCCAAGTATCTAATCGAATGGCAAAATCTAAGCAGCTTTTCAATTGGCCTTTTTTTAATAGTTTTTGAATTATTTGCCTTTTTCTTCTGGTTCTTTTCAGCTTTTAAATGGGGATCACTGACCCCATCTGAAAAAACAAATGCTCTTTAAAGTTATACATGTATTGTTATTTGCTGCTTTTTATTTTAATCCTTCTATTCGGCCCCTCTCATATTCATATTCCAGTCTCTTATTTAAATAAATGCATGGTTGCTAGAGTAATTTGGACCCTAGGTGAAACTAGGCCATTTGTTTAGGGGATTGACCCGGTGCTGATATAGTTGCTATCTATTTGATGAGTGGAGAAGCAATTTTCTGATGAGGCCAATTGTTTAGGGGATCCACCCAGGTGCTGATATAGTTTCTACCTGTTTCAGAAGTGTTGAAGCAAATACTAAACTAAACTAAATAGGTTATGTTATGTACTGTGGAAGTGGAATGATATATATCTCAGGGCTGTGTAACTGGAGGCCTATAGGCTGGATGTAGCCCTCAAAATGATGTTTAAGGTCCCCACTCTCCTTCAGTCTGCTGGAGGGCTACAAAGACTTGACTGTATCATCCCTGTAATGTAATCAGGCCTTTGAGTATGCTGTATAAGACATAGGGTCATATTTATTGAAGGTTGCAGATAGAGCTCACCACAGTAAAATTCCACTGCTCTCTATTCATTTTAGAAGTGTATTTATCAATGATTAAACTTAGAATTCACTATTTAACAAATACACCTCTAAAAATCCCATAGAAATGAATAGAGAGCAGCACAATTTTACTGACTTGAGCTCTAACTACACCCTTCGATATATAAGCCTCGATATCCCGTTACATGTAATAAGTTGGACAGCACTGAAATAAAGGGCAGCGTGGGTACATTTTAGAGCTGCCACTCAAGGAATCAAGAATAGAGAGATTTCACAATTACAAAAGGCAATAGGAATTTGTCTAATGTAGGCATAATAAACACTTGGTCAAACACACAAATAAATGTTAAAAAATAACTACACTGAAGATTTAATTCAACCCTTGTGTTAGCAGAAACATTCTCCAGACATGCCCCCTCTTCAGGGTTTATGTTGTTCATTTAATGCATCACATATCCCTCTGCGATAAAACATACACTGACCTTGAATAGGCACCTGCTATAAACCATGTATTTCCATAGCTCACAAATGTCAGCATGTCATGTAGCAGTGAAACCTGGAGGCAGCAACAGAACATGGAACCTAAGAGCAGATAGCCCCAAGGATGATAAAATGATTATTTCTTAACATGCATTTAGCATTTTTTGAAATCCCACCTTTAATTTGGGTGATAATAAAGAATACATTGGGAATACGATCCATATTATTGTTATTTTTATTGCTCCATCATCTCATGCTTTATCGCCTAAAGGTCCCCATAGACGCGACGATTCTTCTTGCCGAACGACCGATTTTAGGGAAGCCCGACCGATCCTTCGAAATTATCGTGCGGTTAGTGGTATTCGAACGATCGTACATCTTACGATTTTTCGGCCGACATCTGTCGGGAAATTGATCGGCCAGGTCAAAAAATCTTTGTCGGTCCCAGTGCAATCTCTCTATGTTTGCAGGGCCAAGCAGGCAGCTCCCCTTTGTTTTCCTGGTAAATTGGTCTTTTTAGTTGATGGTAGATTCGTACGATCGTACGATCGTTCTGAGAAGATCGTGGTCTCACGATCAGGATCTGATCTTTTAAAAATCTCAACATCTATGGCCAGCTTAAGGGGTTACAAACACAAGACTAAAAGGAAAACTATACCCCCATTTAGCAACAGATATTTCATATCATATTAAGTGGCATATTAAAGAATCTTACCAAACTGGAATATATATTTAAGTAAATATTGCCCTTTTACATCTCTTGCCTTGAACCCCATTTCGTGATGGTCTGTGTGCTGCCTCAGAGATCACCTGACCAGAAATACTGCAGTTGTAACTGTAACAGGAAGAAGTGTGGAAGCAAAAGACACAACTCTGTCTGGTAATTGGCTCATGTGACCTAACATACAGTACAGTGAATCCTACGATCCCAGGGGGCGGCCCTTATTTTTTAAAATGGCAATTTTCTATTTATGATTACCCAATGGCACATACTACTAGAAAAGTTTATTATAATGAAAATGGTTTATTTACATGAAGCAGAATTTTACATATGAGCTGTTTCATGCAATATCTTTTTATAGAGACCTACATTGTTTTGGGGGGTATAGTTTTCCTTTAATAGTTTATTCTCCTGCAAAATGATGCGGTCACCCAGCACAAGCAAGAGAAAATGTGAAACTTTATAAAAGTATGGGACCTATTTATAAAAGTATGGGACCTATTATCTATAATGCATGGGAATGGGGTTTTCTGGATAACGGATCTGTCCATAACTTGGATCTTCATACTTTATCTCTACAAGAAAATCATTTCTTATGTACATACTTATGTACACCCGGGGTCCACATGGTTCAGTGTTTTTCCATGTATTGTACATTTAAAAATGTACAATACCTTTGCAGGTTGTGTCAATATCTGCAACGGACTTGCTCCAAATAAACCAGATAATGCTATTATTGATGCCACATGTCAGATGTAAAGCCATTCAAATATGAATGCAGGGGGAGAACCATGTGCTTTAAATTGTGTGTGATTTACCAAAACTGATGATGCTTTATGTTCATATTGATGCACAGTCTTGCATATCAAGGCTTCTTAACTACCAGAAACCATTTGCTTTTTTCTAAGGCTGTACATATATGGGACATGTTATTCAGAATGCTCAGGACCTGGGGTTTTACAGATAATGGATCTTTCCATTATTTGTATATTCATACCTTAACCCTACTAGAAAATCATGTAAACATTAAATAAACCCAATAGGCTGGTTCTGCTTCCAAAAAGGATTAATTATATCTTAGTTTGGATCAAGTACAAGCTACTGTTTTATAATTGCATAGAAAAAGTGAATCGTTTTTAAAAATTTGGTTATAATGGAGTGTATGGGCGATGTTCATTCCATAACAGGTTTCCAGATAACGGATCCCATACCTGTACTTTATTACACAGTGTCAGTATAAAGTGGTATGGGCCACATTGTTACATTTAAACACTTGGTGGGATTTTGATAATGTTTTCTAAAAAGCCTCAGGTCACTCTCAATGATCTGAATGATATAAAGCATGTTCAAGGTTTTGGTGGCTTCTATCTGCTTTTATTTTCTGTATTAAAGGAACACTGTGCATCAGACTTTTTGCAGAAGCATAATGCAGAATTACATTTAGTCTGCTTATTATCAAATATCATGGAGAGTCAAACAAGATTGAATTAACTCTGTGTGACTAATGGCTGAATAACTGGTAATCCGGCTGAACATGTTTCTGAGGCTTATGGAAGATTATATTTCTGAGTCCTTTAAATATGGTCAAGCTTTTTTATTCCATTGTGGGAGCAAATAAGACTTAATCCAATTTATTGGTTCATTCTGTTTAGTTGTCTCCAGATGAAATGAATATGTTTTCCCCTGGGCTCTCTTCCAGGTTACCCATTTTTATTAAGGCCATTAATCTTTAGGCAACCAATACACTGGCATTTAAATCATAAATGTATATATTTTTTTTACTATTATACTATCTGCATGTTTTACTACCTGTTTGCCCTTTTTTCATTGAAAGCAAATAATTAATGATTTCAATTACAAATTCTACTGGGGGAATGTAATAAAAGATACAAGTGCCAAGGTATAGCACCAATGAGATTTTTACCAGTAAATGCTACCTTCTGATTGGTTGTTATTAGTGACTTTGCACCTTTTATTACCGTAACCTCTATGTAATAATGATCATTTTATATATTGTGTTTTTGTGTCCTGTTTTTATGATGTACCATGCAATTTCCCTTCTGAGATAACTGAGACAAAATGTAAAGAATTGCTTTTATTATGTTCTGCTTTTCTACTTACCTTCCCTAAAATTAATTCTTTCTGAGAGCCTGCGGTGTTAACTAATTGCTTTAATTAAATGCGTGCCTAGTTATATGTTACACAAATACTTATGTACAACCACGGTCCACATGGTTCAGTGTTTTTCCATGTATTGTACATTTTTTAAAAAAAACCCTAAAATAAGGGGCCCATTTACTAAGGGTCGAAGTGAATTCGAAGTGAATTTTCGAAATCAAAAACTTTGAATTTCGAAGAAATTTTTGGGTACTTCGACCATCAAATAGGCCAAAATTATGGTTTGAATTGAAAAAACTTTGAATATTCGACCATTCGAAAAATGAAGTCTCTTTAAAAAACTTTAACATCACTTCAAGGCACCAGACCATCCACAAGTTCACCCCCCAGGAGTCACCGTACTAATAGGCTTTTGACGTCATACTTAAGTAAATAAACCTGACCTGTTTACTTAAATCTGGATATTTATACTCATTCTCAGAAACGTGATAGACAAATACTGCAACATAACGGAACTGTAATGTAATGCTAGCTTTGTTTATGTTTATGTTTGTTTCTCTCTCTCTTTAACTTTACTATATTAAATAGCATGCATTTTTCGTTTACAATGCTAATCACCAACTGGATACTTATGATCCAATATTTGTAAGTCATGCTTAAGAAATCTCAATAAAAACAAGTTTAAAAAAAAAACTTTAACATCGACACTTCGCCACCTTAAATCTGCCGAATTGCTATGTTAGCCTATGGGGACCTACTAGAACCTATAGCCAGCATTTGGCTAAGTTCTTAGAAGTCAAAGTTTTTTTTTGAAAATCGTTCGTTCGATCAATGAAATCGTTCCAATTGTTCGATTCGATCGATTAATCAAACTATTTGAATTTGATCCAAAACAGCTAAATTAACTCAAAAAAAAAATTCCAACATTTCATCTCATCCAGGGCCTGAACTAGTGGTGCGTTGGTAAAAGAGTTACAGAGTGCTCCCTCACCATTGCGCCCTAGGGCTGGCGCCTCTTCTACCTCCCCCTAGTTCTGGTCCTGTATACAGGTATTGGATCTATTATTCAGAATGTTTGGGACCTGGGGTTATCCAGATAAGGGGTGTTTTTGTAATTTGTATCAGCAAATCTAGTAAAAACATTTCAAACCAATAGGATTGCTTTGCCAGCAATATGGGTTCGTGCAGCTTAGTTACCATCAAGTACAAGGTATTATTATAGAGGAAATTAAAATAGTTTTAAAAAAAATATAATCTGATTAAAATGGAGTCCATGGGAGATGTTCTTAGCGTAATTCCTTTTGGATAGCTTGTTTTCAGATAATGAATCCCATACCTGTTGTAGGAGTATGGATTATGAATTATAGTATGGAGTATAGCATAGAGCAGATGTCCCCTTGTTTTTATGCCACCAAAACTTGCTCCCAAGCCTGGAATTGCTTTGAGGCCACTGGGAGCAACATCCAAGGGGTTGGTGAGCAACATGTTGTTTGGGAGCCAATGGTTGGGGACCACTGGTATAGAGTATGGATTATATTAGTGTCATAGCTTATCTTCCACTTACAAACATTTGACATTTTGCTTTTAAACATAAAAGTTGAAGAGCTGGTGCACTGCAGATTTATGGCATCAGTTCATCATCTGTGATATTTTTGGAAAGGATCTGAATGGTGTTTAAGGGGCCCATTTTACTTAGTTAGAGTGAAGAAATAGAGAAAAATAGTTCGGATTTCAAATGTTTTTTTTTGGCTACTTCGAATATCGAATAGGCTACTACGACCTTCGAATCGAACAATTCGAACTAAAAATCGTTCGACTATTCGACCATTCGATAGTCGAAGTACTGTCTCTTTAAAAAATTCTTCGACCCCCTAGTTCGCCACCTAAAACCTACAGAGGCCAATGTTAGCCTATGGGTAAGGTCCCCATAGGCTTCCTAACAATTTTCTGAAATTTTCTGAATTTTCTGAATATCCTTCGATCAATATTCGACCCTAGATAAATCTGCCCCTTGGTGTCTCCCATCTTAACTTTCAAAACTGAAATAATAACATAGGGGGTTATTTACTAAACTCCGAATGCAAAAATCACGAAAAATTTGTGATTTTTTTTTTTAAATCTGACATTAAAAAACCACGAATTTTTCAGAATTTATTAAACCCAGAGGATGGAAAAGTCCGAATCTGATAATCCGGCATCTCAGATCTGTCGAGGTTGCATATAAGTAAATGGGAGAAGTTCAAATGATTTTTTGATGTGTGATGGGTTTCGGACAATTCCCGGAAGTTTTCTGAGTTTTCGGGTGATAAAAAAGTCTGAAAAATTCACGAAAATTAATTTTTTTCCCCTGCCATGCAAATTTTTGTGAAAAAATAAAATAAATACGGGTAGAGAACCCGAGTGGATTTGATTGGAGTTTGTATCAGAAAATATTGAGATAAATTCGGACTTTGATAAATAACCCCCATAGAGTTGCTAGGTGTTAAAGGAACAGTAAGACCAAAAAATTAAAGTGTTTTAAAGTAATTAAAATATGATGTTTCCCTGCACTGGTACAACTGGTGTTTTCAGAAACTTCAGAAATACTACCAGTCGCTGTTTAGCCATGGAGGCAGCCATTCAAAATACAGGTTACGTAACAGATACCAGATGCACTCCGTAGAATCCCTTTGTATTCTAATATAGGTCTTATCTGTTATCTGCTAAGTAGCATGTGCTTTTTCTCCATTTTTAGCTTGAATGGCTGCCCCCAAGGCTACACAATAGCCTATTAACATAAGCTATAGTTGTCTTTCTAAAGCAAACACATAACTTTTACCAATGCGTATCAACAGTACATTACATTTTAATTACTTTTAAATACTTTTATTTTTTAGGTGTTACTGCTCCTTTAAGACTTACCCAATTGTCCAGAGAGTCAAATTGGCAATGCAGGGGTAGATTTAAGCTGCAGATTCAGGCCCTTTCAGACTGAGTTGGTAGCTTATCTGCCCATGCATGTGCCCTCCTGGATAGCCTCCCGGATAGATATCTGATCAGAAAGCAGGGCAGAGATCTATCAAGCAGAAAATCTTGTTGGGCAGAGACTGAATCAGTGTGTTATTGTGATCCTCTCTCAACAGGCGTGTGTGTGTGTTGTCACCAATCCCAAACAATTAAATGTTTTGGTATGTATTTAAATTTAATATATCAACCCCCTGTACTTATAAAAACTGCATGGTTACCTTAGAGACAGTTTATATAAATAGGCTGCTATGTAGTTATAATTCACATTTACATAGCCAATAGCCCAAAATGTTTTCCTCTAGGACTGCCTGCAAATTCCATAAATATTCATATTAATTTTGTATTTGATACTTTAAAAGTGCACTTTGCTCCTACTTTCACCTGCATTATATACACTTCAAAGACTTGTGATGCCTTTGTGACATTCCTGTAAATGGGTGATCTAAATAAATATATATATATTGCAGTGTGTTTATTCTATTAAAATTGTGTAGAAATCCTGTCCAGAATCAGGTTCAAAATGATTTAGTCTATGTCAGTGTATTTCCAGGTTTGCTGTCTTTTGTAAATAATGTACACCATACATTGAAGATCTTTGCTTTACATTTACTTTACATTTACTTAGCTCGAGTGAAGTATTAGAATAAAAAATACTTCGAATTTAGAAGTATTTTTTTGGCTACTTCAACCTTCGACTACAACTTCGAATCAAATGATTCGAACTAAAAATCGTTCCACTATTCGACCATTCCATAGTCGAAGCACTGTCTCATTAAAAAAAACTTTGACCACCTACTTCGCCACCTAAAACCTACTGAGCACCAATGTTAGCCTATGGGGAAGGTCCCTATAAGCTTTCTAAGTATTTTTTTATCAAAGGAAAATCGTTCAATCGATGAATTAAAATCATTCGAATCGTTCCATTCGAAGGATTTAATCGTTTGATCAAATGATTTTTCCTTTGATCGCTCGATCGAACAAATTGCGGTAAATCCTTCAACTTCGATATTCAAAGTCAAAGGATTTTACTTCGACGGTCAGATATCAAGGGTTAATTAAACCCTCGATATTCGACCAATAGTAAATGTGCCCCTAAGCCTGGTTCTGAAATCCATGATATGAAGAGCATCCACATCCTTCGAATTCATACATAGTAATAAGACGTTCACTTTTTCAGGAAGAAATGTTGAAGAAAGGAAATAAAAGGATGAAGGGAAAATTCACTTGGTAAATGCAATTGCCATTGTAATAATTTCCAATGTAATAACCATTTATGATATTTCCAGTGTACAATAAAAGAATATACTGTACGTTTGTCTAATAAAAGAATATACTGTACGTATGTATGATGGTAGAAGTGCTGCTCTGTATTTATAAGCACAAGTGTTAGGAAAAGGCATCAGATCTTCTATTCATAAAGTGAGTTTCTTTCCAAGCGATGCACAAATGATGTGATCGTCGATGGAACTCCAGCTGAGGCTGGAGTCTGGGGATTTGCCAGTTGTGCTGATATATTTTGCTGGTACAGAACATTGTCGCTGCCCAAGTCATTCCCCTCCCCCTAGTCGGCTGCTATCTGATCTATGATGATATGTGATCTCTTGGATACTACCTCGCTCACACACACATACATACATATACACATGTCAGACATTGCTGCTCCTCCGCTGTACACAATGCCTCTATCTTAGCACTGCTCTGTGCTATCAATCCTTTACAATGTTGCCATGTTTCCTTCTTTTGATCTCACCATTGTTTTGCTTCTCCTGCCTGCTCATGTTGCCTTTGGGGCTCCTTTGCCCTTCTGTTTGTATCTGTATGGATTACCATACTATAGACTGCAGGGACCAAGGACTTCCAAGCCTGCCTAGTTCATTTCCATTGGACGTGCGGAAACTTCTTGCAGCCAACAACCACATTCAGACTATACCAGCAGACCTCCTTTTATTTTACGGAGATCTTATATATCTGGACCTCAAGAACAACTCATTAACCTCAATAGAAGAAGGCACCTTCATCAGTTCTTCCAGACTGTTGTTTTTAGATCTGAGCTATAACAATCTGACGCAGCTGGATGCTGGGGTTTTTAAATCCGCAGAAAAGCTCATCAAGTTGTATTTAGGGAATAACAACTTGTCGGAAGTGCATGGAGCTGCCTTTGAAAGCCTGAGCTCCCTCCAGGTATTGGAAATGAATGACAATAATTTACAAAGTTTGAGTGTAACAGCCCTGGAAGCACTCACATCCCTTCGCACGATCCGCTTGGATGGTAACCCTTGGATATGTGCTTGTGACTTTGCCAATCTCTTTTTTTGGATTAATGAAAATGCAAAGAAACTACAAAAAGGTAGGATTTTGCATGCATGCAACATCATCTCATTCTATGCATGAATCTACCACCCCACATATTAGTATACAGCTTTGAAAATAGCCGCACTATGTATGTTTATATGTGTGTACTGTATCACAACGTATTCCATGTTCATGCATACTAAAGAAAGCAAAACATTTACTACCATGGCTCAATAGAAATCAAAGCAACGAGCTACGATGGCTAATTGAACTAATTAAATTATAAACTAAATCCTTTTTATGGCATGTCTTTATTGTTCAGACACATTAATACCTGTTACCCAAACCATTGCAGCCAAATAATTGGAAGCAACACTTTATGTACCAGGGTATGCCGCAATTACAGTAAGGAATCTTGTGTCATTAAGTACTATTAGTACTATTGTTAAACTTGCTACTAATGCTTTAGAATCTGCAAAACTGAACAGTTATGTTAACAACTTGTATACCCCATTGCAACTGTCATTCCTATATGTGCCATACCTTGCGTTTGAGCATGACTTGTTCTTTTCCTAGAGCCTATAAGTACAACTCCTACATGCCTGTGTATAGATGCATGGCTGCAGAGTTCTAGGCACTACTGATCATGTATTTCTAGGGTTCCACTTGATGTTTAATTGAACTGATGGGTAAATGCCAATATACCAACTGTATTTTCTGTTGTACAGGAAGTAGCTATTGTATTTCAAAAATTAAAAAACAAATTTCTATGGTATCATTTTATCTAATAAAGATTAATTTATTGATTACTTATCATGCAGAGAAATTGGATTCAGGAAAGGAATAATGATGGCTTGGTGGATATAACAATTCCCATGTTGCATTGTTAACTTGTCCCTTATATTTACTAACTCATGAAGAATTAGTAAATCTAGTGTTTATGGTAATTTTTAACAGATTACCATGGGCTCCATAAGAGCAACAGAAGTCAGATAAGTGGGATAGAAAGATAAGGAGAAGATAAAACATATATTGGAACCCTTACTGATTGGAGCTTTTGCCCTAACAGCTGGGAGAGGTTTGCACAGATATCATCCTCTAAAGATGAATTACTCCATCTGTGCAAGGTTATCTGCCAATGATAATAATGGCTTGGGGAAGTATAAAATATAAAGTATAGCGTTGGGAAGCAATGGAAAGTAAATCGTTTGGAATCAATGGGATTGTGAAAAGAGTGGGATCGTAAGGACATAAGTCGAGAGAGTAATTGGGTTGCTAATTTGCTGACTATTAGTAAATGTTCCACTAAATGCACTTAAATATTTGTTTTTTCAATTATTCCATATATGGCACATGTTAGCTTTTCAACTGCCACCCAAAAGGCATTTATAACATTTTTAGGTTTAATTATGACATAGCTCAATGGTTATTCCACAGAAGATTTACTTGTCGAGCACAAATTATCTTTATGATATTTATTTTTCCATATGGCTTCCTAATGATAATAATAATAACATTTAATTTGATTGAACAGTAAACATCATTTGGCCAATTCAATCTGCCTATTTGTCCATCCGAATGTCCAGCAAGCTGCTATCAAGCTCTTGTTGAAAGTAACCTTGCAATGCATTCAAGCATTCTAGATTTATTATCCATATTTGGGAGGCAGACTTCCAGCAGGATAATCCTAACCTACACTTGCATTTACTCAAAAGGTATCAGAGTTGTCAGAACTCTCCTATTCCTGTCCTTCCAGTGTAGGAAAACATTGCTGTATCAGACATTCAACCATAGGTCCAAGAATATCTAATTGACTCTTTTCTAGCTCTTTGTATTGGCCCCACTAAATGGCACAGCACAGAGAAATATTTTCTTTATTGATATGAACATTTTAATGAACATAGTGGCAAGAAAGTTGAAAGAACTTAATAAATTAGTCAGGATGAAAAGAAAGAATTTGACTAGTGTTGGGAGTATAGAAACTGCGAATAGGGAATTGGAAGGGATAGAAAGAATAAAAACTAGGTGGGAAATTCACTAAGATTCGTGGTTGTGCCAGCGTCCGCTTCACCGCACTTCGCCAGGCGTATTTTCGCCAGCGCTACGCAAATTCACTAAAATCCGAAGTTGCGCTGAGGGGAAGTGTAAGGTTGCGAAGTTGCACTAGCGTTAATTCGCCAAGCAAAGCAAATTTACGCTAGCGATGCTTAATTTGCATATGGCGCCAAATTGAAGTTACAATGGAGGTATATGTAGCAGCACTACACAAGCCTGGGAAACCTTCAAAACAGCAAATAAAATTTTTATTTTGCCCTACACATGTGCCCACTGTATAGTTAAGTTGCCATGAGTTAGGAATTGTAGGGGGGAAGGAGGCGTACGTTAGGAAATCGGCGAAATAACGAAAATGCGCTACGCTGGCGAATTCACGCTGGCGTTAGGCACTTCGACGTTTAGTGAATTTGCCCCTAGGAGTTTATTCAGTAAGGACTATAGCACTGACCATATATATTATGCAATGTTTAACATGGCTTGGAGTAGTAGCTTATAGTCTCACAATTAAGGCATTGTCCACTTTGGAGCTCAGGCGATTAGATTGTCAGTATGGAAGTATAGAAGTATTATTCACCTGCCTCTTAATGGAGTATCCACTTGATGTACAAGTCACTGGAGAGATTAATTTTAATTAGTATTTTACAGATACCCACTGTTAGATGGGCTGTGACCTTTCATTTCATGATGTTGACTTCTTTTGCATTGCTATTAAGGGGCCGATTCACTCAGCTCGAGTGAAGGGTTCGAATGAAAAATACTTTGAATTTCGAAGTATTTTTTGGGTACTTCGACCATCGAATGGGCTACTTCGACCTTCGACTACGACCTTCGACTTCGATTCGAACGATTCGAACTAAAAATCGTTCGACTATTCGACCATTCGATAGTCTAAGTACTTGCCCTTTAAAAAAAACTTCGACCCCCTACTTCGGCAGATAAAACCTACCGAAGTCAATGTTAGCCTATGGGGAAGGTCCCCATAGGCTTGCTAACCTTTTTTTGATCGAAGGATTTTCCTTCGATCGTTTGGTTAAAATCCTTCGAATCGTTCGATTCGAAGGATTTAATCGTTCGATTACGTTCGTACGATCGCAGGATTTACGCTAAATCCTTCGACTTCGATATTCGAAGTCGAAGGATTTCAATTCGAGGGTCGAATTTCGAAGTATTTTTAACTTCGAAATTCGACCCTAAGTGAATCTGCCCCTTAGTAATAGATATGTATTACTGTTTAAATTGTATTATTGTGAAGATATTCCCATTGCTGCATATTTGCATATGTTTAATTTCTCACTTGCAGAAATGTAGCTGTGTATAGACTTTGCTGAATTCCAACCAAGTTTAAAATAATACTTTGCAAAGGCACATTTTGTGCTGAGCTTGGGGGCCCATTTGTTTATGCACTGGTATCAAAATAACAGTCTCAAGGACTTTAGCCTTTAGGATGGAAAATCATTGTGTCCTTGATCCATTCTGTCTCCTGTAATTTACTGCTGACTTCTCTAATGAACTGCGTTTGGTACTGCTAACCTTTTCTTATTCAGAGGGCCTTGCAGTATATGCCACAAACTGAACGGCATAGAAAAGGGTTCAAAATATGATGCTGGTGGTGCTTATCAAACCAAAATATATTCACATTTCTGAGGCATTACCAAGGCACATTTCTATTGATCCAAAGTGCTGTAACTGTAAAGCTTTGCTTCTCATTTCAAAGGATTTCAAGGACCCCTCATAGGTAATGCTTCAGGGTGTATATATTTATTCCTCTATATGTATTTTTTAAAACCCTCTGTAATTTTGTAGCAGCACATGGCTATCATTTTGATTAATTTAAAAAAAGATAAAAATACTTTCCATTTTCTACTTTAGATCTTTTGGTCTTTACAATTTTAAATAGTGAGCTGATACCTGATTTTACAGTCTCCAGGGTTAAAAATAATCTACTTAGATAAAAACACAGAAACGTCAAGCCATCTGTTCAAACTCTAGGGGGCACATTTACTAAAGGGCAAATTGATTTTTTTTTGGGGCGAAAATTCACCAAAATGACAATCAATGACATTGCCTATTTACTAAAAGGTGAGTAAGACAATTCGCTAACGAAAAAACTCAAAGCAAGAGATGTTTCACGCCGTTTCTAGACGAATTTTCACCCAGACGAACGATCGTTAATTCGAAAATTTATCAAAACATGAACTTTTCTATACGTTTCCCTTTCTTACCAAAGTCTATTTTGCCAGGTACTGACTGACGAATTGATAAGATGAAGCTACATCTTCAACATTATTATGTCAGTGACATCATATCCTGTACTCCAAAAAAAAGTCATTATAAAAAGATAAAACACTGTAGTTTTTTCATATATTAATGTGGGATTATGCTTACAAGTTGTAACTGTTAAATATATGTTGTTTACATTTTTTTAACGATTTAAAGTCACATTTGTTTTAGGGTAGACTCATGTCTAGGACAATAGAGAATCTCTTTTGTCTTTATTTTGCTTCCTTGGACATTTTTAATCGCTAAAAAAGTTTTGCTCTGCCGAATTTCCACAGGCAAAAGTACGCTAGCGTTTTTTTGCCGAGACAAAGTATTGCATCAATATCTGTCATAAAGCTTTAATGATATATATTGTTGTTCTTTACAATAGTCTTGTGGCATTGCCGCATGCATACTCGCACAGATGGGACAGTGAGCAGTCGGCAGAGAAGGGACCGGACTAGGGGTAGGAGTAAGTACGTGCCTGGCGCCCCTCCACCTTTGCGCCCTAGGCACGTGCCTACTCTGCCTACCCCTAGTTCTGGCCCTGCCCTCTGAAAATCGTACGATCGGCAATATATGCAGAGATATTACCGTAGCCTTCCTGTCCGATCAACCAAACGACTGATCTCCGCCGGACGAAAAACTCTCCACACGATTCGTGCAATCAGATCTTTGCGTCTATGGCCAACTTAACAATACTTTCTTGCTTCATTATCTCCTAAATTTGTTATTCTCCGCAGTTTTCTATTTTCCCCTTTTGTGAACACTTGCTTGTAAAATTTGACAAAATGACACATTTATCAATGTAGTCTTTCTGCTTCGAGCAGCGCTGAGATCTGCCACCCCTCAAAATCATTCATCGTAATGCAAATTGCAAGTCGGGATTAACAATTCATCTATTCTTTTCCAAATTGTACCAGTGCAGGAAATATTTTCAAGTTTTCTTTTGCTTAGCAGTAACCATTTTTATCACTTGATGCTAATAATGAAGGATGATAAATCAGTCCCTTAATCTTTGTTTCATTATCGTTGAATTTCAGAAAATGATCAAATAGCAGAACTGTCATTGGTAGAGTGAGAGCCATGGGTGCTGTGGGGAGACCACATTTTGATCCACACATATTTTTAGCTTGTTTGGGCAGAGACAGCCACTGTCAGTACTGTAAAGCTGGCCATAGATGTTGAGATTTTTAAAAGATCAGATCCTGATCTTCTCAGAACGATCGTACGATCGTACGAATTTACCATCAACTAAAAAGACCAATTT
The DNA here is from genome assembly GCA_038501925.1 of Xenopus petersii. Taxonomy (NCBI): domain Eukaryota; kingdom Metazoa; phylum Chordata; class Amphibia; order Anura; family Pipidae; genus Xenopus; species Xenopus petersii. The sequence continues at coordinate 85,773,576 of CM076685.1, forward strand.
GCCAGGAAAACAAAGGGTAGCTGCCTGCTTGGCCCTGCAAACATAGATAGATTGCACTGGGACCAACAAAGATTTTTTGACCTGGCCGATCAATTTCCTGACAGATGTCGGCCGAAAAATCGTGAAATGTATGATCGTTCGAATCCCACTAACCGCACGATAATTTCGAAGGATTGGTCGGGCTTCCCTTAAATCGGTTGTTCGGCAAGAAGAATCGTCGCGTCTATGGGGAGCTTAAGACAAGATAGAAGATTTGGGGGAGGGAGGATATTAGTATGGCACAGATGAGTTCTATATTGAAACTTGGAATTACCCTTGTGAACAGAATACAAAGTATCTTCCCTGGCCATGCATTTTGTTCCATTTTACATAGATTAATAAAGCAGTGCACTTTGTACAAAAAGGATTACTATTGAATGTGAAACTACAAAAATGTTGTCAACCATTTTGGAGGCGTATATATCTGTAAAAGTGAAATAATCAATACAGGGATAACCTTCATGGATCATATTTATTCATTGAGATTTGATCATCAAATAAATTGGCAGGTGCTTAAATAGACTGGACTAGCTGTTAGCTTGCCTTAGGGTTAGTTCACTCGAGGAGATTCGGGGAGATTTTGTCGCCTGGCGACTAATCGCCTCGTCTTCTGCGCGACAATCTCACCGAACTGCCTCAGCGTGTCTTCCCATAGGCTAGAATGAAAAGTCGTCTGCGTTAAAGCACACGCGGCGATGTGTTTTCCGAAGTCGTCCGAGGTTTCCTCCTTGAGGCAACTTCGGGCGACTATGGAAAATGCATCACAAGCAGCTTTTTTTTTTTCTCCCCCTGTGCCACTCCCTGCTCGTTCTAGTTCATTCCAGATCACAGCAGCACTGGGAGGAAGAGCTGGAAGACTTCTCTGATACTGTTAATGCCCTGGAGTTAAACTAACAGCCCTTTCTGAATTTATAATACATTTTATAATGCTTAGGATTGTTATGCCTGATCTTCCCTCTAGTAATGTAAAGAATAAAGTTTATTTTTTTGTACAACTGTTTACTGAGTTTGATTAACTCATTAAATGTCACTTTGTTTTATTTACGGATCTATTTCTGTGCAAAGCTATGTTATGTGCAAATATACCAGTTATTATACCAGCCAAGTACTAAAGTATGGATATTAAATATGAAAAAAAATATGTTTTTAAAAAAATGTACAAAACCTTTTTGACAGTGCAGTGTGTTATAGTTCAGCACCATAGAAAGTATACATACCCAGATACCTATAACAATTTATTTTGTTAAAAACCTAATTTTAAAAAAAATTGCAAGTTAAATTGCAGTTAAAGTTCAGCACCAATGTTGTATCAATTCTGATGCAAGTGCAAACTATCTATAAATACAGTGAATTCAAATCACATTAATGATAAAATTCAGTATATGTATTGACCAATTCCTTGTACTTCTTATTTAATTTAACCATGGTGTTGAACTATAACTATGAATCTTAATGCAGTTCCAAAGAAAACAATCTTTTTTCAGAAAGCAGATTTTATATGTTGGAACAAAAGGATTATTTGCATTGTATGTAAATATGAAATATACCATTCTTGTTACCTGGTGATTTAATTACTGACTGAGATACTCAGCTGCCATATTTAATTATATCTATTTTCCAAAGCACAGTGCATAGTTCATTGAATTTTTACTGAAGGGTGAATAATTACAATGGGAAAGAAGCACTACAATGGAGTAGCATCTTCTCCCCTTCCTCTTTCTGTTGGGGTTCCTCAAGGCTCTGTCCTGGGCCCCTTATTATTCTCCCTCTATACTTCCTCCCTCGGCAAACTAAACTTGTATGGTTTCCACTGTCACCTCTATGCTGATGACATTCAGATCTATCTCTCCTCTCCTGATCTTAACCCAGAACTCCTAACTCGTGTCTCCTCCTGCCTGTCCGCTATCTCTACTTGGATGTTGCAACGCTACCTTAAATTAAACCTCTCGGAAATGGTTCTCTTCCCTCCAACTAACAGCATTAACATCCTGGAAGTATCCCAGTGCCTTGCAATTATTCTAGATTCTGCCCTGTCCTTCACTCCTCATTTCATGTCACTTCCACCTAAGGAACATATCCAAAATACGATAATTTATCACCCAAGATGCTGCCAAAATTCTTAATCACTCTCTCGTCACATTACGTCTGGACTACTGTAACTCTCTTTTAATTGGCCTTCCCCTCCAGAGATTGTCACCTCTCCAGTCCATGATGAACACTGCCGCAAGGCTCATAAACCTCAGCAACCGCTCCTCAACTGCCACGCCACTCTGCCAATCACTGGCTTCCTCTACCTTCCAGAATAAAATTCAAATTAATGACCCTGACATTCAAGGCACTTCATAACTCTGCCCCACCCTACAACTCTGATCTCATCTCTATATACTCACCCAACCGCTTGCTATGCTCCTCTACTGACCTGCTACTCAACTCTTCTCTCTCATTACCTCCTTACATGCTCGCATTCAAGGGCTGCACCCCTTCTTTGGAATTCTTTCCCTTGGTCTGTCTGACTTTCTCCCAACATTTCTGCTTTCAAAAGATAAATGCACTTCTTTAGAGAAGTCTACCCTCACTCTGCTTAACTACCAAATGCAATCCCACATAACTAGATAACGGTTTGCCTCTAAGCACTTTAAAATGTAGTGCAAAGCGTACTTAGCATAGTTATAGAATACAGAGACATAGCATTTCAAAGCAGATGGAATTAAACCACTGGTGCTAAGGTATCTAATCGCTATGCTACTGAGCATTGACAAGTGATATAATACCACTATCTGTATAAGTATAAATCTAGTTTTCTCATCAGCAATTGGACCTTGCTTTTATAATGATAATGTCAATATGGTGGCAACAGGCATAGCATTTTACAATTAAACATCCCCTATATATATATATATATATATATATATATATATATATATGGGTCTCGTGGGTATCAGCACTCAATGCTTGTACGAGTTTGAGGTGCAGGATCAAAATTAGTAGTATAGATAATACAAGGATCAGCACACTCATTTGTAGAAAAGCAAAGTGTATTTTATTTCAACACAATGCTGTGTTGAAATAAAATACACTTTGCTTTTCTACAAATGAGTGTGCTGATCCTTGTATTATCTATATATATATATATATATATATATATATATATATATAGTGGGATTTACCTGTGGCTTAGGTCGTTCTTCAGACAGGGGTTTGAGGTTACATTACATAAATGTTCCCACCTTGCACACATTGAACAAGTGGAAATGTGTGATCTATAAAGTCTTATCAGAGGAGGCAACACAACATTGATTACATGACCAACAAATGGACATTGTAGAGGTGTAATCTATAAAGGCTGAATAATGAGGCTTACAATACCTGAAGAAGTAGTGACACACAGAGCATCTTAATTACTGTGTCTGGCAAAGTATAAAGTAACTGCTATGGCCAAGTATGAATCTGAGAACTTCAATACAAATGGCAAGTGACTGACAGAACTCATGCTTTGAGTGAATAAATGAGCTGTTTGTCTGTAAAGACAGAAGGCTGAAGTTGGCAGAAAGAGAGTTGACACTTTAGGTCACAAATAGAGTTGAAGAGCGGTATGTGTATGGTATAAAGGAGAGAGTGCAATAGTGATTAAGATGGTTGAATATCAGTGTCTATTGTGGAAACATGCCACACCCTAGGGGTAGGCAAATCTGTCAGGCTTTAACACAACCATTTGTGGATTCAGCAGAAGCAAATGTCCATTGCAACATGATGACTTAATGAGCTGATCACTGTGACATGATGATATCACAGCCTGTTCCTCAGTGGTATAAATGCTGCAATACATTAGGAGCAGGGTGGTCACCATTTTGAGAAGTCCTCACAATAGAAGTAGGTGGTTGGCATGGAGGTATGTTGCATGTATGGCTTGGGAAGGAACTGTCTGGCTGTGTTGCCAGACTCCTCAGTCATGGTACAGCATGGAGAAGCTTCTAATAACTTTATGGAAAATTTTGTAAACCCAGGTCACACATCAAATCATAGCAATATATATTACAACAGTGTTTGACCAATCAGCACTGCTTCCAGAAGACATCAAAAGCTTGTTCATTTCCTGAAGCCAACTAACAGTTACCATGCAACCATTGTCCATATCTAGACATTAAAAATGAGTAAAGAATTAAGTAAATTAAGCCAAATCATGGTTGGAAGTTAGGTTGAATTTTTATTTTTAAAATAATGAAAAAAAATTGAGTTTTAATAAATACCCTCCCCCCATAAAATCGGAATGTGGAAAGTCAGAGATACTGCCAGAGAAAGACTCATGATGAGGCAAAAATGGCATCTCATGTTCCTGCCGTATGGGACATGATATTCTTGCTTTATAATGAGTGTTTCTTTTGCTTTTATGTGAAACTGTTTATGTGAACTCACCACTAAAGCTGTAGATACCTTGTGCTATAATTATGTACACAGGGATAGTGAAACATCTGGCACTAAATGCAGGCAGTTTTTCTGACAAAATGAATGCTGTCTTGGCTGTGCTGTATTGAACCAAATCCCTCTCCATCCATGAAGAAGAATACCTCATTAAAACTCAAATGTTGTTCAGCCTTGGGCAGTCAAGAATAAGCAGTTTCACTTAGATCCAACAGGAGAAAAACTTCACCTTCACCTGTCAACATAATTGAAACTGTAAGCAAAGTGCTTTGTGCTTGAAATACATATGATACATAGTCATATTATGAGTTTCATAAATTGCCCAGTGATGTATAAGCAGAAGAGGCCACTTGTATAAGTGGAAAACTTCACCAGTTTAACCTGGAACTTGTCCATACTATATGTTGAGCATTAAGGGGTTAAAAATCATGAGAATGGGGGCCTTATTTATCAAAACCTGAATTTTTATGACTATCTCAATAAAAAAAAAGTTAGACCAAACTAGAATGCAGGATTGGACCTTATTTATTATTTAAAAAGCACAATTTAATCGGATCGGGGACAAATATGAAAATGAGTTTTTCCTGAATTGCTCGATTTTTCCGGGGTTTTTCCTGAAAAGCCTGAAGTTTTTGGATTTTTGTCTGAAAAGTCAGAAATTGAGGAAATTTTGGGCTACTTCAAGCGCGGACCACAGAAAAGTTCAAATAGGATAGGGACCTCTCGCATTGACTTATATACAACCTCGGCTGGTCTGAGATGCCGGATTTTCAGATTTTGACTTTTTTTATCCTCGGGGTATAATAAATCTCAAATTTTTCGAAGATTAATGTGATTATTTCAGAAACAATGCAAAATATTTTATTGATTGTATTTAGAAAGTTTCTTATTACGGTATGATGAAGCTTATATGAAATTTTCATTTTCACGATAGTTCTCCTTTACATACAGGGCTTTGCAACTCCTTATGTCTACCTGTGCTTCCAAACGTGGTGGCTGAATGATGCACAAGGGTTTTGGTGGAATAGGGGATGCCTATGTCCTGCCTAACACCTGCCCATATACATGCAGCACCAGCAAGGTCTCCAGCCTTGTATATACAGGCGCACTCTTTGCGCTCACTTTGATCAGTGCAGAAGTTTATTCTATAATGCAACATGTGCATAAGTTAGGGAGAAGGTACAGGTGGGAGCAAAGTGCAGAAAAGCAGTGCACTTGCCCCCATATTTTGCACTTTGCACCTTGCTTATGAATGATAAATGAGGCTTTTTTGCACAGTTCTATTTATACAAACAAGCAGGAGCTGCCACATTGCAGGTCAACTCCATTAATGTCAAGAGAACAGTGGAATCTGTTTTACATTAATCCACAGAGGTGAATAGTATGGCAGCTCCCTCTGCCATTTACGCAACAATACAGGAAATTAATCTTCTCCTGAATATGTAATAAATGATAAATGTATTCTTTATTGGCAAGGAAAAAAACTAACAAACGGGGTGAGTTTAGAATGGGAAGGAATGCACCCATTACATTGAGTCAGCCTCCTTGGTTGCCATTACACTATACTCTGTCCAGTGGAAATATGCCTGAGCAGGATAAAAAAAATAACACACTGGGTCTTGATCAGATTCTAAACCCACAACCAAAACATAAACGTTCTGTAGCAACCGATAGAAGGAAGGGAAAGATAATGAGCCATTGAAACTGAGAATTCTCAAGCATGTCAAGATCTTTCAAGGATTCCATCAATATGAGACGATTAGGATTATTATAGATAATCCTATATTAATGTCTCTCCTTCCTTTTCACGTGGCTTTATACGTGGCCCTGTCAAGCCTGTCATTAGCTGAAATTCACGTTAGCTGAGAAACTGAGGGAAGAATTTGTGGAAATGAGAAGTCTGATATTTAAGTCATAGAAATGTTATTATTCATGGTATAAATCAATGGCAGGTTTACATTGACCTTTGATGCTGTAAAGACATTTACAGTAAGCCCCAGCTCCTGATCTTGTCGATCTTAACTACAACGTAATTGTATCAGCGCTCTACAGGTAATGACACCCGTCTGGCACAGAGAAGATGGATTCTGCTAGATTTTAATCTCTATCATTGTGAAAACTGTAAATAACTCCTAGGGAAATGACAAGAGCCCACACGGATATGTGGGGGTATGACCCACAGTCCTTGAGTACTGAATACATTATCCTCATTTACTAGTATAGGTGCTAAACTGCAATTAACCATAGCAATAAACCAGCAACTGGCTTTTATCATTTTCATTTACTTTTAGCACCCACATTGGTATATCTAGTATAGGTAAATCTAAAAACAACTGGACTTGCTGATTAATCAATGAAGACGTTTCACTACTCATCCGAGCAGCTTCTTCAGCTCAACTGACTGGTGTGGGAAGTTCTCGGCATATAAACTCTTCCACTAATCCATTTACAATGGCACATTGTAACTCTTCAAAGAGGTGACATCTGAAGAAACTCACAGAGGTGTTGATTCTGTGTAGTTACTGTGATAGGATTATCCAATGTGTCATGCAACTCCTAGATACAGCTGTTACTTGTGAGAGTTGCATGAATGGATGTGTGAAGTGTTCTGAATCCGCCGGGGTACAGATGTTAGAACAGCATTGTATGTAGCAGACAGGTGGTGTTGAAGGCCTTGACATGAATCGCCTCTTTCACGCCTCGTTCAAACCAGGGGTCTTCTTTATCCCAGATTTGGACCTTGCTGTCTTCAAAGGAGTGTCCCTCGTGTTTTAGGTGTAGAAAGACAGCTGAGTTTTGCCCTGTAGAGTTCGCCCTCCTGTGCTGAGCCATTCGCTTGGAGAGCAGTTGTTTTGTCCCCTCAATGTATAGATCTGTGCACTCCTCGCTATACTGGACTACGTATACCACATTGCTTTGTTTTTCTTTTACTGTTGGATCCTTTGGGTGTACCAGTTTTTGTCTCAGTGTGTTGCTAGGTTTGAAAAACACAGGGATGTGTTGTTTGCTGAAAATCCTCCTGAGTTTCTCAGACACTCCAGCTACATATGGGATGACTATGTTTCGCCTACTATGTGTCTCCGGGCGGTTATTTCTATTGGTGTTCCTGGGTAGCCACATACTTTCAAAGCTCCTCTAAGATGTTTTTGTCTTTGGACTCTGTAACAGTTGCCACACATTCTGCCCTGTGGTGCAGAGTTATAATGACACCCAGTTTGTGTTCCAGTGGATGTTGGGAATCAAACAACAAATATTGATCCGTATGAGTGGGTTTCCTGTATACTTCTGTCTTCAAGTTACCCCCCTCTTGGATACATATCAAACAGTCCAAAAAGGCAAGTTTGTTCTCATGGACATCTTCCCTTGTGAACTTGATGTTATTGTTCACCGAGTTAATGTGTTCTATAAAGGCCGCCACTTTATTGGATCTGATTTTAACCCAAGTGTCATCCACATACCTGAACCAGTGACTTGGTGTAGTTCCCTGGAAAGTTCCCCCTTTCCACTTCCTCCATGTACAAGTTTGCTAGAATGGAAGAGACTGGAGAACCCAATACACAGCCATGTTTCTGTCTATAATAAAGGTTCTTGTACTTGAAGTATGTAGTGTTAAGGCAGAAATCTAGCAACAAAATATTTGGTTAGGATTGAGCTTCGTTCTGCTGCTGAGGGTATTATCTTGTTGCAGTCGATTTCTTGTAGTCTCAATTGCCTCTGTAGTAGGTATACATGTGAACAATGAAGTGACATCATATGATACCATTGTTTCTTCTGCCACTAGTGTAACGCCGTGAATCTTGGATACAAATTCTTTGGTATTCTGGATATGATGCACTGCATTGCCTACTAACGGGGCTAAGATGTTAGCCAAGAATTTTGCAATGCTATATGTCACTGAATTTACGCTACTGACAATGGGTCTTAGTGGGGCTCCTTCCTCTGTGAGTTTCTTCAGATGTCACCTTTTTGTAGAGTTACAATGTGCCATTGTGATTGGATTAGTGGAAGAGTTAATGTGCCCAGAATTTCCCACACCAGTCAGTTGAACTGAAGAAGCTGCTCAGATGAGTAGTGAAACGTCTTCAATAATTACTCAGCGAGTCCAGTTGTTTTTAGATTTACCTACAGTATACTACATATACCATGACCTGGGTGAATGAAAATCTTCATAGTCACCCATATTGGTAAATTAGCCACAAACAGTCACTCTTTTTGCATCCACAAAAATATATTTATAATACAGGTAATGAATCAATAAAGTTTTTTTTCAGCAAATAACTAATTTTTTTGTAATGATTTCTTTTTCTCTGTAGTAATTAAACTGTACCTTGAACCTGATGGTCACTAAGTTGCATGAATAGACGGTGTGGCAGATAGTCCTACTGGGTTTAGGTAATGGTTACTTTTTTATGGGAAATCAAATAACAGAAAGATCCCTTATCTGGAAATCACCCCCAGTCCAGAGCATTGTGGATAATAGATCCCATACCAGTATGTACACTAATTCCTACTGCATTTTTTACATTGTTTATGCATTGCTTTATTGTAATATGTATTTTAATAATATTATTGTTAAAGAAGATACAGCTACAATTATATATTACGGATGCAGGGTATAATACAGGTATGGGATCAATTATCCAGAAACCCATTATCCAGAAAGCTCCAAATTAATGACCGTCTCCCATATACTCCATTTTAACCAAATTATCCAAATTTTAAAAAGAAATAATTTATTTTTCTGTTTAATAATAAAACAATAGTTTGTACTTGATCCAAACTAAGATCGAATTAATCCTTATTGGAAGCAAAATCAGCCTAAACGGTTTATTTAATGTTTGCATTATTTTCTAGAAGACTTAAGGTATGAAGATCCAAATTACAGAAAGATCCATTATCCAGAAAACCCCTGGTCCCGAACATTCTGAATAACAGGTCCCATACCTGTAATGCATTGGTAACCCCCGGAGTTTCAGTGTCAGGCTGAAACTAGGGTCCCACTCACTGTGTTTCTCTCTTCTACTGTTTCATGCTCAGTTCTCTGTTTCCTTCTCATCTTTCTTTCTATTATTTCACCTTTCCTGTCCCATACATCTTTATTTTCTCTCTATTTCCTCCCCTGTACTCTGAGTCTGCGCCTGAGTTACTGAGCTGTCAGACTCAAACAACACCTGCCTTTTTTAATATATCTTACAATATGCATTCAATATATATGTGTAGAGAGGACAAGATTTGGTTTTCATTTTAATTAAATGTCAAATATGACACTTTTCATATGCTAAGAATTCGTATGACAGATTTATATTTCTGAATATAATATATATATGTACTTAAAGTGATTAAACCCAGGGATAAAATGACTACTCCTCTGATTTACAGGCTCATGTTCCACCACTAGAAATGATTGAAGCCCTTAGTGTATGTGTTATGTTATACTGTGTTCTTTTTACTAGAGATCTTACACAACTTATTTGGGAAATGGAACTGCAACAGACAGTGAATCTACACCAAGGTTGCTCGGTTCTAAGAAAACTCAATTATGAGGATGGGTTTGAGACACAATTGTTTGCATGTTTGCCGTGTCATTTTATTGATTGAAGTCATGCTTCATTTTAAGATTATTTTTTATTTTATATTGTGGAGAACTTGTATTCTTGTAAGAGTATAGGGGTCATTTACTTTGACCCCAGACATAAGTGGCAGAGCACTAATTGGCACAAAAGCAGCACCCCTCATGAATACAGCCAAACAAAGGCAGTACCATATTTATGGGCCTGAATTTGTCACCAAACCTTTCCTCTTCTGCTCCGTTCGGCAAAATAAAAAAGGTGAGCACACGGGGGGCTGGAGATGGCTGGCCACAGGGGAGGGGGCACAGATGGAGTTTTACAGCAGGGGAGTAAGGACGGGATGGGGGCCCTGAGACAGCATCTCCGGGCCCCCCAGTCCAACCTCATGGGGCACTCAATTAAGGAAAGTGCAGGGCACAAAGTATGAAAAACATCGCAGTTTGCACCATGCCACTTTGTTATCTATCACTGCTTATAATAAGCAATTGAAATAATATTAAACATTAAATAAACCCAGCAGGATTGTACCTCCAATCAGGGCTGGATTTACTGCACTGGGGCGCTAGGCTGCGTGGTCCTAGTTTCCGCTCTCCTGCAACCCCCCCCCCTTCGAGCTGCGTGTCCCCAGTTTTCCTCAGAAAGTGTCTGGGTGGCATGCCACTAATCTTGCCACCTTTTCTGAAAAAAATACCGTCCTTCCTATGTATTTATTTTTTTTCCTTTTTAATAACATTTGGATCAGCCATAATTTATTTTGGCCCTTACGGCAAAATATCAGCCAGGTGGCAACCCTACATGCCATCCTTAATATTTTGCCACCCTAGGCCCAGGCCTTTGTGGCCTAGCCAGAGTTGCCACAAATCCGGGCCTGCCTCCAATAAGGATTAATTATATCTTAGTTAGAAATCAAGAAAAGGTACGGTTTTATTATTACAAAGGGAATTCTTTATACAAATTTAGATTATTTGGTTAAAATGGAGTTTTTTGGGAGATGGCCTTCCTGTAATTCTGAGCTTTCTGGATAAATGGTTTCCAGGTGGTGGATCCCATACCTATATAATACAGGGTTCATTTTACAAAAAATGAAGTGAAAGATTGGTATAGTCAGCATGATTTTTACTCACTATGCAGAATTCCCAGAATTATAGAGCAACTTGACTTGTCTATATTTTGCAAGTGATTTCATGAAAGTACAGGATTACCTATCCCTTGCCTTTTGCTGTAGTACTACTGTTATTAAACGCAGGCCATTATTCTCTATTACTTTCTGCCTCATAAAGATCCCTCACACTCAAGGACAACAATGACAGATAACGGTACTTAACCTTAAACAGGTTTCCAAGATGAGCAGCCATTACTCTATTCCAAGAAGCAGTGAGTTTGGTCAGCAGACTAGCCGGATACACTGCAGAACTATGCGAGGCCTGCAGTCTTATTGCACCCGCAGCACCACTGTCACACTTTAATAAGGAACCTGGGACAATTCTATTTTAGAAATCACCTCAAGTATTTGCTGTCACAGTGAATCAGCTAGTTTCCATCTCAGGGACAACAGTGTAAGCATTCAGCATTTGGACACTCCAGATACACAGATTCATGTTTAAAAAAAAAAAGTAAATTGTAAAACATGCAAGGGCCCTCAGTCATGGACAACATGTATAGTATTCTGGGGTAAAAAAAAAACACAAAATTATTAAAATGTATTGATATTACATTTCCATCTTATAAAAACAAAGCATTTGATATTGTGAGTTTAAAATCCTATGAAAACAAATATAAATATATATGTTTCCTTACATGTAATATTCATTTAAAAATTCACCATTTCCATAGCTCATGCTGTTGCTTTGCACACGCCCTTCATCTGAAACATTACATTTCTTCGATCTATGAGACAAAAACACAAAATACAATTAAACAGGAGGTATTTGGTGTCTAGGAGTCTGCTAATAGAGCTGTGGGATATGATTAATGGTGCTTCCCTGCATGATAATTTAACAGAAAACGTATTGAATCATGGGTTGCATGTACAATAGTTCTTTAGTAAAAGAGACACGCTAATCCTCCACTACAGAAAGTAGATTCACAAATACACATAGAATTCAGCTGTAAATCACACAGTGCGTAGTGCTGGCATAATATTTACTGTATTTGGAACAGGGGGCTGACATGGGACATGTACTTAAGCTTAGTGATGGGCGAATTTATCCGGCAGGCGCAAATTTGCGGCAAATTCCCACTATTCACCGCAGATTTTACGATTTCGGCGAAAAATTAGCTAAAATGCCGGCGTCCATTTTTTTATGCCGGCTTTGAAGTTTTACGACAATTAGAAGGATGATGGTGGGAAAAGACCAACAGACCAATTCAACCCACCAATTTTGTATTGTGAGAGATATTAACTATTCATCTTGGTTTTTGGAATGCCCATTAAAAAATGATGTCTACTTCTTTCATATAAGGTTCCAGAGTTATCTATTCCTGCAATAGTGGCTGGAGTACCAAAGGTTGCCTATATCTTTAATGGTAGTTGGTAGTTGGTAGTGATGGGTGAATAAATTCTTTTGGTAAATTCGCAAATGTTTTGGTGAAATGGCACAGATTCGACTTTTCTGACGATCGTCCGCATTTTTTTGAATTTTCGCTGGAGTTTTGCAAATTTATTCGCCAGCGCAAAATGTGGGAATTCACCGCAAATTCGCGGCTGGTGACTTTATTCGCCCATCACATCAACAGAACACAACCTACAAGCTAGAATCCTGTGCCGACTTCTGCCGACTTAGACCTGCAACCTGACTGCACCCACCACTGCGCTACTGTATGTCCACTACTTAGATCTGCTACCCAAACCCACTCGCAGTTTACTTACTACCCAACCTGGGATCCCATGAAACTGGAAGTGACGTCAGTCTGGACCAGAAGTACCCAACCCGGGAGATTTGCCATGAGACACGCCTGTCAGAAGGTAAAGCTTTATGTGCATCCAACAAAACTGAAATACATTGAAATACATTGGGGTAAATTTATCAAAGAGTGAAGTTCTGCCACTAGAGTGAAATTACACAGCTCTCAATTCATTTCTATGGGATTTTGAAAGGCGTATTTATCAATGGGTGAAGTGAAAGTTCACCCTTTGATAAATACGCCTATAAAAATCCCATAGAAATGAATGGAGAGTGGCGGAATTTCACTCTAGTGGCGGAACTTCACTATTAACTTCACTCTTTGATAAATATACCCCATTGACTGTCAGATGTCGATGCATAAACACAACACACTATCTGACTTTGGGACAAATTCAATTCAGTGAGAAAAAGGTTTAGCACGTGAGAAGTCATGGACGAAATTGAATTTGAAATGTACTTTAATTCAGAAAGACGTATCTCACTTATCTCTCTCTCTTTTTGAAGTCTATGGGAAAAAAAGCTTTAAATTTAGAGAAAAGTTTTTTCTCTTCAAATTGAATCTCGCTCATGAGTTTTCCCTTGATAAACCATGGGATAACTTTTTCTCACTGGATTGAATCTGGCCCTTTATTTGATCTGACTTAACATCACAGCTATGGGGGTCAGATGATGTAGAATCCAACAAAATCTTGTGCTGTTGCATGGCAAGATTTTGTGGGTCAAATAAAATCACATAAAATCTGACCCACATAATTTGATCAAAATCCCCCATGTACTATAGTTTTGCCCTAAAAGTGCCCTTATTTGAGTCAAAGACATAAATGTTCGCAGCTGTAATAGATTCCCTTATCAAGTTATTAATGACTAGTACAAGTCAAAACATTTTGTTTGTTTCAGACTGCCACCTTGTGGTTCACAATAGCACAGATGACACAATTACACATAACGAAAATACATTGCATAAAAATGGGTTTAAAGGTGCCCTTATTTGTAGGATCATTTTGTATATTTCATAAATATTTAATTAAAAAAAAATTAAAAAACATAATTATTACTATACTTGTTTATTTTATCTATGGCAAATCCTATTCCCTATTAAGGCCATGGTGGGCTTACATGGGGCATCAGGTTCTCAAGTCACCTGCTTCATTTATCTTCTTTAAATATAAGCTCTTTAATATGACCTCCTCCAACCTCTTATCTCAGTGGATTTACCCCAAAGTGACTCGAGAAGACCCAGTCCTTTTAAGTGTTAATGGCAGTAGGGACGGGCTAAGCCATGACGTCTCACTGGGGGGGAGCAGTGAAGGGAGAGTGGCAGAGGGGAGGGAACACAGACTAGGGGTAGGTAGAAGGCCCTTTAATAGGATTGATATTAGTGAGTAGCTCTCCCCTAGGCTCTGATTTGCCTAAAGTAAAGGGACCACGGTTTGAAGAGGGATTCAGGCATAGTCTTCTCCCTAATCAATTTCACTGTATGAGATCCTGACTACAAGGGGTATTTACAACCTAGAGGTGCACCTTAAACTTCCCTAGCTGTCCCCACATGGTGTGATAGTAAGCTGTCTCTGCTTGACTGTCCTGTCATTTTACCATTTTGCACTATTTTGCCTCTTTGGATCTGTTTGTTTGCTGCAAGAACCTCCTGGTTCTTGCAAAAAAGTAAGTTGCAGTTGCACTACACCTCCCCTTCATCTCTTCCACCTAGCAAAGGCCCATTCCTGCATGTTAGAGTCAAGTGTAACCCTTGCCCCATCATGGCTTAATATAGCCCAAAATAGTGTTCCAAAAGCATCTGTGAATACATATAGGGGGCCATTTCTAGGGTGCTACACAAGAAAGCTCCAAAATACAGGAAGATCATCTCCCCTAGACTCCATTTTAATCAAATAATTCACATTTTTAAAATGTATTTTCTCTGTAATAATAAAACAGTACCTTGTACTTGATCCAACTAAGATATAATTAATCCTTAATGGAAGCAAAACCAGCCTATTGGGTTCATTTAATGTTTAAATTAATTTCTAGTAGACATAAGGCATGAAGACCCAAAATACGTAAAGATCCATTATCCGGAAAACCCCAGATCCCGAGCATTCTGGATAATAGGTTCCATACGTGTAATGGTAAAAAAAAATCTTTAGTTAGAGAATTGGTTATTGCATTTCACCACTGGAACCTCCGTCCACTAGAAAGGCTCTGTTAGAGGCAGTTGTTAACCCATGAGAAAACCACAGAAGAAGGAACCATCCAACATCTTGGGAGTTGAGATGGAGAGGGGTTGCTGCAAAGGCACTGGAAGTTTCTAGTGGAAAAACTACAGACTTATGAATTTACAAATTTTTACATTTTTTAAAAAAGCACACTGTTGTTAGTTTATCAAACATCTGAGACACGAAGGTATTTTGTTGCATTGCTATTCAACATGGCACATAAGGTGAAAAGCATTCCCACTGGCGCTGATTTTGTTTTGAATGACATTCAATCACCAAGAGCTGAGATTTACTTGAGCTCATTTATAAGATTCTGGACAATTTCCATCCTGTTCTTGTGCCACTGAAACACAATAGTACGGAGAGTAAACGTCTCCTTGTATTCATTGCTTGACAGGCAATTTTGTCTTGTACTCCGGCAGAGAGCAATTTCTCAGTTCTACTGACTGTGTTTACATTGCAGCTTAATAGTCAAATGAAATGTTTGTTAACAATAGTAACAGAATTGCAGGTTGTCCTTATACTTGTAATCCTTACATTAATTCCAATGATACAACTTTTTCATCTGTTTCAATGATGCAGTGTTTTCAATTAAATATCCATTACTGCTACTCTAACAATCTAATGTCAGATAGAATAATGTGTCAGGTAATCAGGGTTTGCTGGGGTCTGGTTAACCATAGCATAGCATAGAATTGAAACAGGTGACTAGTAAATACGACTTGAATTGTTTTTATGATTGTCTGCAACCTTGAATGCCCCCATGGGGAATATTGGATGAATGGAATCACTGATGCATGACAGTGAAGCTGAGTTTGAGAGTCACAGGCATCCAAGGAATATCTACTACATGTTACATATGTAGGAGGCAGTTATAACTTGCAAAGAAATGGAGGTTCCTACAGGAAGCAAACCAAGTTCATCTCCATGGCTTGGCCCCCACTAGAGGAAATTGCCCTACCAGGAGCCACCACACTAACATTACACTAACTAACCTATATGTAAGAAAATCACTAACTTTGCCTCTTATGACAACATTCAACCATATTTTTCCACTGTTTCAAGCACCATCCACCTTTCTCTGTGAAGGAGGCCTAACTATTTTCTATTTTTCTATTTACTTTACCATTTGGCTGATTGAACCCTGTACTGGGACTGGTTTTCACATACACATATCCTTATGATGATCCCTGAAAGCCTTATAAGAAAGAGGTATAGAAAGAGGAGGAACACAGTTCTTTATACATTAGAGGTAGCCATACACACCTAAAATTGATCAGCCCCAGATTTACTATCCAGGGGCCCCTAGGACGGCTCTGCTCACCCCCTTCCATTCTCCTCCCCGTCCCCTCCCCTTCCCCTACCCATCCCCTCTCCTTCACCATCTCCTACTTGTCCCCTCCCCTTCTCCTTCCCTGTCCCCTTCCTTTATGTGCGTGCACACGCGTAGAACTGGTCAGGCACTGGAGACACTCGGCAGATTTTCAGTTCTCCTGCACGACAGTCTCCAGTGCTCGTATTTGGATGCATGCTGCCCCTGAAATTCTGCCGCTCTAGGCTTGACCTTTGTGGTCTTGCCACAAATCGGGGCCTGTTTTTGATGAGGTCAGATTGATCCAATCGATCTATTATTGAATTATAATATGGGCCTCATCAATGTGCTGATGTGGTTGCCACATGACGGGATTTTCAAACCCCGCATGTGTCAAAGCCTACAACCCTCACTGATGGTGAATGCTGAGGGGGAGTTTCTTTTTAAAAAAATTCAGTTACTTAGGCACCCAAGGGCCACCTGCCAAATGCTACCGTCCTAGATGCAGGCCCTCGTGTGCCTTTATATAGATATGCCCCTGAGGACGGGTCCACATAAGGCCAGATAAACTGTTGACTCCATCTGAAGGGTTCATATCAGCTGCTAAAATTTGCCCATGTATGGCCCGCATAACTCTGAAGACAAACTTAGAGTGCATTAAAAATGACTTTAAATGAATTCAGACATAATAATAAATCAACCCAGTATTAAAACATAAAAAACACTTGAATAAAATTAAATAACGAATAGTTCATATGAAATTGATTCCCAGATGGATAATTTATGAATTGATTAAACAGTTGTGAGTTTATGAAAATTATGAAGCTGAAGGAATAATTTACTGAAGAAAATGTATATGAGGTCAATTAATAAGCTGATAAAATATTTCTTAGTGATCCTAAATGATAATAAATTAATGATGAGTATCCTGAATAACTAGGGATGCACCGAATCCACTATTTTGGATTAGGCCGAACCCCCGAATCCTTCGCGAAAGATTCGGGCGAATACCGAACCCAATCCGAATCCTAATTTGCATATACAAATTAGTGGTTGAAAGGGGGAAAAATCCCTCCCCCACACAAATTTGCATGTGAAATTAGGATTCGGATTTGGTTCGGCCGGGCAGAAGGATTCGGCCGAATCCAAATGCTATTGAAAAAGGCTGAATCCTGCCCGAATCCCGAACCAAATCCTGGATTCGGTGCATCCCTATGAATAACTGCAATTCCTCTTAAAGTAGTCCATATTAGTCCGTATTAGTAACAAAAAGTGAAAAAAAAAATAGTAAAAATGTAATAATTCTTGGTTCCTTGGGCTATATTGATTAAAGTTCAATATCAAGGTTTTGCTGCATAATCAACAATATCACAGCAAAAAAGCATGATCTGGAATGTTTTTATTATTGAGTTTTTAAACTCAAATAGTTTTTTTTTACAGGTATTGGACCTTTCATCCAGAATGCTCAGGACCTGGGGTTTTCCTGATAAGGGAATCTTTCCATAATTTGGATTTCCATAGTCTGCTAAAAAATAGTTTAAACATTAATTAAACCCAGTAGGATTGTTTTGCCTCCAATGAGATTAATTATATCTTAGTTAGGATCAAGTACAAGCTACTGTTTTATTATAACAGAGAAAATAAATTTTTTATAATGTGAATTATTTGATTAAAATGGAGTCTATGGGAGATGATCTTCCTGTATTTTGGAGCTTTCTGGATAACGGGTAACAGATCTCAAAAAAAAATGATGCCACCTAAATCTGCAGTGATGCTACAAAAGTCAATGGGAAGTTCCTGTCAACCTTCTTTCTGCTCTTGCCTGCAATGCTTTATCTCCCAGTTCATTCCAACTATATTATACCAATAGAAAATGTGGTTCCTAATGCCCTTGTATTAATTCCTGTATTCCTCATTGTCCCTCAAGTAAACTGAAATGCAGTTCTTACCAAAGAACTACTTGTCCCAATAGATTCAGATTGGTAGTAGGAAGGTGAGTGCCAGCGGCAGTGGGATCCTGCTTAGCTCTCTCTCTCTCTCTCTCTCTCTTTTATCATCTAGTCACATTCTGCCTTACAAGTTTGGTTTTAGCATTATTTATAGCTACAATTTGAACAACATTTTTTTTTTCTATTTCACCCCACTTTCCTACATTTCTGTTTTCCAGCAATAGTCTTGTCTTCCAATAGACCTGCTTTTAAACCTGCCACAGCAGCTCTAATTCCATACTAGACAGGTGGCATGCTTACACACTTATTATATTATATTAGAAATATGAGAGTATATTTCACTATCTGCTATGAACTTCTAGCTCACGTATCTATAAATGCAAATGAGAAATGTGGTAAATGTGTATCTTTCTTGACCTGGGATTATATTTAATGTCTCTAGTAACACAGTCCCAGGTTAACAGAGTAATTCTCCACTAATACCATAGCAACATGTTAGTTTTTGTAAATTCTAGAACCTGGATCAGACAGTAGTGTACACTGATTTGACTGATTGGACTAAGTCTTCTTTGTCTTCTTATACTCGGTAGGCTCACTTGCAAATCTGGTGGGAGCGTACGGTATGTTCTGGTTGTGGAAACAATGTAAATATGTATATTAAAACAAATAACAAATAATAATAATAGATCCAATTATTGTTTTAATAAAAAAAAATATATATGCTGCATGAAATTGTCTTATTGCAAAATAAATTGTTGCTGACTCCTTTATCCCTGGCTGATTAGTTCATTGAACAGAGCCATCTGCAAGAGCCTGGTATTCACTTGTACAAACCCTATTCTCCTTTTTTTCTATGAAGCTGCATTCCTTATAGCATTACTCTTCTCTGAACTCAGTAAAATGCTGTTATTATTATTATTATTATTGTTATTATTATTACAAATGTGTGTTCCCCTCCTCATTCCTTTATGAAGTATTTTTTTATTGCTTAAGTTACTTATTATTAGGGATGCACCGAATCCAGGATTTGGTTCGGGATTCAGCCAAGATTCGGGCTTTTCAACAGGATTCGAATTCTTGTGCCTGGACGAACTGAATCCTAATTTGCATATGCAAATTGAGGGGAGGGCAGGGTTTCACGTGACTTTTTGTTACAAAACAAGGAAGCAAACCAATTTTTTCCACTTTTCCCTCCCCCCTAATTTACATATGCAAATTAGGATTCGGATTCGGTTCGGTATTCGGCCGAATCTTCCAAGATGGATTCAGAGATTCCGCCGAATCCAAAATAGTGGATTCGGTGCATCCCTACTTAATATAATTGAATTTTGACAAAATGCAGCATTTTACATGTGACAAGGATCCACTAGGGTGATCCCTAGGGTGGTCAATGGGATCCCTACACCCCATCTACCCCCTCTACCCTACTTTTATATTGGCACTAACTCTAATGTTTATAACCTTGGCAGCTAGAAACCATAAACTGTCCTTTAAACTGTTCTTTAGGGTTGTCAGAAAAATGGCAGTGTTAAAATCAACTAAACCAACCTAAATACCTTTAACACAGGAATACAGTTGGTTTTAAGTTACTGGATTGCATTGTGTAACTTAACTGTGAACAATACACTTTAGTAACTTAAGTGAGCTCTGGAAGTTCACATTACTCCTTTGTCTTCTTGCTTTGGCTTGTAAAGGTTACTTCCACTAGGAGAGGCATAGTGGAAAGTATACATGTTAGAAACCTCTTTCTTCCAGGAATTTCCACAGATATCCAATTATCTTGGTTGCCAGACATCAGTAACTGCATCTAGGGCAAAATGCTATCCTAGACAGCAGTCTTAGTAGGTGTCTGTTACTTTCAGTAGTCCCTCATCCCACTGAAAGCAATGGAGTTCAACTTCATTACACTTTTTAAACCATGGTATCCCCATCTGGACTGCCTGAATTTGTTTAAGGGTGGTATCTGCTCCTATATTATCCTTACATGACACATGAATTGCCAGTTTATACAAGCCAGGTTGACATAACTTTTATTAGTTTTAATTTTCCAAAAGAACCCTCCCTGACTTGCTTAAACCTCTCCCCTAGCTCTAATGTGTGCAACGCGGTCTGTATCTGGTGTATATAATAGAAGGTATATAAGTGTTTGGAATCTTCTTAATTGTTTCCAATTCTGCAGGGTACCGTTATGAAGTTGTATCGTCATTATACTATACAGATTGCCTTTTTTGACTGCTCTTGTAAGTGGGTTGGCTAAGCTTATTGCTTCGAATAAGTGACTGTCACATTCGGGAGCCCAAACTCAGAACAAACACCAAGGTTGCGGTCATGGCTCACACTTCTGCCTACAACTGCCGTCTTTCAATTTGGATACCGCTAGGTCTTAAAATGAGAGAAACAAGGCAAGAATTCTGGGCAGACAAGGGAACCAGAACGTGGCACTGGATTAACGGGGAAGGAGCTAGGCATAGTCGAAAAACTGGCCTAGGTTCAGTCAATGAAGTACAAAATCAGGATGCAGAAGAATAGTCAGTAACAGGCAAAGGTCGGTAGTGGCAGCAATCCAGCAGTGGTCAGGGACAGGCGAGGTTGAAGAACTGGAAAACTAGACAATAAGCACACCCAGGAACTATCTGACATTAGGCCTACGTTGGGCAGGGAGAGCAATGACTTTTCTCATGGTGCTGAGTATAAAAAGGTGCACATGTCAGACATAAGAAGCGGCACACAAGAGAGGAGCTGGTCTGATGCTGGGCAGACAATCTTGTCAGACTCTGTCACTTTCTATGGTCACAAAAACAATATCAAGGCCTAGCTGCTCTTGTAAGGTTTGAGTCAGGACCAAGGGGGAAGCTGCTATGCGGAATAACAAATAAAATCCAGTTTTCAGTACACAAGGAGTTAAGAAAGTCTGTGGGTGTATTCAGGCAACAGATAAGGGTAGGCAGCTGTCAATCATAATCAGGAGTCAAAGCAGGAAGGTCAAGAGCCAGAAAACAGTCAATCATGAATTAGAGCACACCCAGGAACACTCAGAAAGGGGACGTAAAGGCAAAAATAAAATCCAATACAAATCTCTATACAGTCACTGACTGCTCTACAGCGAAACAAACATAGCTGCTTGTAAGAGGGTGATTGGGTGTTGTGTGCTAAATGTATGTGATTTGTGTAAAAAATGTTGAATGATTGTAGAATGTTAAATGATTTCAAAATGTTGAATGTTTGCAAGTGTATGTAACTTTAAGGTGTAATGTGCAAGAGTCACCACAAGATGGCAGCAGTGTAAAACATTTGGGTTGAAAGAGGTTTTCTTGCGATTAGTAAAGGGAAGGCACATGTATAGGCTTATGGGGTGCCGTTTGTCCCAAATACATTCTGTATACAAAACTATCCCTAATACACAGAATGAATGTCTCTCATGGTATATAAGTATTTGTGATCATACAAAAGACTTATTTCTATTAAAGGATGAAAACAAAATCTGGTTAGTGCACAAAAGTATGTCATTATATCACAAACTCCATTCTGTACAGTTAAACAAGCAATCTGTAGCACAAATGTATAACCTCCATGTAACGGACACACTTATGTGCAAAGTTACTTACAGAATGAATTATGTAAAAACAAAGTTGGACAGAATATATAATAGTGTAACTAATTAGTGCTTGTCAAGCTAGATTTGACTGACAAAATAGATATTTGTGACAGAAAGCAAGATTTTATAGTATAGGATTCATTCTTTCCACAAAATGACAGTTTTGTTTCACAAAACAGATAAAATAACCATTCTGTGAAGCAACACTGTCAGTCACATTCCTGAACCAATAAGAACAAAGCTTATTGCCATATACAGTACAAACAAGATGAGAAGTGGCCAGCTCTGCTCCACATGGCTAAGGCAAAGTATCTGACCTGCTATAGAGGGCGCCCTCTAATGTCCCCTGTGCTGCATAGTAATAAACATGAACAAACCTTTCCTAAAAGAGCTGCTGTTAAACACTACAGGTTCATAAATGGAAGTTTTTACAAATGGTTGAGAAATATAATGCTGCACTTATAATGATTGTAGAGAAAGAAAAGTATGCAAAACTTATATAAATATGATAATTTTAGGTGATATGGCTATTCTTATTGTAGTAACCTGCTTGTGTGGCCATTTTGGTTAAGGGCATTCCTGCTGTTTTGCCATTATCTTATGACTCACTCCTGTTCCTCTTCCTGTCTAAGCTGAGAGTAATAATGGGACAGGCCACACCCACCTGCGATGTTGTATTAAATGTACCAGAAGTTACTGTGCTTGTCTGGCTGCTTTGCCTGACTCTCAGAGTCAGTTATAAGTTTTGTATATAATAGTTAGACTCCAATGTCTCCTCCTAGCTGTAATCTTGCACCAATTAGCTTTTAGTAGTCTCTTAATAATGTGCTTAGCTATAGTTCAACTACTACATAATAGCTTTACTGCCTTTAGCCAGAAACTTGGGACTGATCATGTGCACACACATTGTGTATAGTATGATGTGTAGGTTATATGAGCAGCCACTCCTGAGTACTGTGTGTAAACAAAAGGCTTTAGGACTTCAACTTCACCTCCTTTCGTGAATTCTGGTCTTTTCGCGCGCTTCGGGACTTCAGCTTCGTCTTTTCGGCACTTCTGCATTCTGTAATATGTGAAATGGCCGCATGGCCATTAATTACCATGTTCATTTTACAAAATTTGGCAGGTTATAAAAGTTTGAAAATATTTCTCCTTATCTAAACTGTTAAAATTACTTTTTTTCTTATCTCAAAATTGTTACAAAGTATCTTAGTTGCACCTGTTAGCTGTACTGGCCTCTCTGCCAAAAGCCAATTACGTTAGATTTTTTTTTCTTTTTCTGGCTGTTCAGTGTAGAGAAAAGAGGGACTTTCCAGTACAAATGAGGGACCTCAGGTTGAGCTGTCAAAAGAGGGACTGACCCTCTGAAAAAGGGACAGTTGGGAGGTATGTGTGCACATGATCAGTCCAAAGTCTCTGGCTAAAGCTATTATGTAGTAGTTGAACCATACCTCACAACATTTTGGAAATAAAAAGAGAGACAAAAAATTGTTTTGCATGTAGTGCAGCAATTTTTTGACCACACCCATTTTGTTGCCACACCCCCTAATTACCATGTTCATTTTACAAAGTTTGGCAGGTTATAAAAATGTGAAAATATTTCTCCTTATCTAAACTGTTAAAATTACGTATTTTCTTATCTCAAAATTGTTACAAAGCATCTTAGTCTCTGGCTAAAGCTATTATGTGTAGTTGAACTATAGCTAAGCACATTATTAAGAGACTACTACAAGCTAATTGGTGCAAGATTACAGCTAGGAGGAGACATTGGAGTCTAACTATCATATATAAAACTTATAACTGACTCTGAGAGTCAGGCAAAGCAGCCAGACAAGCACAGTAACTTCTGGTACATTTAATACAACATCGCAGGTGGGTGTGGCCTGTCCCATTATTACTCTCAGCTTAGACAGGAAGAGGAACAGGAGTGAGTCATAAGATAATGGCAAAATAGCAGGAATGCCCTTAACCAAAATGGCCACACAAGCAGGTTACTACAATAAGAATAGCCATGTCACCTAAAATGATCATATTTATATAAGTTTTGCATACTTTTCTTTCTCTACAATCATTATAAGTGCGGCATGATATTTCTCAGCCATTTGTAAAAACTTCCATTTATGAACGTGTAGTGTTTAACAGCAGCTCTTTTAGGAAAGGTTTGTTCATGTTTATTACTATGCAGCACAGGGGACATTAGAGGGCGCCCTCTATAGCAGGTCAGATACTTTGCCTTAGCCATGTGGAGCAGAGCTGGCCACTTCTCATCTTGTTTGTATATGGCAATAAGCTTTGTTCTTATTGGTTCAGGAATGTGACTGACAGTTTTGCTTCACATAATGGTTATTTTATCTGTTTTGTGAAACAAAACTGTCATTTTGTGGAAAGAATGAATCCTGTACTATAAAATCTTGCTTTCTGTCACAAATATCTATTTTGTCAGTCAAATCTAGCTTTACAATCACTAGTTAGTTACACTATTATATATGATGTCCAACTTTGTTTTTACATAATTCATTCTGTAAGTAACTTTGCACATAAGTGTGTCCGTTACATGGAGGTTATACATTTGTGCGACAGATTGCTTGTTAAACTGTACAGAATGGAGTTTGTGATATAATGACATACTTTTGTGCACTAACCAGATTTTGTTTTCATTCTTTAATAGAAATAAGTCTTTTGTATATTTTTTTCTCTGTGTATGGTCACAAATACTTATATAACATGAGAGACATTCATTCTGTGTATTAGGGATAGTTTTGTATACAGAATGTATTTGGGACAAACGGCACCCCATATAGGCTTAGGAACAGCACATGTAGAGGAAATGTTATAGTAGTGACTGAAACAGAAAGGGTATTTAAAGGGAAACACACACCCAAGGTAAGGTTGTTGGTGGACACATTCAGCAGTGACAGTGAGGGCAAGACATCCTGAAGGAGGGGCAAAGAAATTCCTATCCGGAGTAGGACAGAGGGGCATAGAGCGTATGTTGGACTGTTAGGACTGGAAGGTGTCAAAGGAAATTCCCTTCAAGACCGGGAGGTGAGTGACCCTAGAAAGGGATGATTCTGTGGCACCGAAAGTGGGGTTACCATATTGAAGAAATGTTTGCTCAGCAAGGGTCGGAGTGACTGATAATGATGTGATGTATAAATGGGAAAATGCCCTAAGATGTACCAGTGACCGGATGAATGTATGTGAGTGCAATGGATAAATATTTTCTCAACAAATAAATATTTTCTTCGGTTTACAACACATTGGTGTACTTGGCCTTTAATCTACCGGAGGGTAATTTTACATGCTTGAGTTCTGCATGGCTGGGAAGTAAGGCGGGGGCTCCCCCTGCTGTTCATAAGTATGATTGTTTCCCTGCTGTGCAGTTGGGGACCGTCTGACAATTCCTATCCACAGTTGTAAGGAATTGGTGGGAGGTTAATAAATTGATTAATCGAGTAAATTTAATTTAAGGGATTCTAATAACCAGCAATTAGGGAATATTTCTCTTTTCAAAAGAAAATTTAATTCCAATATAATTTCCAATACACATCAATTAAACTGTGATTTTACTGTTATTTGTAATTACAAGCTGTTTCTGTCTATTCTCTTCCCTCCGGGTTCTCACTACATGGACCACTGAATTCAACTCTTCTCTGCTCAAGACTCCAATTCCCGCACTTACAATGCGATTGTCTATGTTTACAAGTCTGTTCATTACAGAACATGCACCATATTGTGGGAGTTGGAATATTGAATGAAGGGCAGCTGACTCCCGCTGCGTTGCTTCCGCTGTACATGTCGTCAGAGCAAACAGTGGAGATAATAAAAAGGGGCCGAAAGATCCAGCTTTTGTATTCACAAATACTGTAACTTCAACATTATTGAACACTTGCAATGAATGTATAATAGAAAGTTGCTTCAATATATTTTCTTTGCTTAAGCAAAATTGTATTTGCAGCTTCTTCTATCTACAACCACAGACTTGCAGTATGATTGAGCAGCTGTATCAATTCACTGGCTTATCCTATGACTCCCCTTACTACACAGTGCATTTATTTTTACCCTTGATTTCACTGTATACTGAATGGGGTGCAAGGATCATGTCATTAGAATTTTATAATGAGTTTATAGATGGGCAAATGGATTGGCTTCTGGTTCTTTCGGAGTACAAATGTTGGTTGTTTTATAAAAGATTCCTGAATTGGCAAAGATTGCAGCCTGAATCATCAAATATGTATTGCCTCTTTCTTTTTTTTAGCTCTGTGGCCTCCAATATTATTTGTCTATACTGCCAGTCTCCCATCCAGCGGTGTTAGTTATTCATTTTTATTCCCTGCAGCCCCCCTCTCTGGCGACACATATTTCATTACCCTACACAGAAGCCACCTGCTGCCAATGTCTGTTTTTCATTACAATCTGCAGTATGTTCATAATAATATGACAGGGTAGAAATAGGCTGGTGCTAATATGTACAGGAGAAATAAGAGTTGGGAAGGACACTATGTGCTACATAAAAGTAGTAACACAGCACTATTATGCATACTCTACTGAAACTCTTACTTTCTGAAAAAGTAATAATTTGTAATATGTAATTTATGATTTCAATATGTTTCTGTCTTTTCATCAAACTAATTTGTTATTAAAGGTGTTTGTCCAAATTTCACCCTACTTGGCTCTTAGTCCAGGATATCTAGAGCACTCCAAGGGGCAGATTAACTAACCGGCGAAAATGCGACAGCATCCGTTTCGCACCCATCGCCAGGCGAAATTTGCCTAGACAACGTTAATTCACTAACATAGTGTAGTTTTGTCCTGGGCGCAGAACGCTGGCGAATTTTCGCTAGCGTTACTTCGGCAATGCAAGCAATTCAAAGCGAAGATGCGCTAGCGTTCATTTTCAGTCTTGCGCTCAGGTTAATTTACATACGTTGGGAAATTTAAAGTTGAATGGACGTCTTTATGCTATATGTTGCAGCAAATACACATGTCCAGGGAAGCTTTATAAAGACAATAGAGTTGTTATAATGCCCTACACACGAGCCCACTGTATAGTTAATGTTCCATGTGTTAGAAAATGTACAGGGGAAACGGGTTACACACAAAAAAAAAATTTTTAGGACTTTTGCAGCCTATCACTCTGAAAAAAGGAAAAGACGCCAGCGTTTTTTTGGACTTTGATGCATTTTCTGCTCACAGAATATTATGGATGTGACAGAAGATTGAGGAAGTTCTAGCTATTTTAAGGCACTTCGCCTGGTTTGTGAAGGCAACTCTGGCGAAAGAGGTAACACTCTATTGCGCGGCGACTTTTTGAATGTGTAACGTTCAGTAAAATCTGCATTTCAGAGTAGCGTCTGTTTGCCAGAGTAAAAAGTCGCCTCGCAATAGAGTTCGAATGACAAATAGCGCCAGTCTCTTTCACTAGCACCTGCGCTGCTAGTAAATCAGCGATGTCCCTGCGGGTGGCGAAAAGTCGCTAGCCTTAGCCACTTCGCCCTTTAGTAAATCTGGCCCCAAATATCACCATGGCCCCATGTAGGCCTGTAAAAAATTTTTCCAACACATGTGATTCAGTAACTGTTAGTGACCAGTTAACTCAACAATGTGCTCACAATAAGAAAATAACCCTGATCTGTTTGCGGCCGGAAAGAAAAACACAGTCATATATAATATCATCCTTAAGGGACATTGCTGTTAAAGCAATGTTAGAAGTATAGAAGCTTCAACAAATTCTATTTAAAGGAAACATTTTAGGTACAGCTGACTGTGAGATGATTACTCTTCTATATGTTACTGCTAATCCTCCTGCCACATTCTTCCCAAAGTAATATTCATTTTTTTTGTCATTCTTTAAGGTGTGGAAGAAATCCAATGCACATTAGAAGATCGGAAAATCTTCATGCATGAGCTATCGGACATCAGTTTCAGGGAATGCAAATACAGATTGTCCACCATAGACTTTTTGATTATATTTTTATCTGGGGTGGCTGTTTCAATCACAGCCATTATATCAAGTTTTTTCTTGGCTACAACAGTACACTGCTTCCAAAGATGTGCTCCAAGCAAAGAAGATGAGGATGAAAATGGGGAATAAGAAATGCATTTCTATTATTTTAAATTTTTTTGGTTTTCAACTAATTGGATAGACCCAATGATATCACACTTACAGTATATAACAGTATGAATTCTAGAAAAATAAAGGCAGGCAATAGTAAAATCTGATGATTCAGAAACACAAGAGATCATCAAAAGGAAGCAATTTACATATGATTTGATAAAGAGACCCTTAAAGCCATGAAAACATTATGGTCATTATTTATAAATGACATTGGGTGCGAGTTAGTATAAATGTCCACCTTAAAGATAATTGAATTGCACATCTAAGCTGTTATTTTCATACTATCTATCTATCTATCTATCTATCATCTATCTATCTGTCTGTCTGTCTGTCTGTCTGTCTATCTATCTATCATCTATCATCTATCTATCTATCTATCTATCTATCTATCTATCTATCTATCTATCTATCTATCTATCTATCATATCTATCCATTCATCTATCTATCTATCTATCTATCTATCTATCTATCTATCTATCTATCTATCTATCTATCTATCTATCTATCTATCTATCTATCTATCTATCTATCTATCTATCATATCTATCCATTCATCTATCTATCTATCTATCTATCTATCTATCTATCTATCTATCTATCATCTATCTATCTATCTGTCTGTCTGTCTGTCTGTCTGTCTATCTATCTATCATCTATCATCTATCTATCTATCTATCTATCTATCTATCTATCTATCTATCTATCATCTATCTATCTATCTATCTATCTATCTATCTATCTATCTATCTGTCATCTATCTATCTATCTATCTATCTATCTATCTATCTATCTATCATCTCTCTCTCTCTCTCTCATCTATTTATCTTGAAGTTCTATGTCTTCTATATGAATTTATATTATATTCAACATTGCTATGTAGCCTCTTATATTTACATTTATTTATTTTTCGAAAGAATGCAAAGAACCCAGGATGTAACACTTAAGTTATGAATTGTGTAACACGTAATTCAGTTAGTTTGCTTAGTAACAAGAAGCCATAGGTTTAAGGCCAATGGCATACTGTAAGTAATGTTTCTCTACCAGCAAATTTAATTCTGCCGAGAAACACCAAACACATCTCTGTGCTACATGTCATTTCCTTAAAGCCAAGAAAACATTATGGTCATTATTAGTGATGGCCGAATTTGGGGCGTTTCGCTTCGCTGAAAAATTAGGGAATTTCCTGCAAAATTCATGTCATTCACTAGTCATTATTTATATATGACATGGGGGGCTAGTTAGTATAAATGTCCTCCTTAAAGATAATTGAATTGCACATCTAAGCTGTTATTTTTATACTTTCTATCTGCCTGTCTATCTCTATCTATCTATCTATCTCTCATCTATCTAGTATCTATCTATCTATCTATCTCTCATCTATCTAGTATCTATCTATCTATCTATCTATCTATCATCTATCATCTATCTATCTATCTATCTATCTATCTATCTATCCATCCATCCATCCATCCATCCATCCATCCATCCATCCATCCATCTATCTATCTATCTATCTATCTATCTATCTATCTTCTATCTATCTATCTATCTTTCTATCTATCTATCTATCTATCTATCTATCTATCTATCTATCTATCTAAGTGACAGGCAGTTTTTGGCATGAAAATGCACAATGGGAAGAGCATTCTGTTCAGATGCATGTAAGAGGAAAGCTTCAACATTATTGAGCAGTAGGAAAGGAAATTAGGTAATTCTTATTATACAAAGCATGGCGATTATAATTGTCTCACTATTGACTCTTCTGATTTTTGAATGATCCTGTTTCAGACAGATCTGCAGGCATGTAAAGTTCTGCAGGAAAAACATTGTAAATAAATTAATAATAGATTGATGAATATAAATCCAAACCCGAAGGTGCACCATCTTTTTCCTTAATACATAATTCTAGTGGAAATTCGCTGAGCAGCCCATGCAATAGCTTTTTCCCCTAAAGAAATATTCCAATGATTCACTTTCTTTCACCTTGGTAAGATCTAAAAATCAGAAGCACTGGTCTCATAAATGAATGAAACCTTAGAATGCATTCTTGAAATAATTGTAAGAAACAGTTCAATTATTTTTGTTCCTATTAGAATTTATCACTAAGAGCAAACATAATGTGGTGGAACACCTTCTTCATGTACTGGATTTTATCCCGTACAGTCTGTCAACAAGATCTTCAAATACCGATTTTTAGGAAAATTAAAAGAAAAATGTAAAAAAATTAGAAACCTTTCTCACATTTTTCCTAAGCAGAAAAACATCAGAGCAGCTTCTTTTCTCCTGACAACTTCCTTGACTACTTGGTGGTCAGACTGGTGGGAAAATGGTGCTGTTGTAACAAAATCCTTTCATATGAACAGCACATGTATCCCTTAATGATTTGGATTAAAAACAAAATAAATAATGAATGCAAATGACAAAGGTGCTCATCAGTTTTACATTCACTTAAAGTTTACTTATCCTTTAAATATCTAATTGCAGTGGCATCAATCACACCTAGAGACACTAAAATGTTATTCTTCTGATGCCAAAATGTCATGGATGCTCCTGTTGACTTGTTTCCTCCTGTGACCCATAAAAGCTTCTCGTTCAAGCATTCAGCAGCTTTTTCCCTTGATCTATCCCTGCAATTTCCATAAGCAAAATCCAACTCCCTGAGCAGCTGCCATTCCTTTAGAGCCCAATGGGAATTAGTAAACGAAGCAGATGAAGCGAGCAGATGCCCATGTCTTCTGGATTGTGAAAATGTAAAAACAAAAATGTTTTTCAATTATATGGAAAAACATATACTTGAGAAAAGATGTTGCTTTGATACGAATAAAGCAACATGGTAACGTTGTTGTAAAACTGTTACTTTACTGCAAACCTCCATGAAAATACAAACTGTGGATGATAAACAAACCCCACACATCGATACATTTCAGCCTAAGGGTTTCCCCAGCGACAGAAAAATATATCTGGTGCACATCATGCTTCATAATATCCAAGGCCTTTCGGATATCTTTTTTCTAGGCCTTAACCCCAAACCAAGGAGGTTCCTTTATTTTCTCTTATTTCCTCCCCTTAGAATTGGTGTAATGAAGTTGGTTATGTGCTGGACAAAAACCCCCAGACAATAAACCTTTGTTTGCCCTGTATAAGGTTTATCCTGTGGTATTGCATGACTTTTCCATACATATTTTAGTGGCACCAGAGCCTCCTGCATAACTACACATTATTTAGCTGATTCAGGAGCTCCGTACATGGCCAAACTAGGTTTTGGGGGGAGCATAGAAGACTTATTTGACGTATATCAGATATGGAAAGGAACAATGACTGAGTCTTCCATTCAAGTTCTCCTGTATTTATAGTCAAATGTTGCAGTGGAATGAACTTTCAAATGATGTTGTTGAAACGTATGTGAAATATTTAATATTTAACAGTGACAAATTTATATTGGAATTTATTTTAAGTGACTTATCTCTCTCCTGTGCCATGTGTAAAACATTTAGATGTCTATTTATAAACAAGGGCAATTTTTTACTATGTATTTTATTAATCTGCTGTCTTACAAATGTCAATTTTGTTTTTTTTGTTTTTTTTGTTTTTTGCGCCCCTTACCTTTCTTTAGTTAGTTTTGCAAATTTGTTGTACATACTGTATTTATAGGACATTATGAAATAAAATCATTGTTCATTATAGTTGAATTGTTTGGTGTCTGTGTGCTTAGGTTTGTAGAGCAAAAAAAACGCTAGGTTGAAAACGCCTGTGGTCATTACATTTGCTCAAGGAGCAAGCTTGGATATTTCTACGTATTGTTAGAAACGCTGGGGCATTTATTTACAGTGCACATATTTGCCCTAGGGCAGTAACTCATAGCAACCAGTCAAATTGTTGCATTTATTGTCTACCTACAGGGGATGAAAAAAACAATCACTGATTCAAATTCAGCCACTGTCGATAAAAGACAGAGGGGCAGATTTACTAAATGGCTAATTGTTGCCAGCAAAAGATTTGCACACTTTGCACCACTTCACCAGGCACAAATTCGTTACCACTACGATAATTCGCTAAAATGTGAAGTTGCATCCTGGGTGCCGAACGCTGGCGACTTTTCACTAGCCATACTTCTTCAGTGCAAGAATATCACAGTGATGATATGCTAGCGTACGTTTATGCCTAGTGAAAAGTTGCTAGTGACCTTATGCTTAGGTCAGTTTGAATAGGGGGGTACATTAAAGTGTAGTATCAATCTGGGTCCCCTTTCTTATGTCGCTTTTATGCTCTTTTATTCTTGGTGAACATAATAGGTAGACTCTAAGGGGCAAATTTTCTAAAGAGCGAAGTGACTAACTCGGGCGTAACTTCGCTAGCGAAGGAGATAGACTCTAGCGGTACTTCACTCCCTAACGCCTGGCGAATTTGCGCTCTGGCGAATGGATGTATCTATGCAAATTCACTAAGACACAGATTTAACTGAACATTACCTCTTGCGCCAGACTTGCCTTCGCCACCTCAGACCAGGTGAAGTGCAGTAGAGTAGATAGGAGTTCCTAAAAAATTGTTGAAAATAAAAAATAGTCCCAAAAAACCCTACCTTTCCTAACATATGGCACATAAACTATACACTGGGCTGATGTGTAGGGCAATATAACAACTTTATTTTATTTTATTATGGTTTTATTATGTAGTGTAATGTATTTGCTGCAAAATATACGTCCATTCAACTTTGATTTCCCGGCGTATACCAATTAGCCAACGCTAGCGCAACTTCGCTTCACTTGGGGCAGTAATGCTAGCGCAACTTCACCAGCGTTCGGCGCCCTGGACGCAACTTTGGATTTTAGTGAATTATCGTTGTCCTGGTAAATCTACACCTGTGAAGTGTTGCTCTCTGAAAGAAGCCGTCGCTGGCGAATTTTCTGATTGTTTCCTTTTTTCTGATTGTTTTTTTATTCTATCTCAGAAATTGGAATGAATTAGTTCTTTCAATGGACTTTGTGGATTTTTCAGATTTTGTAAATGTGAACAATATGTAAATAATATGAACTTGGGACACTTTATGGTGATTTTCACTAAGGGGCTTGATACTTGACACTAATTACATAACTTCCAATCCGATTACTGATTGATTGGATAATTGAATGGGAGGGTGGAGCATTATGTGGTGTTAAAAATTTACACTGAATTTGTTAAAAACACTGGAAAAAGGGTCCTTGTTGACTCAAAACATGTTGTGGAATATGGAATAAAAAGTAGCAACACAGTTCTGCAGTGATTGTGGCCTCCTTCATTCTGTGTGAATTACTAAATGCCATAATTCAGCCCAGCCATGTAGTATCTATTAGAGCTGATAACCAGCCACTAACCAGAAGTATTAAGCCTTAGACCCAGTTGACTGGTTTATTTGATTGTGATGGACAAAGTATCCCAGAACTTGCAATTGCCTGTATTCTCTGAAATTCATGTTTTTATTGTTGTTATTGCTTGGATACATGGTGCTGGATAGAACACAGGTGCTACACGAAATCGCATATGCAGAGGTGGGAGGCTGCTTATAAGAAGAAGAATAAAGACTTCTTGGCTCTTCAAAAATTCTTATCTCCACTGTTTTTCCTTTGCTTGTAAAAGACCAAAGTTTAAAGGAGGATCAGAAGGATAAAACAAAAAATATTTCTTTCACCGAGTGACACTTGGGGGAATATTTATCAAGGGTCGAATTTGGAATTGAAAAAACTTCGAAATTCAAATTCAAAAAGACCAACCAAAATTAAGTCAAAGGTTTTTTTTTTTGGTAGAATAGGTCAGTTTTCGATCGAATAGGTCCGTATTCAGCTGCATTAGAATCGTACGAAGGAATAGCCATTCGGGTGAAAAACTTTGATTCAAATTCGAATGCGATAACTGACCTATTCGATTGAAAACGGACCTGTTCGGCCAAAAAAAACTTCAATTTAATTTCGCTTGGTCTTTTTGAATTTTGAAGTTTTTCAATTTCGAAATTCGACCCTTGATAAATCTGCCCCTGAATGTGACCTCTATTAGCAGTTATTGCTCAGCCAAGTAATTGCATTTATTATTGTGAAACTAGATGGCAAATGTCCCCACTATTCATATGAACAAACAAGTACAAGGTCCTTGTAATTGAGTAATAAGAGCTTATATAAGTCCAAGTGATTACCATTCAAGAGAATGGAGGAACACCTTGGAGCAACTGATCACGTTCCTGCCAAGCTTGAATTCATACAGGCAGCAAAATGTTTTAAATCAACCCGTGTGCCTAAGGGCCTTACTCATGAGCGTTTTTACCTGCGCTCCCCTGCGTTCCGTTTTTCGGCGTTTCATTATTTCAAATGGGGCTGTACTCACACAGTTGCATGTAGGCGCCGAACGCAGGTTGAGACGCAACATGCTGCATTTTTCCTGCGTTCGGCGCCTACACGCGCCTGTGTGAGTACAGCCCCATTTGAAATAATGAAATGCGTCTATTCCTGCGCTCCCCTGCGGCTGAACGCTGAAAAACGGAACGCAGGGGAGCGCAGGTAAAAACGCTCATGTGTAAGAGCCCTAACTCTGACTATCTGGTCAAAATAAAGATTTGAGATCTTAACAGAGGTGGAAAACATATGTATTCAAACTCATTGTGGCTCAACCATGAAACATTACATTATTTTAAAGGTTTTCACAGGATTTATTACATCAACAATTGAAACAACTGAATGGGTTCTAGAACTGCAGCGTTGGAGAGTCAGATCTTAAGCATTTTTAATATAACTAGCGATGCTTTCAATTGCAAGTTTCCCAGAAGGAAATGAAAGGTTTCCATTGTCAAAGAAACTAACAATCCCATGAAATCCATCTTTAACGTGGTACCAGGTCACAGGAACTCCATTATCTTCAAGTCTCTTTTTATACAGCAGTCCATCATCACGCAGCACATCAAACTCGCATGTCAATATATAAGCTTGGGGTTGTAGTCGAATGACAGAATCCTCTGCAAGCAATGGGGAACATGGTGTCTCCAGAGCAGATTTGACTTCTTCAATAACTTCTTCAGCTTGAGAGGACATGACTCGGGGTTTGAAGCCTCGGACTTTAAATTCATCTGGAATATTTTCGGCACTTAACCACTTCCTGTACTTCATCTTTGTTTCAATGGGAATGTGGTCGCCATCCAACATCTCTTCAAGGCTGGACAGATCGTCACTTATATAATTCAACATATAGAAGGCAGCACGTTCTCTGTACAGAACTGGAACAGCCCGGTTCTGTTGATATGATGGCAAATTAAAGTCAATCATCTGAACCGCTGGGTATATTAGCACCTGAGCCAATGGCTTTGGAAGGTCAGTCTTGTTCACAAGAGACTGACAAACTGCAGCGGTAAGATTACCCCCTGCACTGTCACCCGATATTATAACAGAAGAAGGATCAACCCCAAATTCCTTTGCTGTTTTTAGGAAGTGAACTGTAGCATTGAGACAATCCTCGTATCCTGCAGGGTAACGGTGCTCTGGCGCCAAACGGTAACTATAAGAAAATAGATATAAATAGATATTAAAATTAAAGCACTAAATGAAGTGCATAATTGTGTTGCTGCAAAAATTCAAATAACATTTTCAGCTTTATATTGTAGGCTGTTGCAAGCGGCTCCTCTGATCCCATTTTTATTCTGTAACCCATGTGACGTATGTAAAAATATTGGAGATAACTTTCACTGGGGATGTTGCCCATAGCAACCAATCAGGCCAATGCTTTTTCTAACTTATGGGCGGCTGTTTAAATCGAATTGCTGATTGGCTGATACAGGAAACATCACCAGTCATATTTATTGCCAATCTTGTTTTTAAATTATTGTAAGACCCCTGTTTGTCATTAATTAATGTAAAGTGCTGTAGCACTTTACAAGAATGGTACAGGTATGGGACATGTTATCCAAAATGCTCGAGAACTGGGGTTTTCTGTAGAAAGGATCTTTCTGTTATTTAGATCTTTATACCTTGTCTACTAGAAAATCATGTAAACATTTAATAAACATTAAACATTAAATAGACTGGTTTTGCGTCCAAAAATGAATAATTATATCTTAGTTTGGCTCAAGTGCAAGATATTGTTTTATTATTACAGAGAAGAGGGAAATCATTTTTAAAAATTTGGATTATTTGATTATAATACAGTCTATAGGAGACGGCCATTCTGTAATTCAGGGCTTTCTGGATAACAGATCCCATACCTGTACCTGTTTTCCAGAATGCTCGGGACCTGGGTTTTTCTGGATAAGGGATCTTTCTGAAATGTGGATTACTATACTTTAAGTCTACTAAGAAAAACATTTAAACATTCATTAAAGGGCTTGTTCACCTTCCAAACACTTTTTTCAGTTCAGTTGTTTTTAGATTGTTCCTCAGAAATAAAGGGGCAAATTCACTATTATGCGAAGTTGCGCCAGGCGCAACTTCGCCGCACTTCGCCACACTTCGCCAGGTGTATTTTCGCCAGCGCTCCGCAAATTCACTAAAATCCGAAGTTGCGCACAGGGGTAGCGTAAGTTTTTTGCACCAGCGTTAATTCGCCAAGTGAAGCGAAGTTTAGCTAGCGATGGTTCATTTGCATACGGCGCGAAATTCAAATTTCAATAGAGGAACACGTATCAGCACTACAAATGCCTAGAAAACCTTCAAATCAGCGAATAAAAATTTGATTTTGCCCTACAAATCTGTCTAGGTAAGTTGCCATGAGTCAGGAAATGTAGGGGGGAAGGAGGGGAGCCCCAAAAATATTTTCGATCTTTTTCAGCCTATCACCCATCATGTAGAAAACACGCCAGCGTTTTTTTTGACTTTTTTGGAAACAATCCCTATCTACTCTATTGCGCTTCGCCAGGTCTGAGGTGGCGAAGGAAGTCTAGCGTAAAAGGTAGCGTTCAGTACACTGCGCAAGTTAGTGAATTTGCGTAGTTACGTCGCTAGTGAAAATTCTCCTGGCGAAAGGGTGCGAAGTAACACTAGCGAAACTACGCCAGCGTTCGTTAGTGAATTTGCGCAGTAATGAAAAATGCCAAACGCTAGCGAATTAACGCTAGCGTTCGGCGCTTCAGCGCTTAGTGAATTTGCGCCAAAGACTTTTTTCAATTACTTTCCATGATTTATTTCTTACAGTTTTTCCAAAAGCTAAGTTTAAAGTTTAATGTCTTTGTCTCATGTGTTTGAGTCTGGCAGCTCAGTAATTCAGGTTTAGACATTTCTAGTTACAACTATTGTATCAATTCTAACAGCTGCCTCTAATGAAACCTAGAGATTCTGCTCAGCAGGGATAAAGATAAGAAATATAGCCATTAAATGTAACAATTTTCAACAGTTTACAGGGTTGGCGACCCCCCCAGCTGCTTTAGAAAGTGAAAAATTAACCTTTACACTTCAATATTAGAATAACTGTGACACATAGAATAGAAAGTAATTGGAAAATGTTGTTATTACTGGTGATCTATCGGAAAACAAC
The DNA here is from genome assembly GCA_038501925.1 of Xenopus petersii. Lineage (NCBI taxonomy): Eukaryota > Metazoa > Chordata > Amphibia > Anura > Pipidae > Xenopus > Xenopus petersii. The sequence goes on from CM076685.1 coordinate 85,811,178, forward strand.
TAGTTGTTTGAAGGCGAACAACCCCTTTAAACTCACTAGGATTATTTTGCTTCAAATAGGCATTAATTATATCTTATCATTATTATGTAGTTTTATTATTACAGAGGAAAAGGAAATAATTTTTAAAAAATGCCATTATTTAATTACAACTAAGTCTCTGAGATTTGTCAGAGAATTCAGAGCTTTCTAGATAATGGGTTTCCAGTTAAAGGATGCCTTACTTAGCACAATATTTTTTTATCATGATCGTGATAAAATCTCTCCGAAATATAAATCACAAAACAAAGAATTTTACATGAATATTATGCTTTTTCAATAACTACCAAATGCCAAGCATCTTTATGTCCAGGTATTGGGTCAAGCTTCACTTAAAAAAAATGGGTCACTCAGTGAAAATAAGCCAATTACTTGTGACTTCATGAGACCTCAAGCTGAGATATGTTTAAATCCTGACCTAATAAGATCCATGAGGCCTGGAGCTGAACTGACCACTGTGAAACTCGCTAAGAAGCTTATGAAACAAAATTCATGTCCAGGAGGGAGGGGAGGGGGGTCTATGTAGGGTAGGGGGGGTAGCGTTTTTTTAGTTAACGGTGGAATTCTTCTTTAACTATGTGGCACAGAAACACTCTAATGGATTTTAAAGGTTGAATAAATATATTATGATTTTGCCCTAGGTATCTTATTGTCCTGGGATCATTGTTAGCTTGGTTTTTGTGATTGTTAGAAGATGTTCAAAATATAAATAATAAAAAAAAATTAATGGAAGCAAATTTAAGTGCTAAAGTGATTAAATGGCACAGCAGATGAAGTAACCTATTAAAGGGGTGGTTCGCACCATATGCCATACCATTTCGTTTCTCCAAAACATTCACGAAAGGCAAAAAAATTTTGCAAAACTTTGACTATGGGCGACGTTTTTGTGGCAGAAAAATTTTTTCCTTCTGTGTGACATTACTTGGCTCACGTGTTCCATTTTTGTCGGCCGTAAAACTTACCACGTGGCAAATTTTTGCCACTTTGGCTCAAGGGCCAAACGCTTACATTACAATGTAGAAGTTATGAAAAAACGGAGCGAGGACAGCATCAATGAGCCAATGCGGTTCTCGATTCATCAGAAAAATCAAGCCCGCCAGATATCGATTGGGGAGGCCTGTCGGAGAGCCCCATACACGGGCACATAAATTGCCAAATCAGTTTAAAGGACCCAAATTGGCAGCTTAAATCTGCCCATGTTTAGCCACCTCAACCCTTGTCTTCTGTTTTCTCAGCTTTCTATTGCTTCCCCCATGGCTTCACAGCAGCTTGTTTATCTAAGCTAACGTAGCATTTCTCAATTAAACACACCAGTAATACCAGTGCAAAACAACATTACATTATGTTTTCATGCAGCACCTTCATTTTTGGTGTAACTGTTCCTCTAATCAGGGCCTGAGAGTCCTGTCCCGATTTGAAACTTCTGATATCCAGACAGACTGAAGATTTTAAAACTTAACGGACGAGCTAGAGGCAGCATGACCGTGACCTAAGGCTATGGATGCACCAAGTACAAATCCTCCCCTGTACAAAGGTACAATGCTTACCCATAAGTGGGTGGGGTTTTAAAATGAATCAGGAGTGTGACAAGTGTGGATGGGGCAGGGTGCAAACAGTCAGGAATCTTGTAGTAAGTAATCTATTTTGTTAGACTGACTTACCCAACTGAGACAACAACGGTTTCTGTTTCTTTGGAGATGTAGCGACATAATTTATCATATGTATCTGTGAAGAGAAAAATACCCATGATTTCAAAATTGTAACTAAACCGAAAACTAGTTAAACATGATAGCAGTCAATCTATCTAAAGTTACAGCCAATAAGCAAGCTATTTACTTTAATTCATAGGTGTCCATACTAAAGTCTGATTGGCCTTACAAGATTGCAATCCATATTAAGCCCACCAGGGCAGTTAATCATCTCACAGCAAAACTTAAGGGCTCATACAGTAAAGAAGTACAAAAACGTGTGCTAGGTTTTGTTCCAGATGCCTTCAACTTCCATTAGCATGATTGGGTGGGAGTTTGGCGGTACATGCTCATCATCCATGTCCAATCCAAATAATAAAATATTATAGGTTCAACATACAATAGAAGCCCTGAGATGTGAGGTGCTCGCTAGCCCAAACACTGCTCTTTAATTTGTACATTTCAGTCAATTTGTTTTCTTACCGATGCTTCCAAACATCCAGCCTCCTCCATGGAAGAACATAACTCCTTTCCTTCCACCAGCAGACGGCAACCTCGGCTGATAGATTCTCACAGGCACATTTTCAAACTGCTGGTCTTTGATGAAGAGTTTTGGGTCCTCTCCCAGCTTCCCTACCATCAGTTGCTCCCTCACATAACGAGTAAAGTTAACTGGGTTGCATAATCCTAGGTTCTGAAATATCTTCCCCTGTTTAAACACAAAAATTGATGTATTACCCGGCAGAGTTACACCATCTTACAAATGCACATTTTTAAAGGGCATGCAAAGCCTTAAGCTGTTTCACTGAGTGCCAATGAGCACACTTTGAGCATGTGTCATGCCAGGGTGCCCTGCAAAGACATTATAATGTTATGGAGCTTAATTGTTCCCTGAACGCTTCACGGAGGTGCCACCACTGTGCTGCACAATACAGAGAAGATGGTTAGTCCCTTGTTCCTCTTTCTTCTGGGGCTCACCCCTTACTCATACATGCACATGAACACTCTCACCTACACATACATTAAACACCCACCCCTAGACAGCTTATTGGTCTCTGCTGTTGCATACACAAGCCTAGCTTGCTAGATTCTATTTCCCTGTCATCATTACAATACAGCCTGCTTAGGCTATATATCTTGATCACTTTTGGGTTCATTTAGCCTTTATCCTATCTACCTACTGGCAGAAAACTGGCAAAATTACCAGCAATTATCTACCACAATAATGCAATACAGAGATTCAGCCTTCTCAAAGCCTCCACCAAATAGGACACCTGGTGGGACTGGAATTCCAGTACTAGGTGAGTGGGTGTCCTGGAGTATATGTTACCTGTGTCACCTTGTCTAATCATGATAAGAAAACAAAAAGATAGACTTTAACAACGGAAGTTCTTAGAATGGTTCTGCTAAAGTACTTCTTATCAAAGCTGAGCAAACAGAAAAGATATCAAAACTAAGAGCTTTATCTGCTGCTAATCCTGTCCCCAAGGCCGTCCAGTAGAGCAGACTAGCAAATCTCCCAGGTGCAAAATGGAAGCACATTTTATTGCACAATTGGCACCTGTATATTCAGCATGGCATGTGTTTACATAGGCATCATTACACTTGGTCACACATACATGACAGGGTTTTGTTCCCATTAACTGATCTGGCAGTACTGTTGCTCCAGTCAGTAATTAAAATCCCCCATTATCATTACTTTACCCAAATTAGCAGCCTTTTCTATTTGCATCAGGAGCTTAGCCTCCTCCTCCTCACTTACATTAGGGGGTCTATAGCATATGCCTACAATTAATTTGCTGGACTCTTTACAATTGGTGAAGAACTCCACCCAATGCCCCCTCATTTTCTAACATAACCTCCTCCTTTTTATAAGCTTTTAAATCCTGCCTAACATACAGACATACCCCTCCTCCTTTTCTATTGCCTCTGTCCCTCCGAAACAAAGTATAGCCACTGATATTAACTGCCCAGTCATGCGACTCATTCAGCCATGTTTCTGCCACACCAATCACATCATATTTTCCTTCCAACACCAGCAGCTCCAGCTCTCCCATTTTACCAGTCAGACTCCTTGCATTTGTAAACATACATTTAATACTGGTACCATATTGAACATATGACATGTGGTCCTCCCTATCCTTAACAGTACCCCCAGCCAAATCTCCTCCCCATTTTCCCTTTCTTTGCCTTCTATCTCATCTAACCTGTTTTCCACTGAATCTTTTACTGAACCCTCCCCCCCCCACGCCTAGTTTAAAATCTCCTCCAACCTTCTAGCCATCTTCTCTCCCAAAACGGCTGCACCATCATCATTGGGGTGCAGCCCATCCCTAGCGAAAAGCCTGTAGCCGACAGAGAAATCAGCCCAGTTCTTCAAAAACCCAAAACCCTCCTCCCTACACCAATCTCTCAGCCACGCATTAATCTCCCAGCGATCCCACTCTCTTCTTAGCGTTGCTCGTGGCACAGGTAATATCTCTGAGAAAATTGCCTTGGTAGTCCTACCCTCAACTTTGCACCTAGTTTTTTAAATTGTTCTTGAGAACTTCACCACCTCCTCTAACTTTGTCATTGGTACCTATGTGTACCAAGACCGCAGGGTCTTCCCCAGCCCCTCCCAATAATCTGTCCACTCGTTCCACCACATGCCGAACCCAAGCACCTATTGCCTGATAATGGGGGACTGTCACTGCTATTTGTCAGACATAACTTTCATACGATTGCTGTCACGGGCAGAATATCATTCTTTTACTACTTTATTTAATCTGAACAGTTAGTCGCAGGTTGGAAGATTGCAACATCATCATCATCATTTATTTATATAGCGCTGTCAAGATACACAGTGCTTTCCGATAGTTCATCAGATACAAGGCTAAAATCTACACATCTATGGCCAGCTTAAGTGCAGCAATATCCCTTAAACCTTGCCTGGACTTTGGGACAATTTCAGTGGCAGCATGCAACCGACAGCATTTTGGATTATTCTTTATATCGCTGGCATGCTTATTCTCCAGTGCCATGGTGATAAGGAGGGATGATTGTGCATGCACGATTGGGGGGAAGTTTAGTGAGAGACTATTCAAATATCAGTTCTGCCTCTGTCTCAGATTTGCTTGCTCTTTGGTCCTTACTCCAAATACTATGACAAATTGCCCCTAAGACACAGCTGTGGCCCCTGGTTATTGCAGTTATGTGCACGTGCAATGCTGTTAGACACCAGACCCTCTCCTTAATGCAAAGTGATCTCTTTTGCCTAGCCTGAGTGATACAGAGTTGTCTCTTCTCTGAAGAACCTTCTGTCCCTCACCCCTGGCTTGTTCCTGAACCACTTTTCACTATTACTTATGATACAGATTTTTTGTGTCTGACCATGGCCTGTTCATCTCAATTGGGATGTTGTTTAGCCTGCCTCTGACTTAATACCTGCTTTGCAGATTCGGATATACACTCCTGGTTACAAAAGTTCTACTCTGAAAATGTCTTCCCTTCTGAACCATTTCTGCTACTACTCCACTAACACAGTTCTACACTCACTTTAGGCACTGTTGGGGAGGGGGCAGGAGAGGCTACGTACCCAAAATTCCAGCTCCATATATTAAGGTGACACACAGGGGCATAACTATAGAGGAAGCAGACCCTGCGCCTGCAAGGGGGCCCAGGAGGTATAGGGGCCCCACGAGGCCCTAATTCATATACAGTTTCAATAAATATTGGTAAAACTGCTAAAAATTTTGGGGGCCTGAAAAATAATTTGCTGTGGGGCCCAGTAATATCTAGTTACGCCACTGGTGACACACAAACTGACACAATCACATCACAAGAAATATTTCAGTCTGGTAAAATAGATCATGTGCTCTACCCAAAATCTTCCTTCTTCTGGGAAACTGGTAAAAAGGAGACAGAACCTTAGAGGGGCTCAAATGTCGCGAGTTCAGTGGACCACAAGTAATGTGCAGCATCAGTATATGTAAGAGGTCATTTCCCTGGTGTTCTAGGATTTTGCTGGAAGGTCAGATAATTTCCTATTACACCACTGCTACAAGCATGTCACAAAACCAGCAGCAGTGTTTAAGTTATCAGCTATACGACCTTTACTACTGCAAATGCTCTTTACTCAGCAATACAGTCCAGCCTTTAGCCACTCAAACACCATACCCTGCTAGGCTCTTTCACACCATGCAGTGAGTCCCATACCTCCCATTTTTCCTATTGAAATATGGGAGACTAATCTAAAATACTCTGAACAGTTCTGTTGGAAGTCTAACAGCTCCAGCAGAGTATTCCTTCCAGCAACCACATTTGAACAGGGAACCTTAAAGGAAAGGCAAATGATAAATAGGCCTCTAATCAAAGTATTGTGGACAAAGAACTTACCTAGCGTTTTCAAAGTTTGCTCCCTGGTCTAATCTGGAAGCAGTTGCACTCATAGGAAGACTGAAGCTTGGGACTCGGGTGACGTCACGCTTTACACAGTCTTCTACTTTCCTGCTGCCCGAGGCAGCCTTGAGGCGCATAGGGTATAATTTACATCCACTGCGCATGTTCTGTGGGCGCTGCCTTTCTCCTATTTATGATGACGCGCATGCTAATCTGAATATGCCCCTTTAATAAACATTGTCCCTGTAACATTTGCCCCTGTAAATATTCATTGGTGGTCAGTGGAAAATACATACTGAAGGAGTGCTCCTATTTTTTGTGCGCATTCGTGATGATCGTTCTCTTCACACTATTGAGCTGCTGGCGCTGTTCCCTGATGAGCGCTACATCAGTACTGACATGCTCGTGTTGTCAATGAATTTTTTTTCGCGCATGCGCAATAAGGAGAAGGAGGCGAAGGAAGCTTTCGTTACCTTACTAAGATGGCGCCTGCCTTAATGAATAAGCGATCGTAACAAGGACATGGAATCTACATGATTATAAACGACTATGTGGCTTGCTACCTTAATGAATTTGAGGGTCTTGGGGTGTACATTACAGGTAAATAGGTATTTATTTTTGCCTTCCTTCTCCTTTAATCAAAGAGAGAAAATGGAGCTATGCATGTGCTTTCATATGGTATGCAAGCCCCTTTAAAAAGAAAAACCTTATGCAATGGTTAACACTTTTGGGGTCGTTTCATTCCAGTCTAGACACTATCGGCAAGGAGTTTGTATGTTCTCCCTGTGTCTGGTTTCCTTCCATACTCCAATGCCTGTAGCTTTCATCAATCTACTGAAATCTTTCATCAGGCAAATAATCCTCTACCCACCCAGATTGTGGGATTATCTATTCTATTGGAATGGCTCCCCAACTGGCCATGCATGTGAAGATATTCAGCCAGTATGGTTAAAATCCCCCATACTGCAGCCAAATATGGGCCCACCTCATATGCTCTCTCCTGCCAAATGCAAAACACACAAAGGATCAACAAGAATAGAAAAGGATGTGCTGATGCAACAAGAACTGACCAACATGGTGTATCAGCAGATCAAATTTTCTAACCTGCCTGTTCTGAACATGGATATCAGTCAGGATTGGTGGGGCACCAGTCATTACATGTATAGGTATGGGGCCTGTTATCCAGAGTGTTGGGAGTTTTTAGTCCCACTACCAACTATATGAAAACTGGAAAGGTCAAACTGTCCGTCTGTTATCACTTATCATTTCATTGAATAAAAAGTGACACACAGAGCATTGACAGACGAACATTACTGTAAAAAACCTTGCAAGTGATTTTGTTCAGATATCTAACTGTTCCACTCTCTGCATTCAGTGGTCAAAATGCCCAGTGAGCCACTGCTGTTAGAATATCACTGCCTCATCATAAAAATGAAGTTGCTACTTTAAAGGAGAAGGAAAGCTAAGGAGACATTTTATTGTCAATAGATCAGCTGCAATAGTGCAAGTTAGAATGCTATATTTATTCTGTAGAATGTTTTACCATACCTGAGTAAAAAGCTCTAGAAACTCTCTGTTTGTTTAGAATAGGAGCTGCAGTATTAATGTGGTGTGACTTCACTTCCTGCCTGAGTCTCTTTCTGCTCTTGGCTCAGATTACAGTAGAGAAGGGAGGGGGGAGAGGAGCAAACTGAGCATGCTCTTGCCCAGGGCAATGAGGTTTAAGATGAAGGCAGGAAGTCTGACACAGAAGCCCACGTGTACACAATAGAATAAAAGAAATGCAGTGTTTCTTTTGACAGGGGACTTAGAGCAACATTACTTTGGGGGTTTACTGGTATATTTAGATGGACCTTTCTGATAAGGCTTACTTAGTTTTAACCTTTCCTTCTCCTTTAAAGTGGTTGTTCATCTATAAAGTGGACTTGCCACCTAGGCACAAATAGCTGTATAATAAAATTAAATTAAACATGAAATCCAATTTCTATTTTTTCTTAAAGCATTCATAGCTTTTGTAAGTTTATTTAAAAAGCTCAGCTGTCAATCAAATACTGTCTGCCTCTCCTCTATGCCTCGGGCTAAAATTACAAACTCGAGAGCTGCTGAACAAAAAGCTAAAATATCCAAAAAAAACAACAGGTAATAAAAAATGAAAACCATTTTCAAATTGTCTCAGAATATCACATTCTATTTCATACTAAAAGTTTATTTAAAGGTGAAGAAGCCCTGTAAGCACATTTCAGCAGAAGAATACCAGCAGTGGTTAATTCATGTGATAAATATAAGCAAGAAGAAAAGAAAACAACCTACAGGAACAAAAGGTTAACATCAAAGTATAGAGGCGCAGACAAGCAATTGAAGTGTAGCGTGTAATTCTAATCAGCATACACTTTCATGTGTATTTAAATTATGCTTTTAACCAACGTAAATGCTCAGCAAATAAACATTGGGAAATATGTTTGCATGTGACTGTTCGAGGTGAAAGACGATTTACAAGACAACAATGAGAAAACAGCGAACCATGCTAAAGACACAGACGCCCTGTGCTCGCAAGGTGTTAAGCAAAAGTACTTACCAAAATAGCAATGCTGATCATCATGATATGGATTACACGAAGCTTCCCAGGGCATGCTACCCCTGGGGGGATTTGTGAGTTGGATAATTCAAAATAAATGACTCCCACAAATATTAATATACAAAGGGAACAGATAACTGCAAGAAAAAGCACCAGCAAAGGAAAAGCTAACCCCATTTTGTCACACTGCAACGCACTTTTGACTTTCAGCTCACTGCACCAGTTCTTCCTGCTTCTTCCTATGGATAATTGACACCTTGGTGGGAGTGCCAAGTGCACAGATAACACACCCTCTTGAATATATTGTTTGTTCTGATAACAATTGCTAAGTGCCAGGCTGCCTCTGTATGTTTTACAGATTTGACCTTACATAAATTTATTAGTGAGCACAACTAGGTGAATAAGCTTGCACCCATTAAAGGCTGGAACTACATAGTGCGTGTCCTTCCGATCGGAATGAGAGAAAGCGCAGGCTTCACTTTGGATTAGGGATGCACCGAATCCAGCATTCCGTTCAGGATTTGGCTGAATCCTTCTGCCTGGCTGAACCGAATCTGAATCCTAATTTGCATATGCAAATTAGGGGACGGGGAGGGAATTCACGTGACTTTTTTCACAAAACAAGGAAGTAAAAAATGTTTCCCCTTCCCACCCCAAATTTGCATATGCAAATTAGGATTCGGATTCGGTTCGGTATTCGGCCGAATCTTTCACAAAGGATTCGGGGGTTTCAATAATGTATTTTCTACAATCTCCAACCCCTAAAAAAATAATTGTATTACATTCATGATTTTGAAGGAAATTATATTGCAAATGGGTTTTTTTTCTCTCTTAGGAAAATACATGATGCTAAGAATATCATTTTCATGTGCCAATATTCTACGTTTAAAAGGCCTTTTAGTTTTCCACACATATTGGTAGCCACAACTAAAACTTGCCACATAAATGACATTCCCTGCTGCGGGATTGTTTATATTTGTAAGACACTGTACATTAAAGGAATTCTCACATGGGAAAGACATGGGTTTTTTTACAAGATTCATCAGAAGAAGGAAAGCTACAGAAGCAGTTTATTGCCAATAAATTAGCCACAATAGTGCATGCTATAACACTATATTTATTCTGTAGAATGTTTTACCATGCCAGCTCTAGAAGCTCTCTCTCTGTTTAGGATAGCAGCTGCCATATTAGCTTGGTGTTTCAACTGAGTCTGTATAGACCAAATCAGCAGCTTAAAGGAGAACTAAGCCCCCCAATAAGAAAAGCCCCTACCTACCACCCTAGATAGTTCCCCTTCCTGCTTCCCACATGCATAGTTTCTACCCCTGAAAATGCCCCAACACTTTGCTCACATATCTGTGCAGAGTAAGTGCAGTGGAGCTCATGGGCACCATATTCTGGATCTCTGGTCTTTTTTGGGTCCTCTGCCTTCAGTTAGGCAATTTTCGGCACTTTTGGCATGTGCTCAGTTGCTACAAACAGGAAGATTGCTCCAACTGTGCATGTGCTAATATGGCGCTCACTTACAGAAGAAGACCAGAGATCTAGAAGATGGCGCCGATGAGCTCTGATGCACTTACTCTGCACCAATATGTGAGCAAAGGGGCACTTTCAGGGGTAATGAACTATGTGGGGGGGGATGCAGGGAGTCGGACTATCTAGGGCAGTGATCCCCAACCAGTAGCTCGTGAGCAACATGTTGCTCTCCCTCCCCTTGGATGTTGCTCTCAGTGACCTCAAAGCAGGTGCTTAGTTTTGAATTCCAGGTTTGTAAGCAAGTTTTAATTGCATAAAAAATGAGTATACTGCCAAGTAGAGTCTCTTGTAGGCTGCCAGTCCACATGGGGCTAACAAATGGCCAATCACAGCCCTTATTTGGCACCGCAAGGGACTTTTTCATGCTTGAGTTGCTCCCCAACTCCTTTTACATTTGAATGTGGCTCATGGGTAAAAAAGGTTGGGGACCTCTGATCTAGGGTAGTAGGTAGGGGCTTTTCTTATTGGCCGGTTTAGTTCTCCTTTAAATCTGTCTGCGTATAGTCAGCTTAATGGATCATATAGGAAAATGGGCTTACTGATGTCCTGATATGTCACATGCAACAATCATCAGCCATAAGTCTAATTTGTCCATCACAGCATATAGCCAGATTGTAGAAATATGTGATAAATTGTTGTGCAGGCTGATACATAGGTCTAATATTTTGTGTAATAAGCAAAATTTGTCTGATGAACATCTCTACTTTAATAGCTGCAATTACCTAACTGCAATCTTAGAATCAGATGTGTACTTTACCCTCAAAATCTTAAGCACATGGTTGTACATTTACAGTGACAGTCTAATATATATGATATACGTTTGTTCATTCATTGTTTTATCAAGTTGTTTCCATAGGTGAACTTCATTTCTTCAAGTGATAAGCTCTAGCATTACTTCAAGCTTTGTAAGCAATAAACAAATACAGGTATGGAATCCCTTATCCAGAAACTCAGAAAGCTCAGAATTACTGGAAAGCCAATTTCCATAGACTTCATCAGCGACGGGCCAAGTCGGGCTGGCCACCGAGCTCCCCCTCGACTAACAGAGCATGGGAGGGGAGGAAGAGAGCAGGGGAGAGAGCGTCGGAAGGGAGGGGAGAGAGAGAAAGAGCAGAAGGGGAGGGGAGAAAATGCCGGAGGAGAATGAGGTGGGGAAAGCAACGAACATGGACTAGGGGTAAGCAGAAGCCCCCCCTTTTGTTGCGCCCTATGCAGGTGACTCTTCTGCCTACCCCTAGTTCTGGCCCTGGACTTCATTATAATCAAGTAATTCAAATTTTAAAAAAGGATGTCCTTTTTGTCTGTAATGATAAAACAGTAGCTTGTACTTGATAGTAACTACGCTGCATTAATCCATATTGGTGGCAAAACAATCCTATTGGGTTTTTTCATGTTTAAATGATTTTTAAATAGACTTAAAGCATGGGGAGCGAAATTACAGAAAGGCCCCTTATCTGGAAACCCCAGGTCCCGAGCATTCTGGATAATGGGTTGAATCTCAGTACTCACATAATTATATAGCTATTGATTTTTTCCCATCAATTTTTGGTGATATCACAAATCTAAATATTAATGCAGTGTATAGGCAAAGTACAATTTCCCTTTGGTCACATCAAATTAAATTAAATTAAAAGTATAATAATACCTATTGCAAATCCTATAGTAAACCCTCAGTCTGACTCTCCGTTTAAAATCCCAGTGATTATCTCAATAGCTCACCCACCTAGTCCGGGCATCATCTGCATGGTAGAACTGCCTATCAACTGCTTAGATAGTGCTGCAATTTCAAGGTGCTTTGCCACTGGCAGATTATACTCACAATTATATTCACAATTGCAAAGCTGGACGCAGGGGGCAAAGTGCAAAACAGGCAGTCAACGCTTTGTATGCTGCGTTCACCCATTTGCAAATAGATGAAGTCCTCTGAACACCTGAAGCATGGCCTTGGGATAGAGCTCTGACTGTGTTAAGTGCAGGATCCAAAAGAGGTAGAAAAACCCGTCTCCAATCCCTATGGTGCTGTATCCTAGTGCTGCTCCTGCATTGTGTAATAGATTTTATCTCAGTGCTCTTGTGCCCCCCAGGGTCAAAAAAAAAATTGTGAAAAAATCTGAATCATACAAATTTTATGGATTTGTCGCTGAAAACTGTGACTTTTTTGTATTTGTCGCCAAAACCTCTGACTTTTTCCAGATTATTGAACGAAAGATCAGGATATCAATGGGACAAAGATCTGCCATTGACTTCTACATGAACTCGGCAGGTCTGAGTTGGAGCACTTTTTTATTTGGATTTTTAACACCATCGGGGTTTAGTAATTCCCAAAAATGTTTTATTTTTTTCTCTGAAAAAAATTATATTTTCCCCTTTAAAAGTCTGACCAGAAAAATTCAAATCTTAATAAATAACCCCAACATGTTTTTGAGCGAAACCCCACTTGATAAAGTATCCTGTTGCAAGTTGCAAAGTCTAAACTCCTGCTTCTACGATTCGAACTAAAAATCGTTCGACTATTCGACCATTCGATAGTCAAAGTACTGTCTCTTTAAAAAAAACTTCGACCACCTACTTCGCCATCTAAAACCTACCAAGGACCAGGTCCCCATAGGCTTTCCAGGCAATTTGGGATCGAAGAAAAATCATTCGATTCATGGATTAAAATCCTTTGAATCATTCGATTCAAAGGATTTAATCGTTCGATCGAACGAATTGCGCTAAATCCTTCGACTTCCATATTCGAAGTCGAAGGATTTAACTTCGAGGGTCGAATATCGAGGGTTAATTAACCCTCGATATTCGGCCAATAGTAAATGTGCCCCTAGGTGTGCTGTACAGGGATATGTCAAGACAGTTCAACCCCCACATACACGCTATCCGTGCTCAACAGTATTAACTGTTGAAATGAAATATAAATGAAATATATTAGCTACTGTATATTTTCTCAATGTTGTGCCAAATTCTTTTTTACTGTAATTTCTTGTAAGGTGAGAGTAGAGTACATGAAATTTTGAGCATTTTGTCACTCAAGAGATTTGCATACCTCCCATTCATCCCATTTTCTGCGGGACAGTTCCGATTTTTGACTGCTCAACCCACAGTCCTGGGTTTCTTACTGAAATGTCCCGAGTTTCAATTGTAACTATTTAAGATCTATGTAACTATAAGCAGGTCTCTTAGGGAAACTGATTTACAGCTTAAAGAGCAATTTCAGCTTCATTAGCAAAACTAAAATTCCTAGAAGTATGTTCAAACTTGTAACCTGTCAAATGTTTTTTTTTTAACGTTTTGTAAAATGGACAAGGTCTTTGTGTTTTTCAAATGTTGGGTGGTATAGATTTGTAGTACTGTGGGTGAGACACAAAATGCAGCTGATGCCATTAACCTTGAATGGGAATCACCTACAAAAGTCCGGTGCTGCATTTTTAAACAATAATTTAATGGCACTTAACGGCACCAGGTGCTTGCGGCCATTACCCAAAGGAACAGGTAAATAATACAGGGTGGGAAATGTAAACAAAAAGAAAAAGTAAGTAAAAAATAAAGTCAAGAGGCCCCAATCTATCAAGGTCTCGCAGTCACAAACCCTTTTTGTTCCTATTCATCTTACAAAAGGCAAACACTCCCAGATAAAAGTATTACCAGTTCTGGCGTAATAAGGAAAAATTCCTTCCTGAGGCTTAGACCACTATAGATTAACATTTGAATTATGTTTAAATGAACTCTAAAAACCAGGGGAACCATGCAGATCCCTTTGTAACAAAAATACAATTCAAAACACTTTAGAACTATAGAGACAAAATGAAATCTTGCAAAATGTTATTGTCATTTGCCGCTGTGATATTACCTATGAGATATTCATCTGTTTTTATATGTGTCTGCCGGTATGCAGAGGTCAGGAATTATAATGCCCAGCAATATGAACTATAATAGTGTATGATGACCCCACATATATACAGTATATAAAAGATGCCTGATTCTAAATACCATTTATTGTATTAGTCATTTTAAGTGACTAAAGCCACAATGATAATAATGATATTGCAAAACTTGTTACACAAAGTAGCCTGTGAAAGCTATTGACTGACTATGGGCATAAAAGTGGGCCTCCAGTTGGAGAGTCATTCGCTAAATAACTAGTAGCATTAAAATATAGAGCAGAAATTTCTATCCCATGTTTTTAAATGTTGTTTTCTTGAAGATACCTGTCACAAATGTAATATGTAAATGTAATGTAAATATCTATGAAAGCTTTTCTGCCTACAACTATGGCAGTTCTCAGTCTCACAAGAGGGTCTCAGAACTTCGGTGGAGAAACAGAAGAGAAGAGTTTGGCAAGATTTAGGGTGGTGGCACACGTAGCGTTCCCGGGAGATTAGTCGCCCAGCGACAAATCTCCTCTTCTTTGGATGAATAATCTCCCCAAAATGCCTTCCTGTCAGCTAGAATGTGGGATGGCACTCGGATCGCTTTGTTTTTCGAAGTTTCCTGAAGTTGCCTCACAAGGCTTCTCAGGGAAATTAGTCGCCCGAAGAAGAGGAGATTTGCCGCTGGGTGACTAAACTCCCTGGAATGCTACGCATGCAACCACCCTAGAAATAGCCAAATCAGTAAACAGGATAATGGTCAGAAACAGGTAGAATTCAGGGCAAACAATGAATGTTTTGTGTCAGATAACAGGTTGAAACCAGAGAATCAAGTTAGGAGAGAAAGTAGGACAGGCAATGAACGTAAAGGGTCAAGACTGAGCAAAGAGAGAAAAACTGCAAAGGAACTGGCCACAAGGATGACACAGCCAGGAACAAGATAATTAGAACCTATAACAGGCAAAATACCAATACCTGTTGGGGGCAAATCATAATTTTCAGCAATTGTCACAGCATTCCTGCTGGCAATATACACGCCATTGGTTGTGACAATAACGGTTGGACAAGGCCTGTGGCATAAACTTATATGGATTTAAAGATAGTGATCAGGAGTCACATACCTTTACTTAATTCTAACAATTAAAATAAAATTCAATACATAGATCCCTTGAACAAAATAACACTCTGCAAGTAAAATATAAAAAAAGAGTCAGCTAAGGACCATCTTGGACCCAATAATTAATAATCGCATGTTTTGCCTGTCTGGAACACTAGTCATCCCCCAAGAAGGAGCAAGCTATTTTATTCTTTTCCAACAACCCTTCAAACTAAATAAAAGAGACCCAAATCCCCTGAGACTTTGAATTTCCTGCATTTTAAAATTCCAGCCTTTGGTCAGATCAACGGTGCCATTTGTAGGCATATAACTAATTTATGAGACTCATTTACCAGTTACACAGCTACAGACTTGCTGTGGGCATGCACCTCAAATATAAACCAGGCTTATTCATTATTGACCTAATTTTACAACTAAAAAAAAATGAAAGAGGGGATAATCTTCTTAATGTGCTTGTGTTGGGGACAGCTTTCCCTACCTACTGTATATAAGAACGTGGAATCTGTTTATTGTAAGTTTCTTTGCAATTTTTTTTGCAAGGATTTAATTGAACAAAGTGCAATCTTTGTTCAAACCCAAATTAAAATATTTTCTGGGATTTATTAACGTGTTGTGCTTCATGCAAGTGTTTTTCTTATTTTGCTTGTGACTTTAAAATCTTAACCATTCTCTTGCATGGAACAGTGAAAAATAATATTTACCTATATACTGCACCAAATACCAGACTGGTAATAAATGTGATAGACCAGTCAGTAGAAGTCACATTTAACCAGTAACATACTTATGTATAAGAAGCACTGAGTGAAGTATTCAATTATAATATACACTAAGTGCCTTTGTCATATGACTCATTAAAATTTGTGAATTATAAAAATTATAATAATACCCCCTAATTTTTAAATATAGGAAACTACATGGTAAGAAGCCTGTGGTCTTCTTACATGTCTGCATAGGTGGATTTTCATTAAGGCTTGGGCAGGCTAAGTCTCCCCAAACCTGTTTGCCTAAAAAATGTAATCAATGATCAATGTGTCTATTTGAGCTAGTCTGGGGAGGGGCAGAGGGGTGCTGCTGACTAATATCTTTAGAAAACAAATCCCTTCCTGATTCATCATGATATTTTGCACTGAAAATCTCAGGAGATTGCAGATGGGAAAGTTTAAGGGCAGGGGCACACGGGCAGATTCGGATAGATTTGGTCGCCTGGCGACTCGTGAGGCAACTTCAGGTGACTTCAGAAATCAAAGTGCCATGAGTGCCATTGTGCTGGCATTTTCTCTTTATAGCAGGCGGAAGGCTGGGGGAAGGCAGTTCAGAGAGATTGTAGCCCCAAAGAAGAGGCGATTAGTCACCAGGGACTAAATCTCCCCGAATCAGCCCGTGTGTCTCTGCCCTTAAGGTGGCCATAGACGTAACAATTACGATCTTTCTTGGAAAAGATCTTTCCAAGAAAGATCGTTCGTTTCAATACACACGTGTAGAGCTGAATCGTCAGATATACAGGTAGATATACGGGAAGAAACAATAGAATTCTACCTGTATCTGACGATTCAGCACTAACAATGGGCAATGTTTGGGTCCCTTCAAAGGCACCTGATCAAAATTTTCTGTCCAGCCCGATCGACGAGCCGACCGATATCCAAGTCTTCTGCCGATACTGGTCGGCTCTTTTTCCACCATACACACAACGAATATCGGACGAAAATTCGTTTCGTACGATATTATCTGTGCGTCTATGGCCACCTTTAGTGCTGATGTGTGTGCCAAGCTCAGTTAGGGAATAGGTGAGACTGAGCTTTACCCAGGATGGCTGTTTGTTCTGGGGATCAGGGCCAAGAGACAAAGCAGCTGCTCATCTTCCACCTGCTTGTCTGGTATGTGGGGATTATTTGATACTTACATTGCACAAAAAATAAATACCATCAATGGTCAATGGTAGTTCAATCGATCTATTCAGGTAGGTGTTATCTGAAACTGAGAAAAGTGTAAAGGTGCGATGCAGTGGTGATGGTGCCATTTTAACCAGATCTCACTTTCACAGCTCTGTGAGTTTCAGCCAACACCTACCCGAATAGTTCAATGGAACCATTGTGATTGGATGTTTCCTTAAGGGCAGAGACACATGCTCAGATTCAGGGCGATTTAGTCGCCCGGTGATAAATCGCCTCTTCTTCGGGGTGACTCATCTCCCCGGGCAGAGACACATGCTCAGATTCAGGGCGATTTAGTCGCCCGGTGATAAATCGCCTCTTCTTCGGGGTGACTCATCTCCCCGAACTGCCGCCCACCTTCTAGAATCGAAATCGCCGGCGTGATGGCACTCGGAGCGCTACGTTTTCTGAAGTCACTCGAAGTTTCCTCATGAGGTAACTTCGGGCAACTTCAGAAAAGAAGCGCATTGATTGCCATCCCACCGGCGATTTACATTCTAGCCGATGGGAGGCAGTTTGGGGAGATTAGTCGCCCGGAAGAAGAGGAAATTTGTCGCTGGGTGACAAATCTTCTCGAATCTGAGCATGTGTCTCTGCCCTAAAGGGGCTATTCACCTTCCATTTCTTCTATTTCGATTAACCCAAAAATTTGCAAATTTCCAGCGAAATTCGCGAAACTTGAAAATTGGACACGCGTCTGAAAAGCTGATTTTATCAATTTTGACTCTGGCCTTAAAGTCAATGGGCGTCTGAATAGTGTTGATGCACTGCGATTTTGATGCTGATGAATTAGGTAGGTACTATATTGTCAGCAGCGGAGTTGAAATCCTACCAGTGATGCAGTGCCTAGGTCTTCAGGTTCAAGGTTACACTATGGTTGAATGGCATTGCCTAGCCCTTTTCTACATTCATCCATGTATTTCTTATATGTGATTTAAAAGCTTTTCAGTAGCAGCAGTACTTGCCAACTAATTAACTAGGGAGACTCAAGAAATGATCCATTTGATCAGAGCAAAGTTCAGCAAGTTGTACTTTAGTCAGCTGCCATTTGTACATATTATCAGAAACCGTGACTTTTACAGAATGCTGACTGTGATTTGGGCTCTGAACATTCAATATGTTACTCAGACTGTCACATGTATATTGTGCAACTTTGAAACCCAGAGGGACTGAAATAATAATTGAATAATAACAGACTCTACGGTCTGTCAAAACTAGACCCCCACAGGGGGTGGGCCTGTGATGTTGAGTGCAGGACTGATGTCAAGACCTGAAAATGAGCTGACTCAAGGGTTAAAGCATGCAGGGTTCTGTACTCTAGCAACGGTAGGGATGATCCTTAAAGGGGATTTAAAGGCAAAAAAATAAAATCCCATTTTTACTTTCTTTAATGAAAAAATCTATCTCCAATATACTTTAATTAAAAAATGTCTATAGTTTTTATAAGAAACCTGACTGTATGCAGTGAAATTCTCCTTTCGTTTTACTTGCTCTGACTGCTGCAGATAGGAAACAGACGGTCCCTAACTGCTCTACAGGGAAGTGATCATTCAATCAAACAGCAGGGGGCAACCCACCACCTTACTTCCCAGAACTCAAGCAGCTTTGTTTGTTTCCTGTAAAGCAGCTGGCGACTGTGTAGAGATTTGTATCCGCAGACCCAGTGCAGTCTGCATATTCTGATTATTAAAATTGCAAGGGCTTGCCCTGCTACTGCAACTCCTGTGTGCCGGTGAAATTCTTCTTTCCCACCACCTTACTTCCCAGAACTCAAGCAGCTTTGTTTGTTTCCCTGTAAAGCAGCTGGCGACTGTGTAGAGATTTGTATCCGCAGACCCAGTGCAGTCTGCATATTCTGATTATTAATCAGTCTTGCTGTATCAGCATCTATGGCAGATATGATTTGACTTGTGCTATTTTGATAATTTATGACGATCCCTAAGCTTAACCTCCCAACTGAAGCCCAGACCACACTGAGCATGTGCAAGGTCTTGGTCTTGCAAAGATGTTTAACAACGTTAGAAGATGACAGCCCCAGCGGCCAACTTTGAAAGCATAAATCATTTGTTTTATTTAACTTCTGGTGCAGTAAGTGCATGTTTATGTTTAGTAGCATTTCTAGCATTATTCTATTTTAAACTTTAGTTCCCCTTTAAAGCAACACACCAGTGTCAGAAACCCAATAAATACAGGAGGATCTTCCAGTAAGAATAATGTCTACTCTGTGTTTGCTAGGCATCTCTCTCTCTTTCTTTCTCTTTGTTCCTGCAGTTAAAGCAATAAGCATCAAGCACGTTTGCTTGCAAAAAAAACAACCTAAAAATCACTATATCTGTTCTTCAGATGTTTGATTAGATTTTTCAGTGCAGTGCAGTGCAGGTAGTATTGTTATGTTCTGTGTAATAGAAAGGTGACAGACATTGCACTGGCAGACTAGGCATTTGCAAATAGGCTTTCCTACTGAAGAATCTGATTGCCACACTATGTGATATAAGCCTTTGTTCTATGCCTGGAAACACGAAAGAAGAAAAAGGATTATAAGGAACTAAAAGACCTTAAGGGTTAGTTCACACAAGGAGATTCAGGGAGATTTTGTCCCCTGGCAGCTAGGCGACAAAATCTCCTGAATCTCCTCCTTGTGTGAACTAACCCTAAAAGGGCAAGTCAGCTCTTAATTACAAATATTCTACAAAATTTTTTTTATAATATATACATTCATTAAAAATGTTCAGTGCTTTTGAAGTTATTTCTAAAAACAATTGATATTGTAGCATTTGCTGAACTCCTGGTTGTTACTTTTTAAACAGTGTTGCAAAAGTCTCAGTTCCCCAGTAAAGACAGATCTGTTAATCAGTTGCCTTGTTTTACATTGTTTCAACTGTCTGAACCACCAGGTCAGAGAATAGAAAGGGACAGACACTGCTTTCAATAGCAATACATATACAAATACCTTGTACTGTATACAATTTGGAATATATATATACATATATATATATATATATATATATATATATATATATATATATATATATATATATATATATATATATATATATATATATTGGAAAGTTGCTTAAAATTATGTTTTCTTTTATTAGATAAATGTTTATTTTGGGGTTGACTTGCCCTTTAAAGGAGAACTAAAGCTTAACTAAAAATGTAGACTAGAAATGTTGTACATTATCTTTGTGCTTCTGTACCAGCCCAAGGCAACCACAACCCTTTAGCAGTGAAGATTTGTGTCTCCAAAGATGCCCCAGTAGCTCCCCATCTTCTTTTCTGCTGATTCACTGCAGATACTCTGTGCTGCTGTCACTTACTGATCTTAGGGACCCATTCACAATATACAGTACACAAAGAATATAAATATAAGGCTAATTAGTAATATAGATAATTACTACATGGCAGCACAGAAACCAGTAAAAAACAAGGGAAAGTTTTAAAAACCATTAAGCAGGGGTGCAATGATGTGGTGACCACAAAATAAAGGGTACATTTAGAAAAATACAAGAAGTCCTCTGCACTCAAGGACATTGAGACATTTTGTGCCTTAAAGGGGAAGGAAACCTAGTTGGCGCAAAAACCCTCCCCCCCTCCCGTGTGTTGCCCACCCTCCCTCCTCCCCCCTGGCCTACCAGTCCCGCTGGGCAAATGCCCCTAACTTGTTACTTACCCTTCTGCGCAGGTCCAGTCCAGGGAGTTCACAGATGACATCTTCTTCCACGCGATCTTCTTCCTGCTTTGAAGCTACTAAAATTGCCTTACCTTTTAAACAAAACAGGGATTGTTTGTCCATATATTGCAATATATTTAAGCTACATCAAAGTCATCCCATATCTGGCCAGTCCTACGCTCAACTTTTATCTGCAACTTACTTGCTGCTTTAAGGTTAAAGCTCCCAAACTTGGCTGCCCTTTTATTAGACACCACTGGGATCAATTGACTATAGCTGGGAATTGTGGGAGCTAGACATAGAGCTGGTCACTGCTCCTGTATAACTATAACAAACAAACGGAAGTTGTGCTCACCACTAATTTTTAATAAACACAGAAACCAGTGCAAGTAGCATCAGCATTTAATAATCATAATAACCAAAAATTATAACCTTGTAGCATCAGCTATTTATATATATATATCTATATATATATATATATATAACAGGCCAAGCTTATTTTCTGATGAACCTTCATATATATATATATATATATATATATATATATATATATAAAATAATACATTTTTAGCCATATTAATTTTAGGGTTTCAGCTAATGTCAGATGAGGCTGAGCACTTCCACATACATACCTCCCAACTGTCCCATTTTTTGCAGGAAAGTCCCGATTTTGATAGCTCAACCTGCAGTCATGGATTGTTAATGACTTTCTCTTTGATCTCCTGCACTGAACAGCCAGAGATACAAAGTTTCTAAAATTTAATTGTTTTTTGGCAGGGAGCCCATAATATATGGCAGGTTTACTTAGATACTTTTGTAACAAAGCTACAATTATACAATTTTGTAACAAATCTACAATTATAACAATTTAAGATAAGCAAGTCTCTTAGGGAAACTGTGACTTGCAGCTTAAGATGGCCATAGACACACAGATTCGATCGTACGAATCCTCGATTCGTACGATTTTCTTCCCGACATTTATCTTGCCATGGAGATCGGTCGTTCAGTAGATCGGACAGGTTAGAAAATTTCTGCCGGCTGCCGATCATATCTCTGCATGTATTGCCGATCTGATGATTTTCAGTGGAGACTGTCACCAGCTTTTGTCAGACATATAACTTTCGTACGATTGCTGTAGGGTGAGAACATTGCCTGATCTATTCTTTTACTACTTTATTTGGTCTGAATGGTTAGGTGACCTAACATGTCATAGGGTAGGAGTACATCTGTAATAGATGCCTGTTTGTTGTTTTAATTACCAAATAAAGCTGGAATTTTGATTTTACTCCATACGTGTGGAATAGTTTCCTCATTCACTAAATCCCCCATGTATGATGTCTACTGGAATGGAGACCGGCATGAGAAAGCCTGCACACCTTCGGGAGTGGACACAACGGAAGAGTGGCCATAACACGGGCATGTGAGTTTCTTTTTTGGATCTCTATGCTAAATGGTTAGTGGCAGGTCTGGAGATGAGGACGTACGATCGTTCGTCCGATATTGAGGTAAAATCTTTGCGTCTACGGCCAGCTTTAAAGAGCAAATCGCCTTCATTAGCAAAACTGTAATAACCCATAAAAACATCAGAAATGTGTTCAAACTTTATTAACCTGCCAAATAGTGTAAAATGAACATGGTAATTAGGGGATGTGGCCATAAAAAAAAATTTTTTTAAATTTTAAAAAAAATTTGTCCTGCTCCAAGGGTGGTAAATCTTTTTGACCCTATTTCTATTTCCAAAATGTTGGGAGGCAGAGTTGGACTGGAGCATTGGGGGCCAATTGTGTTCCAAACTTCCGGGGCCCCCCCTCGCTCATGTGCGAATGCCGGTGTGCTGTGTTGCACATTATTTTCTTTTGGGGCCAACAGATCGAGGGAGCGAGGCTGGGCCCACCATGTTTTTTCTCGGTGTCCCGCTGGCCCAGTCCGACCCTGTTGGGAGGTAGGCACATACAGTAGTTGTGCTGAGTGTCCCTTGATCTATTGTGTTCAAGTGTTCTCACTGATTCTAGGGAACCCTGGACATTAATGGCTGCAAAAGACTTGCACTAAGAAAATGATAAACTAAAGCCATTATTAACTCAGCATGCATTGGGGAACTGGAGATTACGCCATCCCTTACTCTGATAATGTTAGTCAAAACTTGCATGCAATTCATTTAACCACACAGTGCAATAGTGCACTTTTTTGTTGTTGTGTTGCGTGGCTCTGGCCGCAATGATGGTGAAATTGTGGGGGAAATGCCATGGAAAATATGGCAAATTCTGAATCAGAGATCAGCACTTTGCTGAAAGTTTAAGCTTCTATATACTTCATATTATGAGATGCAGGGTTAGAAGTTTTAGGGTGAGTCACATACAGAAGATAGCCAGGGTAAGCACAAAGGAGATAAATCCAATGTCGGACTGGCCCACCGGGATACTAGGAAAACTCCCGGTGGGCCCAGGTGTTAGTTGGGCCCTCTTGTTTCTAAACATTTGGCCTATTTCGTGGTCATTCCCTATTTCTTTATGGGGAAAATGCTTAATAATGAGAGAATATTGTAAATATATATAAAAGACTAGGAGAATAAAGAGGTTGAGCGAGTAGAGGAAGAATAATAGTTTGGAAAGGTCCACTGTCTAAGGTTTTCTGGTGGGCTCACGGTTTTAGGTTTTCTGGTGGGCCCAAGGCTTTCTGGTGGGCCCCTGGCATCCCAGTCTGACACTGGATAAATCCATTACATGTAAGCATATATTATCATTATAATTATTATTATACAATTAGAGCCAGCATGGTCTCATCATTGCAATCATTCTTTAAGATATCCTTACAATAAGCATCATTTTTTACACAACACCCTGCCCTTTTTGGGTCAATAATTCCCCTACATATACATTTAAATGACTATAATCTGGAGTTTTATAATTTCCACTTATAGAAACTTATATGTGCATTAAACAAGTTATATGTGGTAAGATGAAAATGACATGTGTAGCGTAGGACTTGCCTTGATGGGCCTCATCCAGGTCAGATGCTATTTGAAGATTTTGTTCTTTCTAGTAGTTTGAAGCACTGGGAACTTTTTTTAGCTCATATTTATATTTTTCCTTATACTGTATCTTGGTTAAAATCTACAGTGCTTGATAAATAAAATTTAACAATAAGCTTGTGGAGTGAAAGTTATCACACACAGCCGTCGTGTATATTTATTACTTGGCCAGTAGAGGACATTGTAATATCACAGTCCATTTGACCAAGCCATTCCAGTGCTGAATTTATGGATATGTATTCCTAAACAGATGATCACATTTTCTAAATGTGTGTGTATAACTATTTTATGTAAAATGAAAGAAGATAACATGCTAAGTGATGTTCCACATACAAAACCTGTTGAGCAATGAATCTGAAAGCAGTATTTGTCTGGCTGTTTTGCACAACCCTTGCATACTCATGTAACAGAAGCCAGCAGATTAGCAGACCTGGAAGATAATTAATTTCTGCTACATTATTTCAAGTCAGAACATATAACATATTGAATATTCTTACCAAACTGAAATATGGATATCAGTAAATATTTTTTTCCCTTGAACCCTCATTTTATGATATTCTCTGTGCTGCCTCAGAGATCCCCTGACCAGAAATACTGCAGCTCTGACTGTAACAGGAAGAAGTGTGGGTCAAAAGATAGAACTCTGTCTGTTAATTGGCTCATGTGAAAATGTAAATTTTCTATTTACTGTAGGATTACCCAATGGCACAGCCACATACAGTACTACTAAAAAGTATTTTATTATGAATATGGTTTATTTACATGAAGCAGGATTTTACATATGGGCTGCTTTATGCAATATATTATTCTAGAGACCTACATTGTTTGAGTGTATAGTTTTCCTTTTATAGGGAAAAAAGATTTTAAAAAAGGAATTAGACATACGAGTATATTTCCTCTGCTTAAATAAATTGTTCCAGGATGGAAAACAAATTGTTAAATCCTAAACATGGTTGTACAATGTACATGATTGTAAAATGCACTTATATACATATGTTTTACAGAAATATAAACTGCAAATAAAGTAGCTATAAATCAAACTTACAAATAGGTTATATTTTCCATTTAATAGACACCAAGTTGGAAAAGACTGATGCTTATGCTGTGGGCTTGTGACTTTGGGTAAACATTCATTACTTTTTGGAGTCTATCTTATGAAAATCAGATTTATATAGTGCGTATTGATACAACTGAGCATATAAAGCACATTCTGTTGAGCACTGTGTTTGGCAAATTTGCTGACTTCAATAACCTAAACCTACCAGGAAAGCACAACAGATTGGATAAATCGCAGTTATACGTTTTGGTAAATGGTAAAGCTGATGCAGATGGGAGTCCTGGTCAGAAACAGTGTCAGGTTTTAAAATTGGAATGATGGGAGCAATGCAATTTCTATCATTACATTAGTGCGTTTACAGTAATGAAAGGACATATTTGGGGGTTACTGAGTAACCTTATACAGCCCCAAAAAGGCACCTACACATTGGCAAAACAGAGATTTTCAGAAGCTAGCCAATAAAAACAAAATCTAGGCCCATAATCTAGCAGCACATTTTCAGTTCGAACTATTAATTTAAGATCGTGATCCTGAAAAGTCAAATGTAAAAAAAGAAGGTCAGGGTAAAACACACTAACACTTCATTGAATATAGAATACAAAGGGTTGGTTTATAAAAGGTCTGGGCCTTTTGCTGAAAGCGAATAAGTTCTATGAAATCATTCAGAATAACTAACAGTACCTGGCATTTTGCCTGGAGGGAAATAAAATCAAAAGAAACTTCCAGTCTCTTCCAAATCAGAAAACGGAAATTTGTCATTTTATACAAATGACTATTTTCTGGCTCTCCTGAACAGAGACATATTTGTTTCTAGAACTGAATGTTATTTTAAGCTAATGTGCCCATGAATGCAAGGCTTGCTGTATACTTACCTCCATATATAAACTTGATTAATCACCAGTAACCACAGGAGGGCACAGTTCTGTTTTGTTTTTAGTTTAACCTTGACTTGGGGGGAGAGGGGTGATAATAGGCTGCATAGGAGCAACACTTTCAAGCTATATTTACAAACATCAGCAGGAACTTTGCCCCTGGAGCTCTGGGAAAACACTTTCATATGTATAGGATATTAGTGCCACAAATCCACTCACTTTACATAAGAGTTCAAAAGTGCACTGCATTTTCGTCTGAAACTAAAGCTGACCAAATATTAACAGATTTGCTTTTTTGGTACCTTTGTCCACCCACTTGGGCTGATCCGATCATCAGCCAACAGCCGGAACCGAAAGCGGTCTACATGCTAAAACAGTCCTCACCCAACAAGATTTTCAGACATGCCCAATAGATATCTGGATGACTTTTGTCCACAGATCAGTTGACCAAGCCATCATAAAGGCCAGAATTTATACACAAGCATATTTTTACTCAGGCCCAGTAGCTACTAATAAGCAGTTTCTTAGTGCTGAATATGTGTGCCAACATTTTTGGAACAGTCCATGCATGGGATTTTGTGCTCTAGACATCAGTGAGTTCACTGAGTAACTTGGAACATGGTAGGCTTGCAGACACTGACCCCATGCCAATGAATTTAAAGATCTGCTAATTATGGCCAAAATACAGAACAATCTGGAATAGATTCCGTTAAATTTTGACCCTGAATATCACAATTGAAATGGCTGCAGCTGCCTGTCAGGAGTTGTAGTTGACAACTAAGAACGCTAGCTGGCAATCTATCCTTTCAACCATGATACCTTCAAAAACCAGGAACTCAATCTTCTGCTTTTTAGCATTTTAGAACTAGAAACACCAGCTGAGGGGATGAGGCTCTAATAATATTCTGACACTGACTTCACCCCATTTGTCCAGCAGCAACAGCAGCACCACCAGTGTAATGGAAAAGCTGAAGTATACATTCATAAATAAATGATGCATGATTCTGGCTGCAAGTACTCTGCTGCAATGGAAAATCTGACAGATTTCATGCCTTTCTCTTTTATGTACCAGCAAAATCCGCCTGTGCTTTAATCACCCAGTCAGATGGCACCTACTGAAACCCTTTCCCATACTTATAGCACAAAAGTATATACTGTTGTTTTTAGCCTTACCATATTTATGGTAGCCTGTAGTAAACATCTATTTAACACAGACAAGGAGCCCAGGCCTCAATGAAACCTCAATTTTATATCCCCTGATTTAATGTTTCCCCATTTTACATTGCTGTTTTGTGGTCCCACCTATACCTGTACATACAGGTATGGGACCTGTTATTCAAAATGCTCAGGACTTGGGGTTTTCCAGCTAATGGATCGTTCTGTAGTTTAGATCTTCATGCCTTTAGTCTACTAAAAAATCATGTAAACATTAAATAAACCCAATATTCTTGTTTTGCTTCCAATAAGGATTAATTTTATCTTGGTTTGGATCAAGTACAAGGTATATTTTTTATCAATACAGAGAAAATGGAAATCATTTTTAAAAATTTGGATTTTTTGGATAAAATGGAGTCTATGGGAGATGGCCTCTCTGTAATTCTGAGCTTTCTGGATAACAGGTTTCCGATATATGTATCTTGATAAAGGTCCTAGACATGGACCGAAACTTCAATCAAATAAAGTAAGTTATTTTCAAAAAGAAAAATAATATATACAGTGGTGTGCAAAACTATTTGCCCCCTTCCTGATTTCTTATTCTTTTGCATGTTTGTCACACAAAATGTTTCTGATCATCAAACACATTTAACTATTAGTCAAAGATAACACAAGTAAACACAAAATGCAGTTTTTAAATGAGGGTTTTTATTATTTAGGAAGAAAAGAAATCCAAATCTACATTTTCATGTGTGAAAAAGTAATTGCCCCCTGAACCTAATAACTGGTTGGGCCACCCTTAGCAGCAATAACTGCAATCAAGCGTTTGCGATAACTTGCAACGAGTCTTTTACAGCGCTCTGAAGGAATTTTGGCCCACTCATCTTTGCAGAATTGTTGTAATTCAGCTTTATTTGAGGGTTTTCTAGCATGAACCGCCTTTTTAAGGTCATGCCACAACATCTCAATAGGATTCAGGTCAGGACTTTGACTAGGCCACTCCAAAGTCTTCATTTTGTTTTTCTTCAGCCATTCAGAGGTGGATTTGCTGGTGTGTTTTGGGTCATTGTCCTGCTGCAGCACCCAAGATCGCTTCAGCTTGAGTTGACGAACAGATGGCCGGACATTCTCCTTCAGGATTTTTTGGTAGACCGTAGAATTCATGGTTCCATCTATCACAGCAAGTCTTCCAGGTCCTGAAGCAGCAAAACAACCCCAGACCATCACACTACCACCACCATATTTTACTGTTGGTATGATGTTCTTTTTCTGAAATGCTGTGTTACTTTTACGCCAGATGTAACGGGACGCGCACCTTCCAAAAAGTTCAACTTTTGTCTCGTCGGTCCATAAGGTATTTTCCCAAAAGTCTTGGCAATCATTGAGATGTTTTTTAGCAAAATTGAGACGAGCCTTAATGTTCTTTTTGCTTAAAAGTGGTTTGCGCCTTGGAAATCTGCCATGCAGGCCGTTTTTGCCCAGTCTCTTTCTTATGGTGGAGTCGTGAACACTGACCTTAATTGAGGCAAGTGAGGCCTGCAGTTCTTTAGATGTTGTCCTGGGGTCTTTTGTGGCCTCTCGGATGAGTTGTCTCTGCGCTCTTGGGGTAATTTTGGTCGGCCGGCCACTCCTGGGAAGGTTCACCACTGTTCCATGTTTTTGCCATTTGTGGATAATGGCTCTCACTGTGGTTCGCTGGAGTCCCAAAGCTTTAGAAATGGCTTTATAACCTTTGAAATTGAACTCAGGTGTGATAAACCACAGTTAAGTTATTTTTTAACAAGGGGGGCAATCACTTTTTCACACAGGCCCATGTAGATTTGGAGTTTTTTTTCTCCCTTAATAACATAAACCTTCATTTAAAAACTGCATTTTGTGTTCAATTATGTTATCTTTGACTAATAGTTAACGGTTTTTGATGAGCAGAAACATTTAAGTGTGACAAACATGCAAAAGAATAAGAAATCAGGAAGGGGGCAAATAGTTTTGCACACCACTGTATATATATATATATATATATTATATACTAAGTACAAACATGTAACCATTCCAAGGATGCCTCAATACTCAACATTTTGGCTAATGGAAATTTTGATGCCCATGGCTGTCCAGGTCTGTTACCAAATCACATAATTGCTTAAAAATCCCTTTTCGTAGGCATTTTTGAGCAATTATGTGATTTGAGTTTTTTCTGGAGTTTTGTAGCCATGCCAAAATGTGGGTGACATTGGTGTTATTGCCCTGAGAGTTTTGCTTGCTAATATAATGTTCCTTAACTTTGTAAGAAGCAAATCAATCTTTCTTTAATTATATTGCATGTTTCCATCCCTCACCTCATATAGAAAATTCACTTTTGCACTGAACAAAATATATACATTAAAATGCTAACCCTTAATGAGGAAACTGTTGCAGGTCTTTATCACATGAGATAAAACTAACTCAATTGGGTTCACTTGAATTAACACTAATTTATTGGTGATAGTTTTCCTTTGACAACAAAGTAAATGTTATCTGAATCCAATTAAAGAGCAATTTAGAAAGTCGTACTCATTACTCATTGCTGCGAAATCCATTTAGCACTGGCGAGCAGCGTGCAGTCTTCTGTGCTTATTTTCTGCACTTTGGGAACACAAACATCACCGTAAGACATATTTACTTGTAAACAAAACGCTGAACTTTTTAACACTTCTGTTAATGAAGTTGTAGAAGATAATTAATCCTGGGTGTTTTCTGGAAAAAAGCACACACTTTTAATCCAAATCATTGCAGTATTTGGCCAAGCAGAGCACATTTGCTTCCATGTTGACAGAAAGGCTTGAATAAAGTTTGCAGATACTCAAATATCAGGCAAAGGCAAAGTTTGGCTTTCTTAAGCTGTTAAATAATCACTAAACTCTCAAACAATGGTTTTAAATGAATATTTAGGGTATATACATAAGGGCAATTTAACTTACCACCGCAGCAGATACCAGATCCAATTAGGAAAAAATTGGTCTTGATTAATTAGTGCTAAATAAAAAACGTCTTTGGCTGAGCAATTATGGCATATAAACAGACACAGATATGTGATCTATTATCCAGAATGCTTGGGACCTGGGGTTTTTCTGATAAGGGATATTTTTGTAATTTGGATCACCATATACCTTAAGTCTGCGAAAATAATTTAAGCATTGAATAAACCTAATAGGATAGTTTTGCCTCCAATATGGATTCATGCCGGTAAGTTATGAAGTCATTTAAATTATTATTTGCTTAACATAGAATCTATAGGAGATGGACTTTAGGAGCTTTCTGGATAGCAGGTTTCCAGAGATTACATACCTATACAAATCTGTGGACAAACTATCCTACTTGTAATAGAAATAGTATACTCCTATATAAGAGAT
Source organism: Xenopus petersii (assembly GCA_038501925.1). Classification (NCBI taxonomy): domain Eukaryota; kingdom Metazoa; phylum Chordata; class Amphibia; order Anura; family Pipidae; genus Xenopus; species Xenopus petersii. Next base: position 85,841,478 of record CM076685.1, read on the forward strand.
CTCGACCTAATATAAAAATGCGTAATGAAAGAAAATGTATTGAAAACGTTTAATGATTTTTAATACTACAGTATTTGTAAATCCTTACAAATTAAAGGAGTATTCACTGATCATTCTGAGTACGGAATGTAGCAGAAGCCATCTGATTAACATACCTGGAGGAGAAATGATTTCCCCTACATTGTTTCAAGTCAGAACCAGATAGCAGAAAGAGATAAATACAGGTATAGAACCTGTGATCTGCGATCGGATAAACTCGATATTGCCCACCTCAATGTGGGTATTTCGGGGAGCAAAATCAATTGTTTAACAAAATCGCCAAACGAGCGGATCTCTAAGTGTATGGCCACCTTAAGTCTATTAGAAAATCATTTAAACATTAAATAAACCATTAGGCTGGTTTTGCTTCAGATAAGGATTAATTATATCTTTGTTGGATCAAACTGCTTTAATTTTTAACTACATTTATAAATGTTAAAACCATTCACTGGAAAGTACCTTACAATTACATTTTACTAGACTTACATCCAATTTAAGTTGGCCATACGTTGGCAGATTTTAGCTGCTGATATAGCTCATTCAGTCCGTGTTGGCAGCTTATATGCCTGTGTATGGGCATTCCATTGGGCCTACCTGACCAATATTTGTACGAAAATCCTGCAGATATCGATCGGACAGGATTAAAAATCTCCTCGAGCAATAACGCTATTTCATCACTGGATCTGATCACTCACATAAGAAAATCATGTCAGGTGATGACCTCTATTGGAATATGTATTGGGTCCCCAGCCAACCTGAAGTTCCTAGTACTATTTATTTAAACCATCAGCTCTCTAAAGGATGGATTTTTACTGGATTTTTTAACCCAATTTAAGCACGCTTTTAGGCATTCTGGCCATTTGGCAATATGAACAGAAACACAGAGTAAAAATTGGTTTCTATATACAGCTTGGGGCTGGAATATCAACAATTGTGTTTCCTTCCAAATATGTTGCAAAAATGCAGTTGCCAGTGGTAGCCACCTTCATATGGGGCAAATTCCCTATGATTCATAGTTGCTCCAGGCGTAACTTTGCCGCACTTCTCCAGGCGTAGTTTCGCCAGCGCTTCGCAAATTCACTAAAATCCGAAGTTGCGCTCAGGGGTAGCGTAAGGTTGCGAAGTTGCACTAGCGTTGATTCGCTAAGTAAAGCGAAGTTACGCTAGCGAAGGCTAATTTGCATACGGCGCCAAATTCAAATTTCAATGGAGGAATACGTATCAGCACTACAAATGGCTAGAAAAGCTTCAAAACATCAAATAAAAATTGTATTTTGCCCTACACATGTGCCCACTGTCTAGGTAAGTTGCCATGAGTCAGGAAATGTAGGGGGAAGGAGGGGAGCCCCAAATAAATTTTCGATCTTTTTCAGCCTATCACCCATAATGTAGAAAACATGCCAGCGTTTTTTGGGACTTAGAAAAAATTTTGACTTTTTTTGAAGCAATCCCTATGTACTCTATTGCGCTTCGCCAGGTCTGAGGTGGCGAAGGAAGTCTAGCGTAAAAGGTAGCGTTCAGTACACTGCGAGCGTTAGTGAATTTGCGTAGTTACGTCGCTAGCGAAACTTCGCCAGGCGTAAGGGTGCGAAGTAACACTAGCGAAACTACGCCAGCGTTTGTTAGTGAATTTGCGCAGTAACGAAAATGCCAAACGCTAGCGTTCGGCGCTTAGTGAATTTGCCCCATAGTGTTAAACATACGTGTGCCCTAGCAGACTGACCAACAACTGAATGGTTGCTTGAGCAAGAAGACAGCTGCATGGCACTTTCTGTGGCCCACCTATGGTACAGCATTATGATCAGTACTGTTAAATGATGTCAGTATACAATTGTCTCTGGTGCCCATGTTTGGCAGGCTGCAACCCATTAAATTGCATTGGTAGGCAATGTGCTGCCCAAAGGTCCCACTCCCAAAGGCCTGATTTAAGTCACACTCCCTTAGTAGCGTGATCTCTATCTCAGTTTCTTATTTAATATATCTTTATTCTATTAGCATTCTTGTTGCTTGTACTGTTACACCTCTACAAACAGTACTAATACAGTCATCTCTAGGAAATAGTGTTAGCATATGCTAAACCAATATCTACAATCAGAGCGGGACTGGGGTAGGCAGCCTGTTTAGGGAGATATTTTTTTAAAAAAAGAAGTGCAATTCAAGAAAATGTGTTTAATGTGGTACACACAGCAGCACAGCTCCTGAGCAGCTCATCACTGGACCAGCAAATTGCCTTGTTTCTCCTGGGTCAACCAATCCAGCTGTACAACGGACTTATTCAGACATTACATTAACTTATCCAGACAGGGTGATGGTGTGTAGAACCATGGACTGTGCAGATACCAACCCATGCCTTGGGTGCCAAAGTTTCTTGTACCCTTAGTTTGTGTTTATGCACAGTGACTCATACATGAAGCCCAAATATGTGCATGCCTAGTGTGAAACAAACTCTCATCTGTCTGTGATGACATTTAGTGCATGCGCACAAGTCCTGTAAGTGAAATCAGTGAATCCAATATGGCGGCTGCATTGTGAGATAACAGCACTAAATATGAAAATCTGTTTGAATTGTAGAATGGATATAATGTTTGGAAAGGTGAAGTATTGCTATAGGCAGGGCCGGATTTACATAGCGGGCGCCCCTAGGCCCACTGCCATTTGTCCCCCCTGTCCCCTACCCTTTATTCATGCAAATTTTCATGGAGATTGTATCTCCTGCGCATCCCCAATGATTTTGAACCAATGTGGGTGTGGTTGGCCAGCATGCCGCCCCCCTAAAATCCTGCCACTCTAGGCCCGGGCCTAGGTGGCCTTCCCACAAATCCGGGCCTGGCTATAGGGGCTTATCTTGTCCTATAAATTATTTATTTTCCATTGCTGCCCATAAACAGGCTGATTTTCTTTTATATCAATTTGATTGCCCAGAGATATGATCATTTACTTCAGGGTTCCCCAACCCTTTTCAACGGAGAGCCACATTCAAATAGAAAGTTATGAGAAGCTACACAAGCATTTATAAGATTACTGGACGTTTTCAGATAAGGGCTGTGATTGGCTATTGGCTGCCCCATGTGGACTGCTGTATTCCTCCTGCACTGAACAGGGTCCTCCATAGGAACTCTATTTAGGGGGGGGGTTAAAATAGTTGCTCTAAACTAGTCACAAATGTACTGGTTTGTATAAATTGTACTTGTTTTCAGGAGGGACACAGCACTGTTTCCAGATTTGATAGATCGGTTTTTGTGTTGTCACGTGTTATAGTTGAGCAGGCACTTCAAAGATCAATTTAGCTTAAAATAGGAAAGGGCTGTGATACTAGGGGAGGAAAGTGACCCTTTCTAATTTCCTCTGGAGAACTAGGATAAATGATAGATACATATATAAATGTGTGTGTGTGATTCATTTCATTTTGGAAAGTCTTAGTCTAGCTCTATCTCATCTTTTTTATTCTTCTCATATGGTCAAAACATCTGTAATGTTTGCACTGTACAGTATGGGTTAATAATACAGAGGTGGGAGGAGTTTGGGTTAATAATACAGAGGAGAGAGGAGTTTGGGTTAATAATACAGAGGAGAGAGGAGTTTGGGTTAATAATACAGAGGTGGGAGGAGTTTGGGTTAATAATACAGAGGTGAGAGGAGTTTGGGTTAATAATACAGAGGTGAGAGGAGTTTGGGTTAAAAAACAAAGGAGAGAGGAGTTTGGGTTAATAATACAGAGGTGAGAGGAGTTTGGGTTAGTAATACAGAGGTGAGAGGAGTATGGGTTAATAATACAGAGGTGAGAAGAGTTTGGGTTAATAATACAGAGGTGAGAGGAGTATGGGTTAATAATACAGAGATGAGAGGAGTTTGGGTTAATAATACAGAGGTGAGAGGAGTTTGGGTTAATAATACAGAGGTGAGAGGAGTTTGGGTTAATAATACAGAGGTGAGAGGAGTATGGGTTAATAATAGAGGTGAGAGGAGTATGGGTTAATAATACAGAGGTGAGAGGAGTTTGGGTTAATAATACAGAGGTGGGAGGAGTTTGGGTTAATAATACAGAGGAGAGAGGAGTTTGGGTTAATAATACAGAGGAGAGAGGAGTTTGGGTTAATAATACAGAGGTGGGAGGAGTTTGGGTTAATAATACAGAGGTGAGAGGAGTTTGGGTTAATAATACAGAGGTGAGAGGAGTATGGGTTAATAATACAGAGGTGAGAGGAGTTTGGGTTAAAAAACAAAGGAGAGAGGAGTTTGGGTTAATAATACAGAGGTGAGAGGAGTTTGGGTTAGTAATACAGAGGTGAGAGGAGTATGGGTTAATAATACAGAGGTGAGAAGAGTTTGGGTTAATAATACAGAGGTGAGAGGAGTATGGGTTAATAATACAGAGATGAGAGGAGTTTGGGTTAATAATACAGAGGTGAGAGGAGTATGGGTTAATAATAGAGGTGAGAGGAGTATGGGTTAATAATACAGAGGAGAGAGGAGTATGGGTTAATAATACAGAGATGAGAGGAGTTTGGGTTAATAATACAGAGGTTAGAGGAGTATGGGTTAATAATAGAAGTGAGAGGAGTTTGGGTTAATAATACAGAGGAGAGAGGAGAATGGGTTAATAATAGAGAGTAGTGATGAGTTAATAACAGAGAGATGAGATTTAGTAGAAGCAACATTGCAGTCGCGGTGTCCCCGGTATGAAGTGATTAAGTGAGTGTTATACACAGTGACTCGTGTCCTACATAGAGAAGCAGCTCAGACACAACATTCTATTGGATTTGCCCGAGTTCTGACTGATCCAGGACTCATATCACCCCTACACGTGTCAGTGGATGTTACCGAGCAACTCGTGTTTCCTCGTGCGCCTCCTTCTCTCTGTCGCAAGTGTCGGGCTGGAGGGAGGTGAGTTGATCCCGGGGATCGCTCTGCCAGAGGCGCCGGACAAGCATCCAACGCACATAATGGCCCGTATGTGACACCTACACGAGGGGCTCCATAAAGCAGAAGCATCGGGCGGGTGTGAGTGAGTGAGGAGGAGCGAGTCTCCCGTGTTGTGCAGCGGACAAGCGATAGCGCTGGGGGAGGGGTGAGCGCGACTCAGTGCAACTGCCGCTCACACACAAACAGTAGTAAAATACCCCCCCCCCCCTTTATCCGTCAATCAGGCTTAATGGGGTATAAAAACTCTCAGGCTGCGAGAGGCATAAGGAGCAAAGCAGAGTCAGGAGTCGCCAGCGCTCACGTGTCTCCTCCAGCCCCGCAGCGTGTGATACTGAACAAAACTTCCATTCACTGCGCTCCCCTGTGAAAGCGCTGCCAACTGACTGCCTCTGCCATTTCCTGCCTCTAAAAATAGCACAGTCCTGGGGACTAGTCATTCTGGCAGCTGCGCGGGGGGTTCTCAGCGCCGGACAAACCACTGCTGCACCGATAGGGGTGAACTCACTGCCCCAGGACACAGGACGGCGCACAACAGCGGGGCTCTGGGATCCAGACACTTGTCATCTACACTAGTGACAGAGCCACGTCCCTCCAGGAGCTGACAGAGCGCTCCGTGTCCGCCCGGCTGGGAACTACTTGGGGAGAAACTTGCAGCCATGGATATGAGATCACTGGGCAGACTGCTGCTGCTCCCCGTGCAGATGGTATTGTCCCTTCTAAAGGCTGCCGCGAACTTGCTGATGCCCACAAGGCTGAGGGACCTGAGCGCGGACACTGTGCTCATCACCGGCGGAGGCAGGGGGATCGGCCGACACCTCGCTAAGGAGTTCGCAAAGCAGAAGGCTAAAAAGGTAACTGGCGCCACCCCCTGCTCTATATTAATTCAATTAATCCACATCATCGAGACGGGCTGCTTCCCTGTCACGCTTTGACCCCAGTGCTAAAGATGTTGCAGTCTGACTCCCTCAGGGATCCGTCAGAATGGCAAAAGCGCAAACATGCCCCGATGCTCCTCCCACTTGTCCCTATCACAACAACTACTTAGTTGCCCTCTGCACCAACCAACCAACCTTGTACATTGGCTTCTCCCTTACTGACTGTAGACTGCCAGTCTGCCCACTCATTCCTATTCCTAGGGAAAGTCCATTGGTCCATCTGTGGGTAGAGCGTTTGGACTAAAACATTGGGCATAATCTGCCAAATTAATCAGAGTAGAAAAGCTGTGGAGGGTTGGCGAGTCCCATTGGCAGATAACAGAGCCAGAACAGATTATTAGATCCATGGGGCATATCTCACTGTTTGTGGGTAATACCACTTCTGCCTGGAGATTGATAGAGGGGTGGTGGGCTTGATGTATAGGGATGGAGGGTCCAACCAGAGGTCTTATATCTTCTAGTTTCCCCTGACTGCACAAGGTATAGGTACAACAGCTTGTGCTATTTCAGCAGATATATTTATATCACTTGAATTCACTACAATGGACGATCAGGTCATTGACTTTACTGAGAGCAGAAATTGTTCTATAGAGCCCAGAATTATATGGCTTGCTCTAAACCAAGGGTGTCGGCAACAGCTACAGAGATAGAAGTTGAACCTGTATAAAATGATGTAGAATTTCTATGATCCGCGACGTCTCTTTGACAGGTGGAAGGTTTCTGGAAGTTTTATTTTCCAATAGAGCAATGCATGGAGTGGTAAATGGTTTTTGGTGGCTTTCCTGATAGATGACAAAAACATTGCCGCAGTTAGTCAATTATTTGTAAGTCTCAGTTGAATTCAGAATGGCCATGGCCCTGAGGCAAAGAAGAAAAAGCACAGCAACCCAAGTGTTACAACATTTTCTATTTACTGGGAAAAAAACGAGGGAAACAAAAACAAGATTTTGTAACAATGCAAACAAAATATTACGCCACTTATTTTGCTTCCGATTCCAATCAGCCAGTTGGTTCATTTGCCCCAAAGCAATAGGTGGGTATCCATTGAGGCATTAATAACTGAGGCTGCTGGAGTCTGATCAGGTTAAGAGTTGTCCTTAGTAGGAACTGCCAGTGTATTTGTCCAGAATAGCCATTCACTAAGCAACGAGTGTCATGTGCCTTTCCTTCTCAAAGAGGCATTGCTTCAGATGAAACCATGTGGAGACTAATATTTCGAATGGAGAGGATTTTGTCGTGTCCTAATGACATTTCACTGTGAACGTAGCATAGTCCAAACAAATGACAATCTGGGTAATATTTTCCTAGATTAGTGCAATTTGTAGTAGCAGATATAAGTGGGACTGTGAACAGGGCATGTGTGAAATCTAATTTGTCCAGCTCGTACATGTACTTTTCACACTGAACAGTGAACTCTCTGCTTTGAAACGTGCCAAGGTTATTTTGACAAGCGAGCGAATGGACATTGACCTAGAATATGTTGCAAGCAATCCGTGCTGGGGTTCCTTGCCACAACTTTGCACTTTGCCATGTTTACATGTTCAAGAACTTATGCGACTTCAAATGTATTCTTGATTTAACTAGTTATAATTTCATGCAATATCATTGCAAGAAGACCTGCATGCAGTCCTTACTTTGAAGTTCACATTCTAGCCTTTTAGAATTTAATATCTTTGAGGTCTTCAATAAAGAAGCAGTGCCATTACAACTGTGTCCAGAGGAGGGCAACAAAACTATTAAATGGAGAGCAGTAGAGAATTTTAATTTGAAGGTAGACTCTGGCATTTTGTTACAGCCCGTAAATGTCATTATGTATAAAGAGGGGCAATACAATAAACTGCTGCACTATGCAATGGAAGATGTTTTTGGAGGACACTAAGTTGTCCATAGAGACAGGAAAGGTCTCTTCTTTGTCCATTTTATCTTTTTATGAATTTTCACAGTTGTATCTGACTGCCAGGATCAGTACCCATAGCTAACCAAAGTTGCTTCTTTCTGCAGTTTTTCTATGGCTGAATACATTTGATTTAAGGTTACATTTTTGCTTTGAAGTAGTTTCTAAAAATGACATTGATATTTACAGTCAGAATGTAGTGTATGTATAAAAAGTAACACTCTGTAGCCCAGTGTTGTCCTTGTCTAGAGTGATATTTTTAGCGGGTTGCTGTGCATGTGTCAAGGAGGCTCCAAGGGCATCATATTGGAACAAGATGTCTTCTTTTGCTTATAACTGCTTTATCTCTGAACTGCCACACAAATAAAGCCACTGCTGAACACTGCCAGCCTAATGGTGGCCATAGACTCAAAGATCCGCTAGTTTGGCAACATCGCCAAACGAACGGATCTTTCCACTATATGCCACTAACGGCATGGCTATGTGTGGCCGAACGATCGAATTACAATGCGCCAAGGGGCTCCGACGGGTCGGTCGGTTAAAAAATTAAACCAGATATCGATCAGGAAGACCCGTCAGAAGCCCCCCATACACGGGCAGATAAGCTGTCAAATCGGTCCAAGCAACAGATATCGGCAGCTTTATCTGCCCGTGTATGGCCCCCTTAAGGAATGTCTTCACACGAAAGTGGGCAGTGCCACAAGTACCCCTCCCATCTTGAGTGTCACCTGAAAACTGGCAGGTATTTAAATATCCATACAGTTTGCAGGCAATTTACTTTTGACTGCGGTTTTCTTGCTTTCTTTCCCATTGTTAAATGCTTTTTCTTCAGTGCGCAGTGATGTACTTCCCTTCAGGCACTGTACTAGCGAGGAACTTTGCAGTTAATAAGATCTTTACTTTCATGAGACCTTCGAACAATAGCTAATGATATAACTCAAAATGTGGCGCTAGCCTTTTTTTCTTAGATTTAATCTCAAAGAAAGAGGCCACGTTATATCATTCATTTCAAGATCAAAAGAACTGGGTCAAATATTGAATGTCTCATGCTTGACCGTTAATCAGGGAAATGATTAATGGCATTTTGAAAACAATCTGCTGCTAGCAAATATGTTCAATGTTCTGTTTGGCATGGTTTGCTAATGATTTAGTGTGTTGATATAGTTCTGGTACTGGAACAGGAATAGTCTGATCATTAAATTAGGTTGTTATGACTCAGCTTCTGGAAGACCTGATGAGTGCAAAATTCTGTCAGAAATTCTGTTGGCAGCTGAGGAGGAAGTGCAAATATAGGTGAATCGTGCCTTTTTAGAGTAGGGCTGTATTAGCTTTTGGGACAACCTACTTCAAAGTCCTTGTTCATGCAAGAGTAACCTTATTTTAGTATTTCCGTCATCTAAACTGTTCCACGGTTGCTTTTGTTAATTCTACTAGGGTTATATGAACACATTCTATAGTACCTGGCTTATTGGAAGCCTTTGAGGAATGATGCGAATGTCTGATATTAAACCTCCGACCAGAAAATAACTATTGAAATTTCTCTAGACCGGCCCTTCCTGTCAGTGCAGACGCTATGGGGTTAAGTATCCACCTCCGGAGGCAGGACAGAAGAAGAAACTGTTTTGGCTCCACCCTCCATATATATCCTGATGTTCCTCCTTAATCCCTCAGTTTTTTCTTCTGTCCTGCTGGAGGTTAGGACAGTAACATTTTTTTTTTTTTTTTTTTTTTTTTTTTTTTCCTTAAATACTTTTATTATTTTATCATTGAGTTTTTTATTATTTATTCTTGCTACTGAGTTTTTCTCTTCAGGATCATTACTCAAGCGTCAGCCCACACTAAGAGAAGGGCACAGTAAAGTCTTTCAAGACAACTACTGATGCAGGCCGCTTCGAAAGGGCTGGCTCCCCTCTGCACGACAGTCAAGTCTCTCAGAGGCAAATACTGGGTGCAAGACACTACTGCAATCTAGCATTGTTCGGCGCAGTAAAGTCTTTCAAAGACAAATACTGCTGCGGGCCGCTACACACGCTGGCTTCCCTTAACCACAGTAAAGTCTCTCTGAGACGACTACTGGGCAGATGGCAGAATACTCTATTCTATGTGCGGCTGGACGAGCGCAGTGCGCGCAGCACAGTACGCGCGGCACTTCAGCGCTCATTAGCGTTTCTGCCTGGGGGAGGAGAACCGGAAGTCCCGGTCTCCACATTGGCGCCAACGACGCATAAGGTTATTGGCGCCAAGAGACGCGCACTACGTTACAGGGCGCAGGCGCCATCTTGGATTACTCCAGGGCGGGCAGATTAACAGCTCCGACGCTGCAGCTGCAGAAATATCGTCGCCTACAACTCACTACCAAACAGGTACTGTGGATCAGGGGTGCTTTAGCCTGCAGGCATATAAAAAGCACTCACACACTTGCTGCCTTACTGCAGAGTTACTGGCATATATTCTACTGTCATAAGCATTACTGTAGGGCCAGTTAATGTGTTATTCTCTACAGGATTTAGTCACAAAGATACAGTCATTCTTTCTCTATTACACAGATCTATTACCATAAACACATTATGGAGACAGACAACGTATTAGAAGATCTCAGAAAAGAGATGCCTCCTACCATATCTACACCTAAGACCAAAAAGTCTACCACAAAGCGGTCACAGACCCAACCTAAATGCAAAAAGTGCAAGCATACTTTGCGCAAAAGTGAACAGGGGATCTGCCAGGACTGCGAAGAACCACCAGATTTGGCACCGGTTCTGTCACCTCATCCTATTCTATCTCAAGATATGGCTGAGGGCCCTCAGAGTAATGACACACAAAGGCAGGATCCTTCCACATCAGCAAAAACACCTCAGTTAGAGGAACTCTTTGACTGGATAAAATCCACAATTCAATCATCAGTCCAACAGGCACCTGCACAGAGCAAGAAGAGGAAACCACAGTTCCTCTTAGATAACAATTCCTCTGAATCGAGTGAGGTCAGTGATCAAGATAGTGACCCAGAACAGGGTACTTTCTCGGTTAGCGATAATTCTTCGGATGACTCCGATAAGGAACACCAATACCACTCCCTAGCAGGCCCCGATATAGCTAAACGGTTACTACGGGAGATGCTAGCCACCCTGGAAATCAAGGATGAAACAACAACTAAGTCAAAGGCGGATAGAGTTTTAGGAGTACAACCCAAGAAGTCGAGGGTATTCCCTGTGTTTAAGTCAGTGTCACAAGCCATTGAGAATGAATGGGCAAAGCCTGATCACAAGCTCACACTCACTCAACGATTCCTCAATACTTACCCTATGCCGGAAGAACAGCATAAGATGTGGGACAGGGCACCTAAGGTTGATTCGGCAGTAGCAAGATTAGCCAGGCACACCACATTACCCACGGAAGAGGCAGCTTTCAAAGAGCCAATGGACAAGAGAATGGAAGTATCTCTCAGAAGGGGATATACACATGCCACAGCAATCCTCAGACCAGCAGTGGCATCTGCTGGTTTAGCACGTACAGCTCGATTCTGGTGCCAAGAATTGCTTAAACAGCCACTACCTCAGGAAGAATTTCAGGAGGAGCTACATCGTATTAGCTCAGCTCTAGCTTTTTTGTCAGACGCAGCTATGGACACTGTTAGGCTAGCGGCCAAGACCAGCATTGACACAACGGTAGCCAGGCGGGCACTGTGGCTCCGCCAGTGGACAGGAGACACAGCATCAAAAACAAAGTTGCTTAATCTCAAATACACTGGCGACACACTGTTCGGACCGGACTTAAAGCAGATCATAACCGAGGTTACAGGGGGCAAAAGCACATTTTTGCCGTCAGGAAAAAGACCCAGGCAAGAATTCAATTCTAGACCTCAAAATAAACAGTGGAACTCTCAAAATCGTTCCTTTCGCCCTTTCCGAAATGCTTCCTTTCGACCTTCCCAGACAAACACAGACTCCAGGAAGGGCAGACCATCCTGGTCCAATCAAACCAGGCAACATAGAAAGCCCGGCCCACCCAAGTCCACTTCCACCTGACTCGAGCAGTCCAGTTCGAGAGGGGGTAGGGGGACGTCTTCAACAATTTTTTCCAATCTGGCAGACTCACATACAGGACAACTGGGTCCTCTCTATCATCAACGAGGGTTACAGAATTCCTTTCGACACAATGCCCCCTCGCACTTTCAGACGCTCATCCTTACCAAAGAACCCTGTCAAACAAAAAGCACTCATTCAAATAGTAAACGAACTACTACAGAACAATGTCATTACAACAGTGCCTTTAAAAGAACGTTACAAGGGTTTCTACTCCAATTTGTTTCTAATCACAAAGAAGGAGGGCTCCTTCAGACCAGTGCTAAATTTGAAACCTCTAAATCAGTTTGTGTCCAAGCAGAAGTTCCGCATGGAGTCAATCCGATCAATCCTCATGTCCATGACAAAACAATGCTACATGACAAAGGTGGATCTACAGGAGGCCTACTTGCATGTTCCCATCAGGGAGGTCTCCCAACAATACTTGAGGTTCACGATTCACGAGGACCATTATCAATTCAGAGCACTTCCCTTCGGCCTCTGTACGGCTCCCAGAGTATTTACAAAGATACTCAGCCCACTTATTGCATACCTCAGACGCAGAGGAATTTCAATATCCCCATACTTGGACGATCTCCTAATAAGAGCCACATCATACAACCTATGTCTCACAGCGACCCAACTGTGCGTCACCACGCTCCAACACCACGGCTGGATCATAAATTACAGAAAGAGCCAACTCAAGCCGTCACAGAAAATTCAATTCCTAGGGATGTGGTTCGACTCCTCTCTACAAACGATTTCACTAACTTCGGAGAAAATCCAAAAGATTACACTCACAGCTCAACACTTCTGCCACCAACCCACAGTGTCGGCATAACTCTGTCTTCAGCTCCTGGGCTACATGGTGGCGGCATTAGAAGCCCTGCCTTTCGGCAGGTTTCATATGAGACTCCTTCAAAATCATTTCTTACGTCACTGGAACAAGGATCATTTCAACCTGTCACAACAGATTCCAGTGACCCAATCAGTCCGGCAGTCCTTGAACTGGTGGACACTACAACCAAACCTTCGCTCAGGGAAGACATGGACCCAGCACCAGTGGACGGTAGTCACCACAGATGCCAGTCTCACAGGCTGGGGTGCAACCCTCCCTCCTCGCACTTGCCAAGGCGTATGGTCAGCAGCCGAGTCAAAGCTGCCGATCAATGTCCTGGAAATCAGAGCGATCAAGAATGCGGTACTACATTGGTCCCACGAACTGACGGGCCACCCTCTCAGGATTCAGTCCGACAACGCCACTGCGGTGGCTTACCTAAACAAGCAGGGCGGTACTCGCAGCACCAGGGCAATGAACGAGGTGGCCCAGATTCTAGGATGGGCAGAGTCCCACGTTCCAGCCATCTCAGCGGTATTCATACCAGGAATTCTAAACTGGGAGGCAGATTACCTGAGTCGACAACAAATAGACCAAGGGGAGTGGGAACTCCACCCCGAGGTTTTCCAACAGATCGTGTCAAAATGGGGAACACCAGACATAGATATACTGGCCTCAAGACACAACTACAAAGTGCCCACATACTGCGCCAGGTCTCAAGATCCGGGGGCAGCGTTCGTGGATGCGTTAGTCATACCGTGGACGTTCAACAAAGTCTACGCCTTTCCACCATTTGCTCTGTTGCCAAGGGTCATCAGCAAGATCCGTCAAGAAGGGACGCAAACCATTCTCATCGCCCCAGACTGGCCACAGAGACCATGGTACTCAGAGATAGTCAATATGTTGACAGCGCCGCCATGGAGGCTACCACTCAGACAAGATCTATTAACTCAGGGGCCAGTGAAACACGACAGTTTACAGCGCCTACATTTGACGGCATGGCTCTTGAATCCGAGATATGGCGTTCCAAGGGCTTCTCAGATCAGGCCACAGATATATTAATGAAAGCCAGAAAGATGTCCACAACTAAGGTGTACCACAAAATTTGGAGGACATTCATTGACTGGTGCGATACCAACAACAGGCCTTGGCGCCAAGCTTCCGTACCAACCATTGTTGAATTTCTCACTCAGGGTTTCCAATTAGGCCTTTCATTAGCCACGTTAAAAGGTCAGGTTTCAGCACTTTCCCTCCTTCTTCAACATCAATGGGCTAGGGAACCAGACCTCATACAGTTCCTGCAAGGGGTAGGCAAGGTTAGACCTCCCTTTAGGGACCCCACACCACCATGGGATCTTCCCACAGTGTTAACGGCATTACAGGGCCCCCCGTTCGAACCTTTAGCGTCCTGTCCCATAAAGTTCCTGACTTGGAAAATGACTTTTCTGCTAGCGATTACATCTGCAAAGAGGGTTTCAGATATGGCAGCCCTTTCCCAGAAGGAGCCATGGCTCATACTGCATCAAGATAGGGCAGTGTTTCGAACCATCCCATCTTTTACACCCAAGGTGGTCTCCTCCTTTCACATAAATGAAGAGATCAACTTACCTTCACTGTGCCCACAGCCATCTAATGCGAAGGAAAAACAACTACACAAGTTAGATGTAGTCAGGGCAATTCGTTACTATCTAGACAGATCAAAACACTACAGGAAGACAGATTCTTTTTTGGTGACGTATGGTACAAACAAGGGGTCACCAGCCTCAAAGAGGACAATTGCGAGATGGTTGGTCGACACAATAAATTGTGCCTATGATCTCAGTAACAAAACTAGACCGTTCAAGGTCAAAGCCCATTCCACAAGAGCATTGAGTACTTCTTGGGCTCTATACAATTCAGCCACACCTGAACAAATTTGTAGAGCAGCCACTTGGGCTTCACTCTCAACGTTTTCTAAATTTTACAGACTACATGTCTTTCATTCAGCCCCTGCAGCTTTTGGTAGAACGGTTCTACAAGCTGTAGTACGGCACTAGTGATTATTATACCCACCCAAATTGGGGGACCAGCTCTTGGACGTCCCCATAGCGTCTGCACTGACAGGAAGGGCCGGTCTAGAGAAAGAGGGATTTTTAGCTTACCGAAAAATCTTTTTCTAGACGGCCCGGACTGTCAGTGCAGTAAGCCCCACCCTGCTATTAAGTTAAGTTATGTTAATGGAACTGTTATTGTTGTGCATGTTTGCATGTTCTCTGTGGTTTTCCTCCATACCAAGCTAAAGAACGAACTGAGGGATTAAGGAGGAACATCAGGATATATATGGAGGGTGGAGCCAAAACAGTTTCTTCTTCTGTCCTGCCTCCGGAGGTGGATACTTAACCCCATAGCGTCTGCACTGTTTCGGTAAGCTAAAAATCCCTCTTTAGTTTTAAGGACATTCATACCTTCTTGTTTTTTTGGACAATGTGTCTTTAAGGTTGTCAGGCCTCACCTGTCCAGAGTCCAGATGTGAGGAGACGAGGTCCAGCAGAACTGACACAAGATATAGCAGACGATGGTAATCAGATGGAGTAGGCAGAAGAATAGTCGAGGGGCAGGCCGGGTCGGTGCAGGCGGAGTTCAGTCGTAATCGGGAAGCAGGCCGAGGTCGAATGCAGGCAGAGTTCAGTCGTAATGGATAAACAGGCTGGGGTCAAATGCAGGCGGAGTTCAGTCGAAAGTCGATATCCAAAGCCGAGTCAAAACCAGAATCAAGAGTCAAAGTTTCCAAACGTTCAGGAGCAGGTTAAATTATCAACAAGCACAGAGCCTTTCCTTGAGCGTCCTTTAAAAGGGGTATTTTGGTGCCAAACGTAATGACGCCTGCGTCCTGCATCATCACACCGCGCACGTTCACGTTAGCAGGTGTTTTCGCGCCCACATCCGTATTAACGTGCGAAGACGCATGTGCATTTGCGCCGGCGTGCGCGTTTATGCGCGCTGAGTCCTCACAAAGGTGGCCATAGACGTAACAATTACGATCTTTCTTGGAAAAGAACTTTCCAAGAAAGATCATTTGTTTCAATACACACGTATAGAGCTGAATCGTCAGATATACAGATAGAAACAGTAGAATTCTACCTGTATCTGACGATTCAGCACTAACAATGGCCGATGTTCTGGTACCTTCAAAGGCACCCGATCAAAATTTTCCATCCAGCCCAATCGACGAGCTGACCGGTATCCAAGTCTTCTGCTGAAATCGGTCTGCTTTTTTCTACCATAAACGCACCGAATATTGTACGAAAATTAGTTTCGTACAATATTATCTGTGCGTCTATGGCCACCTTTAGAGGTACTTGTGAAGGCCATCAGCAACAGTGTATTGCCTCCTGTAGTTCAGGATATATACCTATATCACCCACATGTTTTCCTTAATATATTTGGAATTGATACATCTTCTACTTTTGGTAGACCACCCAAAGCATCTGCCAACTCTTGTGTGTAAGTGTAGCTGGTCCTGACTAATGTACCACAAAGTTTCAGCAGTCTGCTCTCCAAGGCTCAGTTTGCCACAATGCTTTGCATGTTCTTTGATTTTTAAACTTGTTGAAGAAAATCAAGAGTGTGAGGACTAGCAGTGCAGTGAATAGCAAGAAACGGATAGGTGCTGGTTGCAGTAGCAATTACATTTGCAAATTCTATTTCTGCTGGATTTAAAGGGGTGCTGGCAAAGGCTGCACAGTATGATTATTTTGGATGTCATCCAGTAATCATTCCATTAAGTCTATCTGGGTCACTTGTCTGGAATGCTAGCTATCAATTTATCCAGGATATTGATTTTCTTGCATACATTGAGTTTGAATTATCAACTTCAGGAGCAAGACTAGTTGTCTATAAAAATCCCATTAAGGATATAAGTCACAAAATTGTTCTCTAAAAGCCAATGGTTGTGCATTGAACAAGATTGAACTTTTCAGGGGAGGCTATCTGTCACATGAAGCTTGATTTGTGACCTTGAGTTATCATCATATGCTGCTTTAGGCAACACTTATATCCAGTTCTCTAAAAAGGTTTCCATTAAACACAGTACAGTTACTTCAAAAAATACTGATTCGTGCCTCAGTTGTTAGGGGCAGATTGGAGACATTTCACCTCCTGAAATACTATTCATTCTGAAGGCTGCCAATGAATCCTGCCAGTTGTTTCTCTACGAAATGCTGCACAATAACTACATCGTTATAATTCCATCTATTGTATGTAAGCCTTTTCAGGAAAACCAGACCCATTCACTTGTTAATTTTTCTTCTCATTCCTCCCAGAGAGATTTCTGACTCTAAAGAGATCGGTGTATGGGTAATAGCATTTTGAATTAAGGAGGTAGCACCACTGAGTGCTGGTCTTTGGTGTACTTTGTTGGTACTTCTAAGTAATTTGTTTTAAATAATACTTTGCACTTTTTAATTCAATAAAATAACCATTTCTCCTAACGATGTATATTTTAATAGCAAGGTTTGCTTTATGCGCCTTTTTTGGCTTTATTCTCTCTGTGGTTCTTTTGTTTACTAGACCTATAGTATATAGACATTTAACCCAGCAGTGCCCTATTTAGTACCCTGACTAGAGCAGTCTGTGTGTACTTTGAAATTGTTTCATGACGTGACTTTTAATAGTGATGGAGTTGAAAGGAATGCCATCTATACAACTTCACACTCGTATCATTGTGACCTACAGGGATGTGCAAGTCCTATCTAGGTTGAAGTATCGTATCTCTCAAATGGGCCATGAAGTTTGATTCTTTGTCTGGCATTGTTGTGTCTTTAGGAGGCTAAAAATACATTATCATTTCAGAGTGGGGGGGTGAAGAGTTTTGTGTGGTGGTTCATAAACTTTTTTTTCTCATTTGACCGGAGATAATGTTAATGATATCAATAGGAGCTAGCATTGCCTAGAGCCTGGAAATCCTTAGGGTAAGGTCACACTGGGCAATTTGGGGAGATTTAGTCGCCTGGCGACTAATTGCCTCGTCTTTGCGGCTACCAATCTCCCTAAATGCCTTACCCCTGTCTTGCACCGGCTAAAATGAAAAATCACCTGCTGCATGGTACAAGCGTCGCTTCGTATTCGGAAGTTGCCCGAAGTTGGCAACTAAATCTCCCCAAATTGCCCAGTGTGACCTTACCCTTAGTAGGGTATAGCATACCTTTGCTTGGTTTTGAGGTAAAGCTACAGATAGGAAGAAATATGTTACCTAGCAGTCATCCTGCCATACATCCAGGGGTAGCTTAGGAGGATAATGATCAGTTACTTAATCTCTATTTTTGCATGATGGCTGTTACAGCAGGGTTGGGGGAATATTAACTTTTTGCAGTTGTTTTTCCCAAGGGCACTAGCTTTTCTGGAAGAGCTAGTGATCGGCATGGGATTGCACTGGCACTGGCACAATAAACAGCTCTTATGTATGACCAGACATCCCTTCAGTTATTCACAGTAACACTGGACCGAAGATGGTGAATCTGCCTTTGCGGAAAAGGCCAAGTATTCCAGTAGCCTTACTGCTTTGTAGGCAGACTAGCTCCACACTCAGATTCTGCTTAATTGCAAGCTCTTGTGAGTGGGACCAATCTGTCCCTACCTGTACTTAGACTTTGCATTTTTCTGTTCTTGCTTGTCTGAAGAAATACATATTTTATTGTTTTAGTTGTATAAATGGAAAGGTCCGTTTTTAAGTGACTTTCATTAGAACTGACTTCTGGAGTGGATGAAACGGACAAACAAACACATTCACTGAGAAGAGGCAAATTCTATGCATGAAAAGAAGTGCAAAGTTTTATTGGACTCCCTGTTAAGCTGGCCATAGATGCAAAGATCTGATCGTATGAATCATCGTGCGATCGGACTTTCCCGACCCGCCACTAACCATTCAGATCAAAGTCTTACCAGTCAGATTAGTTAAAGAACAGATCAGAAATGATCTACCCCTGACAGCAATTGTAAGATATCTATGTCCAACCAAAACTAGTGACAGTCTCCCACTGAAAATCGTACGATCGCCAATACACGCAGAGATATTATCGGCAGCCGACAGAAATTTTCCAACCTGTCCGAACGACCGATCTCCGCCGGACGAAAAATGTCGGGACTCTCCACACACGGTCCGAATATCGTACGAATCCTCGATTCTTACGATCAGATCTTTGCGTCTATGGCCAGCTTAAAGCAGTAGGAGATTGGGCTATGGCACATGCAGACCCTGTGCGAGTGTGTGTTAGTAGGGGAAAGGATTTGGCACCTTCCTACTAATTTTCAGGCTGGAGTTCAGGCAACCCTTAATGACATTATTACACTTGTTTACCATTAAGTGAGGAAGTGCTGTGCTGATTCGCTCCCAGCTTGTTTGTGTGAGCTCCTGCACCCATAGTGCTGCACTGTGCACCCATATCTCCAGAATATGTGTGTAAAATATACATTTTGTTACTCTTTAAATTCTGCTAAATATGGCACTGTTCCTGCATGTGTAATATATTGCACTGGATGCCACAACAAGTCATCTGGGATAAATCTGAGCCTATTTTTTTTTTTTTTTTTGTTCTTTTAGCCGGATTCTGATTTGGCCAAATCCAAGAGCCGGGCCTAACTAAATCAGAACCCTATGTGCGCCGGGAATTTCGTGCAGCACCAAGTTTGCATTTGGTTCAGTTAGTTTGAATCAATTCCCTAGAATTGGGGGGTTAGGCCATAAACCAGTCTACAGAGTTCAGTGCATGCCTTATAGGAAATAAGCTACCCTGAGGCTTGACCTGATGCGAATGATGTATATAAGCACTGCAGAATATGTCAGCGCTATATAAATAATAATGGCCAAATTGAGCATCAGTCAAGGGATGAACTGTTGGGTACCCTAAGCACCCTCAGTTGCACACCAGCCTGGCAAGTGATTTGAAGGTTCAGAACAGCCATATTTATTGTGCTGAATAGTCCAAACCCTATGACTGAGATTAGACCATTTCAGTGGAATGAATTGTATTCTAATAAATCCTTTGTTATTAAAATGCACGCTAGGATTATACTGGGTGCCTATCAGGGGGCAGTCAGCTGAACTGGATTTTGGCCCAAAGCAATGTTTTAAGTGGAAGGAAGAGGCCTGTACGAGTGCTAAATGCTAGGTGTCAGGCAATATATTTGATTTAGTATATTAGTTTGTAATAGACCGTAAAACAAAGGCTGTGCTGTATAGAACAGGATTTGTCTTGCTGCCAATTGCAAAGCTCTTAAAAAAACGATCCATTTGTGATATTCATTCCCCAATTGCTTCTGATTTCTGACTTGTAGGTGATCTTTTAGCCACTCCATGCTTTTCTAAGAGACTGCACTCTGTGTGACCCTGGCTCGGTGTTAATAGGATTGCAAAAGCTGACTCCTACTCGACCTCTCCTTGCAAACAACACACCCACACCCTCCCTTGTTTTAATAATTTCACAAAAGAATGGAAATCGGATGCTGAGCCCATTAAGTTCACTGCTGCTTTTGCTGCACTCACATTGCACCTCTGTTTTGTATAACAAAAATGACACCAGTTCTATGCTTGATCGTTTTTGTCCATTAGAATGCATTGCCAGGTAGGTGCCATTTATATGTAAATTCTAAACTTCACATTCAAATATACAGACACAAAAGCTGTGGCTGAATATGGACATTGTACATTTGTTTTGCCTTTGGCCACAAGTATTTCACCTCTACACAAAAGGCACAAAAAACATTGCCCTCCTCCTTTGCCTTGGTTCCAAAACCAACAGAATGTAGCAAGGCTCCTGTCCTTTTTACACCTAGTTGTAGTATTCAGTTGACCAGATGTGCTTGGAACACTCTGTTTGGCTTTCAGTACTATTATTATAGCTATAAGAGAATGAGGCCTCTATCCGACAAAGTGCTTCTCAGCAGAGTCTCTGGAACCTTAAACCTGCCTGTTATACGGCAAGGCAAGAGGGTAAAAATGGCTTTTAAGGTCTGGACATTTTTATATAAACTGTATTGGTCAAAATGTCACTGTCTCTTGGCATTTCTCATGAGATATAAGGGAAATAATGTGCCTTTAGGTGAACATACACAGGCCAATAGAACTTGCCAATTCAGTCCTTCCCGACAAAGTCTTCCGCTTATTGGCCATTTTATGGGGAGCCTTCTGAAGGCATGCTCGACCAATATCAGCCTCAATAGGATTTTTAAACCTGCCCAGTTTTGAGCAAACACCATATTGTGTTGTGATCCTTGCCCTGCATTTGTTGTTTTGATCTCATTGATGGGCCCAAGGGCAAAACTATCAGATCAGACTATCAACTAGATATGTAAGTGGGCTTATTGGGGGAACAATCTGATTATTGGGCAACATCACTAAACAACCGGATCTGTAAATGTATAGGTAGCTTAAGGCTAATGTCACACGGGGGTGGAAATTCACAGTCCAACAATCAGCCCCTACATGGGCTTAGCCTCCACTCCTGTATGTACCAACAGTTGTGTTGGCTCAGATGAAGGCACCTTAAAACTTTACAAATTCTGCCACGGTTGACTTAACAAAGAACAAACTTATGGATAGATGCCATTCAAAAGATTTTTTTAGGTTAAAAACCCTTGAAATATTCCATTTATTTTAAAATTGTGTCTAGCTATAAGAAGCTGCCTCGGCTGGTCTCCTAATGCAGCAATGCAACATTCCAGTTGAACCTGTGATTCCAGGCAGATGCTGATATAGTGCAGTGTATTGGTGCTAATTAGAAACAAAAGCTGGAGGTATTTCCAACCACTTCACTGCTGTCTCCCAGACTCCAGTCCCCAGGTGATTGTCACTGTCGGTTCCCACATTGAGCAGATGCTTGTCTCACCACCTGCTTTCTTGACTGCCAGGCCCCCGGGTCACATATAGGTAACATCAGGGCAGGATGCCTTTAGGGCTGGCCTGACTCTGCGGGTATTTGCCGCCTCACCGGGCTCCTGCCCCAGACAATTTTCTGGTCAGTAATTATTTTAAAGTGGAGTGTGTCTACAGCAGGAGGGAGGGAATCAAAGAGAATAGTGTTTGGATCCAGTCCAGGAAAAGCAACTATCTGTCCATGAACTTCTTCTCAAAACACTAGCTTGAGTTCCTTTTCTTATTTCCCCATTTATTGCCTACTCTGCATTTAAAATGCAAACGTAATTATTCCCCTCTCAATGTCTGATCACTTTGGTTTAAAACCCGATATTGCACAGTACCAGGAATGCGTCTTTAATACTCTCAATCATCTGTCTGTTCCTTCTGTGGTGGGGAAATTGTTCATTTTTACGAGGGCTTCGGATATCTAATGTAAACGGCAACTGGCCCTTTGAAAGTTTAAACCCACTGCAGAACATGCAATGAACTTGTGCCCCGACGGTTTAAAAACATCTGGGAACTATAAAGAAGACACGTTGACCTTCATGTTTTCCCTAAAGTCCTTTGATATGATCATTCATGAAAATGGCCTCCTGACTCCTTATAAGCCTTCAGTTCAAAAACTGGCTTGATTGGCACATAAAGAGATAGGTGTGTGCTTTTGTATATAAATTAATTTCTGAGTTAAAAAAAAAGTGTGAGCATTATAGAATAGACAAAAAAACTTTAAATAGCAATTTAAAGGAAAACAAAGAGAAAAAAGGCAACTTCGCTATTTAGTAAAGGTCATATGCGGAGCAATATGGCTGAGCAGTTTGTTCACTTTTGGTCAACACCCATCCAATTTAAAATGCAATGTTCCTTTACAAGACATTTTGATAGACTATTGATCCCAGTTGGTCTATACATACAATTCTGATTGTCCCTCCCTTTGCTGCAATAGGAATTGGCCAAGCTGGAGTCTGCATCTTTTTATTCACCTTAAAGGCCATTTGGCCATTTGTATGCTTGGCTTTGAAGTTGCTTTTGACAAAGGAAACCTTCAAAAACTCTAGATATTGACTGATATTGAACTGACCAGTAAAAACACGTATAGCTTCTTTAGACCGCAAGATTCCATATAGCTTAGATCCGCAATTAGAAACAAGTCTTTGAAATGTACATTCTATCTATTTTGTGTATCAATACATTGTATTTAATGTCATGCTGTTGAGAGGAATACAATTTGCACCATAGTCTGTGTCCAGTCCTGATTTATCCCTTTTCATCTTTGCAGATAATTTTGTGGGGCCGGACAGAGAGGTGCCTTAAGGAAACTGCTGAAGAAATTAAGCAAATGGGGACAGATTGTTCATACTTTGTATGTGATGTTGGTAACCGTGAGGAAGTCTACCAACAAGCCAAAGCTGTCAGAGAAAAGGTTAGTCCACTGCTGTCATAGGATTGGGGGGGGTGTAGAATTTGGAAACCAGTTTACTGTGCTCATTGTTATCTAAGCCCATGTGGCTGCCTTGCAAATGGAACGTCTGATGGAGTAGCTTATCACTGTGAGTTTCTCTGTGGCACCACAACAGGGTCCCTATAGTACAGGGGTCCCCAACTCTTTTTTACCCGTGAGTCCCATTCAATTGTAAAAATAGTTGGGGAGCAACACAAGCATGAAAAATGTCCCTGGGGATGCCAAATAAGTGCTGTGATTGGCTATTTGGTCGCCCCTATGTGGATTGGCAGTCTTTAGGAGGCTCTGTTTGGCTGTAAGGGTAAGGCCAGACGAGGAGATTCGGGGAGATTTTGTCTCCTGGCGACTTATCGCCACGTCTTTTGCGCGACTATCTCCCCGAACTGCCTCAGCGTTTTTTCACAACTTCAGGCAACTATTGAAAACGCATCGCCGCGTGTGCATTAGCGCAGGCGATTTTGCGCTGTAGCCTATTGGCGAAAAAATGCTGAGGCAGTTCGGGGAGATAGTCGCGCAAAAGACATGGCGATAAGTCGCCAGGCGACAAAATCTCCCTGAATCTCCTCATCTGGCCTTACCCTAAATCTGGTTTGTATGCAACCAAAACGTGCCTCCAAGCCAGGAATTTAAAAATAAGCACCTGCTTTAAGGCCACTGGGAGCAACATCCAAGTGGTTGGTGAGCAACATGTTGCTTACAAGAAACTGGTTGGGGATCACCGCTATAGAACCACAGTCGTTGGCTTGAGTGTGGCTTCAGATACCATTCTGGCACCCTTCTAATGCAACTCTCTTTTCTTTATAGGTTGGAGATGTAACCATTTTAGTGAACAATGCAGCAGTGGTACATGGCAAGAGTCTCATGGACAGCGATGATGATGCTCTCTTGAAGTCCCAACACATTAACACACTAGGACAATTTTGGGTACTAGTTGTATTATTATTACTTCTCTTTTATTCTTTAGTTTCTTCACACTTCCATAATGTTTTAGAGTTACTGTAAATGGGTATTGAAAGTTTTTTTTTTTTTTTCTAATGGATTGTTAGAACCATTTCTGTCATTTAAATATACATGGTTTTTGGGTTAGTTTCAGGGAAGCACTGCATCTATAATTAATGTTTTCTGCTTAAAGGAATAGTTCAGTGTGAAAATAAAAACTGGATAAATAAATAGGCTGTGCAAAATAAAAAATGTTTCTAATATAGTTAGTTAGCAAAAAATGTAATGTATAAAGGCTGGAGTGATTTTATGTCAGAACTGCTTTTCAGCTCTCTTTGTTTACACTGACTGGTTACCCTGGCTACCAGGCAGTAACCAATCAGAGACTTGAAGGGGGGCCACATGGGTCATATCTGTTGCTTTTGAATCTGAGCTGAATGCTGAGGATCAATTACAAACTCACTGAACAGAAATGTACCATGTGGCCCCCCTTCAAGTCGCTGACTAACTCAGAGTTATAGAGCTGAAAAGCACGAAGTTGGATTCTGGCTGTTTTATTACACATTTGTTCACTCCAGCCCTCATACATTACATTTTTGGCTAACTAACTATATTAGCAACATTTTTTATTTTGCACAGCCTATCTATTTACCCAGTTTTTATTTTCACACTGAACTATTCCTTTAATACCAGTTCAGGCAAATACTGAATCCAAATCCTAATTTTCATATTCGAATATGAGGGAAATAAATTGGAACAAAAAAAATATTTTCTCCAAAGTCACATATGTTTAAAGGTTTGGATTTGGTTCAGCTGAACGCTTAGGATTTGACTGAATCCTGCAAAAATTGAAAGGATTAAGCCAAATGCCTAGTGGAAAAACACTGCAATGTACACATACCTTCCACTAAAAGGAATGAAGTGTTTCTTTGCTGAATATATTTTTACTTTTTTTTTTTTTTTTTGTCCCAGACTACAAAAGCTTTCCTGCCACGTATGCTGGAACTTCAGAATGGCCACATTGTTTGTATAAACTCTGTGCTGGCCTTATCTGCAATCCCTGGTGCCATTGACTACTGCACTTCCAAATCTTCCTCCTTTGCCTTCATGGAAAGCTTGACCTTGGGGCTTTTGGACTGCCCAGGTGTAAATGCTACAACAGTATTGCCATACCACACCAACACTGAGATGTTTCAAGGAATGAGAGTAAGGTTTGTACTTGCTTTTGGATTTCAACAGCAGAAACCTACCTTATTCATATGTATTTATATTTGTACAGCTCTGGGGATATGTTAGCACTTTATAAATAATCCATATGAATATGCAGCCAGCCTAGGATTTAAGTTTCACTAAAGGTGGCTACAGACATTACAATTATGATCTTTCTTGGAAAAGATCTTACCAAGAAAGATCATTCCTTTTAATACACACATGTTGAGCT
The DNA here is from genome assembly GCA_038501925.1 of Xenopus petersii. Classification (NCBI taxonomy): domain Eukaryota; kingdom Metazoa; phylum Chordata; class Amphibia; order Anura; family Pipidae; genus Xenopus; species Xenopus petersii. Next base: position 85,866,897 of record CM076685.1, read on the forward strand.
GAATCGTCGGATATAGGTAGAAACAATAGAATTGTATCTCTATCTGACATTCAGCACTAACAATGGGCGATGTTCATGTGCCAATCAAAATTTTCCGGCCAGACCGATTGATGAGCCGAGCGATATCCAAGCCTTCTGCCAATATCGGTCGGCTTGTTTCCCACCATATGCGCACCAAATATTTTGTTTCGTACTATATTATCAGTGCTTCTATGGCCACCTTAACCCTCTGCACCAAAACAGATGATTTCGAAGAGTACTGGTCAATAAACTCCGTATTCATTTATTACTTTCAGTATGTTTGTGATACTGGGTTGTTATACAAACAAATAAATCGAAACTAGTACATTTTATAGATCAACATTAAACCGTAAGCTTTTGATTCATTGTCACGTTATGTAGCAGACCGGAAATCAATGCTAAAATACAGGTATAGTTTGTATCTATGGTTCTTTAGTATTTATGTAGTACACCAGTAGAACAGAGACTGCAGTCTGAGATAAGATCCCTGTGATCTCCCTTCTATAAGACACAGTGTTTGTCTCTGGAAGACTTAATAAGCTATTAATGCTGGATTTCTTTCAAACAAATAAAGATGCTAAATAATGGGTCTTAAGAAGACTTTCATTTTGTGTAATTTAAGATTTCGTAATACTTTCCCTTTGAACAATAGACAGCGGCAGATCTGTCTTTGTTGCCTTTATCAGGATTGTCTAATTGTTATATTATGCAGGTCAGTACACTGGGAGTAGTGAGGAGGAAGGAGACAAAAAACAGCAGTACAGTGTGAAGATAAACTGGGAGAATTTAGAACTTGATATGCACAGACAGCACAGGGTCAAAGGCAGTTCATCTCCGCATGCATTGCTTTCATTAGATCTAGTCTCAATGGCCTAAAGTTCTACATACAGACCTTTATGCCAGTGGCTAATTCCCTCCCCTCCCCCTGCGTTGCTGTTTCTGCCTGTGCACTTTCCTACACTGTGGTACTAGTTTTGGTTACTGAACACAGTAGACTTGGTTGGGGTTAGAGAGTTGGAAATACACCAGGACTGATGCTTTTTTGTGTGTTTCAGCTTAAATGAAACAACTGGCCCATATGACATCATGTGTGTTAAACCTCACAGGGGCAAAGGGCACTTATGTCTCAAAAAATAGTGTTTTGTTGAAAATACCTATTGCCTGTAGGAAGATGACATTGGTTTAAGATGCTTCATAGGTAGTACTGGGTTATTATAAAGCTAGTTCAGTGGAGTTCTGGTTTGTGCACACCTATTTTATTGTTTTGTGTTCAATGCCTTATTAAAGGAATTCTGTCATGATTTTTGTGATGTAGTTTGTATTTCTAAATTAAACTGCTGACACTGAAAATAATTTACTTTGTAATATAAAATTTAATTCTTGAGCCAGCAAGTGTTTTTTTTTAGTTGTAGTGATATTGGAGTGTAGGCAGTCATCTCAGGTCATTTTGCCCGGTCATGTGCTTTCAGAAAGAGCCAGCACTTTAGGATGGAACTGCTTTCTGGCAGGCTGTTGTTTTTCCTACTCAATGTAACTGAATGTGTGGCAGTGGGACCTGGATCTTACTATTGAGTGACAATATCCATTTAAGATGCAAAACATGGCACCTGTGAAAACCTTCCGTAGTAATAAGACTTTAAATTACACCTCCAAAATGAAGAATTCTGGTAAAACTGAATTTTTTTTCTTTAATTTTTTTAGGTTTCCTAGCCTTTTCCCATCTTTAAAGCCTGAAACAGTAGCTACAAAAACAGTGGAGGCCGTTCAGAAGAATAAAGCATTTCTGCTACTTCCGTGGACAATGCATGCACTTGTGATCTTAAAAAGGTAAAAAAAAAGTCTCCTATTCTTTTCAAGTGTTTCACACATTACTTATGTAATGAAGCTTGACCCCCTGCAATGACCTTAATTAGGGAAAAACACAAAATTGATGATTCTATGGTGATGTTACACCTCTGGCACCACTAATATCTGTATCTGCTGGAGAAGTCTCCAAATCCAACAATGCAGTTGTAATTAAACATACAGCAAACTGTTACTTGCATCTTCAATATGCATTTTAGCCGAAATCCAACCTTGTGTTTCTATTAAACAAATAATAGGTTGAATGGTCGGGTTCAGACGCTACTCACTACTGGCAGCAGAAAATTTGTGTTGCCAGGGCAAAGTCTTTTCAGACTTGGGTGCTAAATGTTAGGCACCCCCAAGTGAATATATTTACTTACCTGAAACCCCTATCAGCAGAAAACTGCACTGGGGTTATTCCAGTGAGCACCATTCCGGCTTCTTCTTTCTTCTCGTGGCTGCGCATGGGCATTAGAGTGAAAAGCTGAACATTAACTAAAAAGTCGGTTTTTTCATTCTACTGCACATGCGTCTGCCCCAGGAAATTTGAAGAAAGCAGAAGCCGGAAGAGAATTGATCCTCGTAGCTCGATGGAGTAATCCTGGGCCAGTGCAGTTTTTCGGTTGATAGGAGCACCGGCCCGGGGTTTCAGGTAAGTAAATACATTCACTTGGGGGTGCCTAACTTTTTGTACCCCATGTGTAAAAAAACTTTCCTTCTCCTTTAAGATGATAGAATATTGAATCACGGGGTATCATTTGGTGTCCTGAGGGGATTCTCCACATTTTACTGACTTTTTACATTGTTAGCACATTTAAAGGGGAACTATAATGAAAATGAAAATTTAATATAAGCTTCATCATACTAAAATAAGAAACTTTCTAAATGCAATCAATTAAATATTTTGTACCCTTTCTGAAACAATCACATTATCTTCAATATTCCTCTCTCAGAATCTGTTTCTCTTCATTCTGCATAGGCAGGAGTTGGGTGTCAGATAATCATTGACAGTTAGATTCAATATATCTTATAAGAGGACTCCTTTTCCCTAGAAAATTTATTAGAGCTCACTATTAAAATCACCAGACATCATGTCTCTCTACATGCAGAATTTGTGCAAAAGGCAGTTATTTTGTTTGTACTGGAATCAATTATTTGAGTGAGATCTAATTCATCTGCTAGGAAAGGAAGCCCCTCCCCTATAAGATATATTGGATCTAACTGTCAATGAATATCTGACACCCAACTTCTGCATGAAGACAGAATGAAGAGAAACAGATGCTGAGAGAGGAATAGTGAACATAAACTTGATTATTTCAGAAACGATGCACAATGTTTAATTGATTGTATTTAGTTTCTTATTTCGGGATGCTGAAGCTTACATTCAATTTTTATTTTTGCGATTGTCATCCTATGGCCCATAGGCCTGCTTGGAGAGGGATCTCTCGTAGGCAACAAAGCAACCTTAGATTTTATGCACACACTGCATGGAATTTGGGTCACTTTGCACATAACCCCTTAACATTTCAGTTACCAGTTTCAAAGTCAAATATAAAGTACATCTTTTGATTGATGTTCTGTTTTGTTACTGGTTTTATACACAGTTTCCAAACATTTTTTGGGGATAAATAGAACACAGGCCCAAAATATTTTTACTGATCATTTTGTTTTGTTTTTGTGTTCTGTAGAATGTTGGATTCAAATGAAAATGATGCATATACCTTTCAGTTTTCTAAAAAGAACAAATGACCTTTAGAGCTGATCCAAAATACTTTCCCCTTCCTTTAGGGTCAGGGCACACAGGCAGATTCAGGGAGATTAGTCACCCGGCGACAAATCTCCTCTTCATCGGGGCGACTAATCTCCCCAAACTGCCTCCGCTGTCTTCCGTGGGATGGCACTCGGAGTGATTCGTTTTCCGAAGTTGCCTGACGAGGAAACTTTGTGCGACTTCCAAAAAACAGCTCCGAGTGCCATCCCGCAGGCGATTTACATTTTAGCCGGCAGGGAGGCAGTTTGGGGAGATTAGTCACCCGAAGAAGAGGAGATTTGTCGCTAGGCGCCTAATCTCCCCAAATCTGCCTGTGTGCCCTGACCCTAACAAGTCTGAAGATCAGTCATGAAATGATAAAATTGCAGCACTTCCTTTTCTTTGTATACAAGAAACCACAGCTAGTCTCTCTGTTTCACACTGACGTGCAAGCTCATTCCATTGTTCAACATCCTTTCTTCCCCTGGAACAGACTAAAAGCATGAAAAGGGCTGTTTGTTTATTTTTTCGTGTCTTTCTTTTCTGCAGCATCCTTCCTCAATCAGCACTTGAAGAAATACACAGATTTTCAGGAGCCTACACCTGCATGAACACTTTCAAAGGGAGGACATAGATCCCATGAGAGACTACTGTGCACAAACAGGCACAAGCAATTCTAAGAAGACTGTGGAGCCGAGTCTCTAACTGTCATGCCTGGGTCTTATTGGCCAATGCTCTTGCAGCGAATCGTTCTTCCAGGTCATCCATCCTGTAACGTGGCCTTTGGGCAGGCCCCTATTGCTGAACTCTATGGACTCTGGAGCACGTCAAGTGAATTTTGTTTTCCTTTCTTTTAGCGATTTTAGAGTTTTTACTGTTTAACTCTGCTGTTGGCAAGAAAAGGTTCAAATTTTACTTTTTTTTTTAAATCTGCTTTTAGCAGCTATGGAAGCGACAGTTGCGTTGTGTTGTAGCGCTCAACTCAAACCAATCCTGTTTCTAATCCAGTGAAAATATTGGAAATCATTAGAGTGTTCACCCCTCCCCCAAAGCATATTTTCTCAGGATAATCAACAGCTGCCATATTGGTATATTCATCTGACAAAACACAATACTTAAATTTAAGTAAGGTTTTAATATATTTTGTTAAGCTATTCACTTTTAAATGGCTTAGGATTTAGTTATCCTCTTCGAAGGGCTTGAAAAACAAAATCAGGTTTTGTACAGCTTTGTTTTTAAGGTGTATTTAAAAGGGGATATAACTTGACGCCCTTTACTTAAATGCTTTGTTGACATTTAATTGATAACCGTAACTAAAATAATATACATTAGAACATGTATGTCCACTCGTGCTGAGAGAGAAAACTGGTCCACCATTTTATTCATATCTTGCGAGGCTCAAAGTAAAAGGTTTGGAAAAGAGTGTGAATGGGATTTGTTGATTATTTGCTAAGGATGTAAATTATTCCGTTTGTGTGGTTATTCCTTTGTATTGCTATTGTGTTCTAATATAAATCTGATTTATACATTAATCTACGCTGTGCTGTTAATCCACTTTGCTAAGAAAGTAGCATTGTTTGCAAGGGAGACTGATGTCTGACGGGAAATACAGAAAGATCACTGTCATTTTTGCTGTTTTTCTCCAGGTTTCACCCTTTTACAATTGTCTGTTTGTACTGTTGCATACAATAACAGCAGACATTGCTACACAATCATTTAAATCAGTCCCTGGCACCAGAGGTGTTCACAATCAATAGAATAAATGACTAACCCTGCGCTAGTTCTTGTAACCAATAGCAAGCAGTTAGCAAGTAGACTTGTTCCTAGTCGGCTGAATGTTGGCTGTGAGTTTACTGCTCTGGTGCAAACTTTGATTTATTACATTATCCCCAAACCATGTGCGTACACACTAGGGGGCAAATTCACTAAGAATCGTAGTTGCGCCAGGGGTAGCGTAAGGTTGCGAAGTTGCGCTAGCGTTGATTCGCTAAGCGAAGTAAAGTTACGCTAGCGATGGTTAATTTGCATACGGCACCAAATTCAAATTTCAATGGAGGAATACGTAGAATCACTACAAATGCCTGGGAAACCTTCAAAACATCAAATAAAATGTTTTATTTTGCCCTACACATGTGCCCACTGTCTAGGTAAGTTGCCATGAGTCAGGAAATGTAGGGGGGGAAGGAGGGGAGCCCCAAAAATTTTTTTGATCTTTTTCAGCCTATCACCCATAATATATAAAAAACGCCAGCGTTTTTTGGGACTTAGAAAAAATTTGACCTTTTTTTTTTTTTAAGCAATCCCTATCTACTCTATTGCGCTTCGCCTGGTCTGAGGTGGCGAAGGAAGTCTAGCGTAAAAGGTAGCATTAAGTACAATGCGCGCATTAGTGAATTTGTGTAGTTACGTCCGTATCGAAAATTCGCCAGGCGTAAGGGTGCGAAGTAACACTAGCGAATTTACGCCAGCGTTTGTTAGTGAATTTGCGAAGTAACGTTAATGCCCAACGCTAGCAAATTGACGCTAGCGTTAGGCGCTTCGCCGCTTAGTGAATTTGGGTCTGCACCGAATCCGCTATTTGAGATTCGGCCAAATACTCAAATCTTTTGTGAAAGATTCAGCCGAATACCGAACCAAATCAGATTTGCATATGCAAATTAGAGGCGGGAAAAGAAAAAGTGGAAAAATAATGTTTAACTGCCTTGTTTTGAGATGAAAAGTCATAGGATATGCAAATTAGGATTCGGTTCAGCCACACACAAGGAATCCGCCAAATCCTGCTGGAAAAGGCCGAATCCTGGATTCGGTGCATCCCTAGTACACACACTGCTTTATCGGAAGCCAATATATACTGTAATAGAATCTATCTGAATAAACCAGAACAACTTCCAAACGTAATGCCTGGATTGGGAATGGATCCTAGACCCTAAACCTGTGAGTCAGAGTTGCTAACAATCCAAAGGCGAAAAGGAAAAGGAACTCCAGCAGATTGATTGCAAAAACTTTATTCCAGGTTGTGGCAACACGACATGTTTCAGGTCAATACCCTTTAACAAGTGAACAAGGACCATAACCAAGTGCACCTACAGTTAGGCCCATAAATCTTTAGACAGAGACAACTTTTTTTCTAATTTTGGTTCTGTACATTACCATAATGAATTTGCAGTTGCAGTTGAACTGCAGACTTTCATCTTAAATTCAGTGGGTTGAACAAAAAGATTGCATAAAAATGTGAAGAACTAAAACCTTTTTTTAACACAATCACTTAATTTCAGGGGCTCAAAAGTAATTGGACAATTGACTCAAAGGCTATTTCATGAGCAGATGTGGGCTATTCCTTTGTTATGTCTATCAATGAAGCAGATAAAAGCCCTGGAGTTGATTTGAGGGTGGGTGCTTGTATGTGGAAGATTTTGCTGTGAACAGACAACATGCGGTCAAAGGAGCTCGAAATTCGATTTTTTTTTTTTTTTTCCATTAGAAAATTCAACTCGACCTTTGATAAATCTGCCCCATAATGTCTGCTCAAATCCAGCTAAATGCAGTCAAATTGATTGGGAGGCGTTTCATAATACAGATGGACAATGACCCAAAACATACAGCCAAAGCAACCGAGGAGTTTATTAAAGCAAAGAAATGGAATATTCTTGAATGGCCATGTCAGTCACCTGATCTGAACCCAATTGAGCTGCATTTCACTAAACTTTGAACAGAAATGCCAACAAACAAACAAACAGCTGCTGCAGTAAAGGCCTGGCAGAGCATTAAAAAGGAGGAAACCCAGAATTTGGTGATGTCCATGAGTTCAAGACTTCAGCCTGTCATTGCCAGCAAAGGGTTTTCGACCAAGTATTAGAAGTGAACATTTTATTTTCAGTTTTTTAATTTGTCCAAATGCTTTTGAGCTCCTGGAAATGAAGTGATTGTGTTAAAAAAAAAAAGGCTTTAGTTCTTCACATTTTTATTCAATCTTTTTGTTCTACCCACTGAATTAAAGCTGAAAGTCTACAGTTCAACTGCATCTGAGTTGTTTCATTTAAAATTCATTGTGGTAATGTACAGAACCAAGATTAGAAAAAAGTTGTCTCTGTCCAAAGATTTATGGACCTAACTGTATCTATGGCTTTTATGACCTTTAACCTATACAACCCAAGGTCTTCTGGGTAATCCATTGAAGTGAAACACCTTCAACTTAAAACATTCAGAGTCGCTATTATAATATAGTAATCAGCATTACAATATAGCCATAGAATTCTACAACCATCCAATAATGGTGAAACTTAAATAACAAAGAGAAAAAGTCAGCAGAGTTGCTAACCATTTTGCTACTACACTTGATTATCACTCAACCTCAACCCAAGTCCTCAGCACTCAACCCATTATCAATATATTTAAGACAGAGACATTTTGTGCATACTGCTACTAAAAAATGCCTTACCCTTTAAACAAAACAGGGATTGTTTGTCCATATATTGCAATATATTTAAGCTGGCCAACTACGTCAAAGCCATCCCATATCTGGCCAGTCCTACAGTTAATTTTCATCTGATTCATTAAGAATTCTATTGCTTCATTATACATTTTACAAAGGGACTAAGTTATTCTTTAAGCCTCAATCACCTCTCAGGGCATGGCATGGGCACATGGATTTGTAGGCTCCACTGATCTCAGATTGCATATTTTTTTTGCATGCTGAGAGAAGTGGATCTGCTCTATTACTAACTGAGATGAAGGGCACAGATCAACGTGCAAAAAATACACAGACTGAGAGCAGCGGAGCCTGCAACTCCATGTGCCTATGCCCTAACAGGAGCAAAGAAGCACTCTGGAACATCCAAACATCCATTATAAACAAAATGACACCGGAAAAGAACCAAGGAGAAAATATAGAGTTGCTACAGAAAATCAAGATCAAACCATTTATTTAAATTTTCACAAAAAAATAAATTTTTAGAGGGAAAAAATACTATGAATTTTTCGAGATCTATCATGCCCCAAAGCAGAAAAAAATCCAAAATTACTCCAGCTAAATACTGTCGAATTCATGTAAAAGTCAATGTCAGAGGTTCTTTAACCTTTTGAGGATGTTTTTGCCTTCACGATTTTGGGTTATTTTAGTTTAGAAACTCGATAAATTCAAACTATTCAATGGTTTTAAGCCTATAAACGCTAAACCATTGTGGTATTTGTGCCTATAAACTCCAAAAAATTTTAGATATTCGTAAAAAAAATCTAATTTTTAGAGTTTAATTATCACTAAATTAGCCAAATTTGTGGATGAGAATTAGCTCAAGTTTGTTTCTGGCAAAATATGAGAAAAAAGTGAGTTTTAGTAAATAACCCCCATAATATTAGTAACAGGTGAAGAGAACCTGCAAACTATACCTTGTACCAACCAACCAAACTTCTCAATATAACTGTACTCATCAGACCACTACTACTACTGCCATATTTTCTCTCTGTACAGAATTAGCCCAGGAAAAAAACCAGTCCCACACACAGAGACTAGAGCTAAGGAGCCAAAGCACATTGGGAATGGAGAGAACAGTATTCCCATGCACAGCTAAGGTGCCATACAGGATACAGGGCCAACATGGAGTTAGAATTCCAACAATGAAGAGACATGGGGCAAGATTTACAAGTGAGTGTCATTTAGACACCTGCTCATGTGCTTTTCTTCTTAATGTGACACATATAGCGCCTTTGCATATTTCTGCATAATTAACAGTGTTGTCCATATCAATGTTTCATCCTTTTTATATGAAGATGAAACATTTGGAGAAGAGCTTATCTGACTGGAAGCTCAAAGGGTCTCTATGCCTCTGCAAATCAGTTGTCTGGAACCAACGGAGCTGGAAGAATTGTTTGTATGACATCTTCATGTTGAATTATTTTAAATGATATTTTAATGATTTTAATGCCCTCTGAGAAAAAGCACCAGCTGTAGAAGAACAGTTCAGCAGAATCAGCAGCCACCCTATGTGCTAATACCTTAGCACCCTATCAAGTAGTATCCCAGCCACCCTATGTGCTAGTACCCTAACAATCCTATAAGCTAGTACCGCAGCCACCATATTATTAACATATATTTATATAGCGCCAACATAAACTTTACACTCTAAAGGGAAGGGAGTAATACACAAGGTGTGGGAGTGGGCAAGATCGAATAAAGTGGGTGAGAAATGTGGTACTGTATGTGGTGTTGCGTTTGGTAGGCTTCTTGAAAGAAGTGCATTTTAAGAGATTTCTTGAAAGCAGAAAGGTTGGGAGAAAGTCGGACAGATCGTGGGAGAGAGTTCCAGAGGAGGGGTGCAGCCCTTGCAAAGTCTTGAATGCGAGCATGTGAGGAGGTAATGAGAGAAGAGTTGAGTAGCAAGTCAGTAGAGGAGCATAGTAAGCGATTGGGTGAGTATATAGAGATGAGTTCAGAGATGTAGGGTGGGGCAAAGTTAAGAAGTGCTTTGAAAGTCAGTGTCATTAATTTGAATTTGATTCTGAAAGGTAACGGAAGCCAATGCAGGGATTGACAGAATGGCGAAGCAGAGAAGGAGCGGTTGCTGAGGTATATGAGCCTCGCAGCAGTGTTCATTATGGACTGGAGAGGTGACAGTCTCTGGAGAGGAAGCACCATATGTGCTACTACCTTAGTGACCCTATGAACTGGTACCCTAGCCATCGTATGTGCTAGTACCCTACCAACACTATGAGCTAGCACCATATCCACCCTTTGTGTTAGTCCTAATCACCCTGTGAACTAGTACCATAGCCACCCTATGTGTTTGTATCCTAACAACCCAATGTGCTGGTATCCTAGTGACCCTATAAGCTTGTACTCTTATAACAGGTACTGCGGTTTATTAACATGTTAAACCATCTTTTTGTATTAGGATAGCAGGGCTCTTTAATTGTTGCAAGGTCCACTGGCATATGCCTGCAATCTGAGAAAATTCATTATTTGCATTTGAATCTGACTTTTAGCAGCTTATTTCCTTAGTTTTGCAAACTTGGTTTGCATTGAATAAAAAACTTACAAGGCACCTCCCAACATTCAAATTTTTAAAAACTGAGATGCTTTGCAATGTTCTTTTTGTGCCTTCCAAATACTGTATCATGCCCACTTTGCCTATAGAAACCCCAGATGGCTCGTAAAACTTTGTACCATTGGGTAATATAAATAGCCTGGTGTACATTGCCACCCATTTAGGGGCGATACGGGTCCTCCTCATAACAACGTTTTAAGTATGAAACCATAATAACCAAGGAGTTGTTCCAGTTGTATCCACAGCCCATCCCACTCAACACTTCTGGTAACCTCTGACCTAAAGACAGGAAGAATCCTATCATACTTACCGTGATTCTCCTTTCCTGGCCATCCCCCTGGTCAGCATTAACTAATCGGGTATTCCCTCCCTCTACAGATGTGTCTCCCAGCGGACTTAAAACCCCACCCCTCGACTCCTCCCCTGTCTATGTATAAAGCTCTATTTGGGATGGGATGCTGACCAGGGGGATGGCCAGGAAAGGAGAATCACGGTAAGTATGATAGGATTCTTCCTTTCCCTGGCCATCCCCGTCAGCATTAACTAATCGGGTGAATACCCAAGCAATAACAAGGGAGGGACACAAATTGATGCTGAATATTTAATTAGAACTGAATGCAGCCTGGATAACTCTACGACCAAAATTTGCTCTTTTGGCCGCCCTAATATCCAAACGATAATGTTTAACAAATGTGATTGGATTGGCCCAAGTAGCTGCCCTGCAAATAGCATCTGCGGATACTCCTGCTTCTGCTGCCCAAGATGTTGTCAAACCTCTGGTTGAATGAGGCCTGACCCCCTCAGGTGCCTTCTGCCCCTGTAGCGAATAGGCTCTCTTGATCACAGTTATTATCCATCTGCGAAGCGTAGAAATAGAAGCTGCTTGCCCCTTTCTAGCACCAACAGGGACAATAAAAAGTCTTTCTGACTTCCGAAACTCCTTGGTCATATTCAAATATAATTCCAAGCACCTTCTCACGTCCAATGCCACTGGGATTTCATCCAACCTTTCTGCACCAACAGTTGGAAGGACTATAGGCTCATTGAGATGAAATCCAGAAACTATTTTTGGCAAGAAGCCAAGCTTGGTCTGAGGGTCACCCCTTGATCATTGAAAACTGTATAAGGTGGATCAGCCATCAGTGCCTGTAATTCAGAGACTCTTCGACCAGAAGCCACTGCAACTAAAAACACCACTTTGAGGGTTAGATCCCATAAGGTAGCCTCCTCCTCAGGAAAGAAAGGAAGTCCAGCTAATGTTTTCAGCACAAGAGGCAAATCCCAGGGAAGTGCTAACTCCTTGATTGGTGGCCTTATCCTTACTGCAGCCTTAAGAAAACGGACTACCAAGGGGTCACTAGACAAATGATTTTCCAACACCGCTGAAAGAGCAGACACTTGAACTTTGAGGGTACTTGCACTGAGACCCTTATCTAATCCAATCTGTAAAAACTCTAGAATCTGGAAAATCTCTGAGTTACTAGGGTCAACCCCTTCCTTCATAGCCCAGGAACAGAAGGTGTTCCAGATCTTGTCATATCTCAAGGTAGTATTCCTACTCCTGGACTTAGATAAAGTATTAACAACTGTCTCAGAACACCCTCTTCTTTCCATCCTGGTGAGCTGAGTCTCCATGCTGTCAAATTCAACTGTTGTGGCTTTGCATGAAGAAGAGGGCCCTGGCTTAACAGATCTTGTCTGTCGGGAAGTCTCATTGGTCTGTCTACAGAAAGCCTCCTCAGTAAGGGATACCAAGGCCTCCTTGGCCAATCCGGCAGAATTGCAATTATCTCGACCTTGGATATTAGAATTTTCTTCAACACCTTGAAGATCATGGCAAATGGAGGGAACACGTAGGCCCACAGGTTGTCCCAACTGTGAGCAAAGGCATCTATTGCCCAAGCTTCCCTGCATGGAACCCTGGCAAGAAAAACTGGTAGTTTGTGATTCTCTAGGGATGCCATCAGATCCAGGTCTGGCCACCCCCATCTTCCCATTACCTTCCGGAAGACCTGATAATTCAGGCTCCATTCTCCTGGGTCCAAAGTTTTGCGACTCAACAGGTCCGCCTTCCAATTCAGATTCCCCGGAATGTGGATTGCTGTTATCCCCATCAGATATGTCTGAGCAAACTCCATGATGGGATTCAATTCTCTCATCATCACTCTGCTCCTGGTGCCTCCTTGACACCTGATATAAGCAACTGCTGCCACGTTGTCTGATCTTATACAGACGTCCTCGGCCAGAATTAGTGGTTTGAAGGCTTCCAAAGCCCTCATAATGGCTCTTAGCTCTAGAATATTGGACTGTAGATGAGATAGATCTTCGTTCCAGCGACCCTGAACGGACCAACTTTGGTGATGTGCACCCCAACCGAGACCTGAAGCATCCGTGTAGATACTTAGTCACCTCTGCTCCTGAAGAGGAAAACCTTTCCGAAGATTTGTGGTATTCTCCCACCATTTCATTTGATGTCTTGCTTCCGTTGTCAGAAATATGATTTGTTCCCAATCCTTTTTCCGCCGATTCCACTGTGTCAAAAATACATTTTGAATTTCTCTCATGTTCCATTTGGCCCACTGAACAATTCCAATTGTGGAGGTTAGAGTGCTTAGGACCTGCATAAATTTTCTTGCGGAAATACCCCATACTTGAGAAACTGCAGCCACCATATCCCTTATCTTGTAGATTCTCTCCTGAGACAGGGAAACCATACCCACTCTGGTATCTAAAAGTGCTCCTAAATAGACAAGCCTTTGAGATGGTTCCAACTGGCTTTTCTCCAGATTTAATAGCCATCCAAATCTTTGTAGCTCTGACATCACTACTGTTTGATGTCTCAACAAGGTATTCCGCTCTCTGGCAACTACCAACAGATCGTCCAGGTAGTGATAGACCTCTATACCTTGCCTTCTTAGTTTTGCTATCACCACCACAAGCACCTTTGAAAACGTTCTGGGCGAAGTGGACAGGCCGAAAGGTAGGCAAGTGAACTGTAGATGTTTTTCTAGGAGGCAAAACCTGAGGAACCGTTGATGTTCCCTGGCAACAGGCACGTGTAGATAAGCATCCCTCAAATCTATTGAAATGAGCCAATCTCCAGGACTTACAGCTCTTCTGATCGTCTGAATTGACTCCATCTTGAAGGAACTTGTTCTTATATATTTGTTCAGCCTTCTGAGGTCTAAAATTGGTCTCATTTCGCCTGATTTCTTTCGAACTAAAAATAGAGGGGAATAGAACCCTCTCCTTTGTTGGGACTTGGGTACCGCCACAACAGCTTGTTTCCTCTGTAACTGCTGGATATACTCCAGTAAAACAGACATCCCGTCCTTCTCTCGAGGAATCTGAGTCTGGACAAAATGATTGTGAACGGGTTTTGAGAAAAATTCTATCCTGTATCCCCGTGCCGTGATCGATTTCACCCAGGCATCCTCCGTCTCCTTTGCCCAGACCTCTGCAAATTTCAGTAATCTTGCCCCTACAGAGACCTGGGCCGGCCTCATATCATTGTTGTTTAGGCTGCCTCTTCGGAGACCTGGACTCCTTGGGCTTGAATCCTCTGAAGACATTTGGCTGTCCAGACTTCTAGGAAGTGGAACGAAAAAACTCCTTGCCTGGCCTATAGGCCCTGTTGTCCTCTCTGCGTCTAGGTACAAACCGATCCTGCCGCTTAGGAGGATTCCTAAAACGCCTAGGTGTTTGCGGAAGGAATGAACTCTTCCCCCCTGAAGATTTGGAAATAATATCTTCCAACGCCTTTCCAAAAAGCATTTGTCCTTCGAAAGGAAGCTTGCATAGGACATTTTTTGAGGCCGTGTCAGCAAACCAGGCCTTCAACCACAAAGCTCGTCGAGCCGCAACCGAAAAGGTCATATTTCTAGCCGCCAATGTGGTAAGGTCCACTGCTGCTTCAAGACAAAAATTACATGCCATCTTAATATCTTCAAGCATCTGAAAAGACTGTTCACTCAGATTCTCTTCATTAACCCCTTCAGACACTGACTCTGTCCAAAGAGACATAGCTCTGATCACAGAAATTAGAGAGATGGCTGGTCTGAGCATAGCTCCTGCAACTGTATATGTTTTCTTCAACTCAGTCTCCATCCTTTTCTCCATAGGATGTTTTAACGCAGACAAATCATCGATAGGTAAGGCAGTCTTTTTTGACAAGCGTGCCACCGGGGCATCCACTGTCGGAGGTGAATCCCAAACCTTTGAACACTCTGAAGAAAACGGATAGAATTTCTGTATCCTAGGCTCGACAGGAACTCTTCTCGGCCCCTTCTGCCATTCGGTGGAAAGTAACTCCTCCACTTCCCTATGCATAGGAAAAGTCTGCTTCTTCTTCTTAGATACGAAGACAGAAGTAGTGGGCTGCTCTGCATCCTGCAGCACAAGAGAATGCCTCACGGCTTTAATTAGTGCTGGAATAAGCTTAACATCAAAAGAGGGCTCAGATTCCTCATCTGACTCCTCCTCCTCAGAGCCCTGCTCCTCGTGGGAAACAAATCTTTGTTTGGACCCTGAAGGGCCTGGTAACACAGTCGCCTCCTTAATGCCCTGCGACACAGCCTGCGATATCCAAGACAGAATGTCCGCAGGAGAAGGCTCAGAATTCACTGACCCTGCAACCGAAGGAGAGGACTGAGTCTCTTGTTCCGGAAGCCTAGCTCTCCTCTTAGCTGGGGTAGGCTGATCCAGATCCTTAGCAAGCAGCTCAAGGATACACTGCTTACAGAGTCTCTTCCCCTTCACAGCAGGATTTTTACAAGCTTTGCAGCTGATAACAATTTCTGTCTCAGACTCAGAAGTCTGCTTCCTTTTCCCAGATTCTTCCATCTGAAAGGAAAAAAACAGCCAATAAGACTCCATAGTGCCTCTTTTCGAAGGTAACCTTACCTGCACATGACTCACCATAACCTGAGGGGCGGCACAATTCTCGGCAGCCGGCAGTCTGCTAGGAGCCCAAGCACAGCAAAAAACACCGAGCTGTATGCAAAGACGGTGGCGCCGGAAGATTTTAAAACGAGCGCCGCGCGACGGCGCAGGCGATGACGCCATAATGTAATTGCGCCACAGCGCGAACACGCCAGTACCACTGACAAACATGTCCCCGGCCGCTAAGAGGGACCCCCGTGACTGGATGCGCTAGGCAAACATTATACCGGAGCCTCGGGCGGAGAGAGGCAGAACTGCGCCCGGAATCCAGCCCTAAAAAGGACCGGGTGAGCCATAAAATAAAAAGTGTTACTCCACAAGGAGATGATCTGGTAGAGAGATTAGAAAAAAGACAGGGGAGGAGTCGAGGGGTGGGGTTTTAAGTCTGCTGGGAGACACATCTATAGAGGGAGGGAATACCCGATTAGTTAATGCTGACGGGGGATGGCCAGGGAAACAACATTTCTAGCAATTATAAAAAAAAAATGTACTAACAGGAGCTGCCATTACCACGACAATGTACTGGATCCACCTGTTATGGAATGGAGGTAGACACACTGGGGTGGTAAATGGCTTAATTCCTATCTGTAGTTTTTCCTAGGACTGAGATATTGGCAGGCATCCCGGGTGTTACATCCTATTCGTGAACTACTCTTTCTTAAAAACTTGCAGTTTAGCAACGTTAATTGTAAATGCTCTTTGCATGTGCAGCTACACCTTTGTCTAGAGTGGATTGTAATAATCCAAGTGTAAAAAACTGAACTCACAAGGAAACTTTGTGCGACTTCGGAAAACGAAAGCACTCCGAGTGCTATCCCACTGGCAATTTACATTCCATAGCCGGCGGGAAGTTTCAGTCTTTATCTTAGGGCTGCAATTCGGGGAAATTAGTTGCCCGGCGACTAATCTCTTCTTTGCGGCAGCTAATCTCCCCGATATGCCTTTTTTGCCTTCCCGCCGGCTAGAAAGAAGATTGCAGATGGGAAGGCACTCGGATCGCTTCGTTTTCCGAAGTCGCCCGAAGTTTCCTCGTGAGGCAACATCGGTCGACCTCGTTCTGGCGATTTTCATTCTAGCCTGCGGGACTGCAGTTCGGGAGATTAGTCGCCCCGAAGAAGAGAAGATTTGTTGCTGGGGCAAGTAATCTCCATGAATTGCAGCATGTGTCTCTGTCCTTAGCCTTTGGTTATATATGTCCCCCGCTGGCTTTGTGTAAGAGCATCACAACACAACAAGATGACTGTGGTAAGGGATGCGGTAAGTTATTGAAAGTCAACCTGAGAAAGTTAATAAAATAAAATTTGAACTGTGACAGTAACACCGTTGTAGAAACTTGGGGGAATAAATAGTTAAGGCTACCGGGCAAAGTATGCCACAAGTTTTAGTAAAACAACATGTAGAAGGCCACAAGTCGGACACCTTGCCCTAGAGAAAGCGAATGCCCCGCTGTTAGGAACTGCAACAAGCAGAATTCTTAGCTGAGAGATTACATTCACAGCAGCAGGAGAGCTAGTGTTTGGACAAGCTCGCTCTAGAGAAATTCTACGAAGCAAGTCAGTTTTGACCCTGATGGACTTTTAACCTCCAATGGAACTCAAAAAATATGTATGTTACCGTGCAACTATGTGTGTATGGAAAACTGCACAAGCTGTGGGTCTTTTTATGGCCTCTCGCTGATTGTGTCATCTAATGTATTTCACATTTCCTTTATATTTATTTATTCTTGACACTGCAGAAAGCCCCATCTGAGCCATCACCTTGTAGCCAGATGTCTGTCCGAATCAGAAGAGCATCGAGGAGAAATATAGACTTTCATCTGTTCTGGAATAGTCATCTCTTGACTTTTGCTCATCTCTTAATCCCTTGAAGTATATCTGCTCAAATCATATGATCTACATGTCAGAAATATAAGGAATTTTGGCATTTTGCTGGATGCTGTTCTTATTTAGTTGCTGAGAATACAACAGCACATTTAATTGGATATTTTGGGAAGCTGTGGTTCTTCTCACTTTATGACCTATGACTTCATCAGCTTTGATCCAACATGCAGAGATGATTCCCAAGTCTCTAGAGCGCTGTCTGATAGAGCCTCACAGCAGGGCCTGGAGAAGGTGTTTTGGCATCCGATGTGACTGTTAAAGACCCACACTTTGGAGCTTCTGCGAAGCCATCTGCTGCATCCACTGAACATATTAAACCGATTCTCTAATCCTGAGAGAATCTGATCATGTCTACACAGCTTCCATAAGCAGAGGCAGGCTGCAAGGGAAGGGAGCCATGTAGAATGATTATATATTCTAATACATTCTTTAGAATGAAAATGCAATACTTGGTACACTGGAACATATTTTGCCATAAGTTCATAAAGGACTAGTAAAATAAAGTAAAATGAAATTGTTTTAAATTAATAAAAATAGAATGCAGTGTTGCCCTGCACTAGTAAAACTGATGTGTTTGCTTCAGAAACACAACTATTGTTTATATAAATAAGCTGCTGTGTAGCCATGGGGGCAGCCAGTGTTGGACTGGGACACCAGGGGCCCACCAAAAACCTTAGACAAGGGGCCCACTCACAGCACTATTTTCTTCCTCTCCTCAATCATCTTCTATTCTCCTAGTTTCATTTCTTTACATACTATAATCTATTATTCCATTTATTTAGCATCATTGTTCTCATAGAAACAGTAAATTGCAATGAAATAGGCCAAATGTTTAGAAGCAGGAGGGTCCACTGACACCTGGGCCCACCGGGAGTTTTCCGACACTGGGGGCAGCTACTCAAAGGAGAAAAGGCTCAAGTTACACAGCAGATATCTGTTATCCATTATTTAACCTGTGCCATATAGCCTCTTTTCAGGTTCTGCCATTGATACTTAGCAGCTTGTTTATATGAACTATGGTAGTGATTCGGAAGCAGACAGGTCAGTTTTACCAGTGCAGGGCAACACTACATGATATTTTTATTACTTTAAAGGAAAACTATACCCCCCAAACAATGTAGGTCTCTATTAAAAGATACTGAGTAAAACCGCTCATGTGTAAAACCCTGCTTCATGTAAATGAACCATTATCATAATAATATACTTTTTTAGTAGTATGTGCCATTGGGTAATCATAAATAGAAAATTGCCATTTTAAAAAATAAGGGCCGCCCCCTGAGATCGTAAGATTCACTGTGCACACATACAAATCACATGTAAGGTCACATGAGCCAATTAACAGACAGAGTTCTGCCTTTTGCTTCCTCACTTCTTCCTGTTACAGTTAGTGTTGTAGTATTTCTGGTCAGGTGATCTCTGAGGCAGCACAGATAGAGTCACGAAATGGTGGTTCAAGGCAAGAGATGTAAAAGGGCAATATTTATGTAAATATATATTCCAGTTTGGTAAGATTCTTTAATATGTCATTCAATTTGATATAAACTATCTGTTGCTTAAGTATTCATTTTGGGGGTATAGTTTTCCTTTAAAACACTTTCATTTTTGGTTTTACTGTTCCTTTAAATATATGTGTTAAAGGAGCAATAACACCAAAAAAATGAAAACGTTTTGAAGGAAATACAATATAATGTACTGTTGCACTGCAATGGTAAAACTGGTGTGTCTGCTTCAGAGATTCTACTATAGCTGATATAGTGAATAAAGTACCCCCAGTTGTAAAATACAAGGATATTATAAGTTACCGAGGAGTTTCCGAGGTAACTTCTAATATCCTCATATTTTACAACTGGGGGTACTTTATTTATTATAATACACACATTTGAGTGAGTCATGTGACAGAAATGACATCAGAACTCACTGTTTATAACTGATGACATCAGAACTCACCGTTTATAAGGATATAATTTACAAGATATTCATAGCTTTTGTCTATTATACATGTATAAACAAGCTGCTGTGTAGCCATTCACTGGATACACAGTAGTTAACGGATTTGCTCTGAAGAATCCCATTGTATACTACAGAGCTTATCCATTATCTGCTGTGTATCCTGTGAATGGCTACACAGCAGCTTGAATGTGTCATGGTTTTCATGCTGTAAGGTGCTATGACTCAGCTTTCAGGCTTAAATTTGGCTGGGTCAATTTGGCCTGATCTAATTAGTTTCCTAAAGCAATAGGAGTCTATTCCAACTCAGGAGGGGGCCTTTTCAATGGGTAGATACAGCCCTTTTGCACCTGGATTTGTAAGACAAAGAATTGTCCAGCTATTTGTCGGGCAGGCCCTATACACAGTACAATTAGCTGGCAACTAAAGGTGGCCATTTACATTACAATTACGATCAACCAGATACCCGCGGGACTTGGAGGGTGGAAGTCGGGTGCGAGTGGGCGCAGGTTCGGGTCATTACCACCTGCCAAATTTTAAAGGTAAGTTTCCACCAGTGATCTTTTTTTTTTTCAATCCCTAGCCACAGTATTGTTTTTTACTTTAATGGGGGACCCTGGCCACTCATGTTTTTTTATCTTGGGAGGGAACTCGCTGCCAATGCTGCACATTTATACAGTATGTAGCCTTTTTTTTGCCAAGATTGCGTTTTACTCCCAGTCCAGCCCTGCTGGGAGGTGATGGCATCCTTGCATTACAATTAACTCAGGTTTTGTAGTGATTAGTGGCGACCTCGTGAGGCAACTTTGGGCTACTTCGCAAAATGAAGTGCTCCAAGTGCCATCCGGCCGGCTAGATGGCACTTGGAGCTTTGTTTTCCAAAGTTGCCGGCAGTTACTTTGTGAGGCAACTTCGGAAAATGAAGTGCCATCTAGCCGGCGGGATGGCACTCGGAGTGCTTCAATTTCTGAAGTCGCCCAATGTTACCTCAGGGGCAACTAATCTCCCAGAACTGCCTCCCCTGCCGTCTAGAATGTAAATCACCGTCAGGAAGGCAGGGCAGGCAGTTAGAGAAAGAAGAGATCTGTCGCTGGGCGACTAATCTCCCCGAATCGGAGCGTGTATCTCTGTACTAAAGGTTTTCTTTGGTGAATGGGATGTGGGGAATTGTGAATTGTGCAGGGCAGGAGATAAGGCTAGAGAATTCTGTGCAATGTTCCAATAACCCAGTTTACAGTAATTGTGTAAGAGGGAAAGGGCCCCCAGCGTGCGCAGCATCAGTAATTCCCAGAGTAAAAGAAGCATTTCTGCTGTTGCACTTTCCCTGCCTTTGCAAGGGTCACATGGAGGGGGATCTGTATCTGACATGAGCATGCTGGGGGACAAGGGAAGGGGGAATAAGAGGCTGAGTTCAGAGCAAGGTTAGCCAAATAGTGGATAAATTAAGCAGGACAAACAGACAGCTCACCTCACAGTGAACTTTTCACCCATCTAACCTGCTCGTCACCCTGCCCGGCACAGGTGGAGTGCGACTGATGTACAAGTCAGCCCTGACTCCCCACACCCACATTCACTTCTCTGGAGCAGCCAGCGGCACACAGAAATCAATGCAATGCTTCCCAATGGCCAACACTATATTACTTTAACTCTTTCATTCCTTCAGCTGGGTTTCACAATGCATTGCTGTACCCCAGAAAACGAGAGCGGGTAGGCACTATTGGGGGAATGTAATAAAAGTCGCAAAGAGCAAATCAATTTGCACAGATAAGAATATAATTTCGCATTTCACAATGCAATACTCTTCCTTAAACTGTTATTGCATTGCAAATTTTAATTGCGCACTTTTAAGAAGTGCTTGAAGGTGGCGTAATCTTTTGGAGCAAACGTAACAACTTTTTCAGTAAGAAGTTTTATTACATTCACTGCGCACTGGCGCAAACTATAAAACCTTCTTCCACTGTTGGAAGTGGTCGCAAAACAGTTTCCGGGTTTGCTATATACAATTCGCGCAAAGGAAAATTTTGCACGCACAGAGGCATAACTTTTCGCATTACAAATATTTTTTCCATTACCAACTTTTATTACATTCCCCCATATGTGTGGTAGCCGATTGGTGTGCCTGGCAAAAGAGAAAGGAAGTAAAAACCCTTTTTATTGTTTCCGATACTAAATATTCGGGGGTTATTTATTAAAATCTGAAAATTTCTCAGTATTTTCTTCAAACCGTTTCAACAAAACTCCCCTGCACATTTTCACCATATTTATCAAATCCAGGGGCGTAACTATAGAGGAAGCAGACCCTGCGGTTGCAGGGGGGCCCAGGAGTGTAGGGGGCCCAGTGAGACCCTAATTAATTAGCAATTTTAATATATCTTGGTAAAATAGGCCAATTTATAAATATTTTGGGGCCCTAAATTGAATTTGCTATGGGGCCCAGTAACAACTAGTTACGCCACTGATAAAATCGACTCGAAAAAATCTGGTGAGGGAAAAGAAGAAAACGTGTTTATGGGATTTGGCGCATGAAAACTTTTTTTCAGATTATCGCCCGAAAACCACAAATTCTTCAGATTATTGTACAAAACCCAGCGCAGGTCATGATATCTTCGAATTGTAAAAGGGCTATCTGCCATTGACTTCTACATGACCTCGGCAGGTTTGAGATAGAGTACTTTTTTATTCAGACTTTTAGCAGCCTCTGGGTTTAATAAATCATGAAAAAGTTCATTTTTTTTCCTATGAAAAATTCCCCTTTGTAACTCCAATAGGAGTGTATACCCCCTAGGGTATATACCTTGTAAACCCTCTAGGATTTCTATTGTAATTAATCCCTCAGCATTATTTATAGTACCGATGGCTAAAAGACAGGCCTGGACTGGCAATCTGTGGATTCTGGCAAATGTCTTGATTGGGTCTCTTGTTGATATTGTGTATTCATGTGTCACCCAGTGAGCACTGACAATCATTTGGTGGCCAGCATGACCCAGTGTCAATAGTTATGGCACCATCTGTGTCAACGGCGAGTCAGTAGATGGATTGCTGTTCCTATAACTCTGTATAAATCAGCATTTTCCTGATCTACTGTTTTGAGGGAAAAAAAAACCTCTGATTGGTTGCTGTGAGTTAGCAGACCTGAACTGAGTTTTGCATCTTTTTTGCATTGCCTTATAATTCAGTTAGCAGAGCAATAGATCTACTAATAGATCTTGCCAGACTAATTTAATTTCTTTTTATGAGAAGGTAAGTAGAGACCTCGATTCTAGGATGGCAGTGGATGGTAAATAGACTACAAAGAGTGGTGGTAGATGGAACATTTTCTAATTGGACCAGTGTTGTTAGTGGAGTACCGCAGGGCTCTGTACTAGATCCCTTGCTTTTCAACTTGTTTATTAATGACCTGGAGGTGGGCATTGAAAGTACTGTTTCTATTTTTGCAGATGATACTAAATTGTGCAGAACTATAGGTTCCATGCAGGATGCTGCCACTTTGCACAGTGATTTGTCTAAACTGGAAAACTGGGCAGCAAACTGGAAAATGAGGTTCAACGTTGATAAATGCAAGGTTATGCACTTTGGCAAAAATAATATAAATGCAAGTTATACACGGTGTGTTGGGAGTTTCCTTAAATGAGAAGGACCTAGGGGTTTTTGTAGATAACAAGTTGTCTAATTCTGGACAGTGTCATTCTGTGGCTACTAAAGCAAATAAAGTTCTTGCATAAAAAAGGGCATTAACTCAAGGGATGAAAACATAATTATGGCTCTTTATAGGTCCCTGGTGAGGCCTCATCTGGAGTATGCAGTGCAGCTTTGGACTCCAGTCCTTAAGAGGGATATAAATGAGCTGGAGACAGTGCAGAGACTAAGTGCAACTACCGTATATACTCGTGTATAAGCCGACCCGTGTATAAGCCGAGGTACCTAATTTTACCTACAAAAACTGGGAAAACTTATTGACTCGCGTATAAGCCTAGACACAACTACAGCCCTGTCTCCCAGCAGCACACATTCTGCCAAAGTGACCCCCCCAGCGATCAACCGGACTTCTTTGCAAAGCTGATGGTGACAGAGAATTGCCAAACGGATTACTGTGTGCATTGTCCCACTGTCCCACTACCATGTGCAGAGGGTGCTGTTTGATATTGCCATCACTGTTAATCTTTTGTATAACCAACAGAGGGCGCTGTGTGATATTGCAGTCACTGTTAATCTTTCATATAACCAACAGAGGGTGCTGTGTGATATTGCAGTCACTGTTATTCTTTCATACAACCAACAGATGGCGCTGTGTGATATTGCAGTCACTGTTAATCTTTCATATAACCAACAGAGGGTGCTGTGTGATATTGCAGTCCCGGTTATTCTTTTATACAACCAACAGATGGCACTGTGTGATATTGCAGTCCCTGTTATTCTTTCATATAACCAACAGATGGCGCTGTGTGATATTGCAGTCTCTGTTATTCTTTCATACAACCAACAGATGGCACTGTGTGATATTGCAGTCACTGTTAATCATTCATATAACCAACAGAGGGCGCACTGTTATTCTTTCATATAACCAACAGAGGGCATTGTGGGATATTGCAGTCTCTCCCCAAGTGAACTGTTGGTATAGAAATGATTAAAAGTGACTGCAATCTCAGCTACTCGGGTCGGGTACCGCTGACCCGCGTATAACTTTTTGGATGCTGAAAAACTCGGCTTATACGTGGGTATATACGGTAAATTGGTTAGAGGGATGGAAGACTTAAATTATGAGGGTAGACTGTCAAGGTTGGGGTTGTTTTCTCTGGAAAAAAGGCACTTGCGAGGGGACATGATTACACTTTACAAGTACATTAGAGGACATTATAGACAAATAGCAGGGGACCTTTTTACCCATAAAGTGGATCACTGTACCAGAGGCCTCCCCTTTAGACTAGAAGAAAAGAACTTTCATTTGAAGCAACGTAGGGGGTTCTTCACAGTCAGGACAGTGAGGTAGTGGAATGCACTGCCGGGTGATGTTGTGATGCTGATTCAGTTAATGACTATAAGAATGGCTTGGATGATTTCTTGGACAGACATAATATCAAAGGCTATTGTGACACTAAACTCTATAATTAGTATAGATATGGGTATATAGAATTTATGTGGAAGTAGGGAGGGGTGTGTGTATGGATGCTGGGTTTTCATTTGGAGGGGTTGAACTTGATGGACTTTGTCTTTTTTCAACCCAATTTAACTATGTAACTATGTAATAGATGTTATCTGAAGGAAAAGTCAAAATGTGGCCATAGACATAGAGATCTGCTCATTTGGCGATGTCACCAAACGAGCACATCTCTGCCCAATATGCCCACATGGAAGTGGGGGATATTGGGCTGATCCGATCGTGGGCCCTAGGGCCCAATAATCGTATCATAATGCAGGATCGCGGGACTGCATACACGCAGAGATGCGGCCGCGATCCAATGGGATTTTTTAACCTGCCCGATATTGATCGGGAAAGCCCGTCGGGGAGCTCAACACATGGGCCGATAAGCTGCCAACTTGGTCTTGTTTCGGCAGCTTTTATCGGCCCATGTATGGGGGCCTTAAGAGCTACCAGTCTACAGCAGTATAGCGATGAAGCCTGTGGCTTGAGATGTATTCAATATGGATATACTGTATAGAGGCATAAATGTAGAGCTCATGTAAAACTGTATAGAGGGGTCACTTCCATAATATACAATGGAACTTAAGAGGCCTTCGTTCTATGACAGAATTTTGTGATAGATTATGAAAGTGGGGGTGACTGGGGCTTATGATTTTTTGGAAGCATGTTTCATATATCTGTGGATTTGTTATGGGTTAAAGGTTGCCCCGGCCAAATCTTGCATTGCAAAAGGGGGCTATTAACATATAAAGACCACTGCCTTTGGTTATACCCGTAAGAACATAAAAGAGAAACAGCCAATGGACTGATTGGTTTGACATATGCTTTAGAGAACCATATTAATAAACACTTTTCCTTATAATAACTGATGTTTTCTTATCTGTACATGGGGCTCCTGCTGCATCAGAATGAAGCTGGACATACTCCAGAAGTGGTAATTACTTTTTATTTATCTGGCACTACCCAGAAACTCTGGGTCTTCTCGCTCCTTTAATCAGTAACCCAACTATCAGTGCCTGGTACTGTTTTGCAACCCTGAACCTGATTTGAGCTCTCTGCACTAAGAGCTTGGGTGGCTCCAATGGGTTCATTTCAGTCCTCAGAGCACGTGATCATGTATAACAGTGATCCCCAACCAATAGCTCGTGAGCAACATGTTGCTCTCCAACCTCTTGGATGTTGCTCTCAGTGGCCTCAAAGCAGGTGCTTATTTTTGAATTCCAGGCTTGGAGGCAAGTTTTAATGGATTAAAAACCAAGTCTAGTGCCAAGTAGAGTCTTTTGAAGGCTGCCACTCCACATAGCGACAACCAAATAACCAATCACAGCCCTTGTTTGTCACCCCAAGGGACTTTTTCATGCTTGTGTTGCTCCCCAACTCTTTTTACATTTAAATGTGGCTCACAAGTAAAAAAGGTTGGGGACCCCTGATGTATAACCTACAGGCTTGTCCCTGTTTATGCTGATCTATTGCCAGCCCATTGGGTACAATTCTTTTCTTATCCCGCTTATCCTTAGCTATTGGACTGGATTGTGCAACTCCCGGCACCCTGCTTTCTCCAGCCGTGTCTCCCTGACAGCTGTGTATGTAGAATATACAAAGAATACGTTTAAAGGGGTTGTTCACCTTCCAAACACCTCTTTTAGCTCAGTTGTTTTCCGATTGATTGATTGATTGATTTATTTCACCATAAACAAAGACTTTTTTTCACTTGCTTTCCATCCTCTATTTTTTACCATTTTTCCAAGATGTAAGTTTAAAGTTTAATGTTTGTGTTTCTGGTAGAGTCCTGCACGGGTCAATTTCTTGAAACCCATACCCAACCCGTACCTGCAACCTGAAATCCACATTCTTACCCGCTTGGACCCGCTACCTGACCACCCTTATCCGCAACCTGGACCCGCTGACCATCAAGAATCAGGAAGTGTTGTCATTGTAAACCGGAAGTGACATCATCGGAAGTAGGCTTGATCATAAAAAAGCAATATATAACGCTATTGACAAGACCCACGGCACGACCCGCGTCTATACCCGCACCCGGAACTTCCACCCGCAACCTGCATGGCACCCCGAGGGTACCTGACTTGCTGCAGGACTCTAGTCTGTGTTACAATTTGCTACATTTAGTTAACACTATTAGTTAATACATTTCTCAACAGTATTTGTGGAATATTAGCAACTATTGTACCAATTCTACCAGCTGCCTTAAGGGCAGAGACGTGCTCAGATTCGGGGACATTTAGTCGCCCGGCAATAAATCGTCTCTTTTTCGGGGCGACTAATCTTCCCAAACTGCCTCCCGCTGGCTATAATTTAAATCGCCGGCTGGATCCCACTCGGAGCGCTTAGTTTTCCGAAGTGACCCAAAGTTTCATCGTGAGGCAACTTCGGAAAACGAATCGCTCTGATTGCCATCCCGAAAGTGATTTACATTCTCCCCGAATCTGAGCATATGTTTCTGCCCTCAATGAAACTCAGGGATTCTGCTCAGCAGGGACAAAGATAACAAATGTATCAACTAAATGTATCAATTTAGAACAGTTAAAGAGTCGGCGACCCCCTCCCAGAGCTGCTTTAGAAGGTAAAAAATTAAAACTTTACACTTCAATGTTACAAATATAAAATAGAAAGTAATTGGAAAAAGTCTTTATTTCTGGTGATCTATCTGAAACCAACTGAACTGGAAAAGGTATTTGAAGGTGAACAACCCCTTTAAGGTACAGTATATTATTTACTGTTTCATTGCTTGAAGTTCCAATCAGGAACTGGAGGTCTAACTGATTTGAGGGGTGGACATTTTTTCCAACGCAGACAAATGCAGTGATCAATAAACCAAACTTTGATTTCACATAATAATGTTTCTCCTAAGGGTATACATAGAATAAAACACACTACAAATGGACCATTTCAGAATTTTATTCTCGCAACATCATTAAAGGACAAGGAAAGGGCAATCAAGATTCTTTTCCAAATGACAAGTGTATATAAAAAACAACTAGTAGAGAGCTTAAATACCTTAAAGCGCCTCTGTGTAGGGGCTGTAGCACTGTGTATCCACAAATCAAACTGACTTCTAGCAAAACATTTACCCATAGTGCCCTGGTCTTTACCAAGATGGCAATTCGGCACAGTCTAGATGAGCAGGAAACTGCAGCATTCGCATAAAGCGCACGCCTACCGCATCACTGAAATGACATCACTGGTCAGTGGGCAGGCTTATATGAGCGCATCGGCCATATTGATAATGCACTTTTTTTTTTTAAAAGTGGCAGCGGTTGCTACAGCACGGTAGTTAAAAGTAGCGATTTAGTTGTGCTAAATGGTAGTGCTAAAGTTATGTTTAACTTGTGAAAAATGCTTTTCCTTGTCCTTTAAAATTACAGCATTTTATTCTTTCAAAGCATCCAAACATGGTTTTGACAGTCTCCGTTCGGCAGAGGCATGCATCAAATTGCTGCCATAAACAATATGGCGGTCAAAAAAAAAAAAGTCACTTTTTGAATTTTACTTTTTTACTCCTTTCGTTTCTTTGCAACTCAACAGGTTTTTACATTTCACTGACGTTCTTTGTGTTAATATAGTACAACCAAATAACTGGGAGCTGATATAATGACAAATGCAAATGTATGGTGTGCCGATAAATAAACAGGTATGGTATGCTCTGAAAAAACGTATTTGAAGGGAATTATTTTACTGTATATTCCATAATGTCCTTATAGCCGATAATCTAACAGGGACATGATCCATTATCCAGAAAGCTCTTAAGGAATGGTCAGTTTGGAGTCCAAGTAATTCAAAAATGTTTTCAATTTCTCTGTAATAATTAAGCAGTGCCTTGTGCTTGATCCAAACTAAGATCAGGCCACTATAAGGGGCCGATTCACGAAGGGTCGAATTTCGAAGTTAAAAATACTTCGAAATTCGACCCTCGAATTGAAATCCTTCGACTTCGAATATCGAAGTCGAAGGATTTAGCGCTAATCCTGCGATCGAACGATCGAAGGATTTTTCGTTCGATCGAACGATTAAATCCTTCGAATCGAACGATTCGAAGGATTTTAATCAAACGATCGAAGGAAAATCCTTCGATCAAAAAAAGGTTAGCAAGCCTATGGGGACCTTCCCCATAGGCTAACATTGACTTCGGTAGGTTTTATCTGCCGAAGTAGGGGGTCGAAGTTTTTTTTAAAGGGCAAGTACTTCGACTATCGAATGGTCGAATAGTCGAACGATTTTTACTTCGAATCGTTCGATTTCGTTCGACTTCGATCGAATTCGAACGAATTTAACCAATTCGATGGTCGAAGTACCCAAAAAAAACTTCGAAATTCGAAGTTTTTTTCATTCGAACCCTTCACTCGAGCTGAGTGAATCGGCCCCAATATGTGAGACTCGCATGCAGACTGGTAATCCTATGCCACTTTGACTTTACTGTTCTCCAGAAACTGCTTGCTTTACTCACTGACACATTCATCCAATAACTGTTTGAACACACAAAAATAAAAAGATATACTTATGGAAAAAAAAACTTCGGACTGGGCTGCACTTTCATTCCATGTTGAAGGGAGGCGACAACAAACAAAAGCCCAAACAAATACAGGTCCTAACAAGTTAAGTTCACCTGATATTGCTGCTCTTCTGTGTAACCCTGAACATTGTTACACTGCGGTATCTGAAATCTGCAATGACCTGTAAAACACATGATTGTGAGAGCTAAATACAATAATACACAGTAACACATCCCTGTATATATTTCATTAACTATAAAAATACACTTTTAATATAGATAAATGCCTGTTAAGCCTGATTTCTGCCCAAAAGATGAATTGCACAATTAACTGTATCTGTCTATGCCGTCAAAGCCTGTCAAAAGCATAACTTCTAAACTACCAACAAGGAGCCTTTTATCATATTATGTTTTACTAATTATATTTGTCTTCACAACGATGAACTGCCACCAACAATAAGTGTGCCAGAGATGCTTTATAGCTTCAGCCCATAATTAGATACGTTCTCCTAGCTCATAACAATCTTACCAATACAGGTATGGGACCTGTTATCCAAAATGCTTGGGGCCTGGGTTTTTCCGGATAACGGATCTTAAAGTAATTTGGATTTTCATGCCTTAGTCGACTAGAAAATCATGTAAACATTAAATAAACCCAATAGGCTGGTTTTGCTTCCAATAAGTATTAATTATATTTTAGTTGGGATCAAGTACGAGGTACTGTTTTATTATTACAAGGAAAAAGGTAATAATTTTCAAAAGTTTGGATAAAATGAAGCCATTTTGTAATTCGGAGCTTTCTGGATAATGGGTTTCTGGATAACAGATCCCATACCTGTATTAAATAGGCCTTATTCTTTAGAATATTGGCTGTAAACTAAAATATTTAATACATGGATTTGATCCATGGAAAGGCTGATGTATAACTACCCCGACTCTCCCTACCCTCTGTCTGACCATCATCTACTCTCCTTTCAGATACTGCTTTCACCTGCACCTTCACAACCATCTCTCTCTACCCACACGTACAGAAACCTTAATGCCTTTGAACCACAACAATTATCAACAGTATCAGCACAATCCATATCTCATATTAATACTCTCTCCTGTCCCAATATTGCAGCTTCTCTCTACAACGATGCCCTTTCAACAGCACTTGACTCCCTTGCACCTTCTACCACCCGTCACAGCCGGCCAGCTAAACCCCAACCCTGGCACACTAGTGTAACACGGTACCTCAGAAGATGTAGTAGATCAGCTGAGCGACGGTGGAGAAAGTCACGAACTGATCCTGACTTCATCCACTTCAAATTCATGCTCTCCTGCTATAACCGAGCTCTATCATTAGCCAAAGAACAATACTTCTCTTATCTAATATCTACTATGTCCTCCAAACCACAGCAGCTGTTTGCCACATTTAACTCACTCCTATGCCCCCCTCCACCACCTCCACCTATTAATGTTACCGCCCAAGACCTTGCTCATTTCTTTAATGAAAAAATCGATCTCATTAGGCTGAGCATACCGTCCGACAACAATCTTAGACCAACGTGCAGTCCACTCACATCTACTTTGCACTCCTTCACCCCTGCAACTCTAGATGAAGTTAGCAAACTTCTAGCCAGTTCAAAACCCACCACCTGCTCCCTTGACCCCATACCCTCTCGCCTTCTCCACCCAATCTCTGACACACTCTCTCCTGCACTTACCCACTTATTCAATCTTTCACTCTCTACTGGTACCTTTCCATCATTATACAAACAAGCACTAATCACTCCTATCCTCAAAAAACCTTCCCTTGATCCCAGCTCTCCCACTAACTATCGACCGGTCTCCCTTCTTCCATTCGCATCCAAAATACTAGAAAGGCTTGTTTACAAACGCCTGATCCAGCATCTCACTCACAACTCCCTCCTCGACCCCTTGCAATCTGGCTTCCGCCCATCACACTCGACTGAAACTGCACTCACCAAAGTAACCAATGATCTTCTATTGGCAAAGTCTAAAGGTCATTATTCCATTCTAATCCTTCTTGATCTCTCTGCAGCCTTTGATACAGTTGACCACACACTCCTCCTTGACATTCTACACTTATCTGGCATTCGGGAAACTGCTCTATCATGGTTTACATCTTATCTGTCTGACCGTTCCTTTAAAGTTTCCTTCTCTAACTCTACTTCTACTACTTTCCCACTCTCTGTTGGAGTTCCTCAAGGCTCTGTTCTTGGCCCCCTGCTGTTCTCGCTCTATACAACTTCACTAGGAAAACTCATTCAGTCATTTGGACTTCAGTATCACCTTTATGCTGATGACACCCAACTCTACTTGTCTACTCCTGATCTTTCTAACTCTGTCCTTTCCCAAGTCACAGACTGTCTCTCTGCTGTCTCCTCCTGGATGTCACAGCGCCACCTGAAACTGAACCTTTCTAAAACAGAACTCATCATATTTACTCCAAGATCTTCCCCTGTCCCTCAGATATCACTCACCGTAAACAACACCACCTTTCATTCCACCACACAGGCACGCTGCCTAGGAGTTATCTTAGACTCTCATCTATCTTTTTCACCACACATTCAAACACTTGCAAAATCTTGCCGTATTCAACTGCGCAACATTGCTCGAATACGACCCTATCTCAGTTCAGAATCAACTAAAACACTGATTCAGTCTCTCATCATCTCCCGCCTTGATTACTGCAACTTACTCCTCACAGGTATTCCAACAAGTCACCTTTCACAACTCCAATCTATTCTAAACGCGGCCGCTAGACTCATTCATCTAGCTCGCCGCTCAACATCAGCTGCTCCCATATGCATGTCCCTTCACTGGCTCCCAATCTCATCTAGAATCAAATTCAAATTACTTACACTCACATTCAAGGCCCTTAATAAAGAAACCCCTCCCTATATTTCATCTCTAATCTCCAAATACACTCCTTCACGAAACCTACGCTCTGCTTCTGATCTTCGCCTCACTTCTCCTCTGGTCACTTCTGCCCATTCTCGTCTACAAGACTTCTCTCGGGCTTCTGCTTTTCTCTGGAACTCTCTGCCACAAGCTGTCAGACTTTCCCCTTCCTTCCAAACTTTCAAGCGCTCCTTAAAGACCCATCTGTTTAAAGAGGCCTATTCGATGTACCTTAATTAATCTTTGCTGTATCAAAAATGACAAATTGTTTATACAATCCTAATGTCTCAATTGTACCCTAACCTTTTAGTTTGTAAAGCCTATTGTACTCTGTAATCCTTGTCTGCTATCCACCATTTATTCCCTGTTTGCTATAACTGCAGTAAAGCACTGCGTATCTTGACAGCGCTATATAAATAAATGATGATGATGATGATGTATAAGTATACAGATAGGAGATTTCTTATACAGAAACCTGTAATCAAGAAAGCTTGAAATTAGCGGAATTCCATCTCCCACAGACTCCATTGTAATGAAATTGTAATTTTAAATATTCTAAACTGGTTTTGCTTCCAATTAGGATTAATTATATCTTAGTTGGGATCAAGTACAAGGTTCTGTTTTATTATTACAGAGAAAAAGGGAATCCTTTTTAAGAATTTGGATAAAATGGAGTCTATGGGAGACAGCCTTTCCGTAATTCGGAGCATTCTGGATAATGGGTTTGCAGGTAACGAATCCCACACCTGTATCTAAATTATAATTATTACAGTCACACTGCTGCAATGCCAGGGGTATCGAAAGCTGCAAAAGAGCCTCATCCGAATTCTTATCCCCAACATGGCATAAAACAGTCTTTCATCCTGAATCTCAGCAGCAGCCTAAGGTCCCCTATAAAAACCCACGAGGACTCCCTAGGATAGCCAGCTACATCGTTTAAGAACCTCCGAGTACATATTTCCAACTGTGCAATAATAAATAAGTAAAAAAAAAAAAGCTGCAAAAAAAGCATGTTACTAATCTTAACCTATCATGTGCCTGACATTTGTCTTCACAAAATGAAAATATCTTTAGACTATACATTCACTGAGCACATAATCACAGACGGAAGAACTACGTTGTTGGGTAGTCGTTTCCTTTTGCAGGAAGTGCATGTTTCCCAAACGTCGGTGAGGCAAAAAAGGTGAGAACAAGGCTCTGGTCAAGTCCAAGCAAGTTTTTTGATTCACTGGGTGAAACTCTTCTTGATGCATACGCTCGGGAATCTAGTGGCTAGTTCCTGCACAACTCGACTGTCGATTTGTGAGCAGAAGGAAACATCCAGCAATGCCAGCTCTTTGCAACACTCCAATAATTTGCGCAAGGCTGTTGGGCTTACCATTCTGGTACCTAGGGAAAAAGCACATATATATCTATAACAAGTACAATACAGGGTTATGAGAGATAGCTCATAGTACAAGTTGATCCAGGGACTAGTCCCATTGCCATTTCGGAATTTTTCCCCCTCTGAGGCAAATTGGAGAGACTTCAGATGGGGTTTTTTTTTTACTTCCTCTGGATCAACTGGCAGTTAGGCAGATTATATATAGACTTAAAAGGTTGAACTTGATGGACGTGTGTCTTTTTTCAAAGTAACTTACTATGTTCATAGCAGCTCTGGATGTGAGGAGTGGAACCGCAATTTTACATCCTCTGATTTTAAAGAGATACTATCATGGGAAAATATGTTTTTTTTTTTTTTTGTTTTTTTAAACGCACCAGTTAATGGTGCTGCTCCAGCAGAATTCTGCACTGAAATCCGATTTTTTTATGTTTAATTTTGAAATCTGACATGGGGATAGATATATTGTCAGTTTCCCAGCTGCCCCCAGTCATGTGACTTGTGCTCTGATAAACTTCAGTCACTCTTTACTGCTGTACTGCAAGTTGGAGTAATATCACCTCCTCCCTTTCCCCCCTAAGCAGCCAAACAAAAGAACAATGGGAAGGTAACCAGAAAGCAGCTCCCTAACACAAGATAACAGCTCCCTGGTAGATCTAAGAACAGCACTCGATATTAAAAATCCAGGTCCCACTGTGACACATTCAGTTACATTGAGTAGGAGAAACAACAGCCTGCCAGAAAGCAGTTCCATCTTAAAGTGCTGGCTCTTTCTGAAAGCACATGGCCAGACAAAATGACCTGATATCACTGCCTACACACCAATATTACAATAAAAAAAATACACTTGGTTCAGGAATGAAAATTTATATTGGAGATTGAATTATTAGCATAAGGGGGGAATGATTGAGGCCATACATCCGACAGCATGACACGAGCCCGGCATTTCCAGATCAATAAAGATGATAAATGATTTGTATAGTTACAAGTGATCGTTTTATAGCTGAATTTCTTCAACTTTTAATTTTCTTACCTAAAATATCTAGCTGTTGAAGATGCTGACAGTTCCTGGCCAATTCTTCAATGTCCGAGTCACATACGGACCTGTTGGCTGTGAGAAAAAGCTTTCGAAGGTTTGGAAGTTTACTGGCGACATGTACGAAACAGCCAGTGCTGCTCTGTAGAGTAGGGCACCATCCAAGGTCAAGCTCTTCCAGAAGCAAACATCCAGACGCCAATTCCACTATTCCCCTTTCAGTAATGTTTTTACATCTCCACAATTCTAAAGAGCGAAGTTTTTTGCACTTGGCTCCCAAAACACTAGCTATAAGGTCATAGTCTTCAATCTGTCAAAATTTAAAAAAAAAACAAAACAACATGGTGGTTTAGGATAACTCAGGGTCTGATGAAATTAATTATCCCTAAAACGTACTCTTTATTATTACAGATATCTTTTGTACTCACTAGAACACAGCTGCCCAGATTCAGATGCTGAAGTTGTGGGCAGAAGCTCAGAATGCTAAGTAGAGCTGTTTGCTGCCATTGGAAACACGTCAACAGCAGATATGGGACATGGAAAAAAAGAACAAGAAGAGGTAAATGCAAATGCCTTGCTAAAAATACAGCTTTAGGCTACAGTTACAAACGTTAGAAATAGTGATGGACGAATAAATTGGCCTGGCACGAATTCGCTGCGAATTTCCGTGGTTCGCAGTCGGCGAATAAATTGTCCCACGAAAATTCGCCAGTGAAAATTCGCCGGTGTCAATTTCCGATTTTTTTTGTGAAACCGTTAGAATTTCACGTTTTTTTCATGAAAACGTTAGAACATTTGAATTTCAAGATTTTTCCGTGAACTTTCCGATTTCACGATTTTTCGCAAATTCTTTGCGAGACACTAGTTACAAATACTGTTTAAAGCGGATCTGTCCCCCTATCAAAATAAACATTATTTTCACTAGTTTTCCTGAGCAAAGCAGTAGTCTAAATATTCAATGTGACATTTTGAATAATAAACTGTTCCTTAAAAGGGTTGTTCACCTTCAAACACTTTTTTTCAGTTCAGTTAGTTTCAGATTTTTCACCAGAAATAAAGACATTTTCCAATGGCTTTCTATTTGTGACCATTTTTGTAATACAGGTATGGTATCCGTTATCCCGAAAGCCGTTATCCAGAAAGCTCCGAATTACGGAAAGGCTGTCTCCCATAGACTCCATTATACCCAAATAATCAAAATTTTCAATAATTGTTTCCTTTTTCTCTGTAACAATAAAACAGTAGCTTGTGCTTGATCCAAACGAAGATATAATTAATCCTTATTGGAAGCAAAACCAGCTTATAGGGTTTATTTAATGTTTATATGATTTTCTAGTAGACTTAAGGTATGAAGATCCAAATTATGGAAAAATCTATTATCTGGAAAGCCCCAGGTCCTGAGCATTCTGGATAACAGGTCCCATACCTGTATTGAAATGCAAAGTTTGATTTTTCACCTTCTAAAGCAGCTCTGGAAGGGGGGGGGGCATCGCCGACTCTTTAACTGTTTTAAATTGATACATTTAGTTGATATATTTGTTATCAGTGTCCCTGCTTCATTAAAGTATAAGTAAAACTTTAAAATATGTGAATGTAAAACTGATGAGAGTGCAAAATTAAGAACCTTTGAAATGTCCATTCATTATTTCTTTTTCTTTAATTCCGAGATATTAAAGGAAACATGTACTGTTGATATGAATGACTGCTGGTCAGTTTCCCACCATTCTGACCACCAAGTAGTCAAGGAAGTTGTCAGGAAGGAGAAAGAGGCTGCTTTGATGTTCTTCTACTTAGAAAAGATGTGAGAAAGGTTTTTAATTTTTTCCTAAGTAGAAGAACATCAGAGCAGATTCTTTATTTCTCCTGACAACTTCCTGACTACTTGGTGGTCAGACTGGTCGGAAACTGACCAGCAGGTGGTGCTGTTGTAACAAAATTCATTTATTTTAACGGTACATGTATCCCTTAATATCTTGGAATTAAAGAAAAATAAATAATGAATGCAAATTACAAAAGTGCTATGAAAAGCGCCCTTGACAATTTTACATCCACTCATTTTAAAGATTTACTTATCCTTTTAAGGCAGCTGTTGGAATTGATACAATAATTGCTAATATTCCCCATATGCTGCAGAGTAATGTATCAACTAAATGTATCAACTAAATGTAGCAAATTGTAACAGTTCAGATGCTCCTGGATCACTGTCAGACTGAAACACTAGAGACATGAACATTAAAAAAACAAAAGATGGAAAGCAAGTGAAAAAAGTATTTGTTAATGGTGAACAATCTGAAAACAACTAAACTGAAAAAAAGTGTTTGGAAGGTGAACAATTCCTTTAACTCTATAGATACATGATGTGATATAATAAAGCCAACATTAAGGGCAGATTTAGCAAAGGTCGAGATGAATTTTAAGATTTAAAAAAATTTGAATTTTAAGATATTTTTCTGTACCTCGACTAGGGAATAGTCCAAATTCGATTCAAATTTGAAAAAAAAAATTGAATATTCGAATGTTGAAATTTATCATGTTGGGTCCCTTTAAAAATTGGACTTCGACCATTCGCCATCTAAGACCTGCCAAATTGCTGTTTTAGCCTATGGGGGACCTCCTAGAACCTTTCTGGAGTCAATTGGTGGACTTTGAAAAATCAACGAATTTTTACTTCGATTCGTACGATTCGAATTCGGTCGAATACAGGCCTACTCGAACTAAAACGGACCTATTCGGCCAAAATAAATAAATAAAAACCTCGACTTAATTTCGGTTGAATTTGAATTTCGATGTTTTTCATATTCAACCCTTGATAAATATGCCCCTAGACGTAGAGTATAAGCTTCAAAGGGGTGGTTCACCTTTAATTTAACTTTTAGTATGTTATAGAATGGCCAGTTCTTTATTTTAATTATTATGCCTTAATTATTATTATTGCTCTTTTCTTCTGACTCTTCCCAGCTTTCAAATAAGGGTCACTGACCCCATCTGAAAAAACAAATGCTCTTTAAGGCCACAAATGTATTTTTATGAGCACTTTGTATTATTCATTTTTCTATTCAGGCCTCTCCTATTCATATTACAGTTTCTCATTCAAATCAGTGCATGGCTGCTAGGGTAATTTGGACCCTAGCAACCAGATTGCTGAAATTACAAACTGGAGAATTGCTGAATAAAAAAAGCTAAATAACTGAAAATCCACAATTTACAAGTGATTCACATTTTTTATTACTTGTGGATTTTCAGTTATTTAGCTTTTTTTATTACTGAATAAAAAAAGCTAAATAACTGAAAATCCACAAGTAATAAAAAATGAAAACCACTTGTAAATTGTTTCAGAATATCACTCTCTACGGCAGTGATCCCCAACCAGTAGCTCGTGAGCAACATGTTGCTCCCCAAACCCGTGGATGTTGCTCTCAGTGGCCTCAAAGCAGGTGATTATTTTTGAATTCCTGGCTTGGAGGCAAGATTTGGTTGTATAAAAACCAGGTGTTATGGTAAACAGAGTCTCCTGTATACTGCTAGTCCACATATGGGCTACCAATAGCCAATCACAGTGCTTATTTGGCTCCATCCAGGAAAATGTTTATGCTTGTGTTGCTCCCCAAGTCTTTTTACATCCGAATGTTGCTCACGGGTGAAAAAGGTTGGGGAGCCCTGCTCTACGGCATACTAAAAGTTAATTTAAAGGTAAAAAAAACCCTTTAACAAATTCATTTTGCCTTCTGCATCTGGACCAGAGTCGAAAAACCCAATTTTTAAAATGAAGCTTGAGTTTGAGACCAGAGTTTTTTGTCTACAAGATTATCAACGTTCAGGTTTTTTTTTTAAAACCCACATGTCAAAAAATGTACTTTGTGCCAATAATAAGAACCCATGTGTGTTCTAGGGTTCCCCTTGTATTGCAATGACATGACAGGCCAACTGAGGGGTACAATTACTTTACTATGAGGATTCAATTCTTGGTTTTTCATGCCTTTGTAGAATAAAAATCTGTGTGAAACAAAAAAAAAACCCCTAAGAAATTAGTATTATAACATTTAGACAAAGCAGAATTTCCTTACCTCTATTTTTGTCCGATATAGAACAAGGCGTTTTAATCCACTGAGTTTACTAATATGGCCGAAAGCCTGAGGTGGCAGCTTATCACAAGAGGAGAGATTTAATTCCTGAAGGTTTGGACACATTTCCGCAATGGCCTCTAGACAGGCTTCGTTTAAGAAGTGACTGCAGGCCAAATCTAGTCGGACTAGTTCACTACCACACACTTTTAAGAGTCTGAAAAAAAATTGTAATTAAAAAAAACAATTATGAAAAAGGTTAGCTGTAAATTTGGGAATCGCTGTTTCTTGTCATTTATACAACTGTTTATCCGAAATGTAAAAGTTTGAAATGAATAATGAAAATGTAATGAGTTTGAAAACAATTCAATTTAATCCTATAAAAAAACACTCCATGTGACTTTACATTCCGTCTCCGCTAGTGCATAGACAGCAATTTCTCTCTGTACTAGCAATGTCACCCCTCAACCCACTCTGAAGATAAAGAAACTAGAATGTATCAACTCTGATCCAATATACAGTGTGGGACTTGTTGTCCAGAATGCTCGGGACCTGGGGTTTTCTGGATAAGGGATCTTTCTGTAATTTTGATCTTCATACCTTATAGGACGATCCATTGTGCAGCACTCGAATTCTCCTCCCTGGCTATCTTCTATAGAAGGCAGGGAGGAGAAATCGAGCACCGCACGATGGATCGTCGCCCTGTCGCCGTTTCTGAAGAGGAGCGCAAGCGTTGAATCAATAAGTTATTTCTTAATAAAGACTTTGCGAATTGAAAGTTAAAAGTGTCTTGGTGTTTTCTTTTTAGTTAAGTAGAAACAGATTTTTTGTTAAAAAGAAATTATGTTACTGGTCCTTTAAGTCTACTAGAAACTCTATATATATAACATTAAAGTGGACCTGTCACCCAGACACACAAAGCTGTATAATAAAAGTCCTTTTCAAATTAAACATGAAATCCAAATTTTATTTTTTATTAAAGCATTTATGGCTGTTCATTTAAAAATCTCAGCTGTCAATCAAATATTGTCTGCCCCTCCTCTATGCCTTAGTCATAGATGTCACTGCTCTCCCCACTGTAATCTCTACGGGGCAGGGGCCTCCATCCTTTTGTCTCCTTGACAATAAACACTAAGGGACAGATTTTTAAGGGTGAAAATTCAAATTAACAAAATTCGCAAAGTGCGAGCTATTTTTGTGTACTTCGACTAGGGAATAGTCCAATTTCCATTCGAATTTGAAAAAAATTTGAATATCAAAATTTATCATGTGCCACCTTATTATAAATTCAACTTCGAGCATTCGCCATCTAAAACCTGACAAATTGCTGTTTTAGCCCATGGGGGACCTCCTAGAATCTATTTGGAGTCAATTGGTGGACTTAGAAAATTTTTTTAATCAAATTCAATTGAATACAATGTTACTTCGATTCGTACGATTTGAATTCGAACAAAAACAGCTTATTCACCCGGAAAAAAAAACTTTGATTTTTTTTTTAATACATTTCGGATGGTCTTTTTTTATTCGAATTTCGAAGATTTCTTTTTTTTTTTATTCGAAATTCGACCCTCGATAAATCTGCCCCTTAATATGCATTGTAATTATACTTTATATTTACGTGTATTGTATTTTTAGACTTACTGATACCGGTAACCTGTTTCTTCTACTAATTTATTGTTCTGTTGTACAATATATACATACATAAAATTGCTGATCGATTGGTACTGGAAACTAAACTAGTGCACTTTAGTAAATGGCAAATCAACCCCGCAGGGTAGAAGGGGGAAGACAACTCATGCCAGTGTTATTTATCCTGTTGTTTGTACAGTAATAAACAATGTCAGCTGAACAGCATGATGATGTGAGAAGATTAAACATGTCTGGATGAATAATAATTTCCATCTGCCCGGCTGAACCGAATCCTAATTTGCATATGCAAATTAGGGGCGGGGAGGGAAATCGTGTGACTTTTTGTCACAAAACAAGGAAGTAAAAAAATGTTTTCCCCTTCCGACCCCTAATTTGCATATGCAAATTAGGGTTCAGATTCGGTTCAGTATTCAGCCGAATCTTTCACAAAGGATTTCCGGGGTTCGGCCAAAGCCAAAATAGTGGATTCGGTGCATCCCTAGTTAGTTCACACGGGAGATTCGGGGAGATTTTGTCGCCTGGCCTCCGTGAGGCAACTTCGGGCGACTATGGAAAACGCATTGCCGCGCGTGCTTTAGCGCAGGCGACTTTTCATTATAGCTTATGGAAAAACACACTGAGGATCAGCCAATGTTCTGCCCCTGACAGCAAATGTACGTAAGTTATGTCCGACCAAAACTAATGACAGTCTCCCTTTGAAAATCGTCAGATCGGCAATACATGCAGAGATATTATCAGCAGCCGACAGAAATCTTTTAATCTGGCTGATCAACCAAACGACCGTGTTTTGGTTAGGAAAACACGGCTCCAAATTTATTTAAAGGAGAAGGACAGGTTAAAAGTAAGTAAGCGTTATCAAAAAGGTCTATATAAATACACCAGTAAACCCTCAAAGTAATTCTGCTCTGAGTCCTCTGTCAAGAGAAGCACTGTATTTTTTTCCCTCTATTGTGTATACATGGACTTCTGTATCAGACTTCCTTATTTCAGCTGAAACCTCCAGGGCTTGGGCTTGAGCATGCTCAGTTTGCTCCTCTCTCCCCTTCCTTTTCCCTCCTCCCCTGCCTGCTGTAATCTGAGCCCAAAGCTGTGAGTGGAGAGAAGGGAGATACACAGGCAGGAAGTGTTGTCACACCAAGCTAATATGGCAGCTGCTATCCAAAACAAACAGAGAATGCTTCTAGAGTTGTTTACTCAGGTATGGTAAAGCATTCTACAGAATAAATATAGCATTCTAAATTTAAAAAGGAAAACTATACCCCCAAAATGAATACTTAAGCAACAGATCGTTTATATCAAATTAAGTGGCATATTAAAAGAATCTTCTCAAACTGGAATATATATTTAAGTAAATATTGCTCTTTTACACCTCTTGCCTTGAGCCACCATTTCGTGATGGTCTCTGTGCTGCCTCAGAGATCACCTGACCAGAAATACTACAACTCTAACTGTAACAGGAAGAAGTGTTGAAGCAAAAGACAGAACTCTGTCTGTTAATTGGCTCATGTGATGTATGGTTTGTTGGTATGTTTGTGTGCACTGTGAATCGTATGATCCCAGGGGGCGGCCCTTATTTTTCAAAATGGCAATTTTCTATTTATGATTACCCATTGGCACATACTACTAGACAAGTATATTATTATGAAAATGGTTTATTTACATGAAGCAGGGTTTTACATATGCACTGTTTTATGCGATATCTTTTTATAGATACCTACATTGTTTGGGGGGGTATAGTTTTCCTTTCATCTAAAATCTTTTGGCAAGAAACTGCCTCTGTAGCTTTCCTTCTCCTTTAAATTGTGGCATCTATTCTAAAACGGAGACACAGTAGCTTGTACTTGATTGTAACTAAAATGCATAAATCCATATTGGTGGCAAAGCAACCCTGTTGGGGCTATTTAATGTTTAAATTATTTTTACCAGATATGGTATGAAAAACCCCAGGGCCTGAACTTTCATGATAACAGGTCCCATACCAATATTTATATTTTTTCTTCTTTTGGGACTGGTATTTTTAATAAAGAATTAATCAATACTTGCAACAAAATAATCAAGAATTATTACC
The DNA here is from genome assembly GCA_038501925.1 of Xenopus petersii. NCBI lineage: Eukaryota > Metazoa > Chordata > Amphibia > Anura > Pipidae > Xenopus > Xenopus petersii. The sequence goes on from CM076685.1 coordinate 85,909,074, forward strand.
ACCATTCTTATTTACCTGTAACTTAAATGACAGCATGACAAGGTCCTTGCTATTTTTGCCTCAGTAGTAGATCAAGTGAGTATAATATGCACTTTAAGAAAAGAAATATGAATATTAATTTATTAAAGTCAAGTACCTGGTGAATCCTAAGGTAGAGATAAATCCCCTGTTTCCAGTCCAGGATAGGTTAAGCCACTGAACAAGGTTGCAGCGTGGAAGCAAGTACTCCAGCGAGCTGTCATTCACATTTGTCCAGTAAGGCTGTAAACTTAGATGAGTGTACTGCAAAGGATCACAGCAATGCTGATACATGAGCTTGCAGGCTTGCGCTAGGCGACAAAGGTCTGGAAGTGCTAGGTGGCTTATGATAAATTGAATAAGCTGCAATACAAACATAAAATACATATAAGAAGGAATATTTTTAGAAAAAATTATCTGATTATCTGGGTTTGTTAAACCCCAATAATGAACTTGAGTATATTTTCTATATTTTTATGTGTCTTAAATCATTTCTGTATTTGTCATGTATTTGTCAGTGCATATATTTGCACGGAACTGGTATTTTTGACCACCAATGTTACTGGATTTCAGCAATTCTGCACCTTTATTTGTTCTTGCCTATAAACATTTTGGGGGTTATTTATTGAAGGGATACTGCTCCAGCAGAATTCTGCATGTAAATCTGTTTCTCAAAAGAGCAAACTGATTTTTTTTATATTTAAATATAAATCTGACATGGGACTAGACAAATTGTCAGTTTCCCAGCTGCCCCCGTCATGTGACTTGTGCTCTGATAACTTCAGTCACTCTTTACTGCTGTACTTCAAGTTGGAGTGATATTAACCCCCTCCCCCCAGCAGCCTAACAAAAGAACACAAGATAACAGCAGCTCCCTGGTAGATCTAAGAACAGCACTTAATAGGAAAATCCAGGTCCCATTGCGACACATTCAGTTGAGTAGGAAAAACAGCCTGCCAGAAAGCAGTTCTATCCTAAAGTGCTGGCTCTTTCTGAAAGCACATGACCAGGCAAAATGACCTGAGATGCACCTACACACCAATATTACAACTAAAAAAATACACTAGCTGGTTCAGGAATGAAATTTTATATTGTAGAGTCAATTATTTGCAGTGTAAACAGTGTAATTTAGAAATAAAAACTACATCATAAAAATCATGAAAAAATCCCTTTAAAGTCTGAATGCCAAAAACTCGAAAAATGTGAGTTTTTGTATACGATAAAATCCACATTTTTAGTGGAAACAAAAACCTCAAATTATTCTATATTTATTATACCTGATAATGGAAAAAGTCAGAATCTGAAAATCCGGCATCTCAGACCTACCATTGTATATAAGTCAATGGGAGTGGTCCCTATCCTATTTGGAAGTTTCTGTGGTCTGCTCTGGAATTAGTCCAAAAATCCAACTATTTCGGACTTCTGAGCAATTCGGGAAAAAACTCAGAAAAAAAACGTACAATTTGGATTTTTGCTTGATTCTTGCATGTTTGCCCCAGATCCAATTAAATCATGCTTTTTTTAAAATTTGTATTTGAATGTGAGATTTATCACACCTCGACCCTAGAAACAGTTCTAATTTGAATATTCTCCACCTAAAACCTGCTAAGTTCATGTAGAAGTCAATGGCAGAAGTCCCTTGAACTATTTAAGATGTTAATAGTAGTGATGAGCCAAATTTTTCGCAAGTTTCTGTGGTCTGCTCTGGAATTAGTCCAAAAATCCAACTATTTCGGACTTCTGAGCAATTCGGGAAAAAACTCAGAAAAAAAACGTACAATTTGGATTTTTGCTTGATTCTTGCATGTTTGCCCCAGATCCAATTAAATCATGCTTTTTTTAAAATTTGTATTTGAATGTGAGATTTATCACACCTCGACCCTAGAAACAGTTCTAATTTGAATATTCTCCACCTAAAACCTGCTAAGTTCATGTAGAAGTCAATGGCAGAAGTCCCTTGAACTATTTAAGATGTTAATAGTAGTGATGAGCCAAATTTTTCGCAAGTTTCACTCCGAAAATTACGCCTCATACACTCCAATATATGAAAAAAAGAAATTTGACACGCAAAAGTCGAGGTTTTTTTCCGTTGGAAAACTTAATTCTATTTTGATTTCAGTGTTTGGGTCGGGACTATTCGATCGAATTTTAGACGTTGGAATTTTTTTAAAAAAAAAAAATTAAATAATTTGAATTGTGAATAAAATCGAATTTAAAAAATTCACATTTCTCTAAAATTCGACCTTTGATAAAGAACTCCCTAGAAGTCAGAAATTAGGGATGCACCGAATCCAGGATTCGGTTCGGCCTTTTTTAACAGGATTCACATTCGGCCGAACCGAATCCTAATTTGCATTTGCAAATTAGGGTCGGGGAGGTAAATCATGTGACTTTTTGTCACAAAACAAGTAAAAAATGTTTTTGCCTTCCCAACCCTAATTTGCATATGCAAATTAAGATTCAGTTCAGTATTCGGCCAAATCTTTCACGAAGGATTCGGGGGTTCGGCCAAATCCGAAATAGTGGATTCGGTGCATCCCTATCAGAAATCTCCTTAAATTATACATATTTGACACTGGTATGTCCAAAATACAAGAAAAGTTCTGAATCGGTTGTATCATTGCCCATACAATAAATAAATAAATAAAAGCGATGTATTTGAAGAAACAAAAACTGGAGAAAGAAAAAATGGAAAAAAATAAAAAACTACAAATGGATCTATGAGAGCAGGAGCTGCTACTAATGTTAGTTCTATTTTCATTACTCTACTGTTCTACTTTTCTATTATTTCTTTATATCTTTAGCCAAAAACACAATGAATCCAGAAAAACATTTTTAGGGACTGACTAAATCATTCACTTTGTACGGACGTCTGTCTTCACTATTGTTTAAAAAAAAGTGAATTGGTCCTGGGTTTTTTTCTGTAGAGTGCCATGCTGCTATATTTTTCCTCAGTTCCATGTATAAAACAATACAGAACTTTATTTGGCGCATACTGAACTGGGCAAAACATGGCAAAAATTTACTCAGGAGTAAAGGCCAGAGCCAGCCTGTAAAAAAGAGGGTCAGATGTTTTTATCAAAAGGGTGGAGGGGTGGTGACCGGGAGGTGGTGTTGTTACATATTTGCACCTAACACTGTAAAGACCAAGTAAGAAAGTCTGTTTTTTACATACGGAGCACACCAATGTAAATAGTAAAGCAAATATGGCACTCTGGGTTTGCAGACTTAGGGGCAGATTTATCAAGGTTCGAATTTCGAATTTGAAAAACTTAGAAATTTGAATTCAAAAAAACCAACCGAAATTATATCAAAGTTTTTTTTGGCCGAATAGGTCAGTTTTCAATTGAATAGATCAGTTTTCGATCGAATTCCAATTGTACAATCAAAGTAATTTTTAATTCCAATTTTCACTTCGACCTTTGATAAATCTGCCTCTTATTTTAAATGCAAATGAAAAATGTTCACAGAGATGAAAACTTTTACACAGACCAACTTTTTTATTACATTCCCCCATTTAAGTCTAAGGAGCAGTTTTATGAAGGGTCGAATTTCGAAGTAGAAAATACTTCGAAATTTGACCATCAAATAGAATCCTCCGACATTCGAATTCGGAGGATTTTATTCATCATACGATTCTACGATTTTCCTTCAAAACCCAAAAACTTAGAAATATGCTCTGGCAGGTCCCCATAGGCTAACATAGCACTTCGGCAGGTTTAAGTTGGCGAAGTATTGAAGTCGAAGTTTTTTAAAGAGACAGTACTTTGATTATCGAATGGTCGAATAGTCGAACGATTTTTTACTTTGAATCGAGTCGTAATATCCTATTCGATGGTTGAGGTATCCAAACAATTACTTTGAATTTCGGATTTTTTTACTCCGAAAATTCCCTCGAATTCACTTTGACACTTGATATATCTGCACCTATGTCTTAGTTACAAGATTGCACTAGTTATATTCAGACAACTCACCGCTGTATAAGGGTAGCCTGGGTATCGGACAGATGGGACACAGAAGTTCTGCATAATAAAGATGTATCCATACACCAGAAGAAAAAACCTGTAGAACCCAGAATAAAGTATGCAAAAACCCAGCAGATAACAGATAAGCTCTGTAGTATACAATGGGATTCTTCAGAATTTATCTGCCATCTACTGTGTATCCTGTACTTGAATGGCTGCCTCCATGGCTACACAGCAGTTTGTTTATTGTAATCTTTCTAAAGAAAACACACCGGTTTTACCAGGTCAACACTACACTAAATTGTCATTCCTTTAAAACAATTGCATTTTTCAGTTGCTGCTCCTTTAGGAGGATTACAGCACCCAGTAATCATCCTGCACCCAAAAAAAGGAAATATTTACCTATATAATTAATTTAATATGCATACTTTATTGCAGGTTGTCCAACTTTCCCTCTAGTGCGCAGATTCATCTTTACTGTACAGAAGTTAGGCAAAACTGGCTTGTTTTCTGCATTCCACTGAAAAGTGAATAATAACTGAATACATAATTGAACCAAAATTTGATAAGTAGGAACGTCCTAAAAAAATCCCTGTGTTTCATTTGCATGAAGTTTTTCTGACCTAACTTACTCATTAAAGGAACAGTTCAGTGTAAAAATAAAAACTGGGTAAATAAAAATTGTTTCTAATATAGTTAGTTAGCCAAAAATGTAATGTATAAGGGCTGGAGTGACTGGATGTCTAACATAATAGCCAGAACACTACTTCCTGCTTTGCAGCTCTCTTGGTTACCACTGATTGGTTGCCAGGCAGTAACCAATCAGTGACTTGAGAGGGGGGCACATGGGTCACAATTGTTGCTTTTGAATCTGAGCTGAATGCGGAGGATCAATTGTAAACTCACTGAATAGTTATGTCCCATGTGGCCTCCCTTATAGTCACTGACTAACTCTGAAAAGCAGGAAGTAGTGTTCTGGCTATTATGTTAGACATCCACTCACTCCAGCCTTTATACATTACAATTTTAGGTAACTAACTATATTAGAAACATTTTTTATTTTGCACAGCCTATTTATTTACCTAGTTTCAGAGGCATTTAAGTTGAATTTGAGACTTACCTCATAAGGCAGTTTGTCAAAATAGCCATTATTAGTCCATTCCCTGATGGCAAAGTTACTCAGCTGATTTGTAAGGCTATCCAATTCACAACTGTCTTTATCATCATAGTCATCGTCCAGATCACTCATGTCAATGGCGGAAATTTTCAAGGAGAGCACTGGCTTTTCTTTCACCCCATGTAGTTCCACTGCATCCAGCTCGGTATAATAATCCAAAAGGGAACTGTTGGTTTCTAGGCGAAGGAGATTTGTTGGGAAGCTGATCTCTTTTAAGCAAGGCGTGAATTGGCGGGACTGAGGGGAAATGACCCGTGTAGGTTCTCCAGACCAAAGAGTTTCCCATCTAACCAAAATAGACAGAAGAACCAATAAAGTCTTCAGGATCAATAACAGATGTTACAGCAGAGTTGTGAATTGATCAGAGTACAAATTGTATTCTCAGTCCAACAGGGCTGTGAAATTGACAACCCCTGTCCGACACTTAAAGCAACAGTAACACTAAAAAATGTGTGTTTTAAAGTAATTATTATGTAATGAACTGTTACCCTGTACTGGTTAAACTGACTTGTTTGCTTCAGAAACTATACCATAGTTTATAGAAACAAGCTTCTGTGTTATCTGCTATGTATCCTGTGCCTTTTCTCTTTTTTACAGCTAGACTGGCTGCCCCCATGGCTACACAGCAGCTTGTTTATATAAACTATAATTGTGTTTCTGAAGCAAACACTACAACACTACATGATATATTAATTACTTTGGCACAAGTTTTTGGTGTTACTGTTCCTTTAAGAACTATATAAAATGACTAAATGAAAAAAGCAAATGGGAAAAAATCATGTATCATAAGGAAAATCAGAAACAAAGAAAAAAAAGTGTGCATTATGCACCATGACCCACTGAAAATATCTGGTTATAGTAATTGCAAATATAAAAACATAACATATAAGCTGTTATCCAGTATTGTAGCAATGTATTCCACCGAGTCCAAAAACTAGCATTTATTATAGGATGTTGTATAGCTATTCAGTTTCTAAACCATTGGTATAAATAGATTGGCTGTGCAAAATAAAAAATGTTTCTAAAATAGTTAGTTAGCCAAAAATGTAATATATAAACGCTAGAGTGAACAGATGTCTAATAAAACAGCCAGAATCCAACTTCGTGCTTTTCAGCTCTATAACTCTGAGTTAGTCAGCGACTTGAAGGGGGGCCACATGGTACATTTCTGTTCAGTGAGTTTGTAATTGATCCTCAGCATTCAGCTCAGATTCAAAAGCAACAGATATGACCCATGTGCCCCCCCCTCAAGTCTCTGATTGGTTACTGCCTGGTAGCCAGGGTAACCAGTCAGTGTAAACCAAGAGAGCTGAAAAGCAGGAAGTTGGGTTCTTACTGACAAGTTATACATCAAATCACGCCAGCCTTTATATATTACATTTTTGGCTAACTAACTATATTAGAAACATTTTTTATTTTGCACAGCCTATTTACCCAGTTTTTATTTTCACACTGAACAATTCTTCCTGCTTTGACCTGCTTTTTTGCGCATGCGCAGTAGGAGCATTTCACCGGTACGGATCTACTGGGCATGCGCCAAAAGAAGTTTTCCAATTTAACATCATGACTTTTGGTGCATGCGCAGTAGATCCGTACTGGTGAAATGCTCCTACTGCGCATGCGCCAAAAACGCCAGTCAAAGCAGGAAGAAGACAGCTTGGGAGAAGATGGCGCCTGTGAACTCTGTGGACTGGACCTGCGCAGAGGGGTGAGTAACAAGTTAGGGGCATTTGCCCGGCGGGACAGGTAGGCCAGGGGGGAGGAGAGAGGGGGGGGCAACACAGGGGAAGGGCGAGGTATTTTTGTGCCCAGTGGGTTTCCTTCTCCTTTAAGGCATTTATGGAGCAAGTTTAGTTTACTCAAAAAAACTATACAAGTTATTTTAACAACCTCTAACTCAGTGATCCCCAACCAGTAGTTCGAGAGCAACATGTTGCTCTCCAACCCCTTGGATGTTGCTCTTAGGGTCCTCAAAGCTGGTGCTTATTTTTGAACTCCAAGCTTATAAGCAAGTTTTAATTGCATGAAAACTAAGTATGGTGCCAAATAGAGCCTCTTGTAGGCTGCCAGTCCACACAGGGGCTACCAAATAGCCAATCACAGCCCTTATTTGGCACCCCAATGGACTTTTTCATGCTTGTGTTGCTCCCAAACTCTTTTTACATTTGAATGTGGCTAACAGGTAAAACAAAAAGGTTTGGGGACGCCTGCTCTAACTCCTGTAAAAATCAGATATTGGATTCTAATTTTTCATTACATTTTTTATGTCATTACTTCAGATTTGCAGGTGGCTTCCCTTCTCCTTTAGCACAACAACATATTTGGATTCATCCTATTACTTGTGATCAAGATCATGGTTTACATAAGTTTCATTTGTCATTGAAACAATTATACTGATACGAAAAAGTGTGAATAGACGCAGCATACCTAATTTCTGCAGGGGCACTTTGTGAGTATGGATTTGCGGAACATGCAAGTATCTTCACCACTGACCCTGGATGGTAGGTTTCCAGGATGTGAACTGCTGTGGGATAAACAGGTTCTTCAAAAGCAAGCTCCACATAATCCTGACTGAAGAAGTTCGTTGAGGTTCTTTTAAATGGCGCTGGAGTGCTGGGGCAATGATTCCACCAGTTCCCATAATTTTTAAAAACAGCAGTCTGGGTAAAATCCCCTGAACTTGGATACACATTAGGGGTACCCGCTAAATTCCACATGGTATACGACATGCTGTTTTCACTCCCATAGTGGGAGCTGAAATCCAGCACCTCTTTGGCGTACTGCACAGCTTTAGTCGACATCGGCAAAGCTCGGCTGTTTGACTCAATAGCTCGACGGCTGTTAATCATTTCCCCTCTGCTAGCTAATCGTGCCCGTCGTCGAGCGCAGATATAGTAAAACATACTCAGGAAAGTAAGCATAGGAAACCAAGACATGAAGCTCACAATAGTGGACCACTCAACAGCAAAGATCTTTTTCTGAGTGTCCTGATAATTGCCAGCTGACCTGTAGACAAAAGAACAGAAAAAAAAAGGATAAATGTATGCTATATATCCAAGTCTAAATCACAGGCAAAATTCTGCTGAAAGAGAGCATGACTATCAAAGTGAAAGTTTGCCTGGGTTCAGACACTCATAGTAGGAAATCAGCTAATTGGCATTTACTAGCTTACAACATTTGTATAATTTTATTAAATTAGTAAACAGCTGCTTGGTTAAGGACAATGGCACCTGGATATTTTTGTCATGGTTTCTTATTAGCCCAAACAAATTGCACCAAAGCAAAAAACCCTTACCTTAACCCATACCGTAGTGAAAATCAATAGGCGAAGTGTTGCTGGCATCCACCACCTTTGCTACAGTGACTTCCGGTTCCTGCTTGTGTCATCTTAATTGGTGATCTAGTAAGCACTGATCGACGACTTACAGTAAATAACTTTTTTTGGTTTAGACAAGTGCTGAAAAAGCCAGTGCGGAAGAAATACGGCTCCTCAACGAAAATGTATGAACTGGCAAAAAAATTTGGGAAGGTACAGAAAAAATATGAAACAAGGAGAACAACGAAGGTTAATTCAACCTCAATCTTAACTACATAAAGGTTACTGTAACCTAAACAATAATACAAATATAAACTTGCCTACACAATCAGTGCTGTATTAGTGAAAGGAACCACAGGTCTCTGTGCTCCAAAACAGAACGCAGAGGCCTGGGGCTATTTGCACACACCTGAAGGCAAAGTGCAAAAAAAACTATACGCTTAAAGGGATACTGTCATGGAAAAACATGTTTTTCCCCAAAACACATCAGTTAATAGTGCTGCTCCAGCAGAATTCTGCATTGAAATCCATTTCTCAAAAGAACAAACATTTTTATATTTAATTTTGAAATCTGACATGGGGCTAGACATTTTGTCAGTTTCCCAGCTGCCCCAGTCATGTGACTTGTGCCTGCACTTTAGGATGGAATTACTTTCTGGCAGGCTGTTATATCTCCTACTTAATGTAACTGAATGTGCCTCAGTGGGACTTGGCTTTTACTATTAAGTGCTGTTCTTAGATCTTTCAGGGAGCTGTTATCTTGTGTTAATCTGGCCATAGACGCAAAGATCAGATCATACAAATCATTGTACGATCGGACTTTCCCATCTCCCGACCTGTCACTAACCATTCAGATCAAAGTCTTAACATTCCGACCAAATAAAGTAGTTAAAGAACAGATCAGCCAATGTTCTGCCCCTGACAGCAATCGTACGATAGACAAAGCTAGTGACAGTCTCCCACTGAAAATCGTACGATCGGCAATACACGCAGAGATATTACTCGCAGCCAACAGAAATTTTCTAACTTGTCCGATCGACCAAACGACCAATCTCCGCTGGACGAAAAATGTCGGGACTCTCCACACACGGTCCGAAAATCGTACGAATCCACGGTTCGTACGATCGGATCGTTGCGTCTATAGCCAGCTTTAGGGAGCTGCTATCAGGTTACCTTCCCGTTGTTCTGTTGTTAGGCTGCTGGGGGGGGGAAGGCAGGGGGTGATATCTCTCCAACTTGCAGTACAGCAGTAAAGAGTGATTGAAGTTTATCAGAGCACAAGTCACATGACTGGAGGCAGCTGGGAAATTGACAATATGTCTAGCCCCATATCAGATATCAGAATTGAATTTAAATAATCTGCTTTTTTGAAAAATGGATTTCAGTAAAGAATTCTGCGGAGAAAACATGTTTTCCCATGACAGTATCCCTTTAATATTTCCTTTTTATAAATAGCAGTCATGGATGAATTCATACAGCAGCTGGTTTAGGCAAAGAGAAGACTAACACCAATCTCCAGGTAGTTCAATCAGAAAATAGCCAGAAAACTATTGCAACCACCTGTCCTGGTCCAGGCACTAATAACTGTTCCCAAACCAATACAACATTCTCTGCACAAGATGACACTTGCAGATGTTATGGAGGCATAATAAATGGTGTCTGAACACATTGCAAAGAGATAAAGGTTCCCAACAGAGCAGTGTTCTGCAGAGACTCTTGTGTAAAATACAAATGGATGGAAGTATTATCAACACTTTCCTAGACTTTGGCAGTACAATGTCAATAAAGGTGAATGGTAAACCAAGAATTGGCCAGTGTTGCGTGTCATCAACAGATGTGATGTCATCATGCAAGCCTGTGTGACATCACTGCACATGTGCACACACTCTTTTAAAGGTGCTTAATGCACACAAGACGTTGCAGATGTGACTGAATGCTTTTGCACATACACACTGTGAATTACATGGAGAAACAGCAAAATCCTGGGGGGACCTATAGTGAAATCTGGGCTATGGCAGTGCAGTGACTTGATTTAGGCAATGGTAAACTAAAAGGCCACACTGCAGAGGGACAGTATGTATAACTGGTGATACCGAGGAATTCCCCACTGCTATAGTTGCAACTAAGTGGAACTGTCACGAGTTAGGGGGTCGTTAAAAACACTTATAATGCCGGGAAGGGACTTAGTACCAAAAGAAGAATGTTTTTAACTGTAAACACTCCCCAGAATGACATACCTGTCTCCCTACATTCAGTCTGATGCCGTTTCTAACACAGAAGCTCAAAGCTGCAGTTCTGATCAGCTACTTCCTCATTTAGCGTCAAGCTCCACCCCCCGTTTAGTTTACTGAGCCTTCCCTGCCTATAAGACCGGGGAGACGTCAAAGAGGCGTCTGCTGCGCATGCCTGATAAATCTACTGCCCAGCCAATAGCCTGTGCGCATGTGCATCGTCTTCCCAAGTGTCAGTTGTTGGTCTCCCAGCTCAAGAGAGAGAGAGAGCGAGCGCGCGTGTGTGCGTGTTACCAGGCAGCCACTCACCCCATCCTGACAACATTTATATCATATGTTTCACATTGTTTTGCCCTGGGAGTTATTTTCCCAGCACTTATTTACAGAAATGTCCAACATTGTTTCATATTTACTGTAACTCAATAATACACTACATAGTAAAAAAAGAGCAAATCTAGAGCACAGAACTGTATTAATAATAAACGGTGTTCTATTCATGGGGGTGCAGGGAGTTGTGAGTGAGGCTGTTGAGTTGCTTTTATTAATTTGTTGGGGGAAGAAAGTAGCAAAACTTGTGAGCATCAGAATGACTGGTTGTGCTGGGACTTATGCATTAGGGTGAAGGTGTGGGGAGTTGTAACTCTTTACTTGTAAATCTATGTAAAGTGTTGCTGCTGAATATGTTGCCACTTTATAAGTGTAAAGATGAAAAATGCTAATTACTAGATTTTGATGAAATTGTATTTGTCATAACTTATATGTGGTATGCAGGATACTCTAAAGCTGGCTTTAGATGTTGAGATTTTTAAAACATCCGATCCTCATCGTGAGACCACGATTTTCTCGGAACGATCGTACGAATTGACCATCAACTAAAAAGACCAATTTGCCAGGAAAACAAAGGGAAGCTGCCTGCTTGGCCCTGCAAACATAGATAGATTGCACTGGGACCGACAAAGATTTTTTCGACCTGGCCAATCAATTTCCTGACAGATGTCGGCCGAAAAATCGTAAGATGTACGATCGTTCGAATCCCACTAACCGCACGATAATTTTGAAGGACTGGTCGGACTTCCCTAAAATCGGTCGTTCGGCAAGAAGAATCGTCGCGTCTAAGGGGAGCTTAAGCAAGAAGTCTTCCAGGAATATATTGTATGGAAAGGTATAATTCACAGGTAAGATTTGCACTGCCCTGAGCCAACTCCATGGGGAGGCAGATAAAAAGTTGTCAGGCACTCGAAAGTGATGTATATGTTGTCATGAATGAAAGAACAAGAACAGGGGGTCAGAAAGGTCATAGGGTGTCCTGTATGTTTCCTGTTTCCCTGGCGAGATAAGAGAATAAGTATTGGAAGGGAAAAAATGTTGTTTCCAAAACGCATCAGGTAATAGTGCTGCTCCAGCAGAATTCTGCACTGAAATCCATTTCTCAACAGAGCAAACAGATTTTTTGTAATATTTGATTTGGAAATCTGACATGGCCGCATTGTGATTTATTACAGCCTTTGCTATCCATCTTATACATTGCACATACATTACATCATACAGAAAAGTAATGTAAAACATACAGAACCCAATGTATAAACTAAAGAATCCAAAGTTTTTAGCTGCAGTTGTCACAATTGTGCAAACAGGTTAAATTTCCTCCCAACTGTCCAATTTTTCACAGGACAGTCCCAATTTTGACAGCTCAACCCACAGTCCAGGATTGTTACTGAAATGTCCCAACTTTCTCTTTGATCTCCTGCACTAAACAGCCAGAAAAATATACAAAGTTTCTGAAACTTAATTGTCTTTTGCCAGAGATCCCAGAATACATGGCATATGCACGTAGATACTTTTGTAACAATTTAAGATAAGCAAAGAAACATTTTAAGATATGCGGGTCTCTTGGGGAAACTGTGATTTGCAGCTTAAATTCACATTTATTAGCAAAACTGTAATAACACATGCAAAAAAAATTCAGTGCGCCAAATATTTTTGTCCCTCTTACTGCTTCCAAAATGTTGGGAGGTGCATGGGGCTAGAAATACGGTATTGTCAGTTTCCCAGCTGCCCCCAGTCATGTGGCTTGTGCTCTGATAAACTTCAATCACTCTTTACTGCTGTACTGCAAGTTGGAGTGATATCACCCCCTCCCTCCCCCCAAGCAGCCCATCAACAGAACAATGGTAAGGTAATCAGATAACAGCTTCCTAACACAAGATAACAGCTCCCTGTTAGATCTAAGAACAGCAATCAATAGTAAAAATTCAAGTCCCACTGAGACTCATTCAGTTACATTGAGTAGGAGAAACAACAAACTGACACAAAACAGTTCCATCCTAAAGTGCTGGCTCTTTCTGAAAGCACATGGCCAGGCAAAATGACCTGAGATGGCTGCCTACACACCAATATTACAACTACATAAATACACTTGGTTCAGGAATGAGATCTTATATTGTAGAGTGAATTATATGCAGTGTAAACAGTGTAATTTAGAAATGAAAACTTCACCATAAAATTCCTGGACAGAATCCTTTTAAATGGCCCGAGGAACTAAGCACCATGCCACCAGTTTACTAATATTTCTTACACCAAGGCCCAGTAAAGCCAAGTTGCCCTAGAGGGACCAGTACCTCTAGAGAGAGATACGTTGGGAAGCAGGGACCCCGTGAACGAGGACAGTTAGTGACAGGGTTACTATCTGTTATAGTACGCTCTAGGAGAGTAAGACAGTGAGGGAAGAGAGAAAGAGGAGCCTTGTGCTCCATCAAGGAGGTGTAGGAGGGAGGAGGTTGCCAGGCTATAAGATTTGCCTACAGTGAAGGGACCACAGTAGATAGGGTGTCAGGCTTTAGGTTCTCCTCCCTGACCACTCCGCTGGGTGAGATCCAGACCACGTGTGAGTAGGGATGTAGCGAACACCGGCAAAAATTGCGAACAGTTCGCGAACAGTTCGCGAACTTCGAACATCCGAAAATCGTTCGATTCGAACGATCGAAGGATTTTAATCGTTCGATCGAACGATTTCCGTTCGAATCGAACGATCGAAGCCATTGGATCGAATGATTTCATTCAATCCAATGGCTTCGATCGTTCGATACGAACGAAAATCGTTCGATTTTAGCGATCGAATGGTCGAATGGTCGAACGATTTTGACGCGAACGCCTATTGGCGAACGTCGCGCGACGTTTGCGAACTTGCGGCGGACGCGAACAGTCGAAGTTCGCGCAAACTAGTTCGCCGGCGAACAGTTCGCTACATCCCTACGTGTGAGGTATTTCTGCCTGGAGGTATACTGTAATGCCTTGACTACATCCTCAGGGGATCCACATGCTGTTATCTCTGATGACTGTCCTGGCCTTATGCATGTTGTTTGTATGCATGTTGTTGGCTGTACCGGTTTTTAAACAGCTAAGCACAATGTATCCACTTAAAAGCCTACCTACTCATCCATTTATTTGTGTTAAAGGAGAACTAAAGCTTAACTAAAGAAGTGGCTAGAAATGTTGTACATTATGTTTTGGGCTTTTGTACCAGCCCAAGGCAACCACAACCCTTTAGCAGGGAAGATCTGTGTCTCCAAAGATGCCCCAGTAGCTCCCCATCTTCTTTTCTGCTGATTCACTGCACATACTCTCTGCTGATGTCACTTACTGAGCTTAGGGACCCACTCACAATATACAGTACACATAGAATATAAATGTCAAAATATAAGGCTGATTAGTAATTAATACAGATAATTACTACATGGCAGCACAAAAATAAATATAAACAACATCAGCATTTCATAATCAGTAGCATCAGCTTATTATTATTATTATTATTATTATTAAGATGTATTTATATAGCGCCAACATATTGCGCAGCACTATATTATTAGCTTATATTACAGGCCAACATTATTTTCTGCCTGATAATTTGCAACAACCCATAAGCTTAGCTTCTCAACAGCTGCTCAGAGCCCACTGAGCATGTGAGTGTCACAGACACTTTCCAAGATGGTGATCCCCTGTGACAAGTTTGAAGTCCCGGATCATTGCTGCTATTGACAAGCTGAAACTTTAGGCTGATGCAATAAGTTCAGTATGTAAAATATGGTATTTTTTTAAACTTTACTTTACTTTAAACAGGCCTGGACTAGGATTCAAAATAAGCCCAGACATTTCAAGTACACAGAGGCCCAAACAGCACTATCTATGGCTTCTTTCAGCAGCCCCTCTGGCCAGAATCCATAGATTGCAAGTCTGGGCCTGGTATTAAATATATTTGTAATTGGGATGCACCAAATCATTATTTTGGATTCGGCCGAACCCTGAATCCTTTGCGAAAGATTTGGCCGAAAACCGAACCAAATCCTAATTTGCATATGCAAATTAATGGTAGAATGGGGAAACATTTTTTACTTACTTGTTTTGTGACAAAAAGTCATACAATTTCCCTCCCTGCCCCCAATTTGCACATGCACAAATTAGGTTTCAGTTCGGCCGGGCAGAAGGTGTTGCCTGAATCCTGCTGAAAAAGCCCAAATCCTGAACCGGTGCATCCCTAGTATTTAATACACCTACACCAGCGGAAATTCAATGTGTGTACTGAGGGGTTAGGTGGGTTGCTTAAAATTACATGTCATTTTATTCTAGTTTCTACCACGTTGATTGAAATCCTACTGTTTCTGTTACTGTTAAACTCATTAACTAAATGCTTTGGTGTCTTCCGTGATGTATAATTCCTGCCATGATCCCTAAATCATTCCGTAACTAAAGTGCTTTGTGCTGAAAGAATGCAGAGTGGCATCTTTGAACGTATTAAAGTGTATGTACATTAAAAACACACAAAAGGAAACACTGAGAGGGTGGCAATATAATTCAACAAATCCAATTTGTTATAATTTATTTGTTTCAATATACCTTTCAAGCTGGCTTTTACTTTTAATATTAAATGTTCAATTCTCAAATTTATAGGTGGGGAAAGTAAAACCCCTTTTTTCCTGTACACCATAAAACCTCAATGCCAAATGCTGTTGTTGCAAATCACAAAAAAATGCCAGCGCAGCTGTCACCTTTCCTCTATGAACTTTGAGTAACTCTTTAACAGACAGTAGCTGAAATGTACTAATGCATGGAGCAGAGCTGGCAATACCGATATATCCAGTTACAGGGACTGGGGCAACAAAGGACCATAAGTAACCTTCCCTGTGTTATTTATTATCACTTTCCAGAGCCATGGAAATTTAACTTCAGAAACGTCTGCACTGATGGCAATGGGGAACAGAGAGAGAACCTGGGAATCAGCAAATCCATTGTGTTGTGCTGACAGATAGATACTGTTACAACACACTTTAGCTGCCAACTTGCTGCAGTCACTCAATCTATCATGGTGGGCTGCTGGATCGTAAGCCAGTGAATCTCAGCCTGGCGTGTTATTTTAGTCTTAGAGGACTGTGAGATAAACGGGGCATGAACCGAACCCCTGGCAAGGGGTCGACCCCTGCCGCCCTCATTAAAGTGCCAATCAAAAAGAGTAATGAAACAAGGGAAAGGAACCCAAGTGCTATGGCCTTTCATTCATGTCAAACTGTGAGACTTTCACAAGCCATAATCCCACCAGCATCTCTCCCAGAAACCCTCTTCCTCCTATTTCTGCCTGTTGCTCGTTATAGTTTTCTTGACCATTGAACATACAATCGCTGTTTAATGGACGAGAAAACTAAGGCCATAAATATTATTATACTATATAGTTATATGGAGAATAAAATACACCCTATTGTAAAATATAAGGATATTATAAGTCACTGAGGAGTTTTATGTCCATATACAGGTCATGGAACTTCTATTTGACTTCTCATATCCTCATATTTTTCAACAGGAGGTACTTTATTTATTATAATGAGTCATGTGACAGAAATTACATCACTTAGCACAGATAACAAGGATATCATTTACAAGATATATTATATACATATTCTATATATGAAGTATATATATATATATATATATATATATATATATATATATATATATATATATATATATATATATATATATATATATATTTGACCATGCACGGGGTTGCCACATTATCAACAAGAAATTTCAAGTATGGAATCCATTATCTGGAAAAAGCTCCACATTATGGGTAGGTTGTCTTCTATAGTTTCCTCGTGAGGCAACTTCGGGCGACTTCAGAAAACGAACCGAAGCTTGTGATTAGCGCCGGCGTTTTTTCATTTTAGCCAGCGCAGATTCAGGGAAGGCATTTGGGGAGATTGGGCGCCGCCAAAACGAGGCGATTAGTCGCCAGGTGTCCAAATCTCCCCAAAATGCCCTATGTGGACTTACTCTAATGGTTTTAATGTAATTACTGGTAAATAATAAACACTGATACTTGCTTTAGGAAGTATTTTCCTGGATAAACTGGTAAAATATCTTGATACTGTGTATAAGTGTCAATTCAGACCACCTTTTTTAAAAGCAGAACAACTGTATGTTTTCAACATACTGTTTGCAAAAAAAACGATTCTCATTATTCGGAAACAATAAAGAAAAGAGAACATTAGCCTGAAGGCAAAACACTTTCTTTCTTTAATAACGGAATGACGTATCAGAATCTTATTAAAAGACAAGAGATAATTAAGGAAATTACAGGAAGAGTGACAATTCTACCAACAGGAAAGGTAAAAGTTTCAATATGTTCGTTATAATGCAGGGAGATACATGCTGGCAAATGCAACTCCCAGCATCTCTTTGCTAAACTGCATATCCAGTCATGTATTTGTCTTGAGACAATAAAGTATACAAGTAATAGGTTTCTACTGGGTAACTGGTTCTCCGCTTGTACAGAATTAAATATAACAAAGGTGTCCTGTTCAATATCTGTTAATTGTGATAATAAGCAATGTGCAAAATGGTTAGAATGCAGAATTTAAAATAGCTTAATTACATGTGACTATATACCATTTGTCCAACAGATTTTAATTAGTAAATGCAAAACCCTACCAAACAAAGTAAATATCATAAATGTTCTGGCACTGTAAAGGTACATTGCAGCAACTGGAAAAATCTGTTGAATCATTAATCAATAAACATAAATTAAACTCATGTCAGCTCTTTTCTGTTTTGATTGATTACTTTGACCTCTTTCCAATAAACCGCAAGTCTTTGAAGGCAGGTTTTCTTTTCATACCCTTTGTAAGGGCTCTTACACACGGCCGTTCCGACCTGCGCTCCCCTGCGTTACGTTTTTTGGCGTTCAGCCGCAGGGGAGCGCAGGAATAGACGCAAGTAATTATTTGAAATGGAGCTGTACTCACTCAGGCACGTGTAGGCGCCGAACGCAGGTTCAGACGCAACATGCTGCATTTTTCCTGCGTTCGGCGCCTACACGCGCCTGAGTGAGTACAGCCCCATTTCAAATAATTACTTGCGTCTATTCCTGCGATCCCCTGCGGCTGAACGCCAAAAAACGGAACGCAGGGGAGCGCAGGTCGGAACGGCCGTGTGTAAGAGCCCTAACCCCCATATTTTCTGGTTACTTAGCATGGAGTGGATTTGCTTTCTCTCCTCTGTAAAGACCACAGCATGCAGTCTTCAAGAGGTTGGGTAAAGAGAGGAGGAAAAAAAATCTGGAGAGTGGGTCAATGGTTTTCTGGTGGTCCCCTGACATTCTAGTCTGACACTTTTTTCTGATAAAGGATCCCAGAGTCATAGCCTGGGTTTTTCCAGATAATGGGTGTTTCTGTAATTTGGATCTTCATACCTTAAAGATATTGTTTACCTTTGAGATAACTTTTAATATGATGCAATTGGTTTTCATTTTTTATTATTTGTGGTTTTTGAGTTATTTAGCTTTTTATTCAGCAGCTCTCCAGTTTGCAGTTTATGCAATCTGGTAACTAGGGTCCAAATTACCCTAGCAACCATGCATTGATTTGAATACAAGACTGGAATATGAATAGGAGAGGCCTGATTAGAAAGATGAGTAATAAAAAAGTAGCAATAATTATACATGTGTAGACTTACAGAACATTTGCTTTTTAGAAGGGGTCAGCAACGCCCATTTGAAAGCTGCAAAGAGTAAATAGAAAAAGGCAAATAACTATAAAACAAAAAAAAAGAAATAATGAAAACAAATGGAAAAGTTGCTTAGCATTAGCCATTCTATAACACACTAAAAGTTACTTTATAGGAGAACTAAACCCTAAAAATTAATATGGCTAAAATGTCATATTTTATATAATAAACTTGTTGAAGCCGCCTAAAGTTTCAGCTTGTCAATAGCAGCAATGATCCAGGACTTCAAACTTGTCACAGGGGGTCACCATCTTGGAAAGTGTCTGTGACACTCACATGCTCAGTGGGCTCTGATTGGCTGTTGAGAAGCTAAGCTTAGGGGTTGTCGCAAATTATCAAGCAGAAAATGAGGTTGGTCTGTAATATAAAGGATGCTACAGGGCTGATTTTTAAATTCTGATGCTAGTTGCACTGGTTTCTAAGCTGTCATGTCGTAATTATCTGTATTAATTATTAATCAGCCTTCTATTGTGACATTTACTAAGGGTCGAATATCGAGGGTTAATAAATCCTTGAATTCGACCCTCGAAGTAAAATCCAATGAATTCGAATATCGAATTCGAAGGATTTACCGAAGGAAAAAATCTTTCAAATCGAACGATTTTTCTTCAATCAAAAAAAGCTTAGAAAAGTGATGGGGAAGGTCCCCATAGGCTAACATTTTACCTTGGTTGGTTTAAACTGCCGAAGTATATAGTCTAGTTTTTTTTAGAGAGACAGTACTTCGACTATCGAATGGTCGAATAGTCGAACTATTTTTACTTTGAATCGTTCGAATCGAAGTCGAAGGTCATAGTAGCCTATTCGATGGTCAAAGTACCCAAAAAAAGACTTCAAAATTCGAAGTTTTTTTCATTCAAATCATTCACTCGAACTTAGTAAATGTGCCCCAATGTGTACTGTATATTTTGAGTGGGTCCCTAAGCTCAGTGGGTCCCTAAGTGACAGCAGCACAGAGCATGTGCAGTGAATCAGCAGAAAAGAAGATGGGGAGCTACTGGGGCATCTTCAGAGACACAGATCTTTATTGCTAAAGGGCTGTGGTTGCCTTGGACTGGTACAGAAGCCCAAAACATAATTTACAACATTTCTAGCTACTTCTTAGTTAAGCTTTAGTTCTCCTTTAAAGGTGAACTTTAAGTCATAGTCAAAACTGGGATAAATAGCTGCATTATGGGAAAAAACATTGCAATTGCTTTCAAAATTGCACTTGCAGTTGAAAATGAGCCCTGGTGCCTTTGTCCTGCACATACGCATTGCATTACCAGGGTTGGTGAATGCAGGGGATGAAATTGTAGTGGTTTTGGATAACCATGTGGAATAAGACCAGATTTAGTCATTTATTTCTAGCATTTTTGTTTTGTTCCACTACAAACAAAAGAAATACCCATGACAATGCCAAAGAGTTATTCTTATAAAAACACAATATTTTTTGTATATTTATTCCATGATTAAAGTTCCATGTGCATATTACGTTGGTGCAAGATTCACGATTTTGAGCTGCCGCTGTACAGAAAAATCTAGCTAATATTTTACATCGAGATCAGATATTGGGTGATATTTAAAGGTATTGGCTCCATTTGTTAACTGTTTAATTTCCCAAGTCTTTATCCTGCTGTCTGTACAATGTTAAGGCAGGTCTGAACACTAACAGCTTGACATATTTCAGAAAAGGTAAAACAGTTAGCTAAGCAGTCTAGACAGGCCATGTAAATTTGAAGTGTAAAATATTTTAATGCTAAATAAAAGTTTCTATAATGTCTGACAAGCTCCACTGTTACCAAAAACACGTTGTATCGATGTACCTGGAAGGCATTACCTTCCCTTAGATCCCCAATTACATAGATCAGAAGGCTTTCTCTTTGCACATGCTTGAGACTAGGCAAGGACAGAAATATTTCATGTATACGGTATGAACACCATGTAAGCAGTTTGTAGGAATCTAATTAAAGGGACGTTATGGGTTTGTGGTGGGCATAAACATACAAAGCGAGTTTGATTGGAATGTTATTGTAAAGTAGCATTGAAACCGCACAATAAAAAGTTTAATTGTTTGGCTCCAGTAACTGAGCTGCAAAGTGAAACCATATCGAGAAATTAAGTGAGGCTTATTACTTATGGCTTATCCCTATGGAATCTGACCAAGCAGGGGTTTCTGAGCAAAAACACAAACTACATTCTATTAGTGTATATATACACAGATATATTTCTTCTTTGTTTCGCAGGATGTCCCTTGCACCCCCGAGATGCAGTTCCTGGGTGCCCATATGAGTGTTTTTTTATGTGTCCGCCTGCTCCTACTAAAACCAAAGAGACATATGCACGAGTCTTAAATTGTATTATAATAATAATCAAAAGGAAATAACTGTTTAATGCTAAGGTCAGAAGATATACAAACAGAACAAGGCTGATAAAACCAGAAGTCAGCTGTACAGCTGTTATAGGAGAGAGACGGGACATCAGCCAACACAAAGAACCACAGAAAAGAATGTGGCCATGTCATGGATTCTGATAAACCCAATAGGCTGGTTTTGCTTCCAATAAGGATTCATTATAGGTTTGTTTGGATCAAGTACATGGTACTGTTTTATTATTACAGAGAAAAAAATAATTGTATTTAAAAATTTGGATTATTTGGATAAAATGGAGTCTATGGGAGACAGCCTTTCCGTAATTCGTAGCTTTCTGGATAATGGGTTTCCAGATCAGGGATCCCAACACCTGTATGTGTGTGTGTGTGTTTTATTTCAATGTTTCGGCTCCTAAGATGTAAGCAGCGCACACACCGGAGTTTAAAAGGTTCACTTATTTATAATCAAATTATTAAAAACATACTGTATGTTTTTAAGATTTTGATACTAAATAAGTGAACTATTTAAACTCAGGTGTGTGAGCTGCTTACAACTAAGGGTAAGGCCAGACGTGGCGTTTTTACGTTGCGTTTTTAAAAAAAAGCAGCCAGGCGTAAATACGCTACTGAAACCACACGCGATCGTCAACATGCATTTTTCATGCGTTTTTCAGCACGTACGATTATTTTCCCAACATGCACTTCTCATTGTTCTCATTGAATTTGGATGCCATATTTAAAATACGGTGCGTATTTACGTACAGTGTGGTTTCAAACATGCAGATCCCATAAAGTCTATTGATTTGGTAGTTTCTTGACGTATTGGCATTTCTGCTAAAAAACACCAATACTGGCGTCCTGTGGTGGATTTCAGCGCCCTGTGTGAATTGCCATAGTGCGTTTTCCATTAGTTTCAGTGGTAGTGCAGTTTATGCGTATTTTCGACTGGCTATTCATTTTTAAAAATGCAACGTAAAAACGCCTTAAAAACGACACGTCTGGCCTTGCCCTAAGGACCTTTGACAAAGACTAGAGTGCTAGCCGAAACGTCAGTTCTTTTTAATAAATAACTTTTTCACTTTTTAAGACCTGAGAGTGCTGAAACTTCTGAAAGTTACTACAGGTATGTAACCTGTGTTTCAGAATGCTCAGGACTTGGGGTTTTCCGAATTTTGATCTCCATACTTTAAGGGGCACATTTACTAAGCTCGAGTGAAGGATTCGAACTAAAAAAACTTCGAATTTCGATGTTTTTTTTTGGGTACTTCGACCATTGAATAGGCTACTTCGACCTTCGACTACGACTTTGGATGGAACGTTTCAAACTAAAAATCGTTCGACTATTCGACCATTCGATAGTCGAAGTTCTGTCTCTTTAAAAAAACTTCGACTACCTACTTCGCCACTTAAAACCTACCGAGCACCAATGTTAGCCTATGGGGACCATCCCCATAAGGTTTCTAAGCTTTTTTTGATCTAAGGAAAATCCTACGATCGATGGATTAAAATCCTTTGGATCGTTCGATCGATCAAAGTATTTGCGATAAATCCTTCGATATCCGAAGTCGAAGGACTTTACTTCGATGGTCGAATATCGAGGGTTAATTAACCCTCGATATTCGACCCTTAGTAAATGTGCCTCTATGTTTACAAAAAAAATTATTTACACATGAATTAAACTGCTTTGCATCCAATTGGGATTTATTATATCTTAGTTTGGATCAAGTACAAGGTACCGTTCCATAACTTTTTACTTTTCAATTATTAAAAATTTCAATTATTTCATTATAATGGAGTCTATGGGAGACCGCCTTCCCGTTATTCAGTGCTTTCTGAATATCGGATCCTATATCTGTATTAGAAAGAAGAAGGCTTGCATCTGAAATGAAGTACAAATACAGTTATATATGATATGAGTCATTTACAGAGTAGGAATACTGACATTATCATCTTTTGCATATCATTTTCCCCAGGCTCTTTTTAATTCATTCCACATGTCCACGGAAGATTGCCCACTCGTGGATCATTATTAGGAAGTCGATACTGTGAACGCAGGACACGTCAGTCACCGAGCAAGAGATCCTTTATATAGCTAGAGAATTTTCCAGACAGGGGCAATCTTAGTTGGGATCAAGTGCAAGGCACTAGTTTATCATCAGAAATAGGGAATCATTTTTACAAATTTGGATTATTTAGATAAAATGGCAGCTATTGGAGAAGGCCTTACCATAGTTTTGAGATTTCTGGATAACGGGTTTTGGTTAATGGATCCCATACCTGTATAATATTAAGACTGCTGAAAGTAAAACCTATTATTCATGGCAATCTGGCTTAATTGTGGGAAATTGGCTCTCTTTGTATGTTCGGGAAATTTGTGGGGGACTAATCTTACCTTGTGCCGTTAACCTGACAATGACAACTAGTTCTGTGCATGCTCCTACAGGCTTAGTGTAGGTGTTGAAGAGAATGCGAACGGGCAGAAGATGGTGCCCGGGAACTCCGCTGATCTGCATTTTAGGGTTAGTTTTTTTTTTCAGGGGCTTTCTTTTTGATTAATGCAGAGTGCGGGGAGGGAGAGGGGAGTGGGCAATGGCTGGCAGTAAAGCTTTTATTATGGGGGAGAGAGTAGAGAGTGTGAGTTGCTAGAAAGCATTGCAACATACATAACACAGTAATATCTGATATAATGTGGGGGAGAAGCTCTGTAATTATTCTCCTGTTATTCATGGCTCAGTTTTCATTGGTCCTTGGGATCCCTTAATTCCAGGAGATCCCCAAGATCCCCTTTGATCATGTGAATTGCATTCCTATAACAGAAAATAGCAATTGAAATATGTAGCATCAGTGGCGTAACTAGTTGTTACTGGGCCCCATAGCAAATTCAATTTAGGGCCCCAAAATATTTATAAGTTGGCCTATTTTACCAAGATATATTAAAATTGCTAATTAATTAGGGTCTCACTGGGCCCCCTACACTCCTGGGCCCCCTGCAACCGCAGGGTCTGCTTCCTCTATAGTTACGCCCCTGTGTAGCATTAACTGCTTCTACGCCAAGTTTTGTGTCCCAAAGCTGATAATATAAATAACTGTATCATTTACCATAGTTTCTTCATGCTCAGTATTACATCGACCTCCACAGCATGAACATAATTGGTTCAGCATGATTAGGACAATATTGTATCTTACAGTTTTCATGTGAAAATATGAAATCCCCAAATGTATCATCATTCATCATCGAATGGTAATGTCCAACACTTAGCAGCTCATTTAGTAACTCAGTGCTAAACTAACCAGCGCAGGTAGGCTAATGTCACACTGACTAGATGCTTATGGAAATCACTTGTCACCAATGGTGCAGACAGTTTTCAGCATTTTTTGCCTTGTGGAAACCACCCATAGACTTTATGTTATCCAAATAACCCAAATTTTTAAAAATGATTTTTCTGTAATAATAAAACAGTACCTTGTACTTGATCCAAACTAAGATATAATTAATTATTTTCGGAAGCAAAACCAGACTGTTGGGTTTTTATATTGTTTATTTGATTTTCTAGTAGACAAAAGGTATAGAGATTAGTGATGTGCGGGCCTGGTCCGATACACCCGCGGGATCTGCAGGCCTGGCGGGGTTGGGCCGACCTCGCACCCCTATTTCCGGGTCGTGGCCGAGTGTGGGTTGAGCTCTTCTGACTCTCTCCCTGCCCGCGACCTTACAAATGCCAGCTTCCGACTTCCGGGTTGAACTTTTATAGACGCAAACCTGTACAAGCTTCTATACAAGCATAAGGCAACAGACCTTTAGTAGGGAAGATCTGTGTCTCCAAAGATGCCAGAGTAGCTCCCTATCTTCTTTTCTGCTGATTCACTGTTCTGTGCTGAGGTCACTTACTGAGCTTAGGGACCAACTCAAAATATACTGTACACATAGAATATAAATGTCACAATATAAGGCTGATTAGTAGGGATGCACCGAATCCAGGATTTGGTTCAGTCCTTTTTCAACAGGATTCGAATCCTTGTGCCTGGCGGAACCGAATCTGAATCCTAATTTGCATATGCAAATTAGGGGCAGGAAGGGAAATCAGGTGACTTTTAGCAAAAAAACAAGAAAGTTAAAAAAATTAAAAATGTTTTCCTTTCCTGACCTTAATTTGCATATGCAATCCTTTCACGAAGAATTTAAGGATTCTGCCAAATCCAAAATAGTGGATTCGGTGCATCTCTACTGATTAGTAATTAATACAGATAATTACTACATGGCAGCACAGAAACCAGTGCAATTAGCATCGTACTTTAATAATCACCCATTATATAAAAAATGATCATTCATTATATAAAAAAAATGGAACTTTTAGCCATATTGGGTTTAGTTCTCCTTTAAAATACTTTGCCAAAACCTTCTGTAGGAATTCGACAGTCTTGCTGCATTCTGTGCACACTTTGTTTTCAGGCTGTAGAATATTTTAGATTACATCTTTTAATCATACTGTTGTCCTTTCAATGACCCAAGCGTTTTCTAAGGAAAAAAACATGCTTGTGCTCTGTTTACTTCTTTCTCTATGAGATACATATTCTTTCAACGGAAAAAAAGCAATATATGAGTACTGCCGAGCAGAACTGTGCAAGCATGGGAACAATTACATCTGTCAAGCTGCAGATTCCTATGTATGCAATGTTATGCTCTGTAAATTCCTTACTCATCCGCATTTGTATAGAGTTCTTCTGATGGATTGGAAACAACTGAACTGTGATGATATTTAGCAAACCGGCATGACTGATTAACCAAATAGATGGTTTTGCCAAATACTTTGGTGCTAAACATCCTGACTTATTAAAGCCTGACACGGACAAAGTGCAGCCAAAGGTGAGAAGGGACCACGGTGGTTGTAAATGGAAACACAGAAAGATATTGGCAAAATAAACAGCAAATGACCTGTAGGGAGGAAGGGGCCTGAAACACACAAGCTTCTTAAAACAATTATATATGGATTTCAACCATACCTATCTCTCTCCCAGAAAGTAATGGGACCCTGACTGGGCTCAGGATAGAGTATGACAAGTCACACATAAGAGATATGGTCCGTGTACAGTTACAAGGAGCAGCTTTATGATGAGAGGAAATTCCCTAGCCAAAGATCATTTCAGCTTTCTTAGCTGGTCACCGTACATTCTGGTATCCAATAGAGTTTTTACACAGCACACCCACTGTAACTTACATACTGCACTAGTGGTGCTGGACCTCAGTATATAGAGTGTATAGAGAAATAGAAAAGAGCAGCATACGCACAATTCTGCGCAGTCAGGGAGCTTACCCCATTTACTGTCACCACCTGTGCATCAATGTTTCAGGGGGCGCAACCAACCCTTCATCAGGATGAAAGAGTTGCACCCCCCGAAACGTTGATGCACAGGTGGTGCCCCGGTGATGTTTCTCTCCACAGTTTTACACAATATGATAAATAGGCCTTTAAGGCAAACAAAAGCTATTTTACTCTTATCAATCTCACTTTTTTAAGGTGAATTTGAATCAAGAATCATATTGGTGGGTGAATAATAGCTAATATAACTCTGGCAGTGACTCATAGCTGTTATAGCTTGCTGGGTGACAAATAGCTGTTGTAATTAGGGGGTCTACTCATAGCTGTTATAACTTGGGAGGTCACTAGTAGCTGTTGTAACAAGGCATGTAACTAATAGCTGTTATAACAAGGGGCATTACTGGTAGCTGTTATAACTAGGGGCATAACCAATAGTTGGTGTAACTCAGGGGGGTCACTAGTAGCTGTTGTAACTCGGTGTGTAACTTATAGCTGTTATAACTTGGGCTGTGACTCATAACTGTTATAACTAGGGGAGTGACTCATAGCTGTTATAACTAAGGGAGTGACTCATAGCCGTTATAACTAGGGGAGTGACTCATAGCCGTTATAACTAGGGGAGTGACTCATAGCCGTTATAACTAGGGGAGTGACTCATAGCTGTTATAACTAGGGGAGTGACTCATAGCTGTTATAACTAGGTGAGTGACTCATAGCCGTTATAACTAGGGGAGTGACTCATAGCCATTATAACTAGGGGAGTGACTCATAGCTGTTATAACTAGGGGAGTGACTCATAGCTGTTATAACTAGGGGAGTGACTCATAGCCGTTATAACTAGGGGAGTGACTCATAGCTGTTATAACTAGGGGAGTGACTCATAGCCGTTATAACTAGGATCGTGACTCATAGCCATTATAACTAGGAGAGTGACTCATAGCCATTATAACTAGGAGAGTGACTCATAGCTGTAATAACTAGGGGAGTGACTCATAGCCGTTATAACTAGGGGAGTGACTCATAGCTGTTATAACTAGGGGAGTGACTCAGAGCTGTTATAACTAGGGGAGTGACTCAAAGCCGTTATAACTAGGGGAGTGACTCATAGCTGTTATAACCAGGGGAGTGACTCATAGCCGTTATAACTAGGGGAGTGACTCATAGCTGTTATAACTAGGGGAGTGACTCATAGCTGTTATAACTAGGGGAGTGACTCATAGCTGTTATAACTAGGGGAGTGACTCATAGCTGTTATAACTAGGGGAGTGACTCATAGCTGTTATAACCAGGGGAGTGACTCATAGCCGTTATAACTAGGGGAGTGACTCATAGCTGTTATAACTAGGGGAGTGACTCATAGCTGTTATAACTAAGAGAGTGACTCATAGCTGTTATAACTAGGGGAGTGACTCATAGCCGTTATAACTAGGGGAGTGACTCATAGCTGTTATAACTAAGAGAGTGACTCATAGCTGTTATAACTAGGGGAGTGACTCATAGCTGTTATAACTAGGGGAGTGACTCATAGCTGTTATAACTAGGGGAGTGACTCATAGCTGTTATAACTAAGAGAGTGACTCATAGCTGTTATAACTAGGGGAGTGACTCATAGCTGTTATAACTAGGGGAGTGACTCATAGCTGTTATAACTAAGAGAGTGACTCATAGCTGTTATAACTAGGTGAGTGACTCATAGCCGTTATAACTAGGGGATTGACTCATAGCCCTTATAACTAGGGGAGTGACTCATAGCTGTTATAACTAAGAGAGTGACTCATAGCCGTTATAACTAGGGGGAGTGACTCATAGCCGTTATAACTAGGGGAGTGAGTCATAGCCGTTATAACTAGGGGAGTGACTCATAGCCGTTATAACTAGGGGAGTGACTCATAGCTGTTATAACTAGGGGAGTGACTCATAGCTGTAATAACTAAGAGAGTGACTGATAGCTGTTATAACTAGGTGAGTGACTCATAGCCGTTATAACTAGGGGAGTGACTCATAGCCGTTATAACTAGGGGAGTTACTCATAGCCGTTATAACTAGGAGAGTGACTCATAGCCATTATAACTAGGGGAGTGACTCATAGCTGTTATAACTAGGGGAGTGACTCATAGCTGTTATAACTAGGGGAGTGACTCATAGCTGTTATAACTAGGGGAGTGACTCATAGCCGTTATAACTAGGGGAGTGACTCATAGCCGTTATAACTAGGGGAGTGACTCATAGCCGTTATAACTAGGGGAGTGACTCATAGCTGTTATAACTAGGGGAGTGACTCATAGCCGTTATAACTAAGAGAGTGACTCATAGCTGTTATAACTAGGTGAGTGACTCATAGCCGTTATAACTAGGGGAGTGACTCATAGCTGTAATAACTAAGAGAGTGACTCATAGCTGTTATAACTAGGTGAGTGACTCATAGCCGTTATAACTAGGGGAGTGATTCATAGCTGTTATAACTAGGGGAGTGACTCATAGCTGTTATAAGTAGAGGAGTGACTCATAGCTGTAATAACTAGGGGAGTGACTCATAGCCGTTATAACTAGGGGAGTGACTCATAGCCGTTATAACTAGGGGAGTGACTCATAGCCGTTATAACTAGGGGGGTGACTCATAGCCATTATAACTAGGGGAGTGACTCATAGCTGTTATAACTAGGGGAGTGACTCATAGCCGTTATAACTAAGAGAGTGACTCATAGCTGTTATAACTAGGTGAGTGACTCATAGCCGTTATAACTAGGGGAGTGACTCATAGCCGTTATAACTAGGGGAGTGACTCATAGCCGTTATAACTAGAGGAGTGACTCATAGCTGTTATAACTAGGGGAGTGACTCATAGCCGTTATAACTAAGAGAGTGACTCATAGCTGTTATAACTAGGTGAGTGACTCATAGCCGTTATAACTAGGGGAGTGACTCATAGCTGTTATAACTAGGGGAGTGACTCATAGCTGTTATAACTAGAGGAGTGACTCATAGCTGTAATAACTAGGGGAGTGACTCATAGCTGTTATAACTAAGAGAGTGACTCATAGCTGTTATAACTAGGTGAGTGACTCATAGCCGTTATAACTAGGGAAGTGACTCATAGCTGTAATAACTAAGAGAGTGACTCATAGCTGTTATAACTAGGTGAGTGACTCATAGCCGTTATAACTAGGGGAGTGACTCATAGCCGTTATAACTAGGGGAGTGACTCATAGCCGTTATAACTAGAGGAGTGACTCATAGCTGTTATAACTAGGGGAGTGACTCATAGCCGTTATAACTAAGAGAGTGACTCATAGCTGTTATAACTAGGTGAGTGACTCATAGCCGTTATAACTAAGGGAGTGACTCATAGCTGTTATAACTAGGGAAGTGACTCATAGCTGTTATAACTAGAGGAGTGACTCATAGCTGTAATAACTAGGGGAGTGACTCATAGCTGTTATAACTAAGAGAGTGACTCATAGCTGTTATAACTAGGTGAGTGACTCATAGCCGTTATAACTAGGGGAGTGACTCATAGCTGTAATAACTAAGAGAGTGACTCATAGCCATTATAACTAGGAGAGTGACTCATAGCCATTATAACTAGGAGAGTGACTCATAGCTGTTATAACTAGGGGAGTGACTCATAGCCGTTATAACTAGGAGAGTGACTCATAGCTGTTATAACTAGGGGAGTGACTCATAGCCGTTATAACTAGGGGAGTGACTCATAGCTGTTATAACCAGGGGAGTGACTCATAGCCGTTATAACTAGGGGAGTGACTCATAGCTGTTATAACTAGGGGAGTGACTCATAGCTGTTATAACTAGGGGAGTGACTCATAGCTGTTATAACTAGGGGAGTGACTCATAGCTGTTATAACTAGGGGAGTGACTCATAACTGTTATAACCAGGGGAGTGACTCATAGCCGTTATAACTAGGGGAGTGACTCATAGCTGTTATAACTAGGGGAGTGACTCATAGCTGTTATAACTAAGAGAGTGACTCATAGCCATTATAACTAGGAGAGTGACTCATAGCCATTATAACTAGGAGAGTGACTCATAGCTGTTATAACTAGGGGAGTGACTCATAGCCGTTATAACTAGGAGAGTGACTCATAGCTGTTATAACTAGGGGAGTGACTCATAGCCGTTATAACTAGGGGAGTGACTCATAGCTGTTATAACCAGGGGAGTGACTCATAGCCGTTATAACTAGGGGAGTGACTCATAGCTGTTATAACTAGGGGAGTGACTCATAGCTGTTATAACTAGGGGAGTGACTCATAGCTGTTATAACTAGGGGAGTGACTCATAGCTGTTATAACTAGGGGAGTGACTCATAACTGTTATAACCAGGGGAGTGACTCATAGCCGTTATAACTAGGGGAGTGACTCATAGCTGTTATAACTAGGGGAGTGACTCATAGCTGTTATAACTAAGAGAGTGACTCATAGCTGTTATAACTAGGGGAGTGACTCATAGCCGTTATAACTAGGGGAGTGACTCATAGCTGTTATAACTAAGAGAGTGACTCATAGCTGTTATAACTAGGGGAGTGACTCATAGCTGTTATAACTAGGGGAGTGACTCATAGCTGTTATAACTAGGGGAGTGACTCATAGCTGTTATAAATAAGAGAGTGACTCATAGCTGTTATAACTAGGGGAGTGACTCATAGCTGTTATAACTAGGGGAGTGACTCATAGCTGTTATAACTAAGAGAGTGACTCATAGCTGTTATAACTAGGTGAGTGACTCATAGACGTTATAACTAGGGGAGTGACTCATAGCCCTTATAACTAGGAGTGTGACTCATAGCCGTTATAACTAGGGGGAGTGACTCCTAGCCGTTATAACTAGGGGAGTGACTCATAGCCGTTATAACTAGGGGAGTGACTCATAGCTGTTATAACTAGGGGAGTGACTCATAGCTGTAATAACTAAGAGAGTGACTGATAGCTGTTATAACTAGGTGAGTTACTCATAGCCGTTATAACTAGGGGAGTGACTCATAGCCGTTTTAACTAGGGGAGTTACTCATAGCCGTTATAACTAGGAGAGTGACTCATAGCCATTATAACTAGGGGAGTGACTCATAGCTGTTATAACTAGGGGAGTGACTCATAGCTGTTATAACTAGGGGAGTGACTCATAGCTGTTATAACTAGGGGAGTGACTCATAGCTGTTATAACTAAGAGAGTGACTCATAGCTGTTATAACTAGGGGAGTGACTCATAGCTGTTATAACTAGGGGAGTGACTCATAGCTGTTATAACTATGGGAGTGACTCATAGCTGTTATAAATAAGAGAGTGACTCATAGCTATTATAACTAGGTGAGTGACTCATAGCCGTTATAACTAGGGGAGTGACTCATAGCCCTTATAACTAGGGGAGTGACTCATAGCCGTTATAACTAGGGGGAGTGACTCATAGCCGTTATAACTAGGGGAGTGACTCATAGCCGTTATAACTAGGGGAGTGACTCATAGCTGTTATAACTAGGGGAGTGACTCATAGCCGTTATAACTAGGGGAGTGACTCATAGCTGTTATAACTAGGGGAGTGACTCATAGCTGTTATAACTAGGGGAGTGACTCATAGCTGTTATAACTAGGGGAGTGACTCATAGCTGTTATAACAAGGGGAGTGACTTATAGCTGTTATAACCAGGGGAGTGACTCATAGCCGTTATAACAAGGGGAGTGACTCATAGCTGTTATAACTAGGGGAGTGACTCATAGCTGTTATAACTAAGAGAGTGACTCATAGCTGTTATAACTAGGGGAGTGACTCATAGCCGTTATAACTAGGGGAGTGACTCATAGCTGTTATAACTAAGAGAGTGACTCATAGCTGTTATAACTAGGGGAGTGACTCATAGCTGTTATAGCTAGGGGAGTGACTCATAGCTGTTATAACTAGGGGAGTGACTCATAGCTGTTATAACTAAGAGAGTGACTCATAGCTGTTATAACTAGGTGAGTGACTCATAGCCGTTATAACTAGGGGATTGACTCATAGCCCTTATAACTAGGGGAGTGACTCATAGCTGTTATAACTAAGGGAGTGACTCATAGCCGTTATAACTAGGGGAGTGACTCATAGCCGTTATAACTAGGGGAGTGACTCATAGCCGTTATAACTAGGGGAGTGACTCATAGCTGTTATAACTAGGGGAGTGACTCATAGCTGTTATAACTAGGTGAGTGACTCATAGCCGTTATAACTAGGGGAGTGACTCATAGCCGTTATAACTAGGGGAGTGACTCATAGCTGTTATAACTAGGGGAGTGACTCATAGCTGTTATAACTAGGGGAGTGACTCATAGCCGTTATAACTAGGGGAGTGACTCATAGCTGTTATAACTAGGGGAGTGACTCATAGCCGTTATAACTAGGATCGTGACTCATAGCCATTATAACTAGGAGAGTGACTCATAGCCATTATAACTAGGAGAGTGACTCATAGCTGTAATAACTAGGGGAGTGACTCATAGCCGTTATAACTAGGGGAGTGACTCATAGCTGTTATAACTAGGGGAGTGACTCATAGCTGTTATAACTAGGGGAGTGACTCATAGCTGTTATAACTAGGGGAGTGACTCATAGCTGTTATAACTAGGGGAGTGACTCATAGCTGTTATAACTAGGGGAGTGACTCATAGCTGTTATAACCAGGGGAGTGACTCATAGCCGTTATAACTAGGGGAGTGACTCATAGCTGTTATAACTAGGGGAGTGACTCATAGCTGTTATAACTAAGAGAGTGACTCATAGCTGTTATAACTAGGGGAGTGACTCATAGCCGTTATAACTAGGGGAGTGACTCATAGCTGTTATAACTAAGAGAGTGACTCATAGCTGTTATAACTAGGGGAGTGACTCATAGCTGTTATAACTAGGGGAGTGACTCATAGCTGTTATAACTAGGGGAGTGACTCATAGCTGTTATAACTAAGAGAGTGACTCATAGCTGTTATAACTAGGGGAGTGACTCATAGCTGTTATAACTAGGGGAGTGACTCATAGCTGTTATAACTAAGAGAGTGACTCATAGCTGTTATAACTAGGTGAGTGACTCATAGCCGTTATAACTAGGGGATTGACTCATAGCCCTTATAACTAGGGGAGTGACTCATAGCTGTTATAACTAAGAGAGTGACTCATAGCCGTTATAACTAGGGGGAGTGACTCATAGCCGTTATAACTAGGGGAGTGACTCATAGCCGTTATAACTAGGGGAGTGACTCATAGCTGTTATAACTAGGGGAGTGACTCATAGCTGTAATAACTAAGAGAGTGACTGATAGCTGTTATAACTAGGTGAGTGACTCATAGCCGTTATAACTAGGGGAGTGACTCATAGCCGTTATAACTAGGGGAGTTACTCATAGCCGTTATAACTAGGAGAGTGACTCATAGCCATTATAACTAGGGGAGTGACTCATAGCTGTTATAACTAGGGGAGTGGCTCATAGCTGTTATAACTAGGGGAGTGACTCATAGCCCTTATAACTAGGGGAGTGACTCATAGCTGTTATAACTAAGAGAGTGACTCATAGCTGTTATAACTAGGGGAGTGACTCATAGCCGTTATAACTAGGGGAGTGACTCATAGCTGTTATAACTAGGGGAGTGACTCATAGCTGTTATAACTAAGAGAGTGACTCATAGCTGTTATAACTAGGGGAGTGACTCATAGCTGTTATAACTAGGGGAGTGACTCATAGCCGTTATAACTAGGAGAGTGACTCATAGCCATTATAACTAGGGGAGTGACTCATAGCTGTTATAACTAGGGGAGTGACTCATAGCTGTTATAACTAGGGGAGTGACTCATAGCCCTTATAACTAGGGGAGTGACTCATAGCTGTTATAACTAAGAGAGTGACTCATAGCTGTTATAACTAGGGGAGTGACTCATAGCCGTTATAACTAGGGGAGTGACTCATAGCTGTTATAACTAGGGGAGTGACTCATAGCTGTTATAACTAAGAGAGTGACTCATAGTTGTTATAACTAGGGGAGTGACTCATAGCTGTTATAACTAGGGGAGTGACTCATAGCTGTTATAACTAGGGGAGTGACTCATAGCTGTTATAACTAGGTGAGTGACTCATAGCTGTTATAAATAAGAGAGTGACTCATAGCTGTTATAATTAGGTGAGTGACTCATAGCCGTTATAACTAGGGGAGTGACTCATAGCCGTTATAACTAGGGGGAGTGACTCATAGCCGTTATAACTAGGGGAGTGACTCATAGCCGTTATAACTAGGGGAGTGACTCATAGCCGTTATAACTAGGGGAGTGACTCATAGCTGTTATAACTAGGGGAGTTACTCATAGCTGTAATAACTAAGAGAGTGACTGATAGCTGTTATAACTAGGTGAGTGACTGATAGCCGTTATAACTAGGTGAGTGACTCATAGCCGTTATAACTAGGGGAGTTACTCATAGCCGTTATAACTAGGGGAGTTACTCATAGCCATTATAACTAGGTGAGTGACTCATAGCCGTTATAACTAGGGGAGTTACTCATAGCCGTTATAACTAGGGGAGTTACTCATAGCCGTTATAACTAGGGGAGTGACTCATAGCTGTTATAACTAGGGGAGTGACTCATAGCTGTAATAACTAAGAGAGTGACTCATAGCTGTTATAACTAGGTGAGTGACTCATAGCCGTTATAACTAGGGGAGTGATTCATAGCCGTTATAACTAGGGGAGTGACTCATAGCCGTTATAACTAGGGGAGTGACTCATAGCCGTTATAACTAGGGGAGTGACTCATAGCTGTTATAACTAGGGGAGTGACTCATAGCCGTTATAACTAAAAGAGTGACTCATAGCCGTTATAACTAGGGGAGTGACTCATAGCCGTTATAACTAGGGGAGTGACTCATAGCCGTTATAACTAGGGGAGTGACTCATAGCTGTAATAACTAAGAGAGTGACTCATAGCTGTTATAACTAGGTGAGTGACTCATAGCCGTTATAACTAGGGGAGTGACTCATAGCCCTTATAACTATGGGAGTAACTCATAGCCGTTATAACTAGGGGAGTGACTCATAGCCGTTATAACTAGGGGAGTGACTCATAGCCGTTATAACTAGGGGAGTGACTCATAGCTGTTATAACTAGGGGAGTGACTCATAGCCGTTATAACTAAGAGAGTGACTCATAGCTGTTATAACTAGGTGAGTGACTCATAGCCGTTATAACTAGGGGAGTGACTCATAGCTGTAATAACTAAGAGAGTGACTCATAGCTGTTATAACTAGGTGAGTGACTCATAGCCGTTATAACTAGGGGAGTGACTCATAGCTGTTATAACTAGGGGAGTGACTCATAGCTGTTATAAGTAGAGGAGTGACTCATAGCTGTAATAACTAGGGGAGTGACTCATAGCCGTTATAACTAGGGGAGTGACTCATAGCCGTTATAACTAGGGGAGTGACTCATAGCCGTTATAACTAGGGGAGTGACTCATAGCCATTATAACTAGGGGAGTGACTCATAGCTGTTATAACTAGGGGAGTGACTCATAGCCGTTATAACTAGGGGAGTGACTCATAGCTGTTATAACTAGGGGAGTGACTCATAGCTGTTATAACTAGAGGAGTGACTCATAGCTGTAATAACTAGGGGAGTGACTCATAGCTGTTATAACTAAGAGAGTGACTCATAGCTGTTATAACTAGGTGAGTGACTCATAGCCGTTATAACTAGGGGAGTGACTCATAGCTGTAATAACTAAGAGAGTGACTCATAGCTGTTATAACTAGGTGAGTGACTCATAGCCGTTATAACTAGGGGAGTGACTCATAGCCGTTATAACTAAGAGAGTGACTCATAGCTGTTATAACTAGGTGAGTGACTCATAGCCGTTATAACTAAGGGAGTGACTCATAGCTGTTATAACTAGGGAAGTGACTCATAGCTGTTATAACTAAGAGAGTGACTCATAGCTGTTATAATTAGGTGAGTGACTCATAGCCGTTATAACTAGGGGAGTGACTCATAGCTGTTATAAGTAGAGGAGTGACTCATAGCTGTAATAACTAGGGGAGTGACTCATAGCCGTTATAACTAGGGGAGTGACTCATAGCCGTTATAACTAGGGGAGTGACTCATAGCCGTTATAACTAGGGGAGTGACTCATAGCCGTTATAACTAGGGGAGTGACTCATAGCCATTAGTGAGTCACTCCCTTAGTGAGTGACTCATAGCTGTAATAACTAAGAGAGTGACTGATAGCTGTTATAACTAGGTGAGTGACTGATAGCCGTTATAACTAGGTGAGTGACTCATAGCCGTTATAACTAGGGGAGTGACTCATAGCCATTATAACTAGGGGAGTGACTCATAGCTGTTATAACTAGGGGAGTGACTCATAGCCGTTATAACTAGGGGAGTGACTCATAGCTGTTATAACTAGGGGAGTGACTCATAGCTGTTATAACTAGAGGAGTGACTCATAGCTGTAATAACTAGGGGAGTGACTCATAGCTGTTATAACTAAGAGAGTGACTCATAGCTGTTATAACTAGGTGAGTGACTCATAGCCGTTATAACTAGGGGAGTGACTCATAGCTGTAATAACTAAGAGAGTGACTCATAGCTGTTATAACTAGGTGAGTGACTCATAGCCGTTATAACTAGGGGAGTGACTCATAGCCGTTATAACTAAGAGAGTGACTCATAGCTGTTATAACTAGGTGAGTGACTCATAGCCGTTATAACTAAGGGAGTGACTCATAGCTGTTATAACTAGGGAAGTGACTCATAGCTGTTATAACTAAGAGAGTGACTCATAGCTGTAATAACTAGGTGAGTGACTCATAGCCGTTATAACTAGGGGAGTGACTCATAGCTGTAATAACTAAGAGAGTGACTCATAGCCATTATAACTAGGAGAGTGACTCATAGCCATTATAACTAGGAGAGTGACTCATAGCTGTTATAACTAGGGGAGTGACTCATAGCCGTTATAACTAGGAGAGTGACTCATAGCTGTTATAACTAGGGGAGTGACTCATAGCCGTTATAACTAGGGGAGTGACTCATAGCTGTTATAACTAGGGGATTGACTCATAGCTGTTATAAGTAGAGGAGTGACTCATAACTGTAATAACTAGGGGAGTGACTCATAGCTGTTATAACTAAGAGAGTGACTCATAGCTGTTATAACTAGGTGAGTGACTCATAGCCGTTATAACTAGGGCAGTGACTCATAGCTGTAATAACTAAGAGAGTGACTCATAGCTGTTATAACTAGGTGAGTGACTCATAGCCGTTATAACTAGGGGAGTGACTCATAGCCGTTATAACTAGGGGAGTGACTCATAGCCGTTATAACTAGGGGAGTGACTCATAGCCGTTATAACTAGGGGAGTGACTCATAGCTGTTATAACTAGGGGAGTGACTCATAGCCGTTATAACTAAGAGAGTGACTCATAGCTGTTATAACTAGGGGAGTGACTCATAGCTGTTATAACTAGAGGAGTGACTCATAGCTGTAATAACTAGGGGAGTGACTCATAGCTGTTATAACTAAGAGAGTGACTCATAGCTGTTATAACTAGGTGAGTGACTGATAGCCGTTATAACTAGGTGAGTGACTCATAGCCGTTACAACTAGGGGAGTGACTCATAGCCGTTATAACTAGGGGAGTGACTCATAGCCGTTATAACT
The DNA here is from genome assembly GCA_038501925.1 of Xenopus petersii. Taxonomy (NCBI): domain Eukaryota; kingdom Metazoa; phylum Chordata; class Amphibia; order Anura; family Pipidae; genus Xenopus; species Xenopus petersii. Next base: position 85,947,190 of record CM076685.1, read on the forward strand.
AGGGGAGTGACTCATAGCCGTTATAACTAGGGGAGTGACTCATAGCTGTTATAACTAAGAGAGTGACTCATAGCTGTTATAACTAGGTGAGTGACTGATAGCCGTTATAACTAGGTGAGTGACTCATAGCCGTTACAACTAGGGGAGTGACTCATAGCCGTTATAACTAGGGGAGTGACTCATAGCCGTTATAACTAGGGGAGTGACTCATAGCCGTTATAACTAGGTAAGTGACTCATAGCCATTATAACTAGGGGAGTGACTCATAGCTGTTATAACTAGGGCAGTGACTCATAGCCGTTATAACTAGGGGAGTGACTCATAGCTGTAATAACTAAGGGAGTGACTCATAGCTGTTATAACTAAGAGAGTGACTCATAGCTGTTATAACTAGGTGAGTGACTCATAGCCGTTATAACTAGGTGAGTGACTCATAGCCGTTATAACTAGGGGAGTGACTCATAGCTGTTATAACTAGGGGAGTGACTCATAGCTGTTATAACTAGGTGAGTGACTCATAGCCGTTATAACTAGGGGAGTGACTCATAGCCGTTATAACTAGGGGAGTGACTCATAGCTGTTATAACTAGGGGAGTGACTCATAGCTGTTATAACTAGGGGAGTGACTCATAGCCCTTATAACTAGGGGAGTGACTCATAGCTGTTATAACTAGGTGAGTGACTCATAGCCGTTATAACTAGGGGAGTGACTCATAGCCGTTATAACTAGGGGAGTGACTCATAGCCGTTATAACTAGGGGAGTGACTCATAGCCGTTATAACTAGGGGAGTGACTCATAGCTGTTATAACTAGGGGAGTGACTCATAGCCGTTATAACTAAGAGAGTAACTCATAGCTGTTATAACTAGGGGAATGACTCATAGCTGTTATAACTAAGAGAGTGACTCATAGCCGTTATAACTAGGGGAGTGACTCATAGCCGTTATAACTAGGGGAGTGACTCATAGCTGTTATAACTAGGGGATTGACTCATAGCTGTTTTAACTAAGAGAGTGACTCATAGCTGTTATAACTAGGGGAGTGACTCATAGCTGTTATAACTAGGGGAGTGGCTCATAGCTGTTATAACTAGGGGAGTGACTCATAGCTGTTATAACTAAGAGAGTGACTCATAGCTGTTATAACTAGGGGAGTGACTCATAGCTGTTATAACTAGGGGAGTGACTCATAGCTGTTATAACTATGGGAGTGACTCATAGCTGTTATAAATAAGAGAGTGACTCATAGCTGTTATAACTAGGGGAGTGACTCATAGCCGTTATAACTAGGGGAGTGACTCATAGCCCTTATAACTAGGGGAGTGACTCATAGCCGTTATAACTAGGGGGAGTGACTCATAGCCGTTATAACTAGGGGAGTGACTCATAGCTGTAATAACTAGGGGAGTGACTCATAGCTGTAATAACTAAGAGAGTGACTGATAGCTGTTATAACTAGGTGAGTGACTGATGGCCGTTATAACTAGGTGAGTGACTCATAGCCGTTATAACTAGGTGAGTTACTCATAGCCGTTATAACTAGGGGAGTTACTCATAGCCATTATAACTAGGTGAGTGACTCATAGCCTTTATAACTAGGGGAGTTACTCATAGCCGTTATAACTAGGGGAGTTACTCATAGCCGTTATAACTAGGGGAGTGACTCATAGCTGTTATAACTAGGGGAGTGACTCATAGCCGTTATAACTAGGGGAGTGACTCATAGCCGTTATAACTAGGGGAGTGACTCATAGCCGTTATAACTAGGTGAGTGACTCATAGCTGTTATAACTAGGGGAGTGACTCATAGCCGTTATAACTAGGGGAGTGACTCATAGCCGTTATAACTAGGTGAGTGACTCATAGCCATTATAACTAGGGGAGTGACTCATAGCTGTAATAACTAGGGGAGTGACTCATAGCCGTTATAACTAGGGGAGTGACTCATAGCCGTTATAACTAGGGGAGTGACTCATAGCTGTAATAACTAGGGGAGTGACTCATAGCCATTATAACTATGGGGAGTGACTCATAGCCGTTATAACTAGGGGAGTGACTCATAGCTGTTATAACTAGGGGAGTGACTCATAGCCGTTATAACTAGGGGAGTGACTCATAGCTGTTATAACTAGGGGAGTGACTCATAGCTGTTATAAGTAGAGGAGTGACTCATAACTGTAATAACTAGGGGAGTGACTCATAGCTGTTATAACTAAGAGAGTGACTCATAGCTGTTATAACTAGGTGAGTGACTCATAGCCGTTATAACTAGGGCAGTGACTCATAGCTGTAATAACTAAGAGAGTGACTCATAGCTGTTATAACTAGGTGAGTGACTCATAGCCGTTATAACTAGGGGAGTGACTCATAGCCGTTATAACTAGGGGAGTGACTCATAGCCGTTATAACTAGGGGAGTGACTCATAGCCGTTATAACTAGGGGAGTGACTCATAGCTGTTATAACTAGGGGAGTGACTCATAGCCGTTATAACTAAGAGAGTGACTCATAGCTGTTATAACTAGGGGAGTGACTCATAGCTGTTATAACTAGAGGAGTGACTCATAGCTGTAATAACTAGGGGAGTGACTCATAGCTGTTATAACTAAGAGAGTGACTCATAGCTGTTATAACTAGGTGAGTGACTGATAGCCGTTATAACTAGGTGAGTGACTCATAGCCGTTACAACTAGGGGAGTGACTCATAGCCGTTATAACTAGGGGAGTGACTCATAGCCGTTATAACTAGGTGAGTGACTCATAGCCGTTATAACTAGGGGAGTGACTCATAGCTGTTATAACTAAGAGAGTCACTCATAGCTGTTATAACTAGGTGAGTGACTGATAGCCGTTATAACTAGGTGAGTGACTCATAGCCGTTACAACTAGGGGAGTGACTCATAGCCGTTATAACTAGGGGAGTGACTCATAGCCGTTATAACTAGGGGAGTGACTCATAGCCGTTATAACTAGGTGAGTGACTCATAGCCGTTATAACTAGGGGAGTGACTCATAGCTGTTATAACTAGGGCAGTGACTCATAGCCCTTATAACTAGGGGAGTGACTCATAGCCCTTATAACTAGGGGAGTGACTCATAGCTGTAATAACTAAGGGAGTGACTCATAGCTGTTATAACTAAGAGAGTGACTCATAGCTGTTATAACTAGGTGAGTGACTCATAGCCGTTATAACTAGGTGAGTGACTCATAGCCGTTATAACTAGGGGAGTGACTCATAGCTGTTATAACTAGGGGAGTGACTCATAGCTGTTATAACTAGGGGAGTGACTCATAGCCCTTATAACTAGGGGAGTGACTCATAGCTGTTATAACTAGGTGAGTGACTCATAGCCGTTATAACTAGGGGAGTGACTCATAGCCGTTATAACTAGGGGAGTGACTCATAGCCGTTATAACTAGGGGAGTGACTCATAGCCGTTATAACTAGGGGAGTGACTCATAGCTGTTATAACTAGGGGAGTGACTCATAGCCGTTATAACTAAGAGAGTAACTCATAGCTGTTATAACTAGGGGAGTGACTCATAGCTGTTATAACTAGGGGAGTGACTCATAGCTGTTATAACTAGGGGAGTGACTCATAGCTGTTATAACTAGGGGAGTGACTCATAGCTGTTATAACCAGGGGAGTGACTCATAGCCGTTATAACTAGGGGAGTGACTCATAGCTGTTATAACTAGGGGAGTGACTCATAGCTGTTATAACTAAGAGAGTGACTCATAGCTGTTATAACTAGGTGAGTGACTCATAGCAGTTATAACTAGGGGAGTGACTCATAGCTGTAATAACTAAGAGAGTGACTCATAGCTATTATAACTAGGTGAGTGACTCATAGCCGTTATAACTAGGGGAGTGACTCATAGCCGTTATAACTAGGGGAGTGACTCATAGCCGTTATGACTAGGGGAGTGACTCATAGCCGTTATAACTAGGGGAGTGACTCATAGCCGTTATAACTAGGGGAGTGACTCATAGCTGTAATAACTAAGGGAGTGACTCATAGCTGTTATAACTAAGAGAGTGACTCATAGCTGTTATAACTAGGTGAGTGACTGATAGCCGTTATAACTAGGTGAGTGACTCATAGCCGTTATAACTAGGGGAGTGACTCATAGCCGTTATAAGTAGGGGAGTGACTCATAGCCGTTATAACTAGGGGAGTGACTCATAGCCGTTATAACTAGGGGAGTGACTCATAGCCGTTATAACTAGGGGAGTGACTCATAGCCGTTATAACTAGGGGAGTGACTCATAGCCGTTATAACTAGGGGAGTGACTCATAGCCGCTATAACTAGGGGAGTGACTCATAGCCGTTATAACTAGGGGAGTGACTCATAGCTGTTATAACTAGGGGAGTGACTCATAGCCGTTATAACTAAGAGAGTAACTCATAGCTGTTATAACTAGGGGAGTGACTCATAGCTGTTATAACTAAGAGAGTGACTCATAGCCGTTATAACTAGGGGAGTGACTCATAGCCGTTATAACTAGGGGAGTGACTCATAGCTGTTATAACTAGGGGATTGACTCATAGCTGTTTTAACTAAGAGAGTGACTCATAGCTGTTATAACTAGGGGAGTGACTCATAGCTGTTATAACTAGGGGAGTGGCTCATAGCTGTTATAACTAGGGGAGTGACTCATAGCTGTTATAACTAAGAGAGTGACTCATAGCCGTTATAACTAGGGGAGTGACTCATAGCTGTTATAACTAGGGGAGTGACTCATAGCTGTTATAACTATGGGAGTGACTCATAGCTGTTATAAATAAGAGAGTGACTCATAGCTGTTATAACTAGGGGAGTGACTCATAGCCGTTATAACTAGGGGAGTGACTCATAGCCCTTATAACTAGGGGAGTGACTCATAGCCGTTATAACTAGGGGGAGTGACTCATAGCCGTTATAACTAGGGGAGTGACTCATAGCTGTTATAACTAGGGGAGTGACTCATAGCTGTAATAACTAAGAGAGTGACTGATAGCTGTTATAACTAGGTGAGTGACTGATGGCCGTTATAACTAGGTGAGTGACTCATAGCCGTTATAACTAGGGGAGTTACTCATAGCCGTTATAACTAGGGGAGTTACTCATAGCCATTATAACTAGGTGAGTGACTCATAGCCTTTATAACTAGGGGAGTTACTCATAGCCGTTATAACTAGGGGAGTTACTCATAGCCGTTATAACTAGGGGAGTGACTCATAGCTGTTATAACTAGGTGAGTGACTCATAGCCGTTATAACTAGGGGAGTGACTCATAGCCGTTATAACTAGGGGAGTGACTCATAGCCGTTATAACTAGGGGAGTGACTCATAGCCGTTATAACTAGGTGAGTGACTCATAGCTGTTATAACTAGGGGAGTGACTCATAGCCGTTATAACTAGGGGAGTGACTCATAGCCGTTATAACTAGGTGAGTGACTCATAGCCATTATAACTAGGGGAGTGACTCATAGCTGTAATAACTAGGGGAGTGACTCATAGCCGTGATAACTAGGGGAGTGACTCATAGCCGTTATAACTAGGGGAGTGACTCATAGCTGTAATAACTAGGGGAGTGACTCATAGCCGTTATAACTATGGGGAGTGACTCATAGCCGTTATAACTAGGGGAGTGACTCATAGCTGTTATAACTAGGGGAGTGACTCATAGCCGTTATAACTAGGGGAGTGACTCATAGCTGTTATAACTAGGGGAGTGACTCATAGCTGTTATAAGTAGAGGAGTGACTCATAACTGTAATAACTAGGGGAGTGACTCATAGCTGTTATAACTAAGAGAGTGACTCATAGCTGTTATAACTAGGTGAGTGACTCATAGCCGTTATAACTAGGGCAGTGACTCATAGCTGTAATAACTAAGAGAGTGACTCATAGCTGTTATAACTAGGTGAGTGACTCATAGCCGTTATAACTAGGGGAGTGACTCATAGCCGTTATAACTAGGGGAGTGACTCATAGCCGTTATAACTAGGGGAGTGACTCATAGCCGTTATAACTAGGGGAGTGACTCATAGCTGTTATAACTAGGGGAGTGACTCATAGCCGTTATAACTAAGAGAGTGACTCATAGCTGTTATAACTAGGGGAGTGACTCATAGCTGTTATAACTAGAGGAGTGACTCATAGCTGTAATAACTAGGGGAGTGACTCATAGCTGTTATAACTAAGAGAGTGACTCATAGCTGTTATAACTAGGTGAGTGACTGATAGCCGTTATAACTAGGTGAGTGACTCATAGCCGTTACAACTAGGGGAGTGACTCATAGCCGTTATAACTAGGGGAGTGACTCATAGCCGTTATAACTAGGTGAGTGACTCATAGCCGTTATAACTAGGGGAGTGACTCATAGCTGTTATAACTAAGAGAGTCACTCATAGCTGTTATAACTAGGTGAGTGACTGATAGCCGTTATAACTAGGTGAGTGACTCATAGCCGTTACAACTAGGGGAGTGACTCATAGCCGTTATAACTAGGGGAGTGACTCATAGCCGTTATAACTAGGTGAGTGACTCATAGCCGTTATAACTAGGGGAGTGACTCATAGCTGTTATAACTAGGGCAGTGACTCATAGCCGTTATAACTAGGGGAGTGACTCATAGCTGTAATAACTAAGGGAGTGACTCATAGCTGTTATAACTAAGAGAGTGACTCATAGCTGTTATAACTAGGTGAGTGACTCATAGCCGTTATAACTAGGTGAGTGACTCATAGCCGTTATAACTAGGGGAGTGACTCATAGCTGTTATAACTAGGGGAGTGACTCATAGCTGTTATAACTAGGGGAGTGACTCATAGCCCTTATAACTAGGGGAGTGACTCATAGCTGTTATAACTAGGTGAGTGACTCATAGCCGTTATAACTAGGGGAGTGACTCATAGCCGTTATAACTAGGGGAGTGACTCATAGCCGTTATAACTAGGGGAGTGACTCATAGCTGTTATAACTAGGGGAGTGACTCATAGCCGTTATAACTAAGAGAGTAACTCATAGCTGTTATAACTAGGGGAGTGACTCATAGCTGTTATAACTAGGGGAGTGACTCATAGCTGTTATAACTAGGGGAGTGACTCATAGCTGTTATAACTAGGGGAGTGACTCATAGCTGTTATAACCAGGGGAGTGACTCATAGCCGTTATAACTAGGGGAGTGACTCATAGCTGTTATAACTAGGGGAGTGACTCATAGCTGTTATAACTAAGAGAGTGACTCATAGCTGTTATAACTAGGTGAGTGACTCATAGCAGTTATAACTAGGGGAGTGACTCATAGCTGTAATAACTAAGAGAGTGACTCATAGCTATTATAACTAGGTGAGTGACTCATAGCCGTTATAACTAGGGGAGTGACTCATAGCCGTTATAACTAGGGGAGTGACTCATAGCCGTTATGACTAGGGGAGTGACTCATAGCCGTTATAACTAGGGGAGTGACTCATAGCCGTTATAACTAGGGGAGTGACTCATAGCTGTAATAACTAAGGGAGTGACTCATAGCTGTTATAACTAAGAGAGTGACTCATAGCTGTTATAACTAGGGGAGTGACTCATAGCCGTTATAACTAGGGGAGTGACTCATAGCTGTAATAACTAAGGGAGTGACTCATAGCTGTTATAACTAAGAGAGTGACTCATAGCTGTTATAACTAGGTGAGTGACTGATAGCCGTTATAACTAGGTGAGTGACTCATAGCCGTTATAACTAGGGGAGTGACTCATAGCCGTTATAAGTAGGGGAGTGACTCATAGCCGTTATAACTAGGGGAGTGACTCATAGCCGTTATAACTAGGGGAGTGACTCATAGCCGTTATAACTAGGGGAGTGACTCATAGCCGTTATAACTAGGGGAGTGACTCATAGCCGTTATAACTAGGGGAGTGACTCATAGCCGCTATAACTAGGGGAGTGACTCATAGCCGTTATAACTAGGGGAGTGACTCATAGCTGTAATAACTAAGGGAGTGACTCATAGCTGTTATAACTAAGAGAGTGACTCATAGCAGTTATAACTAGGGGAGTGACTCATAGCTGTAAAAACTAAGAGAGTGACTCATAGCTGTTATAACTAGGGGAGTGACTCATAGCTGTTATAACTAGGTGAGTGACTGATAGCCATTATAACTAGGTGAGTGACTCATAGCCGTTATAACTAGGGGAGTGACTGATAGCCGTTATAAGTAGGGGACTGACTCATAGCCGTTATAACTAAGGGGGTCACTAGTAGCTGTTGTAACCTGGTGTGTAACTAATAGCTGTTATAACTAGGGCTGTTATAACTTGTTGAAGTCTGGAAGCATTATTTTAACAAATAAATAGTAAAACAGGAAGGTAGGGTTAAACGTCTTTTATTTATGAATATCTGACATTTATGGAATCAGATCTTTTCGAAGTACAGAAAACCAACATTTTATTCTTACCATGTGTCCAAAGAAAGCCCTTGATTCAGTTGCAGTGTTTGGGCTAAGGAAATCTATGTAAAACATGAACTAATTCACTGACTGTTGCCTAGATAGTCCTGTGAGTATAATGTCCTATATAAAAACCATCCAGATATACCTGGCAGATATCTGGTGCAGCAGAGACACAGTAGAAAAGTCGCCAGCAACTGCTTCGTACCCATCGCCACACTTCAGCAGGCAAAAATTCGCTCAGACGCTTATTCACTAAAATGCCGAGTTTTGTTGTGGGCGTGAATGCTGGCGGCTTTTCGCTAGCGTTACTTCGCCAATGCGAGTAATTCAAATTGATGATGCGCTAGCGTTCATTTCTGCCTGTCGCAAATTCTCGCTAGAGGTCCTGCGATCAGGTTAATTTGCATACGGCGGGAAATTTAAAGTTGAATGGACGTCTTTATGTTATATGTTGCAGCAAATGCATCACATTTCCACTGTTAATTACACAAGTCCAGGGAACCTTAATAAAGACATTAGAGTTAATATAATGCCCTACACATGAGCCCACTGTATAGGTAATGTTCCATATGTTAGAAAATGTATGGGGGAAACCGGCAGGCCCGGACTGGCAATGTAACTTTTCGGGCAAATGCCCGAGGGGCCGCACTATATTTTGTTTAATTGGGCCGCGGCAATACTAATTTAGAACTTTCACCGCATCCGGCGAGCTCTAGGACCCCGCTCCTCAGTCCTAGCTCCAACTGTGGCCCCGCCCCTCCCACTCGTCTCTGCTCTCTGCTGCTGTCACTGCCGTGCACGCGTGGTGTGGAAGCAGAATACACAGGGCCTCTCTCAGTCTCCTGTCTCCCGCATCAGCTCAGTGAGTACAGACAGGCTGCAGCACACACTACTGTAGAGCAGCAGCCAACAGGTCCACGTCTGCCCAGTAGTTACTGAGGCTGTGGACAGGTGTGGATTATATTGTGTATGCTGACTGCTGGTCTGCCTGTGCTGAGCCTGAAGCCCTGAATGTAATGCTCCCTTCCACAGTAAAGGTGGCCATAGACTTAAAGATCCGCTCGTTTGGCGCCAAACGAGCGGATCTTTCCCCGATATGCCACTAAACTGCATGGCTATATCGGGGGTAATTCGAGCGTTCGGCCGTATGGCCGAACAATCGAATTACGATGCGCCAAGCGGCTCCGACGGGTCGGTCGGGTAAAAATCCAACCTTCCCGATCGATATCGTGGCCAGATATCGATCGGGATGACCCGTCGGAGCCCCCATACACGGGCAGATAAGCTGTCAAATCAGTCCAAACGACCGATATCGGCAGCTTTATCTGCCCATGTATGGCCACCTTAAGATGCAATTATCCATTTTTTAAAATACAACTAAAAAAAGAAATAGGAAGAATGAGGAAGATCTATGCACTCCGGTGCACTTTGCCTGGTCTGAGCTGTCGAAGGCATGACTGGCTAAGGAGGTAACGTTCAGTAAAATCATTTTAGTGAATTTGCGGAGTAACGTTGATTCGTCAGAGTGAATTGTCGTCTGGCGATAGAGTTCGAATTAGCGCTAGCGCCTATCTCTTTCGCTAGTGAAAAATTCATCCCAGTCCCTGACCCATGGTGAATGTGCTCCCAGTAGTGCCATGTACATAATCAATCAAACCCCCAGTTGAGCTGCGTGAAAGATTGTAATTCTTTACATTTTTTCATCTTAACAATTTGAGAGAACAATACCGCCCCATGTATCTGTGTGAATAAAAAGAATCAGACACTTGTCCTGTGGAAAAAAAACAAACCGATACTCCTTTGTAAGGATTTTCTTGAACAGGGCTGCCATTAGAAATCATGGGGTCCGTACAACAACATTTTTGGGGCCACAATTTTGAAAAAAACTGTGGCGCCAGGGCCCCCCATAAAAGATTTTAACAATCATTGGTGGTCAGGGCCCCCATACAAGTTAAAAAAAACATTGGAGCCCCAGAGAATATTTTAAAAAAAAAAACATCAGTGACAGGGGCCTATAGAGTATTAAAATAATAAATTGGTGGCTAGGGCTTTAAAAAAAATAAAAAAACACACACATTAGGGTTCAGTAGAACTGAACTGGTGTCTTCAAGACTTTGGGTCTTTTCGTGACTTCAGCAATTTAAGTTCGGCTCTTTAAGTGACTTTGGGTCTTTCTGCGGCTTCAGGACTTCAAGTTTGGCTCTTTTCAGGACTTTGGGTCTTTCCGTGGCCTCAGGACTTCAAGTTCGTCTCTTTTCATGACTTTGGCGGTTCAGGACTTTTGAAGAGGCAGTACAGCTTCGATGCTGCCAAGGGGGGCCTGGCTATTTAAAAAACTGCAGCACAGCTGGGCCCCCCTTTAGACCCAGTTCACTTGTACCCCCTGTGCCCCCCTGATGGCAGCCGTGCCCATTAATACCAGAGCAGCTGTAATAGAGGTAGAAATACAGTATGTGCCCATGCAACCCAACCAAAAATAAATTTCCAGTTTAAATTGCAGTACTTACAATTCATCCTGGATGTTGTCTGTTAGTCAAAAGAGTTGTTCTTGACCCTCACCTTGAATTTCAGAGTATCTAGGTAAAAGTCCCTGAGGACTAGTGCAGCAGCGGGGTTTCCTGATTCTCTGAACCGGTGCCATAAGAAAACAACACAAGCAGAATCAAAATTCACTTTGGAATTTGATCAAATGCCAGAATATGTTTTTATCAGAATGTCCATAGCATTTATATTTCATGAGCATGGTGGGTCGGTGAGTATCACTTGCTTGAAGCACTGGGGTCCTGAGTTCCAGTCAGTGCACAATCTGCAATGAACAGGGTTGTGGAGTCGATACATAAATCCTTCGACTCAGACTCATTTTATGGTTCCTACGACACCTCTGTTTTTAATATACTAATAGATTTTTTATGTTGATTGAAGAACACATCATACAAGGCATTTCATCACTGCCACAGCTCAGCAGTATGAAGATGGTGTCTTGAGAAAAAACTACTGGTTGTAGTGTTCAAGATAAATTTATTATTATTATTATTAACATGTATTTATTTAGCCAACATATTTTGCATCACTGTATATATATATATATATATATATATATACTCACTGGGCTTTATTCTTACAACAGAGAAGTACTTTATTATGACTATTATCTGTGAAATACTACATTGTAACTGTATTTTTTTAAAATTACAATTTAAAATTATTAGGAGTCAAGGCATTTTAACCATCTCAAGCAGTTGCTTCTGATTTCATGACTCTGACTCCATAACTCTGGGAAGTATTTTGTCTGCATGGGTTTCCACTGGGTACTCTGGTTTCCTCCCACACTCCAAAAACTTACAGGCAGGTCAATTGGTTCTAATAAAATTGTTCCTACTAGACGTAAACGTGATAGGTATGTTAGATTGTAAGCTCTACTGGGGCAGGGAAAATGTCAATGAATAATGATGTATAATCTCAGTGCTTCAGAAATGTGGTGGCGCTATATAAAACCAGGAAACAATTAAACTGCAATACTGAGACATAACTTATAAGTAAGCTATGTTCCCTATCATATACTAGTCAAGTTTTATTTGAAGCTAACTGAACTGCTTAAATGTTTATGGAGTACAAGAGAGAACCTGTAGGAAACCTATTCAGACACTGTGCCCAAATTGCAATCAAACCAATCAAACTTATGACCCCAGTGCTGTGAAAGTACTGAGCCATCTTGCCATCTGTACCTTTATGTTCTATATTTCTAAAATAATTTCTAATGGCTTCAACATGTAATCAGGCCCGGACTGGCAATCTGTGGGTTCTGGCAATGCCAGAGGGGCTGTTGTAAGGTCCCATAGACAATCACTAATTATTGGGCTGGTTGAGTACTATTTGGGCCCAGCGCCGGATTTCAGTGCGCGGCGCCCCTAGGCCGCGCGGTCCGACCAGGCGGCCGCGCGGTCCTAGCGCCCACCTCCCCTCCCCTTCCCAGCGCGCCGGCGTTTTTTCGCCGGCGCAGCTGCTATAATTGAATGGGGACGCACGCGTCCCCATAGTGCGGCTGGGCGGCATGCCGCCCCTATTTTTTTGCCGCCCTAGGCCCGGGCCTATGCGGCCTTGCCGCAAATCCGGGCCTGTTTGGGCCTCTGAGTACTTGGAATGCCAGGGCCTATTTTGACTCCCATTCCAGACATGCAGGTAATCATATGGCTTAATCAAGTATAGCTACAAGTTAAAAAATAAATATATAAACCATTCTCAAACACCCTATAAAATGTTCTAACACATGGAATACAGTTTAGTGACCTCCGAACCTTCTAAGCATAAACCTAAAGAAAGTGCAAGTGGGGGGAAAAACACCACCACTGAACAAAGATTCCTCTGTGTACCCAGGCACTCTGGGTAGCATAACATTTAACTTGGTAATAGAATTTGTCATTAAGTGTTCTCAAGAGTAATTAGGTTTCCCCCCTAAATTGTCACAGCCCATCACTGCTTGCCAAACTGGTTTGTTTGGACTGGAAGACAAACAGCATTCCACACTACTTGATGTTAAAATAAAAAATAAAATTAAATGGCATAAAAAGACAGAAAAAAAACCCGACAGTTTGTTTTTCTGTCTAACATTACTTTCTGCAAATAATAAGGAACACTGGTGAATCTCCAAAAGCTGGAAATGTGAAAAGCAGAGAAAATCATAGTGTGGTCCACATCTGTGTTACATTAAATGTACTCAGTAGATTTTCTGATCCTTTTTTAATGAGCACACAAAGGCAATACAAGAGAGAACTGCCCTTGTGTCTGCTGGTCACAGCAGGGGAGAGTTCTGCTCAATGAGGAGACAAAGGAGGCCATGAATGGTGTCATAAAGTTCAAGCACGAGCACAGAACTGCACTGTCAAGAGAACATTTAGTGGCTTCACTTGGCAAATTTTCTCATATACAAAAGCAATATTTCCTATGAAAGTAAAGAATTTGTGAAATTAATGGCTGGGTACTGTACAGCCCATTTCTCTTGTCTAACATGCAGGATAACAGTTTTGTGGAGTATCTTTCTTCGAAGATTTACTTGAAACTAAGCAATCTTTTGAGAGTTCTAGAATGATCTGTTGAATCTGAATCTGAATCCTTGCTTGTCCTTAATTATCTTCTAGTGCTAGTGGGCCAGAGGCACAAGCTGATGAGCAAACTCTCTACCTGTATCTTCTCTACCTGAGCTTATTTGCAGGAATATCAATAGATCTTGCTTGCTTGCCCAAAACAGATATGTACTGTAGGCCATTTACCTATGATAGGATCAAAACTTACATTGTTGCACATGTACAGTATTAAGCCTTTTTTACCTGGATGGACCACCATCTGTCGGGTGGGGGAACACCTGAAAGGAGACACAGCAGGCAGGTGGATATTTTATGAAAAGGTTGCAACTCTACTTGTATGGGTAACAGCTGCCCATGCTAGTCCCTAGCTAACTTACACCCACTAGTACTAGTTACACAAGCTTCCTCACTACCTAAGTCACTATCTCTTTCAACTATAGGAGAGCCTGCTGCTCTCTTTCCATTGACGCATCACGCTATTTCTCCCTGTAACACAGATACCCTCCAGCTCCTCCTGGTGCTTTAGCTGAAAATACCTGTATCAACTATTTATTACACTGTATACCCTACTACTAGGGTTGCACCGAATCCAGGATTCGGCCTTTTTAAGCAGGATTAGGATTTGGCCGAATTCTTCTGCCTGGCCGATCCGAATCCTAATTTGCATATGTAAGTTAGGGGCAGGGAGGGTAATCATGTGACTTTGGTTACCAACCAAGGAAGTAAAAAATGGTTTTCCCTTCCCACCCCTAATTTGCATATGCAAATTAGGATTCGGTTCGGTATTCGGCCGAATCTTTCGCAATGGATTCGGGGGTTCGGCCGAATCCAAAAAAGTGGATTCGGTGCATCCCTACCTACTACACACCTGGACTTTAAAACTTGAAGCAAAGTATAATAATAATAATAGTCTGGTGCTTTTGGACCTAGCCCCTGATTTAACTTGTTAATCCCTGGACAATAAATTACCAAGGGCACATTGTTTTCAGACCATACTTCACTTTTATCATTCCCTCTGCCTAAAGAGTGAGAAGAGATACAATTGATTGTGTATTTTTGAGGTCATTTAAGGTTTGTCTATAGATGAAACAGGTGGGATGATCTGATTCTGGAAAATCCGGATACCAACAAGTTACAGAACTCTTACTAGTCTATGTAGCAAGACTTTTGGTGGGGATTTACAGAGCCCTCAAGACATTTTTATGAATAACATTTAATGAAAAAATAAAGTAGGTACTGTGTATGTGGGATCAAATGTCTGATAAAAACGAAACCAAGTAATTTGAACTTGGAACATTCCTAAATCTTTTTTTTATTTGTAATTGTATGAAGATAAACTTCACACTTACCGCACAGGAAACAGCCCTTCAGATTTTTAACATTCCTCAGGCCTGAATAGTGATCTCTTTATTTACTAGACACCATTAGACTCTTGGCTCTCCTAGCAACCAATCTAGGAACAGGTTGTAACCATCCATTTTTAACCTGATCATCTATTTGTAATACCCCCAATTTTCACTTAATATCCTTTGTCAGTGTCACCAATGTGTGTGATGTTATTACAGGTGACCTCTTGTTTCAGTTTACTACAATAAAGGATATTTTTCCATCGGGTGTATCTGCCCTAGTATAGGCATCATGTATCCACTTTTTCAGGTACATTTTTTTCTTAAACCACTGACTTAGCTCACCAGCTTTTGTTTCCAGATCCTCATGCCATGAACAATTACACTTCGTCCGCAAGATTGAGGGTGCAGATTTTTGCCAACAGCGACATATTAGTGGCCGTGGGTTTCCTATATGTTTCCTATATATATCAATCCCTGCTATAAGTGAATGTTGAACTTACTATTTACAGACTTTTCCAACTCTTGATTAGGTCCTCTCCATATAAGAAATATATAATCCTGGCCCCCACCCATGCCCCAAAGACCACATCCAGCTCCCTTCTCCCCAGATGAATACAGGCATAAATGGGTGCACTGGTCATCCCCATATTGGTTCTATGTTGTTGCTGATAGACTTTTCTTTAAAATTGAAAAAAAAAATTATGGTATAGTTTCCGTTATCTGGAAACCCGTTATGCAGTGAATTTCAAATTATGGAGTCTCCCATAGACTCCATTTTATTCAAATAATCCAAACTTTCAAAAATAATTTCCCTTTTCTCTGTAATAATAAAACAGTACATTGTACTTGATCACAGCTAAAATATACAGTAACTAATCCCTACTGGAAGCAGAACCAGCCTATTGGGTTTATTTAATGTTTAAATGATTTTCTAGTAGCATTCTAGATAACAGGTCCCCAAACAAATTCTAATACACGTAACAAAATTAATCTCAAGCCTCTTGTATTAAAGGGGGTATAAAGGCAAAAGAATAAAATCCCATTTTTACTTTATTTAATGAAAAAGAACTCTATCTCCAATTCACTTTAATTAAAAAATGTGTACCATTTTTATAATAAACCTGACTGTATGCAGTGAAATTCCCCCTTCGTTTTACTTGCTCTGACAGCTGCAGGAAACTTCAGACGGTCCCTAACTGCTCTGCAGGGAAACAATCATACTTTCAAATGACCTTAATTCCCTGACCTCTAGCAGCTTTGTTTGTTTCCCTATAAAGCAGCCGGCGACTGTGTGGAGATTTGTATCTGCAGACCCAGTACAGTCTGTATATTCTGATTATTAATCAGTCTTGCTGTATCAGCTTATATGGCAGATATTATTTGACATGTGCTGTTTTGATAATTTATGATGATCCCTAAGCTTAAACTTCCAACTAAAGCCCAGACCACACTGAGCATGTACGTAGTCTTGGACTTGCAAAGATGTTTAACAAAGTTACAAGATGACAGCCCCCTGTGGCCAACTTTGAAAACATAAATCATTTGTTTAATTAGGCTTCTGGTGCAGTGAGTTCATGTTTATGTTTAGTACACAAAATACAGCATTTCTAGCATTATTCTATTTTCGACTTTAGTTCTCTTCAGAGGTATCTTTTATGTGCCACAAGTCCGCATACATGTTCGATAAATGAATACAGTCCTTTCACATCAGGTGACACCAATACAACCATACAATTTGATTAATACACCAGTTGTATACCCAGGGTTGGACTGGGGGGCCCTGGGCCCACTTGGGCTACCGCCCCAGGGCCCCCCGCTGCCCCGGCACGATGCGCTGCATTTGTTCGTATGCACAGTATGCCACGTGTGTGCGCATACGTGTTTCGCCGTGTGTGGGTTATGTATAAAAGACCTCTCTCCACCCAGGGTTCTTTCAAATGGTAAGGGGCACTTACTTTAATAGTACCTCTGGCCAGTGCCATTTTCAGTAAAGAGGTCCAACAGCTCATTGTCTAATTATAATCACTCGGGGATGCCTAGTGAATTGCCACCCCCCCCAGCGATTGGCCATTTCTCCTCTAAGGTTAGTTAGTTAGTACCAGTGTCGGACTGGGGGGCCCACCGGGACTGCTGTCCAGGGTCCCCCGCCCCACTGGTGGCACTCATGCAGCTTTTTTTTTTTTTTTTTTTAAAATACCACGATTGGGGGTCTGACCCGGCGGGGGGCCCATGACGGGTCGGGGCCCACCGGGTTTTTTCCCGGTTTCCCGCCGGGCCAGTCCGACCCTGGTTAGTACTACTAACTTAACCACATAACTGAGCATGAAAACAACATTTTGTGAACTACAAGGAACAATTGGAACACATCAGGGTAAAGCTTCTGCCATTGCCTTATGTTTTGGTGCAACTTATCTATTCAAAATGAAAAGTGAAATTGCTGTGTTATTTCTCTTAAGGATTAAGTATGTGTCTGTTTGAGATTCTTGACAAATTAATGGACGCTTATCTATGGACTTTATTTTCACAGGTCCTTTATATGTCAAAGTGAAACACTTTTTGTAAGATTGCAAACATTTTTGTATCAGAAATTACTGGATTAAAAAAATACAAACAAGAAAAAAGATAGCATTAGTTATGTAAATAAGGGCTGCTATGATGTGTCTTCTTAAAGGAAAACTATACCTCCAAAATGTAACAATAAAGATGGATGATTTTAAACTTTCGTTTAATGGGCGATCCTTGACCTCCGGAGTGTGCTGCAACGCTTGACATTTTTGGTGCAATGACCTAAACCATACTCCCAGTGATTTCCTTAGTTCATTTTTAGGAGTCACCAAATTCTTTCCCTCCTTCCCCCAAAGTAACTGTCTAGTCTCGCAGTCTGTTTTTTGTATTCACATAAGTACTAAACCCTGCCACTGGAAAGGCATAACATTAACCGAAATATATCTTGGAACAGGAACATTGGGTATGGCTGGAAGCACAATTGGAAGTGTTCCCAGGGATATGGCCAAGATACAAAACCACTTTGTTGGCACCTCTGTCACAGTGTTAAATATATTTCTCTACCTTGCAGTTGAATATCCTAAACACAGATTCTAATTTATCCCAAAAACAGATTCTGATGTTCAGGCCTCCGGTGCACAAGGCGTTAAAGA